>BTCW01000002.1:51370500-52576000 GCA_033239725.1 Echinochloa phyllopogon
GCGGCGTGGATCCTCGAATACCGCGGCTGCCGGTGCCGTGGCGTGCCCGCTCGCAGTGCCGGCACTGATGGTGCTGGGCACCGCCACGCCAGCGACGTCGTGTGTTGGGCGTCGAGCGGCGGTCGGTGGCGGTCCTCGTCGGAGCGACGGCGCCGCCACGCCCACAACGGCGGCGCTCCAGTTCCGGCGGTCCGAGTTCAAGATCCGGCGGCGGCTAACACGCTGGAAGGCGGTACGGGTGGCGGTGGGTGCCGCGCCGGCAGCTCGTCACCGCCGTCGCCTGGGGTGCTGGGCGTCGAATCGGAACTCCAACCCAGCTTGATGGGCGTGCCGCTTGAGCCGCTGCCCGGTGTCCACCAGCGCCTGCGTCAGCGTCGCCGTGAGAAAGTTGTTCGGCAGACCAAAGAAGGTTGATTTGCCTTCGTTTTCTTCCGTGTGTGTCGTAATAGTACTTTTAATCCTACCCGGACGCTTGATGAGGAGCAAGAGGAGGAGCAAAGTCGATTGTTCTTCTTCTTCTTGGCTGCCGTCGGCCGTCGACGCCACAGGCCGCCGCCGCGAGCACCGAGCGTCGCTCCGCGCAGCCGGCGGCAGCTCCTCGCGCGAGCACCGAGTGCACGCCCAGCGCCGCGCGGCCGTCCTCGGGGTCCGGCCACTGCCGCGCCGCCGCGCGCCAGTCGTTCGGGGATAGCAGCCCCGAGAGCTCCCGCGCCTCGTCCGACGCCGCGGCGGCCGCGCCTCGGAGCCGGAGGCGGCGAGCTTGGCGTTCATGAGCACCCACAGGTGCGCCCCCTTGCGGGAGCAGTCGGCGAGCAGGAGCTGCAGCGCCACGTGCGGATCCGAGAGACCCGAGCACGGCAGCATCGAGCAGCGCCGCGTCGCGGAGCGTCGATGAAGACGAAGAGGAGTCCGGCAAGATGAAGCCGGCAGCGCGTCGCGAAGAGGAGCGTGTCGCGGCGGCGCCCGGTGGCCGTGCTCGGGCGACGCCGACACGACGCCGCTGCCACCGGAGTACTGTTGTCCGAGTATACGGGCGGCCTCCCCGCCGCGCCGCCCGCCCGTGCACTCCGAGCAGAGGATGGCATGGCTGCAAGGCCACCGCCGCGCGAGGAGTCGTCGTCGGGAGGTGGAGGAGCCGGCGTCGCCGGCGTCATAGCTGCAGGTGGGGCTCGCGGTGTGTGCTGCTAGTGTGACTCTCGTCTGCTCGAAGGATGGCTGTTGTTGTGCTTGTCATCCATATGCAGGTGGGACTCATCGAAAACTTGAAATTAGTTTTCTGTACGTGTACACAATGGGTTGCACAGAATCCATCATTGCAGTTCTTGGTTTGGGGTTCATATCATGCAAAACGATATTTCCATCAGCTGCTAATTGTGTATTGCTTGCTTGTTTCATGTTGTTTCTTAGTTTGCCAATATTTTGCTATTTTTAGAATTGATAATCTTAAGGTTGTGTGGGTGACAATAGTTCTATCCGAATGAAAATTGGTGATCCAAGCTGATGCTGATGGAAGTAATTTTTGCTCTGTGCTCCAACATGTCTGTATTTTTATTATTGCAAGCTAATTTGAAACACTGTCATTGTACCCATTCTTAGCTATAGCCGTTAGTACCTGCCATTTAATTTCAAACAAGTTTAGATCGTGTACAGGAGCTGCTGCTGGTGGTCGGATGCTTTTCTTTTGATGGAGAATAAATTGATGAGATAGGGAGAAGTTTGTTGCTGGGAATTTCTTGTTTGCACATTGAAAAAATATATGTACAAAATTGGGATGTACCTTAGAGCTATTCAAATTTGTTTTGTTTTGTTGTGCTTACTAATGATGTGATTTTAATCTGATCGCATTAAAGATATATACATTTTTAATTAATATGTTTTCATCATTTGTATATAATGGTTCTATGATCATTGTGAATTCAGGAGAAATTTGTATACATGAAGTATAAAAAAAGTTGTTGTATTCTTACACATAAAGCCCAGGAGAAAATTAAAATCTATTTGAACAAAAAAATCAAAATGAGGCACAAATGATATACTCAAGGTACAAAGTTAACAAGCTAATACATAGTTAGTATAAAGTACGGGTATTGCTTGCACATAATCATCTCTAAAAAAATTATATGTAGTTATTTTATCTCAAACCTGAGTTGGTACGGTACCTATTATGATTAGGTACTGATTTCGACTTAGTTACCGTGATTAGGATATTGTTTGATTTTAAGAATTACAATCGTGAAACAGAAAAATATTAATCTGACATATAACAACTCTTTTGAAAGATGTATCCACACCGGTAAAGGTACACGTGAGAGGTAAATGAGGATAAGCGAGCACCATAGTTACTAGGTGCACAATCCATAAAGTTGGTACTGAATAAATAATCACATGGTACATATTCTGTGCATCTCATGGTTACACATGCTTCGTTTTATTATAGAATGTGTGGTGGAAAATGATACACGTGGAGCTAAATCTTGCTAGGAGTGCATGGCGCACAGTTCTATTATTACTGTGTATCAAAATGTACCAACATCTTCTGAAGGTGTACCAGAATGGAAGAGAGTATAGATAAGACTGGGCGAGCCTACGTATGCTAAACATAATAAATATATAATATCAGTACTGGAACGTGTCAACATTCCATGGTGTATGTTCTGAACATGAAATAAATACTCCTAGAGCTCTTCCTTGCCACGTATCCAAACGGCTCTCCATATATATAAAATTCGGTCTGCCACCCCACTCACGTAGCCCCAAGGACGTTCAACATTTAAACACCACATGGAGCAGAGAGAGTAAAGCTTTGTGTCAGAGAGTATGACACATTTATATCACGTCAAACAGGAAGATTCTCTGTCAAACGGTGCCATACGGAGAGAAATTAAACACAATACATTGTAAATACGCATACATAAAACAAAGAAACGCGCATCTCAAAACCAAAGCAAGCGCCGCGATTGAGGCTCTCACGATGGCAGGGATTTTTCGCATCAACTCCCCACCATTGTCCACCAGGTGAAGGCTGTGTGCCATTTGGTTGAAATAAAATGACTTGTCAGCAACCATCTGCAGCAGTGGCGGCCGATCTGAAGTGACATTCAGCACTTGGATACCCTTGTAGGTGGCACAGTAGAAACGCCCCCCAAAAGACAAGGTTGAATTCATGTATTCGTCGTTGACCACAGTCCAACTATTGTCGCCGGGCTTAGAAACAGCAAGCACCATGGGAGAAGAGAAACATACAGCCACTGTGGAGCAATCGGCAACAAGGCCAACACCATACACTTGAAGACTTTGTGCCGACTCATAGCCCCCTGCTTGCAGGAGCGTGGTCAGCTGGGGAAGGTCCGTGAGCTGGTGTGTTAGAGGATTAAGCAGGCGGACAACCAGGGTGGCTTCGTGGAGCAGGAGCAGGAGGCCCTCGGGGGTGAGCGCGAGCAATGTGTGCTCGTCGTCGTCGAGCTCCGGGAGGTCCATCCTGACGCACTCCCCGGTGGAGACGTTAAGAAAGCGGCGACGCCGAGGGCCGGCGAGGGCCTTGTCGAGCATGATCCACTGACGGGGGAGGAAGCTGCTTTCCAGGCCGCTTGCTCGCGGGTCCGGCGAGCACCGCCGCCAGGGTCGGCAGGCGGCGCGGAAGCGGACGTAGTCAGCCACGTCGCTGGCGAGGGCGAACTCGGCGATGACGCCAGCCGGCCCGTCCCCGAGGTTCGCCCAGTCCGTGCAAGTGCTGCTACCGAACAACGAATCATCAGACGAGACTTGAAGAAAGGAACGGGGACGGGATGAAACAGCCTGCTGCTTATCGCCAGCGCCACCGCCGCCTGCCGATTGGATCTGGATGGACGAGCAGGGTTGCTGCGTATCACGAAGGGTCGCCGCCCGTCTGGAGGGCATCCGGGCTCCAGAGGCCACGGCCAGCCGGTTCGACCGACGAGAGGGGATCGTCAGCTTCTCCATCTGACTGCGCGCGCCACCGCCGCCAGGTAACGTTGCTGGCGACTCCGGTTCGTGGCCTGGTGCCTGGAGAACTTGTCGACGTCTTCCTCGCGGTTGTACGTATCGGCGATTTGAGGAAACGGTCCACCTTTCTAGTTGTCATTGTTTTTAGTGTAGCACCGTCAAGAACACCAAGCCAACCGATGCATCATTCCTGACAGCACAAACAGGTTTCGGAAAAAAGGGCCATCAAATAATCGAGCCCAAAGCAGCTACCCTACTACATTCTCTGCACACCCTTGTGCAACTAGCCTGAACAGCTTTCTTTCATTCCGTCGAGGCAGGATCGCAGGCAGGGAGGGACAGGACCTAGCATCTAAGCATCATCCATGTGGCCGCCATCCATGGACGGGCCACACCGCCCTCGCGCGCGGCCTCTACACTGCACGTCGCCGTGCCGGGCACGGGGGGCACGGCAATACGGCATGGCGTTGGCATGATTGCTCGCCCTGGAGCCTGGAAAGCAGCGTCCATCGCGCCTCGTATACGCAGCGGGCGAAGCGCCATCATTCTGCTCCTGAAAGCGGTTTGATCATGAAGCGGGCCCCCTGCGAGAACCAAGCATCAGTCCGTGCAGGTACCATACCGGGAGAGGCACACCAGACTCTCGACAGCGAATGACAAGTGCACTCTTGTTGCTAAAGAAAGCCTAGGCGATGCAGAAATCGGAGCAGCTCTAGAGATCGATGGCGTGCACCGACGTGAGCTGATGAGTATGTGGAAGCTGCTGCGTGCGGCGGCTGCCGGCCGGCCGGCCTAATCCGGCATGGCAGCGGCGTCAGCCTGACGGATGTTCATGTCGCGGAAGCAGAGGTGCTTGAGTTTCTGAAACTGCGATGGGAGCGGAGCTGCATACCTTTTTATGCACCTTCTGCAGCTGAATGCCCGGTTGTAGTAGCTTTTGGGCGTAGGAAGAATTCCTCCCGAGCCCGGCGGGCTTCAGCTCCTGATCAGGCCAATCGATTGCCAGGCAGTGCTCTCCTTTTGACCACCCTGCAATTTGACGACGGCCAGACGGTATGATTATTCGGCACCTGACTTTTTCAGCCAGTGTTTCTGTTCTGCTTCTACTCCACAATACTCAGTAGCTTGTGTTGCCTTGGTTATGAGATCGGTTTCAATGAAATGGCTTTGCTCCATGAGCTCTTTTACAGGACCCAATGTCACTCTTGGGTGGTATATGGTATAGACATGAGTAATTTAGTAATTGTGACTACCCGTCGCCGGTCGCCGTACGGAGACAAGAGATAACATTGGGAAAATGAGGAACAGAGAGAAATGAATAAGATTGAGAGGGAAATGAAACGACAGGTCACCGTAAATTTGAATGATCGAATGAAAAAATTATTTAATTATATTAATTATAGTGATGTCATTTATATTTTCTCCAATAATATCCTTATATTACCTATATCACTCCTCATATACTACATATACCACTGGTCCACGTTATAATGGTATAGAATTTTTCTCAACTAATCAGAAGTTTATATACTACTCATTTTTAACCAGTGGTATTGGGTACCGTAAAAGACCTCTTGCTCCATTCGATATGTTGTACGGAGTATGTTTTTTCTCCCCCGCGAACCTGATCTCCATATGATATGCTGTATCTCATCAAACTGAAACTTCTTTCAGTACTGCAACTATCACGCACAGGTATTCAACGAACTCCCCCAGTACAGAAGACCGCAAGTTGGGCAAACAGGATACTAGATTCCATCTTTCAACTGACAACATCCCCGTTTGATTACAATCGAAACGATAAGCCGCGCCGCTTTCCACCTCCACACAAAGTCTGATCTGAAAAACAAACAGGCCCACCATATGCATGTATTGCAACCAACAGCTAGCCCATGCATGCTGTTCAGCCGGTCCTTTGACGCTATCTCTGTCCATTATGCAGCATGATCATATCGGTGTTGGGTCGGATCAATCCAGACGAGCAAGATTTGTATCGTTGCGTACTTGCATGGACAAGCCATCAGCCACGCCCACTCGCCACTGCCGCTACCACCCGGCCGGTTAGCTCGAACGCAACCATCAGGCCATCAGTCACAGCAGTCTCTCGGCAAGCTCGTAGCGTAGACAGCCACGAGAGTGCAGGCTGCAGAACAGTTACATAGGCTGGGTAGGGCATGGAATGGACGTCCTCCATTCGATTGGGGTGCGCAGATAATGCATGGATGGTGGTTGCGATGGGGACGCGAGCATTATTGTTGTTGTTCGAGTGACCAACTGCTGATCGATCAGGGCTAATCCATGATCCATCGGTGGTTTGATTGGAAAGTTTTGGCCTCGGATTATTCTTGGCTACGTTTGTTGGGAGCCAGGTGATCGCTTCAGTCCGTCAGATGGAAGAACATGTTGCTGTTGGAGGAGGATCGGTGTCCTTTTCTCGTGAACTTTGTGAAGTGGACAACACTGAATCCGTAGCCATGACTGCCCTCTCTCTGAAGTCTGAACTGCAGTGATAGTAGTACTAATTGACTAATTGAGGCTATGCTATGGCCTGATTAGGCAGTCTGTTGGGTGTGGTAGCCAGTAGAGCTACATGATACACTAAGCACAAGACGGAACATGCATGAATCTAAGCACACGCTCGCGAATCCAGAGCGCTGTAGTGCGTGGCGAGAGCAGGTGGCATCGGCATCGGCTCGCGTGGAGGCAGGCGGCCTCGGTGTCCGGCGTCGCTGCTCTCTAGGCTGCTGCAGCCCCATGCCCATCAGCACGGCCGCCCGGTTGCGCCCCGCCGGCGTCAGCATCGGCCTCGCGGGCGTGCTGGCTAGTCAATTATACTATTCCACGTGGATCCTCATACTATTCCACGTGGATCGTGGATCCTGGTATACTATTCCATGTGGATCGCGGATTCTGGTGCGCGAGTCCAGGGCTCGGAGGCGGGCGACCGGCATGGATGCGTACAATACAACCCGTTTCCACCAATCCCACCCATCCACGCACGCAGCGCCGTCGCCGTTGCTTGCAACGACGAAAACCCACCGAACCGTCGCCCACCCGCCCGTGCGCGCGCCTCGTACGCCCGTGTACGTGCCCGCCTCGTCGGTTCCCCGTGCGCGCCCAGCACCAGCGGCCTGCTGCACGCACGATCGATGGCGGCGGGGGTCCGAGCGCATCGCATCGCAACGCACCGCGGCGCAGGCGGCAGGTCCCGTCTCGTCTCGTCTCCTCTCTCGCCAGCCTTTCTCTCTCTCCCACCGTGAGAGAAGAGAGAGGAGGAGGGAGAGCAGCGGGCGGGCGCGGCGGCCGACGCACTCCAAAAACGACACCCAACGGGCGGATTTTTAAGCGCTCACGCACCCGTCCTCCTTCCCCTTCCGCCCGTGTCCTCCCCGCCTTCCCCTTCCCCGCTTTTTTCTTTTATTACCCGTCGGCCCAAGGGAGGAGCGTGAGCGCCCGGGCGCCGTCGTTTCGGTTGCTCTGCCTTGGCTAGCCGCTGCCCTGCAGCCGGGAGTCGGGGAGTGCCTGCTGCGTGCCCATGGCGGCGGCGCGGGCGTGCTTGGTGGCGCTGGCCGTGGCGGCGGCGCTCTTCCTGGAGGCAGCGGCGGCGGCGGCATCGGCGGCGGCGGGGAATGCCGGGAGCGCGTCGCTGAGGCAGCGGCGGCGGCAGCTGCTGCGGCAGCGCCTGGTGCGCAGCCACCTCAACCGCCTCAACAAGGCGCCGCTCGCCACCATCGAGGTACTTACTGCCCCCACGCCCACCCGTCCCGTCCCGTCGTCTCCTCCACCGCACCGCCGGCGAGCGTATACCTCGTTCCATGCGTTTCGCGTTCCCTAGCCAGAAATTCCGTTTTCCTTGGATTATCATGGAAGTGAATCCAACTGAATCCATGAGGGAAAAAAAATGAAGGCACTGCATTTTCTTTGCTTCTTTTTTTAACTGGAGGAAGGAAGGTGCTGCATTTGGCATGGAAGTAGTAGAAGAAAGCCGCTCGCCCCTTTTGATGCAGGGTTCTTGTGCTGCATGCGCTTGCTCCCTTGCTTGGTCCACCTCGTCGCTTTGGAAGGGTTGAATGGCTGTTCCTCATGGACCATCCCATGCATTGGGCTTGGTTTCCTTTGGTCGCTGGAGGAAAAAGTCGCGCTTTTGGGGAAATTTTATGGGCGCCCGTGCTCTCCTTGGTTCATTGAACTCCAAGCGAAAGATGCTTGCTTTTGGTTGCTTTACTTCTTTGATTGATGGAGAACTCAAGTCGTTTCTTAACCTTACTACATCTTCCTCCCCACTGTTTTTGTTCAAAGTAACGAGTTCAGTTTACTTCCACTTCTTTCATTTGCAGAAATACATAGCATAGATATCTTTGTGCAATCTTCATACTTTTTTAATTTTTTGGCAAATGAAAAGTTTTGCATTTGTTCAGAAACAAATTATATAGACAGAATTTGCTTGTCCTTCTCAAATCATTCCTGTCCTAAATTTAGCACAATTTTTCTGCACTTTTGCAACTACTGATTCTGAGAAATGAACTAACAGAGCCCAGATGGGGACATAATAGACTGCGTGCACATCTCCAACCAGCCTGCCTTCGATCACCCGTTCCTCAAGAACCACACTATCCAGGTTCGTCTCTCCGCAGCACCATTTCACTTTTCATTTAACTGTTTTAGTGTACAGCAAGCCGAGCTTCGATCTTCCCGGCATGCATAGTAATGTCACTCAATGTTGCTCCATCATCGGCTTCCAGATGCGGCCTGCTTACCACCCGGAAGGCCTGTATGATGAGTCCAAGGTCGCATCCCAGCAGCAGACCCAAACTATCACCCAAATGTGGCATCAGAATGGCAAGTGCCCGGAGGACACGATACCTATCAGGAGGACCAAGAAGGAGGACGTCCTGAGAGCAAGCTCTGTGAGGAGGTATGGCAAGAAGAGGCACCGGAGCACCCCCAACCCCATGTCTGTTGACCCTGACATGCTCAATGAGAGTGGCCACCAGGTACAATAACAATACTACAATTACAATGCTTCATCCAAGAATCTTGTTTATAGATTATATGATTATCTCTGCAACAAGTTCTCAGCTGACCTTGTTTGCTCTACCTCCCATGGAGCAGCATGCCATAGCTTATGTGGAGGGCGACAAGTACTATGGTGCCAAGGCCACCATCAATGTGTGGCAACCGAAGATTGAGCAGGCCAATGAGTTCAGCCTGTCCCAGCTCTGGATCTTGGGGGGCTCCTTCGGCCAGGACCTCAACAGCATCGAAGCAGGATGGCAGGTGAGACATGGGGGGGGGGGGAGATGGAAAGAGAAACTCAGTTCATGAAAAGTTCTATTAAATGCTGCCTAGCAGCTTCCATTTCTGTTCATCTTCTTCCATGGGCTCCATAATTTCTCCTCTGCATGCGTCAATAATTCCTCTGTGCAGCAATAATGATATGAGCACTGCTGCTGAGAGATCCATTAAATGAGTAGGAGCTAGACTTTTCTCTTTCATGAGCTCTGCTGGCAGTACTGTGTTTAGGAGCTAAGCATGCTGTACTGGTGGATAATGTGTGCCATCTCTTTCGGTGTAGCTGATTGCTTTGTGCTCCACGAAATTGCAGGTTAGCCCAGACCTGTATGGGGACAACAACACTAGGCTCTTCACCTACTGGACTGTAAGATAAACATCACATTCCTTTCAATCTTCATGAGCAATTGTTTTTTGTTTATCTTTGTCTTCTGCCTAGATCCACATCCCTATCTTTTGATTATCAAATTGGGGAATGGCCTAATTGTACTGATTTTGTATTGCTTTGGATGCTGCAGAGCGATGCATATCAAGCAACAGGATGCTACAACCTGCTGTGCTCGGGGTTCATCCAGATAAACAATCAGATTGCCATGGGCGCCAGCATCTTCCCCATCTCCAACTATGGTGGTTCCCAATATGACATCAATATTTTGGTCTGGAAGGTAAATTCCAAAAAGCTCTCACATGCTGAGCATACGAAATCAAATTTGCGGATGGGCCCAGAGAGAATCCGTGCCCACCTGTCTCTTGTTCTTTCTGGAAGCTTGAGTCAAGGCTATAACTGTGGCTCTGGCCCTGTTTGTGGACGCATTCGTCTGTCACAGTTGTCCCATGCACGGACTAGATTTGTCTGCTAATGCAACCACTGATAATGATTGCCATTTTTAACAAATTTCCACAAGAATATTCACCTTGAGCTCACGTTGCTTTTGTAAGGAAATCTTACCCTTTCCTGCCAGCAGATATTACAAATCCTGGTTCTCCATGTGCCATTGTATTGTTTCCCGTGCATTTCCAGAATTTGGCTGAAAAATGAATTAGTTTGCAGGTCCCTTCCATCAAACCTTTCTGTAGTGCATATGAGGAACACAAAATAAAATTTCTTCCGTGCATGCATGATAGTAGCACTATAAGGGGCTCTGCTGATTACCTTCTGGTCATGGTCCTATCTGCTGATTGCGGCTGAAAATCACGGTTTTTTGCAGGATCCAAAGGAAGGCAACTGGTGGTTGCAGTTTGGTAACGATTATGTTCTGGGCTACTGGCCATCCTTCCTCTTCTCCTACCTGGCTGACAGTGCCTCCATGATCGAGTGGGGTGGCGAGGTAGTGAACTCAGAGCCTGATGGAAGCCACACCTCCACCCAGATGGGTAGTGGCCACTTCCCGGAAGAAGGGTTCGGCAAGGCTAGCTACTTCAGGAACATCCAGGTGGTGGACTCATCCAACAACCTCAAGGCTCCTAAGGGCGTGGGCTCTTTCACCGAGCAGTCCAACTGCTACGATGTGCAGAACGGCAACAATGGTGACTGGGGCACCTACTTCTACTATGGCGGCCCCGGGAAGAACCCTAACTGTCCATAGTGAAGATTAAGCTTGCTATCAGAGCCCTAACACCCCCTTGACACCTATGTACCATCCAGTAAATTAGTTTACATACATCATTTTCTCTAATTTTTTTTCTTGTTCTTGGCTTTTGGTTTTGTTTTTCTTTTATTTCTACCCCTAGTTTATTAACTTCTAGGCGAGTGAGTGTGTGTTGACATGTGAATTTGTTCTCTGCCTCAGAGATGTTGGTCGTCTGGTTCTAGGGAAGAGCGTGGTCAAGTTTCTGAAGAGAAACAGGCCTGTATGGTTTGGTTGTGCCTCTGTGTCTGTCAAATAATTTTGTTTCACCCCATGCCTTTCGACCTGAGTTGAATTGAATTGATTAATTGTTGATGTTCGTGAGCCTGGCTAATCCTTGTACCACCCATGTGGGTTTTCTATTCTGAAAAGTGGGTAATCGAGTGCTTAGCTATTGGAAGATGTGCAAAGATGCCAACTTTTTGTGTGCCTGAGTTTGGTGGCCACTGAGTCACCTGGAAAAGTGTACTAATGTGGGTGATTATAATAGGAAATGTTTAAGTGTGGTGCTAGACCTGGCTCCAGAGTCTTGCAGCATTTTGAAGGCTCTGCCACTGTGGGATGGTGGAGTTCACATTGCAAGCAACAATGCAGGCACCATCGTTTCAACAAAATGGTGAGTACAACTGGGTCGCTGCTGATTGGTAGCATCAGCATGTGTGAGGTGCCTAACTTTTGACGTTTTTGTAGTGGTCTTGGGTTGGATTCTGACCCATGGTCTGATGAAGATGTTTCTAGCACTAGTGAGTTCTGGTGGTGACATCCAGTAGTGATCAATTCATCACAAGTCAACCGTATTGTTTTTAGTGGAGCATTCCGAGTGGGTACAAGTACAATACATTGTGTTTGGACAGATATAACCACTTGCACAACTGTCATACACAAACGAGTATTTGGTCAAATTGGTCACGATCATATTTGGTCTGCACGTTCTCGTGCAAAAATCTGTAGCAAGTTCAGATTTTTCAACACACAGACTAAGGAAATTACTGAAAGCACAAAAGGCAGCATTAGTCTTTTCTCTGTCTTTTTTTACCACACTGAATCCATCAGTCAGTAGTGGTCAGTAGGTAGGAACGTCGGTACGTGCCTTCGGCTCACGGGCACGCACCAAACAACTCACGTCCGGCGTCTCACCAAAGGGCCCGAGCTTGCCTTCACATGAGAAACAGGATGCCCTGCTGCCTTTTGGTTGGATTCGACTCGGAAATAATTACACCAGCAAAATCCAGGACGTGCATCACTGCATGCCTGCATGGTGTCATGGTGTGCATGGAATCATGGGTGCTGCCAAGCTTTTCACTGCATTGCAGGCGTCTGCTCGATCTGTGCCTCACTGCCTCCTCACTGAGTCACTGAAGGGTGCAAGGCCTGCCTCTCGCTTGTTGCTGAGTGCTGCTGACTGCTAGCTCGGCGGCTAGGGCTTGGAGTTAGAGTGGATGTGGATCGATGCTGATGATCTTGCATTGACAGCTTTCACGACCCGTGTTCTTGCCCGGCGGACAGAGGACCCGGCGGCTTTCATCAGTGCCGGCCTTGTTTGCGAGCCCTTCTTTTACATCCACATGTGTGAGATTCTTGGAAAAGAGATTGTGCCTTTTCCTCTCAGTACAGTATCCCCACCTGTCAACCTCCTCACCCAATACTGCAACTGCAATACGCCCTTTGAGGCTAACTGTATTTTTGCTGCACTTTGTTGGACCTAGTAGAGATCATTTAGTCCCATTTTAATGTATGGCCATATTTCTTTGGGCCGGCAAAGAATTGCCAGCCCCTTTGACCAATAATTAAAGGTATTAAATAAAGTCAGTTTATAAAACTATTTTCACAACATTGAACTATTTCACGAGACCTATCTAATGAGGCATTTGACCGCACGATTTGAGAATGGTTATTGTAGCACTACTGTAGCAAAACATGGATTAATTAGGCTCATTAGATTCGTCGCGCAAAGTTGCACTCATCCCTAAATGGATTTTGTAAATAGACTTCATTTAGTTCTTCATGCAGACAAAATTCCTTTTGGCAATTCTTTGCTTGGAGCAAAGAAACACGGCCTATGAACAATATGTTTTTCTCTGCTAGGAATTGGAGGTTTAAATGGATTGAGCAACAAAGGCATCATCACACTCTGATCTCTATGCTCTGTATGATCATCATCCCTAGCTATGCCTAATTCAGTAATTGGTCACGGTAGGCTGCCCAGCTTTCGCAGAAAAGTCCATTATCAGCTGAACAAGATGCAGCAATGCAGCACGTTGCAGGAGCGGCGGAGCGCCGATACTCTGTTAGCCCTGTGCCCCTGTGCTCCGCCTGCATGCATGGCGCGGCGTACTGCCGTCTGCAGAGAGTCAGCGGCGTCTTGGAACAGTGTTTCCGCGGCCCACAGTCTTTCCATGGAGTTGAAAGGGGAGCAGAAGCAGATCAGGCATGGAGATTTGGAGCGCGATCGAGGAGCTTATGAAACTGTAACTCAATCTACCTTGCTTTTTTTTTTGGGAGTGACTACCTGTCATCCGAGTTATTTTCAGTTAGGATATCACTCAGATTTTGACCCAATAAGATGATGACACGTCATAGCTAAGATGCAAATTGAAAACTAAGTGATACAGCCACCTTTTCTCACCCAGAAAATGAAGAAATTACTAGGGGAAAGAACTGAGTGACAACAAGGCCGTAAATCACTCAGAAACTCATTTTCTGTGTCATGCTAAGGGTTTGATAATTAAAAATGTATAGGCAGTATATTCATTTACTATTCGTTGTCCTCTAAATTTCTAAATTTATTACTGATCATTGTTGCTTGGTTCATAAAATTGTTCAAAGAAAGCGGAACACAGAGATGAGAAAACTGAAACTGAAAATGCATAACATCACAATCCAACTGTCTACATGATACTTTGAGATAATTTTTCTTAAACATATGATACAGAATAAGAATAAGAACAGGAAACAAAATAAACTACACGAGATTGAAGTGACTGTGGCCACTTTGGAAGCCATTGGATTCCATCTAGGAGTTTGTTACTGATCTTGAACAAAAAAAAACAGAACCACATGGTCGTGTTAAATGGAGATGGATACGGAAGGGGCATCTGTACTCATTACTAAATGTAGATGACAGACAAACTATTTAGAAAATCAATAGAAAATAATGAAATAAAAACCTAAACATACAAAAGAAATGAGCAGGACTCTAGATTGATTGATACAAAATAACAATGAACACTTGCTCTTGTTTGTAGGAAATCTTCAACACGCTATAGAGTGGTTTCACACCGCAATGGTAGCTACTGTTATAGTGGTTACACTGAATGTATGTTTCTGAACACTGAATATTTAGAGAACAATGAATGTTGTTCAGAACCCTTAGCGTACTGACAATGTTAACTGAATACATTTAAAAACCACATATTTAGAGAAAAACGAAAATTCAAAAACATAACTGATAAAATGGATACACTAAACACCTAATATTCAGAGACAAATGAGCACATGAAAACCTTTGCATACTAACAATGTTAACTGAATATAATGAAAACTGAATATTCAAAGATAAATAAAAATTCAGAACCACAACTGATGAAATGAATACACTGAACACTGACTATTGACAGTGAAATGAACATTTGGAAACCTTAGCATACTGAAATTCGGAGGCACAGTATGGTGCCAGCAGCAGCAACCCAGCGGCAGCAGGCAGAGGTCTTGCACTAATGATTGTGGTCTACGAAATCAAGGAGGAGGAAATGATCTGCACTCCATATGAGACATATCGAACTCTACAGCATGTCTAGATTCCCGCAACGAGTCAAACATGAATACCACCAGAGGACGTTTTTGAGCACCACCATTGCCTAAATTGGCAACAGCAAGCTCTTGTTCCTAGCAGCCGCTAGCTTGTTCCTAACCACCACTAGCGCTGAATTGAAGGAACACAAATTGGGCGGCAACTGCACAACGCAATCTCTTTCGCCAGCAAATTACTACCCATAAAACCGAAATTGATAACTGTCTTACTACCGGATGGATTCGCATGGAAATTTACTGCAGAAAATCACATAAGAAATCAAGCTAAACAACACAAATGAAATAAAGACAACCATGGACCTGGAGCGCGCGGGGTTGATTGCACTGCTCCTGGTAACGAGAGGTGGGCGGGTAAAAAAACGGCCTAACCTTCGCTGGCGCCGCTGTCCATCAACCCCACGCTGTCTCTCCTCAGTCGTCATCGCCGTTACCGGCCACACGGCGAGCTCGTCTACCCATGAATGAAAAGCTACCGGGAGGAAGAAGAAGAGAGGGGATCAGGGAACTCGCACGTCGCAACGATGCGGTGAGCTGTTGGAATATGTCCCAACAGATTCAACAGCCCAACAACAAAAGAAGCCCACACATTTTAGGAGCACATTATGCACGAATCTTGTAGGGATCACACCCATAGAAATCCGAGTGAGACGAGGGGAGAAAAACACCCGAGAGATGTTTAGAAAAACCGTTTTTTTTTGCGAAACTGTAACTCACTCTACTGGATGGATAATCTTGAACGGGCGAACAACGGCTTGTCGACGGCGTGATGATGCCTCGTCACCGTGGGCCGCCCAGGTGGTGCCTGCTGGCCTGCTGCTTTGTAAGCCGGTGCGTGGCCCGCAAAGCCACAATTCCAGACAGCCCAAGGCCCAGGTATGCGTACTCAGCCCAAAAAAGTCCACGCGCCCCTCTTAAAACTTCCGTGGGCCGGTCTAGTGAACCCAGCAGCTGGCCCAACTGAAACCCATAAATATGGTCCATTTATTGGCCCAACTGTAATATATCTCAACATAATTCTAACGTTTTTTCAGATAAATCAACATAATTCTAACGTTTGTGATCCTAGGCTAGATCGAACACAATTATTGTATTTCGCGCACGCAACAAGAGCATCGTAAAACACTGGTTATTTATCGGCATATTTTTACTTCGAAATTTCCTATTTATTTTTATCTTAAGCCGTATATGCTTTTTGAATCTTTAAACATGTTTCTTAGAATTAATAAAAAATTAGAATCCAATATAGATATTTTATTTTTCTGAACATTAGAAAATTATTCTCATGAAGATAGACTATTTTTTGTCGTGAAACTAGAACAGTTTCAACATAGAATAGTTTTTGCGTAAAGCTGGAAATTTTTCTTTATGAAACATTTTTTTGTCACGAAACATGGAACAATTTTCGTCTAAGCTTCATAAAGAGAATGATCTAGCTTCATACCGAAAATGTTTTATGAAAAAAATGTCATCCAAACATACACAATCATGGTATTGTTCTAAGAATAATATTATCGTAATAAATTCAATGACGCAATTTGTAATATAATGCAAAGGATTGCCATATGTTATTTATACAAAAAATGCAAAATATCATTAACACATCCCTATATATTACACCTATTTAGCGGTCCAATGGTGTTATATATATGTACTTGGTGCTCAATCATAAAAATTCTCCAACTATGAAACCAGATCAATCTTATAGACATATGCCTCCCTTGATATTGTGTTTTAGTGCTTCTTACAGATACAAAGCATCATGGAAATTATAAAACCAGGTTTGGATGTATCTGCTGTAAAAGGCACCATATAACCATTAGTAAATCAGGTGGGAGATGTAAGAAAAACTATTGGTCACAATCCAACAAAAAGAATTGCAGATAAACATTGAACTTTACGAAGCTAAAACGACTCTATCTTAGGATCTGATAGATCCGATATATCTTGGATCATAAAGTGATAAAATCCAAATTGAATCACGAATCTGACAACATTGATCTTAACTCTGCTTATCACGCAAACAGGAGTAGTCACTGCATGTCAGACTTCGAGCAATGGATGACATGAATTGATACCAAACAGTACCATCCACGGACATATGAACTGGTACAATACCTGAATCGCACGTGCTCAGTACAAATTAATCCAACAACTCAATTATAAAGCTCTCCAAAACCAAACCACCGAAACTCCAAAGCACAATACTCAATGGTCTGTTATTAACACGTGCACATGCAAACTAATCTAACGATCTAATTAATAAAGGTAACTACTGAAACTCTCCAGATGAAGCATCTGCTGGATCAAGTCCTCCTGGGCACAAGGCGCGGGCGCAGCGGCTTCTTCATGACGGTGGTGAACTCGCGCTTCTCCTGGAACTCCACCTCGTGGCCGGGCGCCTCCTGCCACTCGAACTCCCTGACCATGTTGGCGACGAAGTACTCGAGGTGCAGCATGGCGATGGACAGCCCGGCGCAGATCCTCCGGCCCACGCCGAACGGCATCATCCGGATCCCCTTGGTCCCCGTCATGTCCACGCCCACGCCGTCGCCGCCCTCCAGGAACCGCTCCGGCAAGAACTCCATCGGCCTCTCCCACTCCTTGTCGTCCCGCCCCATCTCCGCCACCATGAAGTTCACCGTCGCGCCCTTGGGGATCAGGTACCCGCCGACGTCCATGTCTTCCCCGGCCTTGTGCGGCAGCACGAAGTGGCCCGGCGGGTGCTTGCGCAGGCCCTCCAGGATCACCGCCTTGAGGTACGGCATGTGATGGACGGCCTCCTCCGAGACCTCCCCGGCGTCGTCGTCGCCACCGCAGGCGGCGCTGATCTCGGCGTGCAGTCGCTCCTGGACGGCCGGGTTCTTGACGAGCTCGGCCATGATCCACTGCAGCCCCGTGGAGGTGGTGTCGGTGCCGGCGGTGAGGAACTCGGAGCAGAGCGTGACGATCTCGTCGTCGGTGAGCGGGCGGTGGCCCTCCTCGGGGAGCGTGATGTCCAGCAGCGTGTCCACGTACGAGTGCTGGAACGTGGTCTCGCTCGCCGGCGCCGCTGCCTCCTTGGCCCGCCGCTTGTACTCCCGCCGCGCGGTGATCAGCGGCACGAAGAGATCCTTCTGGCGCTGCCGCAGCGCGAGCGCGGTCTGGAGGCGGCCGCGGAAGATGCGCTTGGTGACGGACGGGAAGAAGAGGAAGACGCTCAGCTGGCGGGTGATGTAGAGCAGCCACTCCCGCTCGGCGACCTCGATGGCGCGCACCGCCGGCTCGTCGAGACGCTCGCCGAAGCACATGAGCACGAGGAGGCAGAACATGGTGTAGCGGAACGCCTCCATGACGTTGCCGGGCGCGTCGTCCCCGTCCCCGGCGGCGGCGGCGCCCTCCCGGAGTTTGTCGAGGAGCACGCCGCGCACCCAGGCGCGCGCGGGCGCGAACAGCCGGACGCGGGACGGGTGCAGCGTCTCGGCGACGAGGTTGCGGCGGAGGAGGCGCCAGACGGGCCCGTAGTCGGCGCTGGTGATGATGTTGTCGCTGACGCCCAGGAGCGAGCTGCTGGCGGACCGCGGCCGGTTGGCCATCGTGACGGCGCCGGCGCCCACCAGCGCGGCGTGCGCGAGGCGGCGGTCGGAGACGAAGATGGCGAGGCGGGAGCCCATCCGGAGCGTCACCACGGGGCCGTACCGCTTGAAGAGCTTGATCAGGAGCGGCTCCACGTCGGCGGCGGAGTTGCGCAGCCACAGCAGGTTGCCGAACAGCGGCACGGCGGGCGGGCCCGGCGGCAGGCGGCGGTTCTTGGCATGGCGGCGCAGGACGAGGAGGGAGAGCACGAGGGCCCCCGCGAGGAGGAACCAGCTGATGATCTCCATGGCGAGGTGTTGTTTGCGGCGAAACTCCTAGTTGTCGTGTTGATTGATGTCGTGAGCAAACCCGACGAACGGGATTCCACTTTATAGCCGGGGATTTGTACGTGGAGACCTGTGTTCGTACAACAGGGTCGGATAAGGTCTGGACATGGTTTTCTTCTCGAAGACAAACGGATTAATTCGAAGCGTTGGATAGCACTATTTCTTCACTGCATAGGACACGGATATGGATCTAGATATTTTCAAATACAATTACAAAAAAATGATTTGGATTTGAATTCGCATCCGAATATCTGGATGATACGCTTATCTACAAGTACCTATTGATGATTGTGGAAAAACAAAATTATAACGGTAGATAGGAGGTCAAGATCAACAATTACAATTTCTCTCGTGTATAAAAATACACATACAATCATATAAATTATACATCTCAGGGTTATTATAAATACATCATTAATCATAAATTTATAATGCTTACAATGTATTATTAGAAATTTTAATTATATAATTTCAACTAATGTTTCAAATAGCGGGCTAAGGAGTTCAGCGGCATGATTTTCTTATCGAATCGAAGACAAAAGGGGTTAATTCCAAGAGTTTTTTTTCGACAAGTTGGACAAAACTATTTATTTTTAGAGTTTTAGGGCCTAAAGACCCAGCCTTACTGAAAAGACCAGAACGTTTATAGCATTCAGAGCGAGCCACGTTTACACATTAAGGAGACTTTTCAACACAGCAGCACCTAAGTCCTGACGGCTAGCTAACTTGAACTCTTGGCAGCGAAAACAGAACAACACAGCATCGAAACCAAGCAGCATAACAGAACACATCAGCTCGCCGCCCTGTCTTTCTTCTTTAGACCAAGCTTCTCTTCAGTAACCATCTCACTTGCTTGTATGCTTTCGTCTTCAGACTGTATCAGGCACTCCAGGTCCATCCACTTGCCAGCTTTCCCCCATACTGAAGATCCTCCACTGCAGAACCTGTCCAACAAAACTATTTATTCCATGCATAATGGATGCGGATACAGATCCGGATATTTTTAAATACTACCACATATTAGATGGTAGGAATTTGGATAAATCCGCATTTCAAAATCTGGTTGATACATTATTCTGCAAGTATAAGTATCTATCTATTGATGATCCTTGAAAAGCAAAATTATAATGGGAGATGAGAGGTTAAAATCAATAATTACATGTTATGGTGTACAAAATATACATCTAATCATATAAATTATACATCTCATATTTATTATAAATACATCATGAATCATAAATTACAATGATTACCGTATTCTAGTTAGAAATGTTATTTAATTATATAATTTCAACTAATGTTTTAAATAGCAGGCTAATAAAGGGTTTAGCGATATTACTCTAAAATGGAGGAAATAGCGAGTAGCAGATTTAAATGGGACTATACAATTATATGTGAGTGCAAATAGTGGCACCCATATCAAATAAGTATTGCGTGCTATAGTAGGAGATTTAAAACCTTGGTTTCAAGAATTAAATAGTTATAATTAGTCATTGAGACAACTCTGGAATAGTTTTTAAATAGTTAATCTAATTATATTAGACATTCAAATTTTGATTGTGGGATATTAATTAAAAGAAACTAATTATATATTATTAGTGAAATTAGTTAAAGTTAGTATCATTAGTCATGCTAAATATAATTTATGTTAGTTGTTAGCCATATGAAAATTACTATTTATATATACTACGTTCTTTGATATTAGTATAATCATTAGCCATGAGACAACTCTAAATGGTTTTAGCCTAACGCGATCTGTTTTTGAATATAGATCAAAATAATTAGAAAAATAATTTTATTTTAGTATAAATTGTAATAGTGTATAAGTAGTGGGCATATACTACTTAGACCATTGATGTCATGAGCATGTGAGACCAATGTATTCCAGTTTATAGGCGGAGTTTGTACGTGCAGTCCTGTGTTCGTACAAGATGGCCAGATAAGGTTTGAAGATGGTTTTATAGCGGAATTATAGTTCTGGTCTTCTGGACATGCTTTTCTCGGCGGAATTACACATGTGCGTGCTAGCGCTACCATGTGGGACGTGGAGAACGGCAGCCCGGCCCGGCTGGCGCTACTGCCAGATGGGGGAGACTAGGAGTTACCTGCTCGATAAATGGGCCGGACGTGACGCGAACGAAGCCCAACAACGCAAAACGGCCCGGTTTCGCTTCCACAGCTCAGGTTGCCGACCCCATCCGCAGCCCCGACGTTTGTTGGATGGCAAGCATTAGTCCCACATCGCCTGGCGAAAGCGGAGCGCGGAGCGGAAGTGCTATAAAAGAAGGGGCAAGGCAGAAGAGCAACTCATACCTTTCTCGGCCTTTTGGCTAAGATCAAGTGTAGTATCTGTTCTTATCAGTTTAATATCTGATATGTGGGCCATGTGTCCACTTCGATATTAAATTTATTTTTTGTGGGGGAGGGCCCACCACAGTGGCTTGCCACTGGGGTCCTCGAGCGTCGCCCAGCCGTTGCACTGCTGGCAGGGCCTGGCGCACCCCAACCAAACCAAATTAAAAGGGTTTGGTGTTGCCTTGGGCCTGGGCCGATTTTTCATTGGTCTTTGGATCAGGTTGCCTTGGTCCTGGGCCTGAAGATTGAGTTTTCCTGACGCAATTGGCCTCGCGTTGGCAGTGGAATAGTGGATTCTTTGCTCCGCCTGCTGCCAAACGCTATCAGAGTCGGATGGACTTTTTATTTAAGATCAGGAAAGAAATCAAAATACGTATCAAGATTTCAGAATAAACTCGGTATTATCTTCGTTATACCAAGGAGAATAAATCCAGTTGATCACGCATCCTCTTTGTTACAGGTCAGGAAGCAATAGGAAGGCAGAGTTCCAGCACTCAATCGGCTAAACCGTTCTATGTAGAAACAACTACCATCCGTTTAGTACTTTTCATGATCATGCGATCCACTTCTTTGGCTATGCAATGGACTACGCCACCTTCAAAACTTTGGTTGGAAAACGTTGACGTTGTCTGATGATCAAGAACGACTTCCAACTCTGGATTTCCCACGTTATGCAACCGTGCAACAGTGTTTGCAGAGCGCCTCCGAGACCATATACAAGTATACAACACTCAACACACAACAGCAACAGCATAGACGTGCCAGACTGCCAGCTGCTGCCTGGTCACGGAGAGAGGAAGAAAAAAAAACTCTTTCTACTGCTGCCTGGAGAAAAATTCATTTCTGCTGTTGCGGTTTCCCAACGGAGTGCAGGTACACAGAGATAGAAACAACCCTGAAAATGGCCAACAACACAATTTGTTAGACAAGCATAACATGGATTACAAGCATCAAGTCAAGCCCAAGTTGCGATGTTGCTTCCATGAGCACTTACGTCGACCCAAGGAAGAATGCAAGGGACAGATGGAAGCCAAACAAGAAGACAGACACCACTGCTGTCAGAAGCATTGCAACTGATGTTGAATACACCTGGGTGCGTTCAAGTGCACATGGTTAGGCACAGTAATACTTCCAGTGTGTACAGATGATGCTATGAAAAGATTTTTAGCCTGCCTCACTAGCAGTATATAGAATTCATAATATAAAGGCAAAACATTTTATGAATCTTGAAGACGCCTCACGTCACATTATCAGATGGTTTGAAACCTAGACACGGACGGATGCTTTACATTGTCTTGCTTCAAAAATGGGCACAAGGAACCTACCTCTGTAGGAATCTAGTGATCTAGACAGCATGTTTTCCCTTTTCTAAATGGATCTAGACAGCATGTTTAGTAAAATAGTTTTTCAACCAACATAATTTAAAACAGACATGGCGTTGAAAAAGAATTGCAAATTTCTTTTCACAAACCACAAATCTATAATTAGTTATATCCACCATGCATACTATACACCAACTGTTATAGCAGATCAAACATAGGATAGAAAGATGAAAATGTTCTCCACTTAGTGTATTTCACTAAGATGACAATCGGAACTAAGCAAGCACTTTGGAGAGTTATAAACTTATAATGCCAGGTTCTACTAAAAGAACTTATAATGCCAGAGCAAAGCGAAATTGACTTTTCTTCTCGATTGAAAATTAGAGGACAAATATCTGATCAGGACATCTCAGTCTGCAATCACAGCCTGCCAGTAAGGATAACCTTGGGTAACATAATGCCTACAGTACATTCAACTATCCTCAAAATCAATTTAAAGTTCAGAACTACACTGTTCACAACAGATGTATCCGAAAAGTTGGTAGCATGTACCTTGACAATATTGTCAGCATACTTCATCACCATTGATACAGCAATTCCACTGCAGAGCAAATATAGAAACCCAAAGGTTTGATAGGAAAGAAAATAAGAATGATGAAGGTCAGGTCAAAAGGCCAATAGTGAACACAATTAATCCAGCTGTCAGTACCTGAGTGCATGATTAAGAATCATCAAAACTGTAATAAATGAGTAGCCATGGAAAAAACCTCTGCATCAGATGCCACATTCAAATGGAATGGTCAATATCATGAACTGTAACAGATATAGAACACGAAATGAAGCACTCATCACTACTAACTTGTTCCTGACAGCATCGAAGTCCTGAACACATATTGCAACTAAATTGAAGATCATCCCAAATATGTACAGCCAAAAATTCTGCACATTGATATTTCTTGAAGGACGTTTCTTGATGATAGCCTGGATTGTTCAAAAGAAGAAGGAGCATATTACTTTCTAGAGGAATTCTATAGTAACTTCATATCTGATGTATTTTTAGATCCATATGCAAAGAGGAGCTGTAGCATGTAGTCACATACTTCTGTATATACCCCTGCAAAACCACTTAAAAGAGCCATCACCTGCAAAAAATGAAAAGGAACATTCAGGTACGTAGTAGTTGTTAAACCTTCCTGCCGTAAGTCCAAATGACAGTATTGATTATTTTTTTCTGCTTCTGACTCACAATTGCCATCACCCAACCTTGCATTGGGGTCTGAAGAACATGATCTGAACTGGAAAACGACATATTATTTATTTTGTTAGTTCACCGTGATGTTTGAACAGATAAGAAAAGAATGTCGCTTACGAGGGATTGAGCTGAGCAGTTGTGCAGCCAGCACATAAAAGAATAAATGCAGCCCACTGAATTTCACTTAACCTGCATTAGTTCCACCATGTAAAGTTAAGACTGGAAAACAGGTATTGCTGAAGAAAAGATTTAGAAAACTGGAAGGAATGAAGTGGAAAGAAAGAGAAGGATTGTTGTGATGGACAGCTCATCTAGGAGTAAGAGGTTAGTAAAAAACTAGAGCATTTTTTGGTTGTCAAAGTCAATGAAAAATGAATGAGATGGTGTTGGACCTACCCATTCTATTCCTGAAAGCAACAAGTGGACAAGGTTCAGATTTAGAGTTAGGATTGCATAGTCCGGTTACCAACCAGTTCCTCGAGTTAAAACACTTCATTAGAGTACAGGTTGAAGCCTAAGGATGACTATTTATTTTGCAATGAAACTTTAGCCAGACTCTTTCATCACAGGACCAATGTATTTCTGCCAGCTTTAGCATCCAACAATGTATCAAAGATTTCAAAACAACACAGCAAACTCAGACATAGTGGATATCGGCAAAGAAAACTGATAAAGAGAACAAAGCTCATTTTCATACTCTAATCCTGTTCCCAATCCCAAACTACATTAATTAAGTAACACATAATTCCGACTGGTTAGCAGATAAAGCAAGTAAAAGATAAACTTACTTTTTCTTGAGAATTATACGGTATAAGATACCAGTGCTGATGATATTCAAGTTCTTCAGAATCTGGTAAGCTGGTGCATCCACATATGCAAAGATATAATACTGACAATCACAGAAGCAGGAAAGCATGGTCAAATTTTTCTAAAAAAAAGTATTTCACAGAAAAGCAAACATTATCCTATAACAGAAGTACTGGACATACCTGCAATAAGTTCTTCACCAAGTAAAGTATTGCAGGAATGGGATAAACACTAACTTCATCAAATGATGTAGTTAACCTGAAAATAATAAAAGAAAATGTCTACAGGGAGGACAACAACAGGCACTTATTACGTATCTTACAGATGACTAGCAAAATCATCACCTATTATCTTCTGTAA
Organism: Echinochloa phyllopogon; assembly: GCA_033239725.1. Lineage (NCBI taxonomy): Eukaryota > Viridiplantae > Streptophyta > Magnoliopsida > Poales > Poaceae > Echinochloa > Echinochloa phyllopogon. The sequence goes on from BTCW01000002.1 coordinate 51,395,189, forward strand.
CACCTTGATTGTTCCATGTGTTGTACAAGGCTACAAGTGATAGTAGACATTTCAAAGCTTCCACCTAGACAAAGAGAAAACAAAATACATAACCACACCACAGTACAAGAGAACAAGTGTGGAAATTCTAGCAGAGAGAATTTATGCATTTTGCTCACTGAAAAATTTGCTGTCGTGACACTATACTCATATTTTCCAGCTCTTTTTGACCACACAATCAGTATTGCCTGGGAACTTGTTAGTAATGTCAATGCAAGTGTAACAATGGACCTGCAGAAATACAGAATCAATAAATCAGTCAGCTTTAAGAAAGAATGAGATATAGTATGAAGATTGCAAGAAATAACTTTTACTTTAGCTTCCAACTATTCTTGCCCTTCGCCCCTCCTGCAGTGCTAAGACTCGAAGTTGCTGTAGCTGTAAATGATATACACTAATCATGTGAAGCTCCCATATACATGACTTTGAAACCGAACATTTACATGATGAACCAGGAGCTTACTGTTAGAAAGAGACCTCCGATCAAGGCTTTCCAAGTCCTTCTGAGATATATCATCACTCTCCTTTTAGACAGTACACACAAAAGAAATCGTGTCAGTGCATGCTCTGTTATTGAAGTACAAGATTATTGTATGCCCAATATTTTTCTTATAAAATATAGGAAAACAAAAAACATGCTGTTGACAGGATTTAACTTTATCTACGACCAATGGCAAACATCAGCAAGATAAGTAAAAAAGGGCGTACCCAGTGCCGTAGGCTTCCCGCACCGTGCGGGGTCTGGGGAAGGGTAGTTCAGTTTGACTACTAACAAAGCACAGATGGTTTCCAAAATAACATTTACCAAAAAAAAGGATGAATCAGATAGCTTCTTATCACAAAAGGTCTGACTCTGACAAGTCCACAAATGGCTAGAAATGGTGCACTCACAAACTCAGTAGTTTAAATAACCAAATTAGTGATGACATGCCATTTAACAACTTATAGGAGCCATCAGAACAAAAGATTGGTTATTACTTATAAGCAAAATGCATTGTTCGAATGTTCGAATAATAAATTCCCTGTTAATAACAGACAACTGCACCTACGAGAGAAACATGAGGCTGAACCTTCGAATCATACAAAACAAGTTCACAGGTGTATTTCAGTTTTATTCCGGGTGCATAACTAAAGTAAAAAAAAAGAGTTCCGGGGAAATTGAAATCCCCTTTGGTCCATCACATTAATCAGGACCATAAAGGTTTAACTGCCGTTTTAGTTCACAAGGATATCAAGCCTCGTTTGCCTACAAGTTATGGCTCTCAGCCGAACATCCAAGAAAGCAACAGAAACGATTCTGGGTGCATAATTGCATATGCGGATTCCTAAGTAATTCACACGACATGACGCCAAGGAATTCTTCCAAGCACATGCCATTCAGGATCAATTTAAATCAATGCACTCAACAATGCCACCCGAAACCAGTTCCCAAGGAGCTGGTGGTAACAATTGAAGCAAGATTTTTTTTCTTTTTAACCAAGTTGAACCTGTGAGGCTGTGTGAGTGGACTAATACAGAGCTCTGTAGGTACCTAAAAATGAAACATTGAAATGTCCAGAAAAAAAAAGATAGATAATCATTTACTCGCGCAGCACAATCTGCTATGGAATCTCTCCAATTTCAATCACGCGATGACATTAGTGAGATTAAACTAGAGGGTAAGATAAATTCTGGATTCCGGCGGTATTGAGGAACGAGTTGGAAGCCTACGGAGAGAGGACAAACGATTGTTATTTCTCACTTCTCAGGGGAAAAAAAAAGGACCACTGCAGTAGCAGCAACGTGCGATCTAATCTAATCTGAAGATTAGGGCGGCGGCATTGACGCAGAGAACAATTTTCCTCGCGCGGCTTATGCGTACCTGATCTTTCACTCTTCTGTACTCCATCTCGTCCTCCCAGTGGCTACTGGCTAGCCCCGGTTCCCCTCCTCGCCGCGCTGCTGCTCCAGCCCCTGCTGCGGTTTCTTTCGCAGAAAGGAAGGAAGGAATGCTGCGTCCGAGGGCCACGGCCAGTGTGGGGGTGGTAAAGGTCCCTCCATTTTGTAGTAGAAATTTTTTTTAAGGGCCGGGAAAAAAATACTCCCTTCGTCCCGTGAAGAGTGCAATCCTGAGATTCAAAAAAATCTCATAAAAGAATGCAATTCTAGCTGTAACTACCTGTTTTATTCTAAAAATAGATAATTATCTGCATGCAGTAACCACCTCTATACTAAAATTAGTGAGATTGAGACGGTTATCGAGGGTAGCATGGTCATTTACCAACGCCATTAATCTGTCTGAAAAAAGCTGAAATTGCACTCTTCACAGGACGGAGGGAGTACTAGTTTTTGACCTAAGTTTGACTAGGGTCAAATTAGATTGTGAAGAAACAAACGGGTCACGATCCATTGCCACCCTAAGTGTGGCGGTGGTGAAGGGCTGGGCAAGCGCCGGTGCCGGATACTGACTGGTGGGGTCGCCTGTGTTATCAGTAACTGAAAGCGGCGAAGCGTTGCAGAGAGGAAGGACAACCTTTTCTTTTTCTTATTTTGGAGTTGTTTTTTTCATTCCACCGTTTTTTTCTTATTTTGGAGGAGTAATTCTTTACACGCTCTTCTGAAATATCCTTCTGCTTATACGACCTGGAAATTAGAAATTAATTCTCAGTTGGAATGATATGCCGAGTGAATCCCTCACCAGCGACACTGATTCTCGGGTATCGGAACAATCTCGCTGCTTGACAAATTGAGAGACATGGTAAAATCCTAGAAAGACTCGGCCTGTTCAGCTGGTGCTGATTTTTGAAAAAACACACTGCTGGTTGGTGGCTGATAAGCCAAATGAACAAGTCGAATGTTAACATAATAACATCCACAGCATATGCCTAATTAATAATACTTTGTACATCAGTGTTTACCCAAACCAAACGAGACGGATGCGACTGTGTTAGTCAAGTGGTCAACTTTTTTAAATTCTTCTGCTCTCCGCTGCATTCCAACATGGTAAGTTTTTTTTGCAACAGTACCCGAAAGTGTTGCATAGAGCAAAGCGCTTCGGTATATATATACAGGGGTTTTTGCATTGGTTTAGCAGGAAGTACAATCAGTTGAAGCTGGAGGCACATATTCGTTAATATAAAGCACAGGGGAAGTGGTGTATCCCACCCTGAAAATCATGTGGCCTCCATCTTCAACTGACATCACTATAGGCTCTTATTGACTCGGCTTCCTTTCATTTGCATGTGTAAATCCATCAACAGCATCATTCAGCACGTGTCAAGTTGAGGCTTTTGCAGCTTGGAGCATTTCCACAATAAGAATCTTAACATCCCTATTGTAACAAAAAAAAACATTTTAGCAAGCTAGTCTGAGAGAATAATACGATGGAAGAAGGTTAAAAAAATGCTTCATCATGTCCAAATCTAATTGAAAGAAGGCCACATAAGCCTATAAGGAAAGCAGTAGAGTAAAATAGCCTACGGTGGAAGGTGAAAGAAAGTATGAACCAAATTACTACCTCCATCCTTTTTTATTTGACGTTAGGATCACTGATTTTAGCTTATTTCTAGTACTATTTCTTGTCCTAAACGTCATCTATTTGCAAATGGAGTCGCAAAGCAGTAAAGAGTAGGAACTGACTTCCTGTCCTGCGCCTGCCTAGGGAAGGGAATTCGCAACTTCAAAGTACTTCCATCATAACCAGCCTGGAGAACCAAAAGATGCATATTAGAATTTTATAGCAGGTTTTGTTTTAGTACAGGTTGGATCAGCCATCGAAAGTCCAAAAAACAGTCCAAATATATATGTTATAAATCAAGCAGGGCTTCAACGGCCAAATTATACTTAGTTATATTGTCCTGATACCACAATGTTGCCTTGTGATTATCTATTTAAACTCAGAACAAAAAATGTAGCATTGATTTTTCGCATTTTATCTGAATGTAGCATATCTGTGTCTCAGGTTTGGGTTTTGGCATTGGGTGGGTTGGGGTGGGGGGGTTCGGGGCACATTTCTAGGATATTAGAGATAATTCTCATAAAGTACAAGAAACAGATTTTACAGGATATTACCTTCACGTTGAAACCAAGGCTATCAACATCCAGCATATAAGCAAAGTCCACCTGCAATAGTTTGTGTTGTTATCTCTTAATATGTTGGAAAGGAATATCTATTAAAAGTACAATGCTGCCAAAATGGAGAAATTGGGCGATAGAGTCACACAAAGCGAATGTGCTTGTTTTTATGGAGCTATCACTTCTATGTTACTGTTCCATGCTGCTGGGGGATCAACACTAGATGGTATGGTAATACTGAATTACTGATAAAACCTACACCATCTAGAGATGCTACACCTCAACATTACTTAACATTAGCTCCAGCTTGTCAGCTAGATTACAAAACTGATTACCATGTCCCATGGCAAAGTAGTTTCCCTAACTGTGGCTGTTTTCTAGGAGTTGACCTCTAGTTTAATTTAAATGAAAAACGGCAGAAGATTTATGTATACAACCAAATAAAAGAATAAACAACACTAATTATTGAGCTACAGTTTTACAGAAAAGAACTAATGATAGAGAGAAGAGAGTTTCCGCAGAAAAGAAGAATAAAGGCACAGGTTGCTTCGAAGTGATTATATCTTGCATACTGACATTACTGAATGAGACACTGAACAGAAATATTTCAGCATGTACTTGCCTTAACAGTGGTTGAGTGTTGCACAATGAGCTTCGTATCATCGGCATGATCCTTGTTCATGTGGCCCTGTAGAGTTTGTGCAGAAGTATAAGAATGAAAGGTTGTTATATCAGTGTCAAGGCCAACAAATAAACAAAACTAAAAAATAAAGGAAACATAATGGGGGACGTACTATAATAGGAGCTGAGAATTGAGATATTGGGTCAACTTTTGCTTCCTTATATTCAGCATCACTGAATTCTGGGCATGTTGACAACAAGTATATCAGGCAACACCATCATGATATATATGTTTTTTTTGTTTCAGATTTAAAGAAGTCGTTTAGATCCAGAGTGATGTAAAAATGATAAAAGTAGGTGTTACACGAACGTAGTTTCTTAAAAAATAAATGGATGTTAACTAGACCCCTGAACTAGTTTTTTTCTCAAGGACATAAGAAAAACCAAGTACCTCCAGATCCTAGGAGAGCAGTTGCAACACCAGATACATAACGCACAGCTTTTGGTTTAATGTGCAGAAAACTGAAGTCGCCAAAGTCAACCTTGATGTGGTTCATGTAATCAGAAATCAAGACTCCATAAAAATATTTTAAACAGTAATAACATTAAGAAACATACCCAAAATGCCTCAGGATGCCTTCGTAGGTATGCACTACGCACTGAATCTTTTTCCTCGTCTGAAACCTTTGAATTAGAATGAAGTCAACCAACATGGACATATATCAGGTAACATATATATTATGGTTTAGCAATCTATCCTTACAGATGTGTAAAAGGTAAAAGGCATGATGTTATCTAGAGAGTGGGCAAGAAAGGGAGATAGAGGGACAGGGTAAGGGCATTACAGGGACAGCATCACCATAGACAGTGATTACAGTATCAGTTCTGTCTTCAGGGTCTTTGGCAACCAGAAGTGAACATTTTGGATTTCCAGCGAGATTCTGCAGAAAGGATAGTAAACTATAAGGACGTAGACTGTCGATTAAAAATGCTATAGAGTTTTGCCAGCACTGTTGTCGTACAATAATTTCAATCAGTAATACATACATGTCTAGCGCATTAGTTAGTGCCACTATGTATGTTCCAGTGATTCCACCAAACGCTTGACATGCACAATTGCACATGAAAAGGTAAAAACTAAAAAACAAGTTGCACGGCCATGTTTACGGAATCATGATTCATCAAAGCATAAAGCCGGCTTACCTTTGAATGAACTGCTAAACTACTCACAGCTAATATGGGGGAACCATCCTGATCACATGCAAAATCAACCATTGAACTAGAGGGATAACCAGCATGCCCCTGTAAAAGGAATAACATGTCAAATGCTATACCATGCTCCAACAAGCTCATTCTCTTTTCCAAGCAGGAAATCATGTGACATGGAACTAAACTATAAAGTTCTACAATCCAGTGCATCGTGATTCAAGTAAATATGCGAGCGCGGCCAAGCCAAGCATGCACCATGATTCCAGGAAAAATGTACTTCATCACAATATTACCGACAAAAATATAAGCATGAATACACAAGAAAGTTTATCATGAACTGGTTCTTCACACTATCCAATGCTCACCCACTTCTACAAAACTGTAAAAATGTAGACACAAAAAGACTGACGAAATGTATACAGTATGGCATGCAAAAACAACAACAGTAGTTTTGTGCATTTCTTTCCTACTCTACAACAACATTACTTGCTACAGAGTCTAGGATACCTGAGAATGGGTGGCAAGAACACCCCTAACACTTCGATCCAGAATGGTCCGTATTTCTTCAGCAGGAGGAAGACGAGCAGCTTTAGCCTATATTTGTAAGAATCATGTGTCAATAGGCACAATCTAAAGACGAAAAAAGATTAGCAGTTTTGTGTTGCAGTAATCAAATCTTAAACCGTTAGAAACCTTGGTCAAGTCACTCATGCAGATTGAACTGTTGCAGATATATGTTCTCAAATAACCAGTGTGAATTGGCAGGGTTTGAAACGGGAGTGGAGATGAATGTTTGGCTTCAGAGACTCTAGTCTCATAACCTTGGAACACGTAAGCCTGGTTCTTGTTGAGAAAACTTTTGTTGTATTGTTAGTATTGATGACTTCCTCCCTTGCTATGCTATTCATACAAAAATATCACCATACAAACAATAAAGTGTATTTGGTGAATCTATCTATTTGACTCAATGGCAGATAGTTTATCCAGTGACGCCCTAAATTTATCAACAAAATCTCCACAGCACTAGGCATGAAGCCCTTATTTACTTAATTCATGTTGCATAGATATGATCCTCAAATCACACACGGTCCCCGAGTCAAGGCCCAAAGGATGAGGAGCAAAGGCCAAGGGCCTCACCTGGTGAGCGCGGATCACCTCGAACGCGTCCGCGGATCCGCCGGGGGCATCGGCAGGCGCCGCCATCTGCAACACAGACAAGCAAACGCCAGAGCACCATCAGCCAAATCCATCACCGCCGCCGAAGAGGCGTTTCGTCGAACACTTGGCCCGCCCGAAATGGGTTAGCAGACGGGGACGCGTCACGTGGCGCCAGGCGGAGAGGCGGGTCGGACCTGGGAGGACGCGAAGAATCGGCCGCGGCGGTTGCGGAGGCGAGGGGAGAGGAGAGGCCCAGTGGTGGAGGCAGCGTGGACGTTGTGACGGTGCTGGTGGCTGTGCCGGCCATTAATCTGTAGGTGGAGCGGGAGGAGTAGGCGCGAGAGCGTTGACGGCGAGGGGCAGGGCGCCGAGGCGATGCGGGCGGCGCCCGGCGTGAGCAGGAAGGGCGTCATCGCGTGCACGCGTGCGCCACTGCGCGTCCCAGACTCCCGGTGTCTGCTGAAACTTGAGAGCACAGCGGAAGCGACCGAACTGTGGAGAGCCTCGCTGGTCGCTCGGCACGGCAGCCGCGGCCAGCCGCCGCAACCTCGAGGCTCGAACTCAGGGAGTGGCGTGGGCCGCGGCCAGATGGAATGAGGCTACGGCCCGTCTTGATCAAGTAATGGGCTGTGAACCCCGTGACAGGCTTCCGAGTCCGGCCCATGATAAGATTTATATAGCCCAATACAACAAGGACTTGGGGCCTTGGCCTGGTTATTCCTTTCCTCATGTTCGTTCTGAGAGGGATCAAATAAATGGCGTGAGGTCCATCTCGCTACGAATTCGCCGATAGCCCGTCTCAAAGGGCTTCGAATGTCCTCCCCTTTTTTGAATGTGAGGATTTAAGGCATGGTAACCTTCGTCAAAAAATACCACGGTCACTACTGTTGACGAACGAGCATCCTGCAATGGTCGCTCAACGACTTGGGCGCGTCGCGTCTCCTCCCTCCAAGCGGCAAGCGCCATGGCATGGCGCGCAAGGCTGCAACTCCATGACGTTTTCAGGACGACGCAAGCAAGAGTCCGCTCTACTACGCTCCGCCCGGCCCGGTCATGGCTTCGGCGTGGCTCCCGGGCGTCGTACGTGTCGTGACGCGCGAGGAAAGTCGGTTGCGACCACGCGTGTACTATGCCTTTGCGCACGCCGCGAAAGCAATGACCGAATCAAAGTCAGTTAGCCCCGCACTCCCGCCCAAGGAAGGAAAAACAAAATAGAAAAAGAAGGCAGAGGAATGTTCCAGTAGGCACTAGCAGTGCCGGTAGGTTTTACTTACCCGGAGTTGGACTTTGCTTCCAAGGCTTCAATGCGCAGTCGGTCGGTCGCTAATGCACGGCCTCCCCGATCGAGCTTCTTCAACCACCCTCCACCCGTCGCGATTCGCCAGCCTAATACATCGAGCAGCGTTGCCAATTGGCAGCAGCTATTCTGCGAAGTACATCAACGCGGCGTCCGGCCTTGAGCCCATCGGTCGTTGGCAAGCCGCGATCAGATCGATGTCATGTTTCCACAATTCCACCGCGAGCTCGGCCCGGAAGAGTCTACCGCTGAACGCGGAGGATGCCGGAGATCCACAGCTTCCGTGGCGAAACGGCCAAATGCACGGTGAAATATCTGGCCGCCGGCCCAACGGTCAAATTTTCGCGGGCAGAGGAGGTCGTCGTGGTTGGAGCCTTGGAGGGAGCAAGCCGATCACCGGTGGGTGGGCATGGCCGCCGATACGGCGGAGTATTTTACGCCGAACAGCTAATGTGTGGGGGCCGTTTGCCGCTGATCCTCTAGATCCGCCTCTCCGTGCGACCCCTCGTGGGGCTCGTCATAGCGTGTCGTGCAGCCTACACACAAATTCGTGCAGCATTTTCCAAAATCACCACCCCTTTTTTTAAACTAAGTAAATCACTTCGCCGATCTACTTCGTTTCATAATAACACGAAACGCTTTGAAGCAACTTTGTTCCCAAGCTAGTCAGGATCACGTCTCAGGGGCGCTAGGGACGAAGTTTCCTGTGCCGTAGTGGAGACGCGCGACGAAGGGCGGCGGCGGACGCGCTCAAACAGGCGCGCGTGGTCAGCGGAGAGGATCCCAACGGCCCGCGTGCGCGCCCGCGCAACCGCAAAGGCGATGCCACATGCCAGGCTGCCTGCCCTGCCTGACCAGGGCCGCGCCACCAAACGCGCAAGCCAACAAATGGCCAGCCAGCCGTGCGTCGTGCAGCCCCCTCCCCTCGCCCCCCAACCGCCTCACGCAACCTACCTGACCTGGCCGCGTCCACTCCGGGCCCTGGTCCTCCGCCCCCGGCCCTCCTCGATCTATAAAACCCTCGCCCCTCCGCACCGTCCTCCCCCACCTCCAGATCGAGCCAGCCAGCCGCCTCTCCTGCCTGCGCGCATCTCTCTAGCCAGAGCTTACTACTCTCCTAGAGAGATCTCGCGCAGCCAAATTAATAATCCAGCCAGCTCCTCCTCGTCGTCGCAGATGGCCGGTCTCAGGATGAAGTTCGTCGCCGCCGCCGCCATGGCCGCCGCGCTCGTGGCGTCCGCCGCCGCCCAGGCCCCCGCCCCGGCGCCCGCATCCGACGCCGCGTCCGCGGTGCCCTTCGCCGCGGCGTCCATCGCCGCCGCCGCCTTCGGCTACCTCTTCTGCTAGATCCGTCGTCCGGGATGCACGCGTCCGTCGTGCTTCCTCGTCGATCGGGCCTCTGCTGATATGATTCGTTTGGCGTGAGTCCGTGTTCGTGGCGTGTTTTGATGAGGGTGTCGGTCGGTGGGCGTGTGTATGTATGAGTTCGGCGGCGGTGGAGGTGTGCGCGTGCGTGCGTGCGTCGACGCGCCATTCTTTGTGGCGTCGATCATGTACTCACTCCGTTTCTGGTTATTCATGAGATGATTTGTTGTATTCTTTTCATCTTATATACTTACATGAGAATTTTCATATTCAGTACGATATGTTTCTCTGCAAGACTGCAAACTTGATATCTTGTGCAGTCTGTAACCAACGAATTTGTCCGGTCCAAATCGTGGTTGTTTATCCCGCTACAAAGAGAAAAAAACATACATTTCAACGATCCAAATTCTTTTCGCCTGGGCAGAGTTCTCAACAGGGGTGCAGTTAAAAGCTGCAATCGGAACTTCAAATCAAATTGACCAACAAACCGTCATACGTATGAATTCTGAAACAAAACGACCGGCGTAACGACTTGTATTTATGACAAGCCAATTCTGAATCGAAAAGCTTTAATTCTTCCTCTCTCTCTTTCGAAAAGAATGCGGTGGCACGGAGTCCTTGTGAAGTTCGTTGGAGATGCTGGGGTTGGTTATTTGCTCCAGTTTGGTGAGGGATCCAAAGGTTGAAATGATTGAAGCATGTTGGCGTTGCCAGCCATGAAGCCATGTGCAGCTCGTTAAGCACGGGTCCACAGATGGGTTGTCTTGGTAGGGGCAGCCCAACCCGCTGTATCACGGCTGGCATGCTCCAAGCTGGAAAACGGTGAACCATCGCAATCGCCGAGTATCATTCGAGGTCGTCGATCAAAACAATGCTTGAGTTACAGTAGAAAAAATATCGGATGGTACAGACTGTGTGGACGTGTGGTACGTGCTTTATGAAATTGCATTACGAAATTGGTGCGTGCTTTATGAATTTGCAAAGTGAGTGCTCAATTTTGACTGTTCGTGAACCGTGAAGGTGGAATCGTAGATGCTGTTTGATGCGTTCTGGTTTGTACTGTGCCAACTGACGGAGAGGGCGTGCAAAATGCAGGTCGATTGGCAAAAGGAAACCAAACAAGACAACTCCTCGGAATTGGACCGGGGGCCGGTGCCAGCTCTACACGGGCCATACAACAACTCGGGACTGGGCCGGTGCCAGCTCTACACAGGCCATATTTTTGTTGTCTCCGGCCTTCGATCGGAAACGTCTCGGCCTCTCTCGAGCCAGTAGATGGGCCGCTGTCTTCCTTAGTTTGCCAGTGGGCTGTAGGCTTACTTTCATTCGCGCTCCACGTTGGGCCGCTGTGTTCCTTGTTAAATGCTGTTGTTTTTTATTTTGTTGTCAGTTAATTTATTTGCTCACTTATTTTCAGGTTTTAGTGCACGTTGTTCCTCCAAAATTAAGGTAAAATTCATGTTTATTTTGTACAAAAGCACTTCATTTCATTTTAAAAATGCGCATCTTCTGAAGACGTAGCTGAAGAATTTTTTCATGGCCATTTCGATTTCACATCTGCAACGTAGCAAGCTAGAGACTACTGAATCTACATACTGCGGGTACATACTCTCATAAGCAACAATGGCAACCGGCAAGCTTGGCACGGGGATCACAGCTGCATCACATGAACTCGCTCATCACGGCGAGCACCTGCGCCATCGTGGGCCTCTCCTCCGGCGCCTCGGCGGTGCACAGCATGCCGATCTTCACCATCCCCATGGTCTCCTCCCCCTCGCTGTCCGCGGCCTTGTGATCCGTCACCACCTCCAGCAGCACCATCCCGAAGCTGTACACGTCCGACTCCTGCGTCGCCCTGGCGCCCGCGCCCGCCGCCAGCTCCGGGGCCGCGTACCCGTGCCACCCGCCGCCCGCCGCCGGCGCCGGCGCCGACGACGTCGTGGGCGCGGCCGCGGCCGCCGCCCGGTCCAGGAACAGGTCCGGCGGGCACCGCGCGGCCGCCTGCGGCAGGATGGCCTGCTGGATGTTGGTGGCGTAGCGCATGAGCCCGCACTCGGACACGCACGCGCCGCCGCGCTCGTCCACGAGGATGTTGGACGGCTTCACGTTCGCGTGCACCAGCGCCGGCCGCGCCGGGAACGTGTGGATGTAGTTCAGCCCCTGGGCCGCGCCGAGCAGGATGCTCTTCCTCGCCGCCCAGTCCAGGCTCCTCGTGCCGCCACCTGTAACGAAAACAAAACCCCCGTCAAGAACACCGCAATAATAATGTGGAAATGCATTTGGAGATTATTTTCCTCATTTCAGCAAGACGCACCGTTGGCTCGCAGAAGGGACTGGAGGCTCCCGCTGGGGAGGAAGTCGTAGACGAGCAGCCGCTCGCCGTTGGAGTTGCAGTACCCCCTGAGGCTGACGACGTGCCGGTGCCGGAGCCGGCCGACGAGCCGCATGTGGCGGTCGAACGCCTTGCTCCGGCCGGCGGGGAACTGCAGCGCGCTGAGGCGCTTGACGGCCACCACGATGCCGTCCTCGAGCACGGCCTTGTACGTGCTCCCGGACACGCCCTTGCCGAGCACCTCGGCGGAGGCCTTGAGGAGGCTCTCCAGCCGCAGCTCGTCGCCGCCCTCGAAGATGACCAGCCCGCCGGACTTGTGGCACTTGTCGTCGTCGCCTCCGTTCCTCTTGTGCTCCTGCTCCTCGAAGCACAGCGCCGCGTCGGAAGCGTCCTTGACGGACCGGAGCTTCCTCCTCATGTAGACAAACATGGCCACGGAGATGGATAGCGAGACGGTGATGAGCACCGCGTTGCCAATGCCGGTGGCCATGAGCGCCGTCAAGCTAAGCTTGCTGAATCCTCCATTGCTGGAAGAGACACCGCCACTAGTGTTCGTTGCTGCATCAGGAGACTGAGCAGCGATGGTACTAGTGGTAGCATTCGGAGAACTATCTGATCCTAACGCATTGTAAGCATGAACACATCTTGGCAGAGGCGTGCCACAGAGAGCGAGATTGCCGCCGAACGACGAGCTCGGGAACCTGGACAGATCGCCGGAGATCTCTCCGGCGAGCTTGTTCGCCGACACGTTGAAGCTCCTGAGCATCGGAACGCGCAGCGCCTCCAGGCCTCCGCTGAAGCCATTGTTCTCTGCTCTGAGCGTGACCAGAGCACCCAGAGAGATGTTCAGGCTCCCGCTGAGCTGGTTGCGGGATACCAGCAGGTGCCGCAGCCACGGGCTCGCCGTGGCGTTGTCCAAAGGAGGGAGCGCGCCGGACAGGGAGTTTTTCCTGACGGCGAGCGCCCTGATCTGGCTGAGCCGCAGGAGCGGCGCCACGGCGCCGGCCAGCGAGGCGCCGTCGAGGAAGACGCCCACCACCCTGCCCCTGTAGCACCTGATCCCGAACCACGCGCCGGAGCACGGGTTGGGGCCGACCCAGGACGCCAGCGCGGTGGCGTTCGGGTTGTAGGACTTGAAGGAGAGCAGGGCGGGGAGGTCCTGGTGGCCGCCATTGGCGAGCTCCCCGTGCACAGGGTTTATCGATAGGTAGACGAAGACGGCGAGGAGCATGAACGGGCAATGGTGAGAACTGGACATCTTGGTAGGTAGCTGTAAATTTTCGCCTGCGTTTGACCGAGAAATCCACGGGGTTTATTTATAGCGCGGGGTAACAATTCAGCGCGGGGAAGTAGAAAAATTCGAATGGCGCACGGGTACAAAGGGTAGGGCAACGACGAGAAGAGGGGTCCAAAGAGGAAAGCTGGGTAGCAGCGCCGTCGGTTCGTGTCAATGGCGAGGTCGTCGGGAGGGTGGAGTGGAGGTGAAAAGCGGCGCCATGGGGAGAGGTCCAAGCAGATGAGGCGCTGGTGGAGCAGACAAGACAATGCCCTTTTCCTCCATCGGGCAGAAGGAACTTGGACGTATCTGGTGGGCTGCACGCACGATTGCACGAAGCCGTAATGGTCGCCGGGGACGGCGAGAGACTGGTGATCCGTGCTGGCTCGACTTTACGGAAACGGCTGAAAGGAAGCGAGAGTGGGCTCGGCGTTCCATGGCGCGTGGAGCATCGGGTTGACGAGAGTACCGAGGTGGACGTTGGCGTCTGGCGGCAGCGGCACCAGCAAGCAGCAACAGAGATTCAGCAACAGGCCGTGTTTCTTTGGCATTTTGACCAATAATTAAGGGTATTAAATAAAGTCAGTTTACAAAACTACCTTCACAACATTAGACTATTTCGCGAGACCTATCTGATGAGGTCTTTGACCGCACAATTAGAGGATGGTACTGTAGCGTTACTGTAGCAAAACATGGATTAATTATGCTCATTAGATTCGTCACGTAAAGTTGCACTCATCCCTAAAAGGGTTTTGCAAATAGACTTCATTTAGTACTCCATGCATGCAAGATTTTCTTTGAAAATTTTTTTCCGGGTAGGAAAAAAACACTGCCGAAGTGGGCTCAGGTGCCGGGGCATTTTTTTGTTGGGCCTGTCCGTGCTCTAGCCAGGCCTTGCCACACAATCCAGCCCCGGGATTCGTTGATCCATCGGATTCCAATATTTGAGATTCGTGCAATTTTTGTCGTACACTCACCTCCGTTTATGGAGGGACGGCGGCGGCACCACCGCAGGCAGAGGGACAGGAGTCGGCCGGCGGGCGGGGCGGCTCGATGGTGAGGTCACCGTCGGGCGCAGGCGGTAGTTGAGGCCGGCGGGACGGCGGAGGAGGAGGAGGCTAGGGCTAGGGTTTCGGGGTAGGCTCAATGGCTGTCGGCCTTAGAGGAGAAGGTCAGGGAGGAGGGAGGGGGGCAGAGGCAATGGCTTGACCAGCGGTGGAGGTGAGGCGGCGTGGGAACACCGTCAACTGGCGATCGGCGAGCGGGGTTAGCAAGGACGGATCGGCACGGCGCGGGCAGACGGAGTGAAGGCGGTGATGGAAGCGGGGTTAGAGACGGGGAGGAAGAAACATTGTGGGCCGTGATGGGCTTCAAAGCCATCGTCTCTATCCAGCAAAACGTAGCTGGATAGGAGCCCCCATTCAGCCTGCACAGATGGAAAATTCCACTGCTACGTGCGGCCGCGGTGCTTATCGTACGGTTGTACAACAGCAAATATCTCGGGATGAGTGAAAAAGCAGGTAGCTACATGCAGCCACACCGATTTTTTATTTGTGTGGCCCCGTAACAACGTTATTTTACATGCAATGTGAGCCGTCTGTTGATACATGTCGATTTCTAAGTGGCGTGAATAAGCCCCGCGGCCGCATGCACCTTCAGTCATGCGTTTCAGAGCCCTGCCTGTTCAAATCGGCAACCTTTAGAGTTCACTGCAACTGAAACGGATTTACTGCTGCCGGAAGCCACAACGTTGTGGCTTGTGCGTGCCCGTACACCCACAAAAATTTAAAAACCCATTAGAAAAAAATAAATTTTCATCATATTGCATATTAAATCTTCACATCTATAAAAGAGATGCACCCCTCTAACTTGATCCAGCTTCGCCTCAGAGCGGCAGCCGAAGAGTCCGCCGTTCATTTGATAGTACTATGAATTAAACCATCCACCACGAGTCCCTAATCCCTATATATAATATAAGCAAACCACACGGGTTGCGCGGCACAATTGCTCATTTGCTCCTCGGTCCACAGAGGTATAGTATATAGGAAACCACTGCACGCACAAGATTTGCCGGCCGGCATGTCGCGGGAGCCGTGGCGGATGATGCAGCTGCTGGAGGAGTACGCCAGGCTGCAAGTCAAGCCGGAGTTCGTGACGCTGAAGGTGGTGGACCATGAGGGCCGCGTCGTCAAGCACAGGATGAAGACGACGGACAAGCTCCAGGCCGTCATCGACAAGTACTACGCCGAGGCGCCCGAGGTCGGCTACGGCACCGGCACCTTCCTTGTGGATGGCTCCATCCGCCTGCGCGGCTGCAAGACACCGGAGGACCAGAAGCTGGAGGACGGGGCCCAGATCGACTTCTTCCCGTACTCGGACGGCGGCGGGCGGGAATCCGGCGATGCCTGATCGATGTCCGCGAACGCAATGGGCTCGTTGGGTGCATGTCGTCGTTATATGTTATTGCTACTAGTACGTGCTACGAACGAAGGTATATGAAGAGTGCCTGCAATGTCGAACTATATATATACATTTGTAGGTCAGGACGTGTTTGTGCGCAGTTTATGACACTAGTAGCGATGTGGCACGTGTTTTAAAAAGAACTCGTGCGTTGCTACGAATATGATATATATAGCAATAAACACGTCAAACAACTTTTTTTTGACGGAACCGGTAGGGAAGCCCCATACCTCTTTTTTTTATATATAAGGTGTATAAACAAGAGTTACAAATTTACAGGGCTAGCCGTAGGCTAAAGAAAAGAAGACAAGAATTATAAGTTGCTATTCTCCCAAATCAACACGCCAAACAACTTAGGCATCTTCGGGGAGAACGGAGTTCCTCCACCAGCTCTTGTAGCCCCTAAGTTCGCTCTTGTAGTTTTATCATGTACCTATGCTATTCAGACTTTAAAACTTAACGTCAGCCAAATGGACCTACACTCTCAATTTGCAATGGCATGTAAGTATTTTCTACTGCATTCTGACATGGATTGGTCTAAAGAAATGGCACACGGCAACAAAGGATTGAAAACCATTTAACCAAAAGTAGTTAGCATAACTCAAATCAGGTTTCTCAATTAGTGTATGCCAATGATGTATTTGAGGGTGACTAAATTTTGGGCGAGTGTTCTCAGCCTGGTTGCTGACCGTATGTCTGTGCGGCCTTCTAGTTGTTTTTTTACACAGGTTAGAAATTGAGAATTGAAGCTGCTTAGTGTGTGAGTACATTCAGATGATTTCTTCTGCTTCTGAGAAAATTTAGTGTTAGATAAGTGCAGATTTATCACTTATTGACTGGTGAAACTAATCAAAGTGCAGCTGCACTCCTTGTTGCACTACATCTCAACGCCTAATATCTGTTATAATCAATTCATAATGAAAAAGATTAGCTATACCACTAAATTAGTAATAGTAAAATATTATAACAGTTGTTCATGCATGCAACTTCGCCTAGATACCTGTTTCTGCATACAAAAAAAAACTTATTAGCTTTAACAGCTTTTTTTATCTGAAAGACCAGGTAAAGACCACAATTTGTCGATTCTATACAATTTTGTCTGATAGCACTGTTGTATAAACCACAGGGAATTCTATATCTTTTGTCAATATGATAACACATGATCCTCTACCAACATTTGTTAAATCCACTTTTGGCAAGATTGTTCTAAGCACCATCCCGCAACTTACCATCGATCCAAACAGACGAAATACCACATAATGGAAACTTAATGAATCTCATGATTCTCTAGCAGCACTCCCGTATGGACACTGTAGCAAGCTTTAAGGTGGTGTTTGGTTGGGAAGTTGGTAACGCAAATGTTAATGGAACGGATACCGTTGTGATCTGAAAAAAATGTAACCAAAACCCCCGATTGTTTGATTCATGTCAGGTAGCGGAAACAGAAAACACCAGCGTCGTCATTCTCCTCTCTGCCGGCTGCTCTTCCCCACCTCGTATCCTCCCCTCTGCTCTTCCTAGGCTGTTGCTGCGATAGATCTTTCCCTGTGCTGTCGCTCCCTCTCACTGGCGCGTCTTCCGAGTGGGGAGGGATCGATGCGATGCCGTAAAGGAATCGATTAACAGAGGGAGGCGGGCGGTATCCAATTTATACAGTCCGATAACAGATCACGCCGTGACCAGATTACAACTGCAATGAAACAAACAAAAACTAACGGTATCAGATGGCTCTGTAAACAGGTGACGGAGCAAAACAACCCAACCAAACAGCACCTCAAAAGCTATGGGCAACAAGAAATGTATATTTAGCCCAAGAAACAGAGAGCAAATGTATGCACCAAGATTTCTGTGTGTATATGTTTTTCCTCATTGCATAATAGAGAGACGTATTGCTGTGACTTTGGAAGCCAAGATGACACCAAAAATAAAAAGGACTAAAAAGGGTTCCTGAATTTTTACCTTCAGAAGCCAATTTCACATGAGCGTAGTCACAGTGATCGTGGTAAATAGATGGCCTGCTAGTAACAGCAGATAAAATTCTCATCAAAATCCTGTACAAGGATTAAAAAACGGGTATCGCTTAACTGCAAAATCGGATCACCAGGTACAGACAATATTGGGATCAATATTTGTTTCAAAAGCTTACCAATCATTCACAGATTAAAAAGCATAGGTACATGATCACAAGTAGGTATTTAAATCTGAATTCCATGAAAAAAATCTGATACATTAGTGAAGCAAATAACAAGACCAACCTCGAGATTGGGCCATGTCTTCGAGTATCAGGAATTGCTGATGAGGTAAATGAGAACATCCACTGTTTCCTGCCAAAAAGATTAATACAATTGAGTGATGGGTGTTGCTACGAAGCAAGCAGCAAGAACAACCTTGAGATAAGCCATGGTGTGGAGTATTAGGAATAAATAAGAATATCAACTGTTTCCTAGGGGTGAAATCCCATTACAATTAACACTGACTTGCTTCCATTTTCTTTGATAAGCCTACTATCACTAAACCTTTTTTATGTTGGTATTTAAAAAACAAATAATTTGTATTGACTTGCTTCCATTTTCTTTCATACAGGTCACCGGATTATGTAGGCATTTTAGTTTTCTAAATTATCATCAAAGATCAGTAGAAATACGAAGCCAAGCCTGCATGTGTAAAAATGTAAAAAGCTGGACAGGTGAACTCAGGCCATATAAATATGAGCTGTTCTGAAAGACTTGAGCAAGTATCATATATTGCGAGAAGTTCTGAAAGAAAAGAAAACTCAAATCTATTGTCCCAGCAAACAGTAGAATTATCCTGGCTGCCACTCCATTAAATTTGAGAAAGTTACCTTGCTACCGATAGGTGATGTTATCACATTCTCCTTCCAAAATCCAAATAATTCAAAACTTTAAGATCTGCAGGATGATACAACAAGTCATCAGCAGCATGCCGTTTCAAAGGCCATTAATTTTCTCTTCATGATAAGCCATAATTTTTCTCTACATGATAATAGATCGCAAACTGAAATGACATGTCTCCAATACTACTAACAACGAAGAATTGGTTTGTCAACAGGGGCATCAAAGACCTATATAGACATAAGCTATGATCATTTCAATAACAGATATGACACGGGTATCGATAACTAAATGAACCAAACACAATATGCAGTGCAACGGAAACTAAATTGCTAACAATATCTGTGATAGTAGCAAAAACTCTTGACTACTAATAATACAACATTCAGTGCGTTCTGCCCAAAACCAGCATTCAGTACGTTCTACCCAAAACCAAAAGACAATCTGTGATAACATTCAGCCAGTTCTGTTATTTCTGGATCTTGAGCTCTCAAATGATTTGAAGTCCACTGAAGCAAGCTCCTCTCGCCCAGCCTCATCCATGGTTCACCTTGTTTGGTGCCTCTCAATTTTGAAAACAATATTTTCATCGATCAACCCTGCAGCGTAGGCCCTTGATGCAGCTCATTGCACCACCGAAAAATTCATACCCTCATAAAACCTCCTTGAATTTAATCAAGTTCCATTGGACAT
Source organism: Echinochloa phyllopogon (assembly GCA_033239725.1). NCBI lineage: Eukaryota > Viridiplantae > Streptophyta > Magnoliopsida > Poales > Poaceae > Echinochloa > Echinochloa phyllopogon. The sequence continues at coordinate 51,414,544 of BTCW01000002.1, forward strand.
GAAGTATTATACCTAATCGGCAACGATTAATCCTACCTAAAAAATTAAAATTAGTACCCGGAGAAGAATGGAATTTCACCTTACATTGGTGCATTGTTCTCCCCATCAATGGTCTTCCCAATCAAAGGAATTTCTAATTGTCGAATTGAGAATAATCTGATATGACAAACCAAATACATGGGTAATATCAACAGCATTTTCAGAAAACTCAGCCAAAAAAATAAAAAGCTAAAAAGCCAAACAATTGTATTCTATAGATAAATTAGTATTATCGTTGGAGACAATTTGTACATCAAGCCTTCTATGTTTCACCTCTGTGGATGCAATTGGTACTTTTAAAACAATCTGGGACATTGCAAATAATAAATTGGTTTACATAGAGCAATACCTTGGGAGGATCACGGACGGCGCAACTGTGTGTCTTTCTGATTTTTTGCAATAGTAGGCTTCGCTTTTCTTTGCATTCAGCGGTGCTTTTTTATCTGCTGGAATAGGTGCGTCTCCGTCTCAGGATTTTTGACATTAAGCTCTCCCTCATTAACCTCATTGGTGGCAAGAGCACCTTGAATTGGAGAGATGGAGAGAAAAATAACACCATGGTAAATAATCTCGTGCAAACTATACTACCATGGTCGCTACAGGCGACATTTTCTTGAACATCCAACCGTGATGTCCCTGACTCTGGTTTGTGCCTATTAACACCGCCAACTGAACAGCTATTGGAATTTTTTCTCATATCTCTGAGGGGAGCCCGATAGTCCATTGGTATGGAAAAAAATCGTGCCTGGTTAATCATTTATGCAATATAGATCTAGAGCACGGCTGCAGTTAGCTAGAAAGAAACAACATAGACAATAAAAATTAGAAATCCTGCTAACTGAGAATCTACCACCACGATGTAGGATGAAATAGGTTTACCTGCCTGCACCCGATGGTTGGTCATACATGAAAACCATGCCCTGCATTTAGGGGAAAAAACATGGGAAATCCCTACCTCCATATATGCTGAACGATGAAAAAAACATACCTCCTGTACTCTATTGTTTTGATTAATACGTAATACATGAAAACCTTGCCATTCGTGGTCTGGACTTCAATGATCTGAGCGATGAGAGATGAGAAGGAAAAAGTATTAGAAATGGAAAACGAAAGAACAAAGTCCATGGAAACTACAAAACCCACAATACCTAGTCATTCGTGTAGATCACGGAGGACGGCATTGCTGGGAGTGGAGTAGCTACGACTCGTCAAATGGCGGATGGGGCGGCGGCGGAGACCACGATCCCGCGACGGCGGAGGGGAGGGCGGAGGCGGAGGCGAGGGCGGCGGCGGCGGCGGCGGCGGCGGAGACGACGATCCCGCACGGCGGCGGCGGCGGCAGCGGCGACGATGATACCGCGGGGCGGCGTTGAAGATGATCCCGCTCGGTGGCTGCTCCTGCGTGGACCGGCGGCAGCTACGAGCGAGGAACGGATTCCTGGGTTTAGGGTTTTTTTTTCATCTAAATTGCCCACGCGGTGGATGCAGGTGGAACTGTGGGGCCGACTGGGTGTGGGTACGCGCGGGATTCAGTGGTGAAAAGAGTTCTGGGTTTAGAGGGAATCAACGCAGAAATGTCCCTTCCCTCTCCTTCCCCCTCTTTTGGTTTGGTTTTCGTCTAATTTCGTCGTCCTAGTTTCCTGACAGGTGGGTCCTCTGTGAGGGGTACATGTGGAGGATGGGTCTTTTGGTGGTAACGAGCCTTTTTCAAATCTAATTCTCTTTATAGTATAGATTGACATATGAATTGAGAATCTGATTTGATGATAAAAAGGACCTAGCTTCATTTTCCTTTGTTATAATCACCTCGACACCTCTTCAAAACCATAAGGCGGATCCTTCGCATGAGAAACCAGTAGTACGTGCGGTCTGACGGAATATGTTGGGCGTCTCCATTTTTTTGAATAGAAGGAGCGTGATGATCGATAAATATATTAAGAAAATACACGAATTGGGATTAGATAGGGTTTAGGAGAGCGAGCTACAAGGGCAGCGGTCAAGAGAAATATGCTGCTGATTTGGTCAAAATTGGAATGCAAAGCCCTTTAGACTGCTTGGATGATGGCAAGCCCCAGGAAGTTGCCACAAACATTGTCATTTACTTTTTTTTTCTCGCATACGCAGGAGAGCTGCGTATCATTGTATTAAGTAGAGAAAAAATTGTTTACAAGCACGAGACACAAAACGGATTACTCGCAAAATAAACTACCCAAACGCCTGGCTCCTGCTAAAACCCACAACTCAACCTCCTGTCGGATTCTAGCCACTATAGCTGTGGTTGTAGCAGCGCTGCCGTCGAACAAACGTGCATTCCACTCCTTCCAAAGGTGCCAACCGACTGCCATGAAGAGGGCTAGAGACACCCCTTCTGCGACCTGGAGTCTGGACGGAGAGAAGTTGGCTCCACCAATCTTGGATTGCAACTTGATCCGCCGGAACAACATATGCACATCGTGCCCAGGTGAGAACACGCCACCAAACCTCCTTTGCCACCGGGCAGCAGATGATGAGGTGAGCTGCTGTCTCATTGGCTTGGTCACACATTAGGCAGGCATCATGTGCATCAAGCCCTCGCCGTCGCCGGCGGTCAGCCGTCCATATTCGCCCGCGCATCGCCAGCCAGAAGAATATCTTTACCCTCAAAGGCGCCCACGATCTCCAAGCACGATTGGCTTCCGGTGATTCCATGCGTCCCAGGTGCAAGGCTTGGTATGCTGATTTGGCAGTAACATTGCCATTTACACGAGCTATTTACATACCATGTACCACGTACTCTCTAAAAATACTGTCATATCCGTAGATGCCGGATTTGTGGCGATCCTAATGATCGGTTGTATAGGATAGAGGCCACGAGATCGCTCTCTGATGTGAACCAACCCACAAGCATCATCGTGCTGTATAAATAGGAAATGAGCCCTAGCCCAACTGGATCTTTCACCTCAACCCTTTCCTTTTGACTGCAAGATCACGCTTCCCAAGTGCAAGGCACTCAAGGATCGATCAGCCAGCGGCATGTCGCCACCGCCGGAGGAGGACGCGAACCGGGACGGCGTCAAGCCGGAGCCCGATGTCCTGATCACGCTCAAGGTGCTGGACCAGGAAGGGAGCAGGGCCTACCACACCATGAGGATGACCGACAAACTCCAGGGCGTCATGGATGCCTACTACCGGAAGGCGCCCACCGTCACCCACGGCACCGGGACCTTCGTGTTCGACGGCTCCCTCCGGCTGCAGGGCCGCAACACACCGGCGGAGCTCGATCTGAATGACGGCGATGAGATCGAGTTCTTCGAGGCCATGGTGGGCGGCAGTGACCTGCTGATCGATGGCCGCGCGTGACCCTTGTTAGAGGAAGGCCATCATATCATGTCGATCGCCACTTGCTAGCTAGTCACCATTAGTCTTGAGTATTAAGTAGTGTAATGATGGTTTCGTGCACCATGGCGTATCGTCTTCTCTACTATGTTTGCAAGGTCGATCCACTGTTCTAGGAAAACTTGAAGTCAATATATCTGCTCAGTTTACCTCATGAATCCAACTGTCCAATTTTTCCAAAGTGAAATGCATGCAGTATAACACTAGGACCATTCACTTGTTATTCTGAGATTATGTGCAGCTAAGCATCTGATACGTCAGATCACGGAAGTACCGAACAACCATTTGTTTCATTGATATTTATTCTGATCATCATAGTATTAACTAGGTGATACCCCGCGCGTTGCTGCGGGGTATTTTGGTGAAATTTAAAAATAAAAATAATAAAGTGAAATTTGGAAGAAAAACACTAAGATGATTTCTTCGTATTTCTGTATGTTGAGATAAATAGAAATCAATATTTTGTAGTGGGTTGCTCGTATATAATTTAATATAGATATATAGAATTTTTTTAGATTGGACGGTGCAAACAATTAAGATGATGTGGCTGCACCGCATGCGAGAAGTATATAGTTTAATATAGATATATAGAATTGTATGGTGCAAACAATTAAGATGATGTGGCTGCACCGCATGCGAGAAGTATATAGTTTAATATAGATATATAGAATTGTACGGTGCAAACAATTAAGATGATGTGGTTGCACCGCATGCGAGAAGTATATAGTTTAATATAGATATATAGAATTGTACGGTGCAAACAATTAAGATGATGTGGCTGCACGCATGCGAGAAGTATATAGTTTAATATAGATATAGAATTAGACGGTGCAAACAATTAAGATGATGTGGCTGCACCGCATGCGAGAAGTATATAGTTTAATATAGATATAGAATTAGCAATCAACGCATCTTGGTGGGGTGCTTAGTGGAGGATGACGTGGCGCGTTGGCAGGGTGCTTAGTGGAAGATGACGTGGCGCGTTGAGGATTGAGAGAATTTCTTAGTGGGGAGCGCTAATATAGTTTTGTATGATTGTCAATGGCCTTTCCGTTCGGGAAAAAATCATAGTATTATCAAATATTTTTTTAAAAAAAACATATTTTTCAAAATATTCGAGGAAAAAGAAAAATAGTAGAAACACATATGTGGGACCTCATTTCAGTTAATTCATTTATATTTAATCAACTTTTACCTCAAGTTAAATATGCTAATAACAAAGTTCTATAAATCAAATAAAAAGTGAGTATAACTTTTGATCCTCTAATTAAATACTAGTATTCGTGCATTTGAACTCATTGCAAATTTGCATGAATCTGCTACTTTCTTGTATTTTCTAGTTAAATGCCCTCTTCAGTGAGAATTATTGTTGTATCTAATGATTTTTTTTGTTAAAGACATCAACGTAATTCAATGTAGAGCAAAAGGCACACTATATAATGATCTGAAACAAAACATTGATTGAAAAATCTCTTGTCCACTAACTATCGAACGAGTACCAATTGCTATTATATAGTAGTATAAAAGGAATGCATATATATATATCATCGACATGAAAAACCAGTAGGGCGGTTTTACAGACCTATGGACGTCTACATTTTTGAATGCAAGGAGTGTGATAATATATATATATATATATATATATATATATATATATATATATATATCAAGAAAATATATTACGAGTTGGGATTAGATATTGCAAGGTTTACAGGAGAGCGAGCGAGAAGGCGAGCAGAGCCAGCAGCGAACAACGGAACAAGGGAAAATCTTACAAGTCTGCGCTTGGGCTCGTGGGCTGCTGGTTTGGTTAAACTGGATTACCCTTCGCTTGGGCTCCTGGCGAAGTTGAAAGCCAATTGAGGCCTGTGGACCGGTTGTTTAGGATAGACTATAGAGGCCACAGATTGCTCTGATGCGAACCAACCCAAGCATCGTGCTATATAAATAAGAGAATGAGCCCTGGCCCAACTGCATCTTCACGGCAACTACTCTTTCCTTTCAACTGCAAGATCGCGCTTCAAGATCTGCCTGCAATGTCGCCGCCGCCGGAGCACGGGAGGCAGGGGGTCGTCAAGCCGGAGTCCGATCCCTTGATAACTCTCAAGGTCCTGGACGTGGAAGGTCGCAGGGCCTTCCACACCATGAGGATGTCCGACAAGCTCCAGGGCGCCATGGATGCCTACTACAAGAAGGCGACCGACGTGACCTACGGCACCGGGACCTTCATGTTCGACGGCTCCATCCGGCTGCGAGGCGACAACACGCCGGCGCAGTTCGATCTGGAAGATGGCGACGAGATCGATTTCTTCGAGACCCAGTTGGGCGGTGGACAGGGCAGTTAGTTCCTCACCGACCTGCTGATCGATGGCCGCGCCCTGCGTGTGTGTAAGTTGTTCTAGTCGTCGTCGGTACGCTATGTAACGTCTTCATGTCACCACTCGCTAGTCACCATTACTCCATTAGTCTGGTCTGGAGTAGTATACTAGTATTGTTATCATGGTTTCGTGGACAGTGCCGTATCATATCTTGTGGCATGCATGTGAGGTCGATCCGCTGTTCTGATGAAACTCTAATGTATCAGTTAAATTGCTTTCTGATTTCAACTGTCAAACTTGCTCGAATGCAAGCATGCACTTGGATGTTCACTCATTATTCTGAGATGAGATCCATGTACCGGTGATTACCGCAGACGAGCCAAGGCTGTCGTCGAGGGGCAGTGATTCTTGGGGGCCGCTATGGTATGGCCTATGAACATACACAAATGAAACTGACGAGCGGAGCAGATCTGCGTCTACAGACGATGGACAGGGAACGTTACAGTTACAGAGCGGGAACGTTACAGTTACCGCCTGATCGATGAACTGCGCTGAAGTCAAAAGGATTTCTCTGTTCGAGCGGTGCAGGGCATATAGCAGTAGAACGTTTAGGCGAGCGGATGGGAGCGTTCGATGCATACAAATTTTTCCATCCATGTCAAGTCCACAGAAAGGTAGTACATATGAGTCCTTGAGAACATATAACATATATTGACAATTAACTTCTCTTACATTATATTGTCAACTGCCACAAATCAATTTTGTCTTAAAATATTTCAAATATTAGCTAGTTTATGCAACTTGTGTACATTGAACATGCATATATAACTTGACTTCTACTAGAAAAATTGTAAAGTTTATTTTTTTTTAAAAAAAACATGTCCTTCGATGGTAGTTGAGCGTTTTGGTTAGGTTTCGTTTGTCCTCTTGCCTTCTTGGACCTTTCAAGTGTGGTTAAGAAAAGAACTTGCGAGTGGTTTGATTAGGAAGAGAACTGAAATTTACCATAAGTAATCATAGGATAAATATAGAAAATTAAGAAACAACGTGAGAGTCAAAAGTTACTTGTTGTTTACTATTTTTCTCTCATTTTCACAGTTGCTGTATATATGCCATTCTAGTTTTGTTTTGCCCAAAATACAAAAAAAAACATAAAAAATGAACCCCTATAAACATGAACTTCCCTTTTCTTTTACTATCTTCCCTAGAAAAAAAACCATGGCTACGCTAAAATCGCATACCGTACTAGCTGAGCGCTGATATACATGATGCTTTGGAAGAAGCACATTTTGGCCAGAATTTATGGCAGAGTTATCTTCAAGGTTCGCTGGGCGACCTGGGCGAGCTGCTGGACGCGGAGCCGGAGGCGGTGAAGCCGGCCATGCTCATCACCGTCGTGGTGCAGGACACCAAGCGGCGCACGCTGTCCCGCACCATGCGGAGGACGGACAAGCTGCAGGAACTCATGGACTACTACTACCACATGCTGTCCTCGGTGGTCACGTACGGCGAGGGGCGCTTCCTGTTCGACGGCGCCCGGGTGAAGGGCGAGCGGACGCCTGAGGACTACGACATGGTGAGCGGGGACAAGATCGATTTCTTCCCCGATCTCACCGGGGCCTGAATGCCTGATGCCCGCGCTGTGCCGGATCGACGCTTGGGGCTCAATGCCGATTGCTGAACTTGTATGATGGCGTGTACGAGTATTTCCTATTCTATCACCGGTCATTATGCATCAGCTGCTACATTATATCGTTGGTTTGTACTAGTTGTTGACGCTTTTTCTGGCCAACACACGCGAGCGCCGAATCGCGCAAACGAAGAAACGATGAACTCGCCGCAGCCTCACCTAAACCGGTCAGACCGGTTTGGGGATCCGGTCAGACCGGTTTCCCTCGGGAGCTTCGGGATGAACCTAGGATCACCACCTCGGGAGGGACCCCGTCGGAGATGGCGCGCCTAGGGTTGCTCTGAGATCGGTCAGGCCACTCAGAACTTCCTTGAACGCCGTAGAGACAAGCAAGGAAAGCAAAGGGGTTGGAAAAGCTAGGGTTTAGAGATAAAAAGTAGAAAATATATTGATTGATCGATTGGATGATCCCTCTCAACCGGCCACGGCCCTTTATATTTATAGGGTGGGGAGGTCTTGCCCCGCAAGGAATCCTTTTACAATTTGGAACCAACTAGGACTCCTAACTCTACTCCAACTCGGACTGAAACCGGTCAGACCGCTTTGGCAAACCGGTCAGACCGGTTTGGCTGTTGCCAGATCGGCTATAGGGAAACCGGTCTGACCGCTTCCTGAGGTCGGTCTGACCGGTTTGCGTGGCTTGCCAATTTTGGGTGCGAACACATGCCCCCCTGTTTTCTAGTAAATTTTATGCACTAGAAAACATACTAAAGCCAATATTACAGACTTTACTGCTATTTTTATCCTAAGGGCGATTTTTAACATAAATCGGCCATGTTTCTATCAAGCATTTTGCCAAACACTTGGATGAAATTTTTTCAAATACCTCCCGTTGAGAGCTCTAGGCAATTGCTGTCCTTGCAATGTCTCCACTATGTAAGAATTTCCTGAGCAAACCTTCATAATCTTGAAAGGACCCTCCCAACTTGGAGACCACTTACCAAACTTGTTGCTTTTCAATCCAATGGGCAAAATTGTTTTCCAAACCAAATCACCTACTTGAAAGGACTTGAATTTCACTTTCTTGTTGTATGCTCTCGCCATTCGTCTCTTATCCTTTTCAATCTCTTCTAAAGCTTCCAAACGCTTGTCGGCCACTTCATCAATATTGTCCATCATCAAAGCATAGTATGTATCAACATCAAGATTATTTTGCTTTGCAAGTCTATAAGCACAAAGATTCACCTCTACAGGTAAAACGGCTTCTTGACCATACACAAGCTCAAACGGAGTAACTTTAGTGGCACCATGTTTAGAAATACGATGAGTCCATAAAGCTTCAGATAATACCTCATGCCACCTTTTAGGATGATCTTCTATCTTTTTCTTGATGAGCCTTATCAATGTCTTGTTGCTAGATTCCGCTTGACCATTGGCTTGAGCATAATATGGAGATGAATTGATAAGTTTAATACCATAGGAATTGACAAATTCACGCACCTCTTTAGATATGAATGAAGTCCCTTGATCCGTAGTCAAAGTTTGTGGAATGCCAAACCTATGTATAATATTTTCTCTGATAAACTCAATCACCTCTCTATGTGTCATATTCTTCAAAGGAACTGCTTCCGTCCATTTGGTAAAGTAATCAGTTGCTACAATCACAAAACAATGGCATTTTGTCGAAGAAGGATGAATTTGTCCAACAAAGTCTAACCCCCATCCCCGGAAAGGCAAAGGTTTGATAATTGGATGCATCATTGCTGCTGGTACCAACTGAATATCTCCATGTTTCTGACACTCCTCACATCCTTTGTAGTATTTAAAACAATCGGCTATCATTTTGGGCCAATAGAAACAAGCTCTCCTAAGGAGCCACTTCATCTTGGGAGCCGATTGGTGAGTACCACAAATCCCTTCATGAACCTCTGCCATAGCCAACCTAGCTTGGTCAGGACCCAAACATTTTAAAAGTAAATCATCAACAGTTCGACGATATAACTCATCACCGTCCAAAACGAACTTGAGCGCCCACCGTCGAATTTTTCTGTCAACTGTACTGCTAGGATTTTGTAAATAACTAATCAGAGGCCTTCTCCAATCATCTACTTCGTCTTGATTGCAAAGAACATCCGAAGTAGCATCTTCACCAGACAACCGGTCAGACCGGTTTGAGGAAGCGGTGCGACCGGTTCCTCCAGAACAGAACACTCGGCTTCTAAAAACACCGGTCTTTGTTCTTGAAAATTTCTTTTCTGAACATTATAACCAGATGCTTGCTGAGCCAGAGCATTCGCCTTTGGATTCCTTTCTCGTGGTACGTGACGAATCACAAATTCATCGAAGCAAGATATAATATCAAAGCATCTATCGAGATATGCATTTAAAAATCCATCTAAGCATTGACATACCTTAGAAAGTTGTTGTACCACCAGCAAAGAATCACCATAAGCTTCCACATGCTTTACTCCCATGTCATGCAAAATTCCCAATCCGAATAGAAGAGCTTCATACTCGACTTGGTTATTAGTACATTTATGATCTAATCGGTTAAGTGCTTCAAAATAGCCCCATGAGGAGAAGTAATAACAATTCCAATACCACAACCACTTTTGCAAACCGATCCATCAAAATGCAACTTCCATGGAGTAAAAGTAACATAACCGACATTTAAATCAAGTTGCTTATCCACTCTATGTCCAACAATAAAGTCGGCTACTATTTGACCTTTCATTGAAGTTAATGGTTCACAATGCAAGTCAAATTCAACTAAAGCATAAGCCCATTTGCCGACTCTACCACTCAAAATTGGTTTGTGCAACATGTATTTAATTATGTCGGTTTGACATGCTACTATGCAAGTACTAGGTAAAAGATAATGCCTCAACTTGGTACAAGTATGATATAATGATAAACATAACTTCTCAATAAAAGTGTACCTTGTTTCGGCATCCAATAATCTTCTACTCTCATATGCAACCACATGTTCCTTTCTTTCGGTTTCTTGAGTCAACACACCTCCAATGACATTTTCTTCCGCTGCCACATACAACTTGAATGGAACTCCACTCCTAGGCGCTTGAAGGACGGGTGGCGAAGATAAATATTGCTTGATCTCATCAAATGCTTCTTGTTGCTTTGCCCCCCAGGTAAAATCAATGTCATTCTTCAACCGAAGTAAAGGAGTAAAAGCATTCACCTTCCCGGACAAATTACAAATGAATCTTCTCAAGTAATTTACTTTGCCCAAGAACCTTTGCACATCTTTCTTGCAAGTAGGAGCCTTCACATTGTTAATAGCTTCAATCTTTTTAGGATCTATCTCTATGCCTTTCTCATGCACAACAAATCCTAAGAACTTTCCAGCCGATACACCAAAAGCACATTTGAGTGGATTCATCTTTAATTTATATCGACGCATTCTTTCAAATGCAAGCCTTAAATCAGCCAAATGAGATTTTACTCCAGCCGATTTGACAACAATATCATCGATATAAACTTCTACTATAATGCCAAGTAAATCATGAAAAATCAAATTCATAGCCCTTTGATATGTGGCGCCAGCATTTTTCAAACCAAAAGTCATTACTACCCACTCAAATAGGCCAACAAAACCCGGACATAGAAAGACCGTTTTGGCTATATCCTCTTCGGCCATAAATATTTGATTATAACCAGCATTGCCATCAATAAAACTAAGAATTCTATGTCCAGATGCAGCATTAACAAGAAAATCGGCTATAGGCATAGGATATTCATCTTTAGGAGTAGCTCTATTAAGATCTCTAAAATCAATGCAAACACGAAGCTTTTTTGTTCCTTTTTTCTCAACAGGCACAATATTAGAGATCCAATTAGCATATCGACAAGGCCTAATAAATTTAGCATCTAGTAACCGATTGATTTCTTCTTTCACTCGGTCATAAATATCAGGATTAAAGTTTCTACGAGATTGTTTAAAAGGCCTAAAACCAGGTTTAATGGGTAAACGATGTTCAACTAAATCACGACTTAAACCAGGCATTTCATTGTAACTCCATGCAAAACAATCGACATACTCCTTTAATAATTTTATTAACTCAGATTTAAACAAAGGATCAAGATTCTTGTTTACAAATGTCGGCCTAGGCACAGTACCATCACCAATATCTATCTCCTCTAGAGGATCAGCCGACGTAAACCCTTGTCCTAACTTGCTTAAATCATCAAAATCTTCAATGGCCTCACACATATCGTTCTTATGCGCCCGATAGTGCTCACGCCTCTGCTGTAACCATTCTAGATTTGGATCCATCAAATCATAAGAGATGGTATGGCCAGATCTCCAATCGGCCTCATAACAGCAGTAGCAAAACCATCCTTGGTGCAACCAATGATCTCACAATCAGATAAATCTAAGCCAGATAAGCATTTAAGATTCTCATGATCATTCATAGTAGAACTATCGGCCACTGCAACACAAGCCGATGTATCTCCATGAACAACCTCTACTTCATCATCTATCCATTGAATTAAAAATTGATGCAAAGTAGAAGGCACACATTGGTTTGCATGAATCCAGTCACGACCAAGGATTAAACTGTAGTTACCTTGTGTCTCAGCGACGAAGAACGCAGTGGCCAAAGTCTTGCTCCCAATAGTAAGCTCCATAGAAGCAACTCCCTTGGCGCCCATAAGTTCACCTCCTCCAACGCCGCTGATGGTCATGTTGGTCTTGATCAACTCTTCATCTGAACCTCCCAGCTTCTTGAATAGAGAATATGGCATTAAGTTAACTATCGCCCCTCCATCCACTAGCATGCGAGAGATAGGCTTCCCATTGATATGACCCTTCATGTACAAAGCCTTCAGATGACTCTCATCAGCTTTTGGCTTCTGGAAAATAGCCTCCTTTGGACCAAAATCAAGTTGAGCAACGCTTTCTTCTGACAACACATAACCATCCATAGACATATGAATTACGTTAAGCTCAAAATTTGTATGTTCAGGAGAAAAACCATAATCAACAAGCTCTTCATCGTCCTCTGAAGTAGATACCGATGATAGCTTGCCATCACAAATCATAGGAGAAGGAGAAGAAAAACCGGGTGGCGCGTCGGGCAAAGCGGTCTGACCGCTTTCGTCAACCGGTCTGACCGGTTCAACCGGTCTGACCGACTCCTGAACCGGTCTGACCGGTTCTGTCTGAGAGCTGGTCTTAGCTTTCCATTCTTTTCCTTGTGGAATCATGGGCCTGTACTTGTTGAAAGCTTCGTCCATCTGCTTCTCTAGCTCTTTCTCCTTCATCTCCTGAAACCTCAATCGCTGAAGCTTCCTCCTTTGAGTACGAGATAAACCAGGAGGACACCATCTTGGCAAAAAGTACTTGGAGTTGGAACCACTCTCACTGGCTTCATCATCAGCAACAGAATCCTTCTGAATAGGTGCCTTAACCTGATTGTCTGTGACAATCGGTCCTTTGCCACCGTTTCTAAGAGGAATTTTAATCAACCCAATCTGAATAACATCTTGATTTGTGGTCCTCTCTGGGTCAATATCCATCCTATGCACCTCCTCACGCTGTTTTGGCTTGTAAACTTGCTTCATAGGAGGTTTTGCCGATTTTCCAAGGAAATCGGTCTGACCGGTTTGTGGAACCGGTCTGACCGGTTGGGTCTGGTGACCCTGACCAGATTGGCAAGGTGCCAAACGGTCCTGTCTAGGTCTTGAGATCCTGTCTAATGCTGGCCTTCGCGGTCCTCCCCATCCATGTTGAAAAGATTGTTGATATGGTACCCACATCACTCCATTAGCATCATAAACTGGACGAGGTGGACATGGACTTGGTGCCTCCCGATGCTGAACAAAATTCCTCTTTGGCTGAGGATATTCTTCTTGATATGGAGGCACTCTCAATCTCTTTTTTACCGGCCGATCACTTGTAACGGCCTTTTGTTTGGAGTACTTGTCAAATAGCATATCAAAGGTGACCTTTGGCCTACTAGTACTCCCCTGATTCTTTGCAACATTGAGTTTCCAGTTTCCAATCTCCGGACGGCTTGGTTTAATCATTTTTGGACGACCTGGGGGAAAACCGGTCTGACCGCTTTCCCCAACCGGTCTGACCGGTTTGGCCTGTACAGGCTCAAACGGTCTCTGCTCGGCGGGAACGGTTGACCCTTGCCCCCCATGTTCAGAGGCCCTCACAGTGACCCTGAATGTTTCTCTGCCATCTAGAGTTTTCTCACATGCAACTTCTTGAATCAACTCCTTCCCCCTCAAATCGGTTTTTGCTTCACCAATCACAACATTTTTCCCTTTGGTTGCTTCGGCTTGATGTGGCCGAACCAAAACCTTAGGCTGCTGTAAATCCATAGTATTGACAGGAAAAGGAGCTTTATCCACTTGCATTTCATGGAACGTCAAACGACCTTCATTTATGGCCGATTGAACCTGTCGACGAAACACATTGCAATCATTAGTGGCATGAGAATAAGTATTATGAAACTTGCAATATGCACGCCTTTTCAATTCTTCAAGTGGAGGCAATTTATGAGATAATTTAATATTTCCAGATTTAAGCAATTCATCAAAAATGCGATCACACTTGGAAACATCAAATGTAAACTTAAATTCTTCTTGCCGACCTTTGTTGACCGGCTTAAGTGATGTACAAGAATAAGTTTTTTCTTTAGAGGGCCATACAAATTCAGCAGCAAGTACTTCTCTATCACTATCACTCGAATCATCAGACTCATAATCAACTACATGAACATTAGAACGACGTGATCTAGAAGTACCCCTCTCTTTTTCTTTATTCATTCGGTTTTCAACAATCAAAGCTCTAATTTGAACTTGTGCAACCGAAAGAAAATCAGAACCTTCTATCTTATCTCTTATGGACGATCTTAAACCTTTTAAGCAAATATCAGCAAGGTCCATATCAGTGATTGACAAATTGAAACAACGGTTTTTAGTTTCTTTAAATCTTTTAATGTAAGCAGAAACAGTTTCATCTCTACTTTGTCTAACCGATGTCAAATCTGTCAATTTCAATTGCAAGCTCCCACTATAAAAGTGATCATGAAATTTACGCTCTAACATATCCCAAGATATAATAGAACCGGGAGCAAGTGAAGAAAACCAAGCAAAAGCGGTGCCAGTCAATGATAAAGAAAATAAACGCACTTTAAGAGCATTATAAGCACCCGCTTCTCCTAGTTGAGCTATGTATTGACTAATATGTTCCCACGTGGTTCGGTCATCATCTCCACTAAATTTAATCAATTCTGGCATACGCCAACCACGTGGAAGAGGAAAATTATCAAACTCAGCATTATATGGTTTTTGATACAAATTTGTGTTACCAATATCAACACCAAGTTTGCTTTTCACTACATTAGCCAAATCTTCTCTAAATTTATTAAATTCAGCCCAGTTAGGATTATTTGGCTGTTGGGTTTGCACATTCTCCAAATTCATCTTATTTAAGTAGGGAGCAACCTTAGCTTGAGCTAGCCTATAACTTTCAAAAACATCATCAGGTATAACGTTTCCTTGAGCAGATGTATTAACTGTTGTACTATATTGAGGTCTAGCAGTACCTAAAGCATTAGTGTGAGCATAAACCATCACATCAGGTGAAACAGAAAGCGGTATAGGCTGCTCATGCACCAATTCAAGCGCACTGGTCAGACCGGTCTGACCGGTTCCCTGATCCGGTCTGACCGGTTTGGCCGTGTTCGGCCCGGTCGGTTGGAACGGTAGGGATTGACCAATGGCAAACTCAGGTGGCATACCATACATGTATTTTTCAGTATTAACATTGGGTATGGGTGCCAAGCTAGGAGAAACTCCACTACTGGAATTAATTTTAGGAGCGCTACTACTAGTTTCATTATTGTTAAGGCAAGTAGTGGTCCTATCTTTCTCAAGATCTTCTAATCTTTCTAAATGAGCAATGTAAGAGGCAAGCAATTCATCTCTTTCTACACTATTTTTAGGAATAGTAGTAGAAGGAGAATTCTGTGATTTACTTATAGTGGGTATTACCTCAACTCGATTATCGTTCAACTTGATCGCCGGTAGCTCAAATTCTTGCACTCTTGCCACCTTGCCATGACGATCTTTCTTGATGCCAGCCATGAATTGCATCTTCATGAATTCTTGCAGTGCATCCAAATTCTTCTGCTCCTCCGGAGTGAGATCTTCCATTGAAGCCGCGATGATGTTATCCGCGTCAAGATCACATCGAGATCCCATCTTGTCTGGAGCTTAGATCGAACGGTCTTTGACAACCAGATCTTCTAGTTCCCCAGCAGAGTCGCCAAAAGTGTGTTGACGCTTTTTCTGGCCAACACACGCGAGCGCCGAATCGCGCAAACGAAGAAACGATGAACTCGCCGCAGCCTCACCTAAACCGGTCAGACCGGTTTGGGGATCCGGTCAGACCGGTTTCCCTCGGGAGCTTCGGGATGAACCTAGGATCACCACCTCGGGAGGGACCCCGTCGGAGATGGCGCGCCTAGGGTTGCTCTGAGATCGGTCAGGCCACTCAGAACTTCCTTGAACGCCGTAGAGACAAGCAAGGAAAGCAAAGGGGTTGGAAAAGCTAGGGTTTAGAGATAAAAAGTAGAAAATATATTGATTGATCGATTGGATGATCCCTCTCAACCGGCCACGGCCCTTTATATTTATAGGGTGGGGAGGTCTTGCCCCGCAAGGAATCCTTTTACAATTTGGAACCAACTAGGACTCCTAACTCTACTCCAACTCGGACTGAAACCGGTCAGACCGCTTTGGCAAACCGGTCAGACCGGTTTGGCTGTTGCCAGATCGGCTATAGGGAAACCGGTCTGACCGCTTCCTGAGGTCGGTCTGACCGGTTTGCGTGGCTTGCCAATTTTGGGTGCGAACACTAGTCCTATCATACTTTGGATTATCATGTAATAATCAGGCGTCTAAAACAGTAACGGGTATTAGGCCGGAACAAAATGTGATTTGGAAACTTTGATATCGACTACTACTGGATTATCTATAGTTACATATTTGTCATGATTTTTTGGCGAACGATCGAAGTTTATAGTTCCAAGTAGTCCGGCCTGCACAAGGAAATATAAGGGCGCTATTATGTAGGGTTGTAATTTCACTGTAAGTGACTGCAGAGTCTAGATAACGTCATGGTTCAAATAAATTTTTTCATATGGAAATAATGCGATAAAATTTCCACGCTTCTCTTGAAAAGAAATATCGATATGAATGGTCAAACCATATTTGCCTTACTGTCATCAATTTTTTTTTCATATTCATGTTGTTGGTTTCATCAGTAGTGTAACTGAACTCAGTTGTGGCAATTCGGGTTTTCAAGACGAGAGACATGTGAATAGTAAAAGTCCATAAACATAATTGTTGATATTTGAAGATGAAAATAATTGTTGACATTTCAAAATGGAGTATTTCAATTATATGCAGTAACATCTTTCATTAAAGTACACGTCTTTTATACTATGTGTAAAGTGAGGATTATGTTTCTCTCATATACTTTTTAGGCATTTCTCACTTCAAAACAGCATTTCACTGATATTCCTCCTTTTGAATTCTCTTGCACTTGTGTATTGCCTATTTAAGCCGTAATTTGGTATCTAGTGGCATCCCTCTTTCTCATACTGTATACTCGTTCTTATTATCATGTTTCATCTCTACTCGCAATATATGCATATACTTATGCACATTCGTATGCTTTTGTTGCATGTTATATTTTTTTAGATGCATATACGTAGTAGTTATTTGTAACTCATTGTTCATTGACTTCTGGCCCATCTCCTAAACTTAATGATACAATCCTATATTAGATCAGAATATGTCGATAGATTATGAATTGACTCATATCCATTCAGATCACACGCTGTGAGCGTGCTTCTCCCTGGTTGCTGAGCTCGCCGGACCTTGAATATATGAGGTCATGAGGCGAACATGTTTGCATGTAGGCGATTACTTGTGTCCCTCATATCAAAAGCATACATGCTATGCTTCGGCTGCAGGTTGATCATCACACAAGGACACACATAAGCAAGAATACTTTTAGTGTAATCCAAAGCCATATACAAAGATCCCAAGAAGATGTGTGGTGTTACTCTGCATCTGGGGTCAAGAGGTGTATAAATCGTGTGTTCTGCACGATGTTACTTGTGTTCTGTGTTTTTCCAATAAAGACTTGTGTTAATTATGTGTGCTGATGCATAGAACGGTTTCAACCTCCACTACTGCATATTTTCTCATGCGACGAGCTTCATCATGTCTTCATCCAAACTATGGAAGGGGGCAACAGAGGTGAATGGTGGTCATTGTCTAGTTCAGTGGACAAAGGTAAGCAGCCAAAGAAGATGGGGGGGGGGGGGGGGGGGGGGGGGACTGGGCATCCTAGATCTTGATTTCTTCAGTAGAGCTTTGAGACTCAGGTGGTTGTGGTTGGAATGGAATGATCCTGATGGGCCATGGGTGGGTTCACAAGTACCGTGCAATGCAACTGATATGCAGCTATTTAGAGCAAGTACAGTGGTGATCCTAGGTGATGGCTGTAAAGCTTCGTTTTGGAAATAATCATGGTTGCAGGGACATGCACTGATGGATCTTGCTCCTGGACTTGCACGAGCATCGCACAAGCATATTTGCTAGTATAAGATAACGGGTGGCGGTGGCCGAGGAGGAGGTGACCAAGGGGATAGACATGTTAGGTAATTGTTTGGGCGTGCTCCTGGTTCTAGGGGTGCACATAGCCTTGGCCTGGGCTCCGTCGCTGAATTACAAAGCCCGTGGCCCGATAAAAAGGTGACGCAACACCTGATTGGAACAATAATGACTTGTTGTAATGGTTTGAAGGCCTTATCAAGGTGAAACTAGATCCATTATAAAGCTCATAAAATAAGATTTCCATCGAATATTCATGGGTCTTAATCGGATTCTGGATGAAAGATTTATATCCTCTACAACCTAGTATTATCAGGCTGTCCCAAACTAGTCGCGGTTGCATTGATGTAGTTGAAGCAGAGATATGGATTAGCCATGTAGTCAAAATAGTTGGAAATGTCCTTATGGCTTGTTATGGATGCATTGATGATTGGCATGGTTTCATCAATATCGCTTTGGGTAAGTGGAACAAGAGGTGAGCGAGGAGCGCATATATGAGTTGGATCGATGGTCAAATGAAGGGAGATTGGTATATAACATATGGTGGGTGATATCATGCAAATTATAGGGGAGAGTGGTTTTCTTGACCCTAAGAAGCCACAAAATCAATCTAGGCCTACTTCTCCTTTTGTGGGCATATGGTTGGTGAGAAGCTTGTTGCAAAAGACACCTAGTTATTTGGGCTTTAGCCTTCTAAGGTTTATAAGTAGGAAGAAAAAAAACTAACTTTAAGCTTTGACCAACAATTATAATCTAAGAATCTGTGAATTATGTACCAATTTTTAAATTGATACCATTGAATTTCTATTTAAAAACAAATGCTAATGATCATGATTTTGTAACTATTAAAAAAATATTACATGAAAATTATTATACAAAATTGATTTATGATAGTAAAACTATGCATTGTAAAAAATGAATGGAGGGATTATTAGCCCTCAAATATCCCCATTAAATTCTAATAAAATACAGTACACTGTAAAAATGAATGGAGGGAATATTTAGCCCTCAATTAATCCCATTAAGCCGAGATAAGTATTTCTTTGGAATACATTAAAGTCCTTTTAAGCAAATTAATCCCAAAAATTATGTAAATCAATTTCTACTAGTGTAAAGGTATTCTGTATAGCATGCGTTGAGATATGTTACTCACGCTATCAATCCTTTCCAAATTGTATTTGGACAGCTGTCCATCGAATTCCAGCTATTTGCTGGCAATGCAGGTCAAGTGTTCTATATATATAAATGTCCCCAAATCATCCGTTGCCATCTCCACAGCAAAACCATTTGCTTCTCACAAATTTGCAAACTAGAGAGAATCATTGCAAGCCCAACATGAGAACTGGCCTGCTTCTATTTGCGATCGCAGTCGTAGCTATTTACATTCTTGCAACACCCACCATGGCATGGTCTCCAATAGACGTCAACGATACAGACATCCAAGAAACTGGTAGGTGGGCGGTGACGGAGCACGTCAAGCAGACGAACGACAATATCAAGTTCAACAAAGTGGTGAGTGGCGAGACTGAGGTTGTGATAGGTATATTCTTTCGCCTAAACATTGATGCATTGAACAGCAATGGCAGGGACGGCAAGTATCAGGCTGTGGTGCACCAAATGGATTGGAGAGAAAAACGCTCTCTCGTATCCTTTAAGCCAGCTAACTGATCAATAATTGTCTTGATTGTGTTGATGCAATTATCTTAAATAACAATGTCAAGGTGCATTTTTTTCTCTATTTCTGTATCGTTGACGTCTATTGGAGACCATTATAAATAACAAAACTTCTAGCCATTCTACTATATCCAGGAAAATTTCTTGTTTGCCCTCTGATCCTGAACGAATGGCTCTGAAAGTGTGAGCTAATTTGCAAGGTGACCAACCACATTCCTAATCTGAAATGGAAGAAGTCAGGAATTTCCATTTAAATTGGTTTATCATTGTCGCCTTTAATTCAAATTGGCAGGATATGGTGGAATTCTGATGGTTGAAAGAGACTACAGGGGAAACACTGTCTAGGCTTTCTAGGAGCACCCTATCACTTCAGAGTTCATCTTCTGATTAATTGCTTCAGAGTCCATATTTACTATTCATATCCCCATCTCTGGATTTAGCCGCTTGACGAAATTAAAATTCTTACAGTTCCATGGATTATCAATCGAGTATACCAAAGCGAGATAGCTCCAAAATTTCATTTGTTTTACATCCCAGAATGCCCACTAGTGCTTACTTCAGTACATAGTAATTCTGCCAGCGTAGCACTGGTTGCAACTTGCACGATGATTCCTTGCATGAGGGTGGGCATGCATAATCGTCAAGTCTTGTGAAGTAGAAGTATTATTTTTCTGCAATTTTATTTGGATAGGATAAATTCAGCTTAATATTGAAAAGGAAAGGCACAAAATTTGATAAGGCTCCTCACCCTGGGTTCACAAAACTTTATATCTTCATTTTTTATAACTGGAATTTTTATATCTTTCTAGAACTAGATCTCTAACCCACTACACCAGCATGAAACCACTGTGCCGTGTAGCAGTTCCAGAGTGACAAAGCCTCTATAAGAAGCCCACACAGGACACGCGTTTCTACTTCATAAATATATATAGTCTCTGAATAGATTATGGAGATTGGGAGAATGTACTCAGCAACATGTTGAGTACGGCTTAGAAGTAGCACAGGAACAAGGAAGACTTCTATTGATCATACTGATTGTAAATGCAACATGTTGAGTACGGCTTACAAGTCATTCCCATTGTAAATGCAACTTATCTTGATTGTTCAGGACAGTGCATGGCTTGTATGGCAATTCTTTTGAAAGAATCTAAACTGCCACACAGGCATACATAGCGCCTGGCCCCTTGCCAAGGGAATGAATATTTACTCTGGTTCTTGCTTTATAGGACTCTAACTTAATTGTAAATGATCGCAGGGTGTACATATAATAACATCATGATTCAAAAGAAACATTTTATATTTATATCGATAGATGAAACAATTTCACATACGGTCATGTAAATTATTTCTGATATTCAGGTGTCTTGTTAGCAGTTCATCATTGACGCGTACATGGTATGAAAGCTAGCTGGCCAATTTCCATAGGCCTGATGAACTTGAAATTCTTCCATGAACATGTCCAGTTATTCACTTAGTCATCTGTACCTTCCAACTATCACGTTCACTACGTAGGTAATATACAATTGTGAGAAAGTTCCAAATATCCATCTTGTTTTACACTGATTCCTGCACCATTTCATCATCCAAACCGAAAATGGCTTGTGTCCAAGTGCTGAATAATAGCCAGCTGCAGTTCATTTTTAGCTATGTAAAAAAGGTTTGTATAACTCATCTAGTCATCTTACGCTTCCCTTGAGCTATGTATAGAGAATACCTACCTAGTGTACCAGACTCCAGAGTAAGATAGCTCCAACTCTTGGTTTTGTTTTGTAGCCTAGGATGTCCACCAATGCTTGCTTCTAAGCCGTGTAACGGCAGCGTCGCACTGGCTGCGACTTACACGCTTCGGTGTTTACATATTTTCAGTCTGGCGTGGAATGTGCTATATATACCCTTGCGTGTACAGTGCAAGATGATTCGTTGCATTGCATTTTCAGAAGAAGAAAATGTGAAAATGCAAACGCAAGTCTCGCGAAGCACTTGTCTGCAACTACAAGTTTATGCTGTATAAGGGCAGCATAGGCCGGAACTTATCCGTTTCTGTAAGCAAACTCCAAAAATTACAATACAGCAGGATGAATTTAGTCTGATGATTGCAACCAAAAAAAAACAGGGCCCAAAATTTCGACAGAACTCCTCATCTGGGTACACAATTTTTTCTCTTTCCGGTATCTTACTATTACTAATTGGAGGCTCCTTTTGAAGACTCCACGTTAATTCTGACGAGACGCGCTAGAAAAAAGATAAATCATAGAAATTCTCACAAAAATCAGAAACATCTAGCCATCAATTCGGTAGATCTAAATAATATTAATAATAAGAGCCATTGGATCTATTTAGTTTTCTAAAAAAATTACCCACCTTTGCCATTATGAAAAATAGTCTAAAATAACCCCCTAGAAGTGTGCCTAAATTACCCACCCTTGCCATTCTAAAAAATAATCTAAATTTACTAACAGGCTTAATCCATTATACATAGCAAACTGTAAAAATAAGTTGTCCCATTCGGCCTCTCTTGCCCTTTTTTGACGATTGGAACTCTCAGCCAGCTTTCCTAACGAATTCTTCCGCAGCATTCACATTAGAAAATTACTAGAACCTAGGGTACCGATGGCGGATGGCGTGGGGTTACATCCATCGAGAACGGCGGCATGTTCAATGAACGTAACTGTGGCCAGGTTGCCCCTTGCGGCCTTGCCAGGTGGCTGCGGGTGGCGCAGATGCCTCCTCCCCGCATGGCTAGAGATTGGCAATTCAACAAGACATCAGGTAGACAATCGCTTCCCTGAATTGTACTGTGGTGAACTAAAGATTGATTTGAAACTTTTTCTTGTGATTGTGGATTGAATTTACTCAAGTGATCGATGACTTTTGTTGGTTGGAACATCAGTATATTAATGTAGATCAAGTTGAACCGTTGATCCAATAAAGAAAGGATGCGAGTAATATGTGATTCAGCTACTCTGTTGATGTTTTTGTCTATTTTAGTTTGGTTCAGATATCCATGCGGTTCAGGCTCTCAAGGGTCACAGATAATCAGAACAACCCAGCATGGCGTATGGTATTCTAACCGAGAACTGTGCTGAGAAGAGAATGATAATTTTTTCTTAGCTACGGATGAACAAATATTACTGATGCATGTTGCAAGTGTTTGGGATATGAAAATTTTTAAAATATAAAAAATATTCATATATTCATGATATTTCATAAAATACTAGCCGTGCAATTGCACGGGTTGATTGACTAGTGGGATCTAATGTATGTGAATCCATTCCGAATTGTTTTCATAGGATTATTTCATTACAAAATGGCTGAAATTATTTCAGAGCTACTATCATGTACGTTATTTTTTATATGCGGAAGTCAGATGCGAGCAGCTGGTGTCATCGACGCTACCTTACGAAGAAACACAACCGACCACTGTTTTTCTTGCATTCTGAACTTTTGCCTGGTGGAACTGCATTTGATTGAACCCGGAGGATATTTGAGGCCGGAGGGATAGTGGATGGCTCAATGAACTCATATTCTGAGGTGCTATGAATTTGCAAGGTGACAGACCACTCAATGTTTATTTCTGCACTTTCCTGATCTGAAATGGAAGGAGCCTGGAGTTTTCGTGGAAAAAGGGTTTATCATGTAATCTCAGTCTCGAGTGGTAGAATATGATAGAAATTTGAAGGTAGAAGGAAGCTACACGAGAAACGTTGTCTAACCTTTCTAGGAGCATCCTATTGCTTCAGAGTTAATCTTTTCTGAATGAAGATTGCTTCAGAGTTTATATATACTATCCACGATGCCGTTTCTGAACTTGGTGGCATGAGAAATTCAGATTCTTACACTTCCATTGAGCTATCTTGTATACCAAAGCTAGATAGCTCCAAATTTTGGTTTGTTTTACAGCCCCTAATCTCCAGAAGTGCATTCCAGCGTAGGACCGGTTGCAACTTGCACGCTTCAGATAATCGTCACGTTGGATTTTCAGAAATTGAACAGGATGAATCTAACCTAATAGATGCAAAGAAGAAATATGCCCATATTTTGGCAGAGTTCCTCAACAGGATTCTCAAAACTTTATATATTAAATTTTTTTGCAAGGATTTATATGTTTCATTTCTTTTACTGGGAACTTTATATCTTTCTGGTAGACTTTCAACCCAGTAATCATACAAGAAGTTTTCTCCCTTTTCTGAAGGGGTTCAGATTATGAGATGAAATCTTGGATGTTCCCATCAACCAATGAGGATTGTACAAGCAATACCAAAGTTCTCATATCTGACATTGGATACTAATATTGCTTAGGTTCACACCACAAATAAAATCCATCTGCCACTTGCTAAAGTGTGCACTAGATCCTAGATGCACCTGTTTAGAAGTGTTGGTAATCCTAAGAATTTCCTCATTGTCACTGAAGGTGGTCCTCGGTCCCACGTGTCATCCTCATGTCGATTACTTTTACAACTATCCTTGTACAACTTGCTAGTGAACGAAATACTCTCCTGGTTTCAGTCCACCGACCACCACACCAGCTTCAAGCCACAGTGCAGTGTGTGTAGTACTAGTACGTTTCAAGCCACTTCTGTGTCACTGTGTGTGTACTGTGTAGCAGGTTTCCGGAGTGACAGATGAACTGGGCTCAGCGCCTATATAAGGTCCTCCCCGGGCACGCATTCCTTCACCACCGAGCTAACACATCCACCAGCAATGGCGTCCACCATCACAAAGCTCTTGCACCACGTAGCCCTGTTCCTCCTCCTCGCGCAGCTCACCGACTCAGCCCTCGTCCCAAAGATCATCAACCAGCCTGCGCTCAAGCCTCAGCCGTCGAGCACCTACATCGTCCATGCCAACCACCTTGCCAAGCCGCCCCAATTCGCCACCCTCAAGCACTGGTACACTTCCATGGTCACCACCCACACCTCCTCCACTGGGGCGACGAACTCCAGCCGCATCCTGTACACCTACGACACCGTCATGCACGGGTTCGCCGTCCAGCTCACCGGCGACGAGGCCCGGCGCATGTCGGGCGCCGAGGGGGTGACCGGCGTGTACGAGGACAGGCTGCTCCGTCCGAGGACCACGAGGACGCCGGGCTTCCTCGGTCTGGACCCCGGCTTCGGCGCCTGGCCCGACACCGACTTCGGCGACGGCGTCATCATCGGCTTCGTCGACTCCGGCATATGGCCGGAGAGCCCGAGCTTCAACGACCAGGGGCTCGGAGCCGTCCGGTCGAGTTGGCGCGGCAAGTGCGTCGACGCCAGGGACTTCAACGCCAGCTTGTGCAACAACAAGCTGGTAGGTGCCAAGGCCTTCGACGCTGCCGCGGCGATCAAGGGCAACGGCCCCCCCTCCCCGAGGGACACGAACGGGCACGGCACGCACGTGGCTTCAACAGCCGCCGGCTCCGAGGTCGGCGACACCGGCTTCCTCGTGTTCGCGCGTGGCACGGCGAGGGGCATGGCGCCCAAGGCGAAAGTCGCCATGTACAAGGTGACCGAGAATAAGTCCTCGGACATTGTCGCGGCAATGGACGCCGCGGTGAAGGATGGCGTCGACGTCCTCTCCCTCTCCCTCGGCGACGACGACCCGCATCCCTTCTACAATGACAGCCTCGCCGTCGCCGCGTTTGGCGCCGAGCGCAAGGGCGTCTTCGTCGTCCTTGCAGGAGGCAACACCGGGCCTGATGCGTCCACGGTGACCAACGTGGCGCCGTGGATGACCACCGTCGGCGCCGCCACCGTGGACCGGCTGTTCCCAGCGAAGCTCAACCTGGGAGACGGAGCAGTGGTCACCGGGCAGTCCCTTTACACTGTGAAGTCAAGCTCAAGCATCATGACCCCTCTGGTGTTTAGTGCCTGCGGCGACGGTGATGATCTGACGCCGGACAGGATCAGGGGCAAGATTTTAGTCTGTATGGATGGAGAAAAAGGAGATCAGCTCCAGGTCCGGGACCGGGATGCTGGTGCTGCCCGCCCCGCCGGCACTGTTCTAGTGGACAGCGCCGGCTGGTTGGAAGGCAGCGTTCTAGGCGTCGGGGCCCAGGATTTCACGGGTCCCGTCCTCGTTCTGAGCCTCAGCGCCGGCGAGAAGCTCAGGGAGTACGCCGCGGCAGCTCTGCATCCAACGGCGGCCTTCAGCTTCACCTGTGAGACGGCCATCGGCAAGAACCGGGCGCCGATGGTGTCGAGCTTCTCGTCTCGGGGCCCCAACCCGGTCACCCCTCATCTCCTCAAGCCCGACGTCATCGCGCCGGGGGAGAGCATCCTGGCCGCCTGGAAAGGCGACTACATAATGGAGTCCGGCACATCCATGGCGTGCCCGCACGTCGCCGGCGTCGCGGCGCTGATCAAGAAGAAGTACCCCAGCTGGACGCCGGCCATGATACGGTCGGCGCTGGTCACGAGCGCCGGGACGCTCGACAACGTCGACCGGGTGATCCAAGACAACGCCGTGTTCGAAGGCCTCGGCGGCATCACCGCGGCGACGCCGTTCGCCGCCGGCGCCGGGCACGTCCGTCCCCAACTCGCGCTGGACCCGGGCCTCGTCTACGATGCCGGCGAGCGGGACTACGTCGACTTCCTGTGCGCCCTGAACTACACCGCCGAGCAGATGCGCGCCTTCGTGCCGGACTTCGTCAGGTGCACGAGGACGCTCGCCGGCGGCCCCGCCGGCCTCAACTACCCGTCCTTCGTCGTGGTCTTCGACAGCCGCACCAACGCCCGCACTCTGACGAGGACGCTGACCAAGGTGTCCGAGGAGGCCGAGACGTACAATGTCACCGTCAAGGCGCCGGAGCACGTGAAGGTGATCGTCACGCCGGCGACCCTGGAGTTCACGGAGCAGTACGAGAAGAGGAGCTACACGGTGCAGTTCAGAAGCGAAGGCGCCAGAGGAAACGTGAAGGCAGGGTGGGATTTCGGGCAGATCATCTGGGAGAACGAGAAGCATGAGGTCAGGAGCCCAGTGGCCTTCCAGTGGAAGAACTGATAGACTTCGAGTTCTCTCTAGCGTTGTAATTGCTCGTTGGCCATCTGCCCATCTGGTCTTGCTATCTGAACATGCAGCAAAATTGATCCTCACTTCAGTTTTTCAGTGGACCTGCTAGGTACTCTGTTTTTGCGCCTCTGTTTTTCAGTGGACCTGCTTGCTACTTTGTTTCGGAGAGTCTGATACATGGGCCAAAATTTAAGTTTCTTGGTTCGTCGTCGTTCTGGCCAGGCCCGCGTCCCGGCCCGGTACATAAAGCCTGGTGGCCGTCCCGGCCCCCTTTGGCCCGGCAGACTTAGTTTTTATTTTATTCCCCTGCCGAAACGGCGAAACCTGATGCAGAGGAATCAGACTAGCAAGCATGAAGACAAGAGGTTATGCAGCTCGGCTGTTTCGCGATGTCTGTTTGGTCCCACAGCCACGGTGAGTTTGAGTTCTGTGTTCCCCATCGGTAGAGTTTCTAGGGCTGGCTTTGGTTCCCTTGTTCGTAATCAGTCTTTCGTAACTCCCATCAGTACTTGTACTTCCTACACTACCCAACAAATGTTTTCTCCATCAGTGATGTAAATTAGGATCGATCAGAACTTGACCAGTAAAGTACAATAACTAAGATGTGATCCCTGAACACGCTGATTAGTTTCACTCCTGTTTTTATCACTAGTGCTGCTCTTGGACATTTGGACCTCGATCTTAACTCGTTTGAACACCCATACGATTTCGTGCAGCAAAGCTCGGCCCATGCGATTTAGGATTTGCAGATGAACCTCCATCCCGTTATAGTGCCTTTCCCATGAGCACTGTACAGATATTTTCAGTCAAGGTTCAAGGAATAACAAGGTTGTTCACAGCGTTTCCATTGACTCTCTATATTGGTCATTGCTTTGGCTGTGTTTAGTTTCAAGAAACTTCCAAAAATTCTCTCTTCAAACTTTACTATTCACCTATCACCTCAAATCACATCAAATCTCTCTCCTCATGTATGGAGCACTAGACATGGATAAATAAAAAAAACTGGTTGCATGGTTTTGATGTATACAACGAGACGAATCTTTTGAGCCTAGTTAGGTCATGGTAGGACAAAGAT
This sequence comes from Echinochloa phyllopogon, assembly GCA_033239725.1. Lineage (NCBI taxonomy): Eukaryota > Viridiplantae > Streptophyta > Magnoliopsida > Poales > Poaceae > Echinochloa > Echinochloa phyllopogon. Next base: position 51,442,313 of record BTCW01000002.1, read on the forward strand.
TACCACAAACAAACGAAAAGTGCTACAGTGCGTTATAGTGTCCGATGTGATATTTTCGCCAAATTTTTCCATCCACTTTTTAGAATTAAACACAACCTTTGATAATTTGAATGAACAGCGCATAGCCCATATCATAAGTAATGGTCAGCGCTTCATGCAAGAACTGACTTAATATTAGCCCTCAATTAATCCCACTACGCTCTGAATATATGATAATTAAGTATTTCTTTTGCAATAGATCACTCGTCTATTCCAAAAGAATTAAAGAGATCCTAAAAATAATGACAATCAATTTCCGCTAAATTACGTTATGTTATATATATAGCAGGAGTTGATTGAGATACGCATCCACTCAATCTGTTCCAAATTGTATCTGAACACTTGTCCGTCCATTTCCAGCCATTTTAGCCAGAATACAGCTTGTCAAGGTCAGGGCTACATGCAAGGACTATCTTAATTGTTTGCTCAATTCAGCAAGATCAAACTAGTCGTACACTAATTTCATGACAATCATTTAGTGTACTAAATTACAAATTTGCAAGATACTCCTACTATGTATTCAAGCTAGCGCTATTTAAATGCCCCCAGTCGTCCTCTGTCATCTCCACAACAAAAACACTTGCATCTCAAAAACTAAGGAATCATTGCAAGCCCAATGATGGGAACCGGATTCCTATTTGCCATCGTCGTTGTAGCCATTTACATTGCCGCAACACCCACCATGGCAATTCATGGTGAATTGTACCATATAACAGATGTCAACATTCTAGATATCCAAGAGCTGGGTAGGTGGGCTGTGGTGGAGCACGTCAAGAAGGCCAATGACGGGATCAAATTCAACAAAGTCGTGAGCGCCGAGAATCAAGGCAACGACTTCGATCTCATCATCGAAACATGGAACAGAGATGGCAAGGATGCCAAGTATGAGGCGAAGGTGTATCTCGGGGATTTGGGGGACAAACGCACTCTCCTGTCTTTTCAACCGGCTAACTGAACGACAATTGTCATGGTGATGGTTTTCATGCAAATATTTGAAATAATAAGAGGACGTCAAGATGCTTTTCTTATGCATGCGTGATATGAGATCAACTCTGATGATCATATATATGATGTAAAAAGGAACTCTGATGATCATATAGCAATTGTTGGAAAGAAATCATGGCCTAAAAATATCCATAAATACGGCACCACACGAACAAAAGATGCTGGCATGCGTGGGGTTGATGTCGTCCCAGTAGAAGAACTTGTTGGGCATGGTGCCCAGACTGTACTGTGGCTCGCCGTCCTCCACCTGCCCGCAGTAGTTGGTCTGATCGAAATTCATAACGTAAATTTCTCGTAACTCAAAAACTAGCTATTTTAACTTGTGAACTTTAGATGTCAGGTTGTGAAAAATTGTTGCATGAGAAAAATCCTTACAAAACCTGAACCGGTACGTTGTCCAGTTTATTCAACCCACGTCCATTCCAGTTTATCAGCTTGAGATTGGTGTCATGCATTGGCCCATGCCGTGTACGTCTTCCCCTGTAGTTCAAGGAGCCTGCAGTCCATGCACCCTGTTACGGTGCCTTTCCCATGAGCAATGCAACTGCGGTTGATGTGTTTGGGATTGGCGGTGCCGCCATGCAAGGGACAACTGCCACGCTGACGAGTCCACGCGTCGCTGGGGGTGGCCTGATGGGCTTGTTTGGGCCAGTGCGTGTCGCAATGCTGGGGCTGACCATATTGTGGTGGCCAGCGCGGCGTCCCAGTAAATAATGTCTTTAGTTACCGGGCCACTCTTTACCTCTGCTCCCACTCTTTACCTCTCTGTAGTCCAGGGCAAAGTCTCCTCTCCACGCTGCGGAGCAGCCGTCGGTTGCTCATTCGCCTCTCCTTGCGTTGGGTGAGCTCTAAATTCTAGCTCGTCCTTACCTGCGCGCGCAGCTTCTTCACCCTGCCTTCATCTTATTTTCTCGGCAGATTGGAGACTCATAATTTATGTTAAACTTTTCGCTATATTTTAGTGTGATGATACTATATTTCCTCTCTATATTTTTTAGAATAGAATGACATCATGTAATCAGGGTGTAACACCCTAAAATTCCATCACAAATAAATCATAGCAACTTGGTTTAATTTAATTTTCTAAGGACTTAATTAAATTTTTAAATTAATTTGAGCCCAAAAATATTTAAACATCATTTAAATAATTTTAGAGCAACAAGTGCATGTGCATCATATTTGATTTGCATGTCTTTTGTTTGATTTGTGTGTGAATTCCAAAATCATGAAAAAGTCCAGAACCGCTCCCTCAACTCTCTCTCCAGCTCTCTTTCTCTCCCGCGGCCCATCTCCCTCTCTCTCTTTCTGTTCGGCCCAGCACCGCGCGCGCGGCCCAGCTCCCCTGCCGGCCCACTCGCTCTCTCCCTCTCTTTCTTTTCCCCCGCTCCGCCGGCCTGCTCGCCGCTTTCGGCCCAGCAGCGGCCCGAACTTTTTCCCCTCCCTCCCTCGCGTCACTGGCAGCCGGGCCCCGCTCGTCAGCCCCTCCTTCTTCCCCTTCCTCCGACGCCCTCCCCTGCCTCACCGCCGACCGAGCCGCTCGGCCTCCCCCGCGCCGCTCCCTCTCCCGCGTCCCTTCCCCTCCTATCTCCACTGAGCCGCTGCAACGCTCGCGCCACTCAAATCGCTCGCTCTCCCATCGAAACGCCCGCACCACCGAGCCCTTCCACCGCCGATCGCCATTGATGGCCGGCCACTTCGACCTCCACCGTGCCAGCCTTCCCACTCCCCTCTTCGCCCTACTTATACCTCGGCCGAGCCCCAAGAACCCCCTTCAACCCCTCGCGCCACCCATTCCCCTCGGAGCAGCTCCAATTTCCGCCGCCGCCACCGCCACCGCCGAGCGCCGCCGCCTCGTCGGACCGCCGCTCTAGGACCGCTCCGCCCTCTTCTTCCACTCCAGGACCTTCGCACCGAGGTAACGATGCTCCCGAACCCCTTTTCGCTCTCTGTCTTGCTCTGTAAGTACCCCGACGACTCTCACCGGCGCTTCGCCGCCGCCGTCCGTCGACGAGCACCGCCACCGTAGCAAATTGAGCGACTAGAACCCCCTGAACGCGTTCGCCAACTCCCCAGCAACACCCCGGGCCTCTTCTCACTCGCTATCTCGCACGCTAGCACTCCCTAGCGCTCTCGCCGGAGTTGTTCACCGCCGCCCGCCTCTGTTCACCGTCGATAGCTGGCCTCCGCCGCGCAATCCACGACGAGATCACCCCCATCATGTTCGCCAGCTCACCCCGGTCCTTTAGCACCAAATCGCGCTCCAAACCGAGCCCGGCAGCTCGAGTTCGAGCATCGCCGGCGAAATCCCGACCCGGCGCCGCCGCCCGCCGGCGTTCCCGCCGCCGCCCGAGTCACCCCTGTTGACGTAAAATCCGCACCTCACGCCAAGCACACAGCAAGCCGAATTAGCTGGCTTCAAACGTGGCCCGGGCTTTTGAATCCGGAAGCGTGCCAGTCAGTTTGCCTGAAAACTAACAAAGGGATAAAAACGTTTAGATCAAAACCTGGAACGTGCCGGGTGAGACCAGACAGTTCCATATTTGCGGCGTTGAAGCCAATCTCAAGAGACATATAGCTATGAACAAGCTATCTGTCGGCAGTTAAAACCACATTCGGCAATCGGTAAAGCACGCAAGGAGCGTACTGCCGAATACGTGACGTAAGCATGACGAAAGATCGGCTTTCAACCGAATGAACATTGTAACACATACTCATAGCCGATTAACGAGAAACAGAGTATGATAGATAAATAAAAGGGTGAAACATGATCATAAATTCGCAGTAAACAAAGAATGCATAGGCCGAAAGCAGCACCCGTCAAGCATGACAACAAACAAGTTAATCCACCGCATGATACGACTTGTTTGTGATCACGCCACTAATCAGATTAGACCAATCCACCGCATGATACAATCTAATCATGAAAAGCTAAAAGCATTCAACGTTTAGTTACGAACCCACAACACAGTCACGAATTTACATTGAAACAAGAATGCATAGGCCGAAAGCAGCACCCGTCAAGCATGGCAGCGAACGAGTTAATCCACCGCATGATACAACTCGTTTGAAGCCACACCACCAATCAGATTAGATTAATCCACCGCATGATACAATCTAATCGTGAAAGGCTAAAAGCATTCATTGTCCAATGCAAACCCACGAACACACGTTCACTCGTGAGAGCACTGCCGAATACGGCTATTTAGCCGAATCGGGGTCCATGGCGAAGGAACAAGCCTAATCGGTAAAGATAAATCTATCAGATCGAATCGAATTCTAATCCACCGGATGATTAGCTCTGAGACGACCCAAAAACCTGCATCTACCGCATGATACCCGGTTCTGTCAAGACCTACACGATACCGACAAGCTTGAACCCGCGACACGTAACAACCTAGATCGGTTTCGGATTCGGCTATGAGGGGATAAGTCGTCGCACCGTAAAGCAAAGCCGATTCTAGCCGATCTAGATTGGGCAAAGGTGTGTTGCTTGAATTAAGCACATAGTAAAAACAGAGCAACACGGGGTAACTTAATGAATCTGTTAAATCTTGCCAAAATCTAACAGAGCCGATAACTTGGTCCATACTAGATCTTAGCCCACCGCATGGCTCATGATCTAACAGAGGAACCTTCTTGAGACCACAACTTAAATCCACCGGATGATACTAAGCATGGTAACAAGACTACTTGCATCAAAGCTTAAATCCACCGCATGATACTAAGCATGATACAAGGTTGCTGGTACTTACGGAGGTCGACGGATCGATGACTCCTCTCGAAGAACTCGACGACACGACTGAAGGACTCGATGTTGGCACGGGGCCGGTTTGTTGTATGATTGAATGTTCTCCCTTTCTACAATTGCCATGGGTTTATATTTATACCCAGGTCTTGATACAACTCCTAGTCGGACACGACTTCAACACTTGTTTCTAAAAATAAATGACGAATCTTCGTGCCCATATTGCTTTCCTTGTTCGAACCGGCCTTTTCCTTATGTTGACCCACGTCATCATGTCTTTCCCGAATGCTACCACTCTTCGCCTGCGGAACAATGCCTCTGCCGAATGATGACGCATTCCCGACCGCAGAGTATCTCTGCCGAACGTTTCAGCCGAATGGCGACGCGTTCCCGACCGCAGAGCATCTTTGCCGAATGCTTCAGAAAAAACCCTTTTAGCCGAATGACATCCTTCTACCAAATCCGGCCCATATGTCAGCCTCTTCCTGGTGCCAATTTTTGGTGTCAACACATGCCCCTTCAATTTCGGGATAAGAGGACACTTTATCTCGGAATTGACCAGGAATCCCCAACATTTTCAGGCTGAGTCCGCTCGACATCCGTTTTCTGCTCCCAAATCCTCAGAGTGCGTTCTCAAACTCAAACCCTAGTTCGTCGAATCCTTCAAGCTCCAATCTTCAAATGGCGAACCAGGATCAAATTCTTCAAGTAAGTTCCGTTTTCTTCAATCATATTCGGCATTACTCTTCTCAAGCTGCATTTTGAATCCCCGAATCGCTCTTCTTCCGTCCTCAATAGGTTCTGACCACTGAAATCCTGATCCCTACGGAGGAGCAATCCGCATCTTACTTCCTCGGCCCTTCAGGGAATCCAGATCCCTCCGAAATTATTGCGGCCGAGTCTCAAAGGATCCCCTTCAAAACTTCACTGTCGGGACCTCACGAATGGCAGGATTCATTCAAAAACTGGCCTTTGCCCCCAATCGCTGGTTGGAGAAACTGGTACAAGAGGATTCTCGAAGATAAAAGCCCTCAGACGCAGAATTGGGACAGTCTTCGCATTTCTCATTGCTTGGAGCTATCTTTAGCCGAAACACCTAAGAATGAAAATCTCCTGATTGCAGCCTGTCACTTCTGGTCCAACGGCATGAACGCCTTTCTTTTTGGTCATTGACCAATGACTCCAACCCTGGCCGATGTTTACATGATAACCGGCCTGAACATTACAGGGACAACACACCCATACAGGTACAAAGGTTCTTCCAAACAGACAGGGGTGAAGACTGGAGTCGGCTATAAGAAATACATCCAGACCTACATGCGTGATGGTCCTCTGACTGATGTTGAGTACAGGGCCTTTCTGAATATGTGGTTGTGCAGATTTGTTTTCTGCGGCAAAGCCAATGAGCCAACTCTGAACCACATAGTAATGGCTGAAGATCTGGCTGCAGGCACACTTATCCCTCTTGGGAAATATCTCTTGGGAAGTGTCTATCACATGCTCCACCAAACCATTTATCAGATGCACACCAACAAGAAAATTTCTTGCGTCAATGGTCCCTGGTGGTTCGTCCAGATGTGGCTGCAATTGTACATGCACCAAATTGTCTCCATTGATCTCAACAGCCGACACTTCCCCTCAGTCAATTACCAGGAAGCAGAAGCCCAGAGCACCAAAGGCTGTCAAACCTATGGGGAAGCAGCCTCCACTATTGCTATCAATAAGAGCATTGGAGAACTGTTTGAACTTTTCTTCAAAGGCTTTGCCAACCCCCTCTGGTTCCTATATTTGGACAATGACAGTCTCACTTTTCCTTGTGAATTCAGCTTCGAGACTGGATGCACAGACGCAGAGTCCACAGCAATTTTTAACACTTTTATTCGGCCTTGCATCCTACCAGCTGAATTTTGTGGAGGAAGGCTGGTTCAAAGTTCATATGAATATTACCAGCCGAATATAGTAGCCAGGCAATTGGGATGTGGCCAAGTACCCCCGAGATTATTCTTTCATGAATTCCTCAAGCCTAGGCAGATCATCAAAGATTCCACAGAAACAAGAAGAATCTTTGATTATAAGTGTTGTGCAGCCATCTATCAAATCGAACCTTTTGTGCCAACAGCACTTGCTCATCCTTCTTTTATTCTTTGGTGGCAAGAAGTTCATGATCACATCTTTAATGTGCCAGTCCACCCTCTCTGCCTCGATTTGATGCCTGACTATCAGCCGAATTCAGAGGTAAACACGCTTACAATCCATTTGTTTTTCCACTGACATCCTCTTTCATCGACTTTTAACTCTGTTATCTTGTAGGACATAGTCCCTGCCCCTCTGGCCAGAACAATTGCATATAACACTGCAGGCCCAATGTCTATTCTGGGGCATTACTCTCCTTCTTTGGCTCAAATAATGTCTAGGCCTGCCAACCTGGACCCAACTCTTGCTGCACCACCTGCTGTCAAGAGAAAAATTTCTTCTCTAACTGCTCCTTTATCTATGAAGAAGAAAAGAACAAGCAGCAAAACAATTGCACAGGTCAAATTTCCCCTTCCTTGAGTAAAAAATGCTAATTTCATTCTGCTCACTTCTGTTCTTTTATGATTTCAGGCCAAATCACAACAATTGGCCATTAGCACAAGACCTGCCGATGCTTCAGTGATCAGTAAAATTTTTTACCATCTTGTCCTTTAAAAAATTCTTTTCATCGGCACTAACTTTCTTTTAGTCACAGAGCAAGCTTCAATGGATCCAATTTCGGAGAGCTCCTCTTTTCATCAAGAACCAGCTTCAGTTTTACCTGATGTACCTCAGCTAGAAGCCTCATCTCCATCAAAGAACCCTCCAAGCTCTCCTCAGCATGATACACAAGAAACTTTACCTGAGCTTGAGCCACCCCCTCTTTCCATCCAAGAGATCAGAAATGAGGTAAAGATAATTTCCCAGTCTCCCCAATTCTTTATTCAATGGACAATTACTAATTCGGCAATATCTTTTTCCAGGAAAAAATAACTTCATCACCCAGTTACTCATTTCCCTTGGATGATCTTGTTGCCGAACAAGCAGAGGAAATTTCTTCTAGTCAGACTTCATCAGAAGAAACCCAAGCAAAACTAAAGGAAATTTTCTCCTTTCTGCACAAAGACATCCAGGATCAAGTCAAGGACGCTGATCTTCTGAGAGATATGCTCGAGCCCATTGAACACAATCTTCCCGTTGACATTCAAGCTTCCTTGGAACCAATCTCTAAATTAGATCAACAATTTGCTGCAGTCAGACAGGCTCTGAAAGATCAATCTTTACAACCAGCTTTAGAGCAAAGAAGAGCCATAGCTAAGCAATCCCTGAAAGATCTGCATACTCAAGCTCAGAGTAACAAAGAATTGTCAGCTAGACTGCAGTCAACACTTGATCTGAAGAAGACCAGAAAAGCTGAACTAGAAGCCGAACTGAGGGTCCTGTCAGCCGAAATCGAAGCTGACGAGAAGAAATTAGCCGAACTCCCTGATTTGACAGAGAGGATACGAAAGGAAGCATCGGCAATTCTAACTGAAGATAAACAACTTAAAGCGAAGCTCTCTGTTCTGGAAAAAACCCAAGAAGCAGGCAAAAATCTTTTGGAGACTATTAATAGAATGATATCTGATGCCAAAGATGTAATCTCCAAGTACTTGGGTGTGTAATTGTATTGAATATTTAATTAGCCGAATGTCTTACCAACTTTGCAGTTTCACCAATTTTTACTTTCTCCTCATTGTGGGTAACTCATTCGGCAAAGCTGATTTTAATAGCATCAGACCCGAAAACGCTTCAACTATGACATAGCCGAATCCCATCCAGTCAAAGCCGAATATGACTCGATAAGAATCTCAAACGACATGAGAACCGATCGGCTGGAAAATCCCTTCCACCTTCCGAACTCTTCGGAATACGTGCCACGATCTTTGGCCATGATTTCCTCTGCGGGTTCTATAAATAAACACCCAGGCAGCCCACAGTTTCTTCACCAAGTTCTTCGCCTTCCAAGTTCTTGCCAGCCCAAGTCATTCTTTTCCCCATCCACAGTATTTCCGAGGAACTTCCAATGGCCGACAACAACAGGAGGCGCCCGGCCGCCGATGAGGCCGAAGGAAGTCGTGCCGGTGCTCGCCGCAGGTGAGTAGCTGCTTGCTTCTCTTTGTTCTTCTCGAGATTTCCTCCCTCTTTCTTGACGAATCTCTTTGTTCTTTCAGGGTAATCCAATGGATTGCCGGCGCTGGTGCGCCAGTCGCAGCTCCAGCCGCCGCTCCTGCGGCATCTTCGAGTTCGTCCAATCGATCTCTCGAATCGGACGACTACCGCTACACGGACGGCGATGCTCGCCGATTCAAGGCGGAGCGCGATGACTCTCGTCGCGAACTGGAGGCTATCTCCAAGCAAGCCGGGATTGCTGACCTCGAATGACAGCACGAGCGTAAGCAACTGCTCGAAGTCATTGACGGTGAGTCCTGCAATCTGCTCAATCTCAATCTCGTCTCCCGAATGATATTAATCTGTTGCCCCTTTTGACTTTTGCAGCGCGTGATGCCGAACTCGATCGGCTGAAGGCGTTGGCGAATGAGCTGGCGAACAAAGTGAATGCTCCTGGGGACACACCAGAAGCTCGCCTCGGCGCGGTGGCGGACCGCATCGATGAGGTGGCCTCGCACGGCATCCGTCTGGGCACTGCCGCAGGCCTAGTCGCCATGTCGACGCACACCAATACCGACTACTCCAGGCTACCGACCGGCTTCGCTAATGGTAACCCGGAGGAGATCGACGACATCGAGGCTTCCATAGATCGCTTTGATGCTCATGGCGCCGCCATTGCCGATTCCATTCATCCTCAGTCCGTTTTGAACAAGCTATTCCATTAGTTTGTACTAGGGATTTATGGAATTTCGGCAATAAAACTTATCTTTTGTGATCTTGCATGAACATCTGATGTAATATATTTTGTGCTAAGGGCAATACGTTCAGTATTGGCCATTTTCCTTTCCTGTCAACATTTGTTCTGAAGGCGATTTCTTCCCGAAAATCGGCTGTTCGGCAAATTAATATATCAATCACCGATCGATTTCAACACTGGGATAATACCTCTTCAAATATCTTCCATTTACAGCAGAAGCAAATTCTTCTCCCAATAATGTCTTCAAAATATATGCATTTCCAGGCACGCATCTAATCACTCTGAAAGGACCTTCCCAATTTGGAGACCACTTGCCGAATGCTGCATATTTGGTTCCAATCGGCAATATCGCTTTCCAGACTAAATCACCTTCTGTAAATTGCTTAACTTTCACCTTCTTATTGTAATACTTAGCAACTCGCATTTTGTTCTTCTCAATATTCTCCAAGGCCCTGAGACGAATCATATGCAAATCTTCTAATTCGTCCATCATCAAATCTTTATAATCTTTAAAACTTAAATCCTTTTGCAACTTTATTCTCCTTGAGTCTAATTGTAATTCCCATGGCAAGATAGCATGATGCCCATACACCAACTCATAGGGAGACGTCTGTGTAGCCCCATGTGGAGCCATTCGGTAAGCCCATAAAGCCTCACTGAGTACCGAATGCCACTTTCTCGGCTTCTGATCAATCTTCTTCTGTATAATTTTAATCATAATCTTGTTAGAAGCCTCTGCCTGACCATTAGCTTGGGCATAATAAGGAGAAGAATTCAATAATTTGATGCCCATACTTTCAGCAAAATCTCTGAATTCTGAAGATGTAAATTGAGTCCCTTGATCAGTGGTGATTGTCTGAGGAATCCCGAATCTGTAAATGATATGTTCCTTAACAAACTCAACCATATTCTCCGACGTCACCTTCTTTAATGGAATTGCCTCAACCCACTTGGTAAAATAATCAGTTGCCAAAAGCACAAACTTATGCCCCTTGCTAGATGGAGGATTTATTTGGCCAATCAAATCTATTCCCCATCCTCTGAATGGCCATGGCTTGACAATGGGATTCAAAACCGATGCCGGAACTCTCTGAATGTTTCCAAATTTCTGACAGTCTTGACATCCTTTATAATATTCAAAACAATCTTCCAACATTGTCGGCCAGTAATATCCAGTTCTTCTAATAACCCACTTCATTCGGTAGGCCGATTGATGTGCTCCACACAACCCATCATGTACTTCACTCATCAGCCTTTTTGCTTCTTCATGGTTTAAGCAATGTAACAACACTCCATCCAGGGATTTATAATACAAATTATCATCAAGAAGAATAAACTTTAAAGCTTTATACCTGAGCTTTCTAGAAACCTTTCGGGATGGATTCTCCAGATAATCGGCAACCTCTTTTCTCCAATCATCTTCTGCCAGATTACTCCCGAATGCATATACATCATTAGCAAAAACTTCTCGAAGCTCTTTATAACCCGATGCACTTTGGGCCAATCTATTTGCCTCTCCATTATCCCCTCTAGGAATGTGTTGTAGAATTACTGACCGAAAGCTCTTCAATATTTCTTTGCATTCTTCATAGTAATTCCTCAAGGTATCACTTTTGCACTCATATTCACCATTCAATTGCTTTATGACCAATTCTGAATCTCCAAAAATTTCAACCGCAATGGCATCTGCTTCTTTCAAATATTGGAGCCCTTTGAGCAATGCCTCATACTCAGCTTGATTGTTAGTAACAGCAGATTGAATGGGAACAGCAAACTCAAATGTTTCTCCTTTGGGTGAAATTAATAAGATACCTGCTCCACCACCTTTGTTGCATGAAGATCCATCGAAGAATAACACCCAAGGAACAATGTTAAGCAAAGTTATTGATGTATCATGATGTTCAGTAATGAAGTCGGCAATAATCTGTCCCTTAACAGCCTTTGCCGATTCAAATCTTAATTCAAATTCAGACAAAGCTAAAATCCATTTGCCAATCCTTCCGTTCAAAATTGGCATAGACAACATGTGTTTTATCACATCAAACTTTGAATACACAATGCATTCGGTATGTAGTAAGTAGTGCCGAAATTTTGTACAGGAGTAGTAAACACATAAGCAAAGTTTCTCTATAGCCGAATACCTTGTCTCCGGATCTAGTAACTTTCGGCTAAGGTATGCAACTACTCTTTCCTTCCCTTCAAATTCTTGAATGAGGGCCGATCCAATAGTTTGGGTATCGGCCGCCACGTACAACTTGAAAGGCTTGTCCAATTGTGGAGGCACCAATACTGGTGGCTTCTTCATGTACTCCTTTATTTCATTAAAAGCCTTCTGTTGTTCGTCACCCCATACAAACTTTTGATCCTTTTTTATTTTCAACAGTGAGGAAAAGGGCAACACCTTTTGTGACAAGTTTGATATGAATCTTCTCACAAAGTTTATCTTGCCAAGCAGCGATTGTAGCTCTTTAAGATTAGTTGGAGGAACAATTTCATCAATTGCCTTCATGCTTTTCTTACCAACTCCTATTCCTCCTTCATGTATCAAAAATCCCAGAAACTCTCCAGCCGAAACTCCAAAAGCACACTTGTTCGGGTTCATCTTAAGCCCATGTTTCCTGGTGCATTCTAGAGTTTTTCTTATGTCGGCCAAATGAGACTCATGATCCAAAGACTTGATCACCACATCATCAATATATATTTCCACAATCTTGCCGATCAACTCATGAAAGATATAATTCATAGCCCTTTGATAAGTTGCACCGGCATTTTTCAATCCAAAGGTCATGACAACCCATTCAAACAACCCTATGTGTCCAGGACACCTGAAAGCTGTCTTTACTATATCTTCCAATGCCATATAAATCTGATTGTATCCTGCGTTACCGTCCATGAAACTGAGTACTTTGTATCCAGCAGCAGCATCAACCAATGAATCAGCAATAGGCATTGGATATCCATCCATGGGTGTAGCCTTGTTTAGGTCTCTAAAATCTATGCAAACCCTCATCTTTCCATTCTTCTTATAGACAGGAACGATATTAGAGATCCAATCCGCGTATTTACATGGCCGAATGAAATTTGCATCTAGTAATCTTTCAATCTCCTTTTTCACATCGGCCAACACTTCTTCCTTGTAGATTTTTCGGGGTGGTTGCTTGTAAGGCCTGTATCCAGGTTTGATTGGCAACCGATGCTCAACAATAGAACGGTCTAGACCGGGCATCTCCGAATAATCCCAAGCAAAGCAGTCCTTGTATTCTTTTAACAATGTCACCAACTTTTCTTTGAAAACCGAATCCAAATTAGCACTGATAAATGTCGGCCTTGGCTTGTCACCATCTCCAATTCCACTTCTTCTAATTTATCGGCCGATACAAATCCACGTCCTAATTTTCCATCAGTTCCATCAATTGGATTCTCCATCAAAAATTACTATGAGAGCCGACTGCTTCGATCGGCTGCTGATCACTGCTGGCTGGTGCCACAGGACCTTCTCCCCAGTCTTTACCTGAGAAACAATCTATGCCTTGATACTCCCAGAAAGCTGGTTCCATATTAGCCACGCTTATTGAATCATCTGCTTGGACAATCTCCACCTCATCATCTATCCACTGAATAAGCTGTTGATGCATAGTAGATGGAATACAACAATTCGCATGAATCCAATCCCTTCCAAGCAGCAAGCTATATGCCCCTTTGCCTTCAATGACAAAGAAAGTCGTAAGCAGAGTCTTGGACCCAATCATCAGATCAACGTGCACGCATCCCTTGGTGTCCGAAGGATTTCCAGCAAAATCATTTAGGATTATGCTCGTTGGTGGCAAATCTCTAAGGCTCATACCAAGCTTCCTGAATGTGGTATATGGCATTACATTGATAGCAGCTCCTCCATCGACAAACATCTTGGTCAATGGTTTGCCATTAACATATCCCTTCAAGTACAGTGGCTTCATGTGCCGATTTTGGATTGGCTTCTCAAAAACAGCTTGTTTGTTCAACATCAATTGTGCCATTAACCCAAATTGTTCGGCATCATCTATATCGGGCAATACCTCTTCCTGTACAATTTGATTAGCTGGAGCCATGAATTCATTCGGCAGAAAACATACCATACATGTAGGAGCCGAATGACCATGTTCGTCAGGCCTGTCTTTTGGGAGCCATATCGATTTCATCCTAGGCCTTGCTCGCTTTAATTCTTGATTCCTCAGGCGTTGGACTCTTCTCTTCTGACTCCTTCTTAAACCAGGTGGGCAGCATTGTCCTTTTTGCCAAACATAAGCATGATCCTCTTCTTCTTCGCGATCAACCCATTTGTGATCAGCATGTCTCTTTCTTGGTTGATCATTAAAACGCCGATCATCACTAGGATACACCCTGCCAATTCTTTCATGGACAGATCGGCGATTGACAGTTCCCTGCCTATATTCATCATATCTATTATTGCATTCAGGACAATTATTCCATGTGGGAAGCTTCAAACCTTCGTTCCAACAGTGTCTGAAGAATGCACACCCCCAATGCGCACGTTTCTGCTCTCGAGCATACTCTTCTTGTTCTTCCTCAAACCTTTCTTCTTCGCGTCTTCTTTTCTCCTCCTCGTATTCACGCCTTTGAAAATGCTCTTTTTCTTGCTGACGTTGCCATTTGTTGAGGAGAATACGTGTAGTAACTCTAGGTTTAAAGGATTCTCCCACTTCAAATCGGCTATTCGGGAACCGAAGATTTTTTTGGCGAAACTGCTCAATTGTGATTTGCCGAGTGGGATCAACTGAACCATCCTGTCTTGCCTTCTTTGAGGTTAAAACTTTCAATCTGCCCTTTTCTCCAGATGGAACAGCATTCACCATATTAACCGAGAACCCGATCATATTATGAGGGAAAGGGTTACTGTCTAATTTCATCTTGTTGTCGAATTTCAGATGTCCTTCCTGGATGGCTTTCTGAATCTTCATCCTAAAGACTCTGCACTCATTGATGGAATGAGAATTTCTATCATGAAACCCACAATACCTCTTATCTTTCACTCCATCGGGCCGAAGCATAGAATGCCCCTCTGGCAATTTGATTCGGCCTTCTTTCACCAGGAACTCAAACAATTTGTCTGCCTTAGTCACATCAAAATCATATGTTCCCTTCATCTGTTTGATCCATCTTTGAGTCATTGTAACTGGTTCTTTGCTCCACACTATCTCTGCTGCAGCTATCTCCTCGCTATCTTCATATTCATCTTCTTGATCTGCTCTTTCAAGGAATTGGTTATAGATGTCAGCCACATCATTATTTTTAGCAAATCTGACATCTTTCTTGAAACCATACGCCTGGTTACTCATCAAGGCCAATCTGTGCGACAACTGGCCCAGATCATCAAACTCCATCCCGAATAGCTTCTCCCGAATAGCAGGCAGCATTCCAGCTACAGCCATACCAACCAGTTGATCATCAGGTATGTTCAGAGAAAAGCACATACTCTTTGTTTCTCTAAATCTCCTGAGGAACTCTGTAGGTGTTTCATTATTCCTCTGCCTTAAGCTGGTCAAATCAACCAACTTTTTCTCGGTACTGCCAATGTAGTAATGAGCATGGAATTTCTGTTCCAGATCTTTCCAGGTGCAAATCGACTGGGCAGGCAAAGAAGCAAACCATGTAAAAGCTGGACCCGTCAGTGACAAAGGAAAGTATCTGATTCTGAAAGCCTCATCTGCCGAAGCCTCTCCAAGCTGCATCAGATATCGAGCTATGTGTTCCACAGTGCTAGTATCATCTTGTCCTGAGAATTTAGTAAACTCTGTAGGCACCTTGACTCTATTCGGCAATGATACCCTTTGGTACCATTCCGGGAAAGGAGACGAGTACATGTACCCCTGATTTTTAGGCTTCAGACCGAATTGATTTTGCAATACATCGGTCATTTTTTGCACCATGAGGTCAATATTGGTATCTTGATTTCCTGGTCTTCCAGCAAGCATACCTGCAGTACCAACATATCCAGGATTCGGGAGAGCGTCGATAGCATTGTAATCCATAAACTCTGAATATCCGTTTCCATATAAATCCCTCTGCAGTCTGTTGTTCAAAGGAGATATCTTGTAAGCAGAAGCAGGCGGATTCCCTGTGGTGCCGAATGCCATATCACCGTATGTGCGAGCTTTCGGCAGTGCAAGCTGAGGATCTTGCCGAATCGGTTGTCCATTTATATCTTTAGCACCAGAACCTCCAGTTTCATCAGCATTTCCTTTACCATGTGGTTTCTGAACTGGTGCTTGAACATTGAAGTATGTCGGGCCACCCAATTGCCCATGTATCTGCTCAAAGGGTTTATCCACATGCTGACCAAAAATGCTTATCATTATATGCCGAAAACTGTTCAAGAACGCAGCATTGTGATTGGTCATTGTCTCTCCCAAAGCTTTGTATAACAAGCCCGAGAATCTCTCCCTCTCTTCTTCTTCAGTAAGATCAGATTGCCCAGGAAGGAGAACTCTTGGCAAATCAGACTTGAGAAAAGGTGCACCACTCCTGTTCTTGGCGAAAGACAGTAAACATTTGTTAATGAATTGGTTGGCAGCAACCTTTACCATCTGTTGATGTTCTTCAGACAACTCTTCCAAAGTGACATCCATGATGTCGCTCAACTCAGGCATCTTGAAAACTTGTGTGTGTCCCACCGAGCGTGCCAAAAAGTGTGTTGACGTAAAATCCGCACCTCACGCCAAGCACACAGCAAGCCGAATTAGCTGGCTTCAAACGTGGCCCGGGCTTTTGAATCCGGAAGCGTGCCAGTCAGTTTGCCTGAAAACTAACAAAGGGATAAAAACGTTTAGATCAAAACCTGGAACGTGCCGGGTGAGACCAGACAGTTCCATATTTGCGGCGTTGAAGCCAATCTCAAGAGACATATAGCTATGAACAAGCTATCTGTCGGCAGTTAAAACCACATTCGGCAATCGGTAAAGCACGCAAGGAGCGTACTGCCGAATACGTGACGTAAGCATGACGAAAGATCGGCTTTCAACCGAATGAACATTGTAACACATACTCATAGCCGATTAACGAGAAACAGAGTATGATAGATAAATAAAAGGGTGAAACATGATCATAAATTCGCAGTAAACAAAGAATGCATAGGCCGAAAGCAGCACCCGTCAAGCATGACAACAAACAAGTTAATCCACCGCATGATACGACTTGTTTGTGATCACGCCACTAATCAGATTAGACCAATCCACCGCATGATACAATCTAATCATGAAAAGCTAAAAGCATTCAACGTTTAGTTACGAACCCACAACACAGTCACGAATTTACATTGAAACAAGAATGCATAGGCCGAAAGCAGCACCCGTCAAGCATGGCAGCGAACGAGTTAATCCACCGCATGATACAACTCGTTTGAAGCCACACCACCAATCAGATTAGATTAATCCACCGCATGATACAATCTAATCGTGAAAGGCTAAAAGCATTCATTGTCCAATGCAAACCCACGAACACACGTTCACTCGTGAGAGCACTGCCGAATACGGCTATTTAGCCGAATCGGGGTCCATGGCGAAGGAACAAGCCTAATCGGTAAAGATAAATCTATCAGATCGAATCGAATTCTAATCCACCGGATGATTAGCTCTGAGACGACCCAAAAACCTGCATCTACCGCATGATACCCGGTTCTGTCAAGACCTACACGATACCGACAAGCTTGAACCCGCGACACGTAACAACCTAGATCGGTTTCGGATTCGGCTATGAGGGGATAAGTCGTCGCACCGTAAAGCAAAGCCGATTCTAGCCGATCTAGATTGGGCAAAGGTGTGTTGCTTGAATTAAGCACATAGTAAAAACAGAGCAACACGGGGTAACTTAATGAATCTGTTAAATCTTGCCAAAATCTAACAGAGCCGATAACTTGGTCCATACTAGATCTTAGCCCACCGCATGGCTCATGATCTAACAGAGGAACCTTCTTGAGACCACAACTTAAATCCACCGGATGATACTAAGCATGGTAACAAGACTACTTGCATCAAAGCTTAAATCCACCGCATGATACTAAGCATGATACAAGGTTGCCGGTACTTACGGAGGTCGACGGATCGATGACTCCTCTCGAAGAACTCGACGACACGACTGAAGGACTCGATGTTGGCACGGGGCCGGTTTGTTGTATGATTGAATGTTCTCCCTTTCTACAATTGCCATGGGTTTATATTTATACCCAGGTCTTGATACAACTCCTAGTCGGACACGACTTCAACACTTGTTTCTAAAAATAAATGACGAATCTTCGTGCCCATATTGCTTTCCTTGTTCGAACCGGCCTTTTCCTTATGTTGACCCACGTCATCATGTCTTCCCGAATGCTACCACTCTTCGCCTGCGGAACAATGCCTCTACCGAATGATGACGCATTCCCGACCGCAGAGTATCTCTGCCGAACGTTTCAGCCGAATGGCGACGCGTTCCCGACCGCAGAGCATCTTTGCCGAATGCTTCAGAAAAAACCCTTTTAGCCGAATGACATCCTTCTACCAAATCCGGCCCATATGTCAGCCTCTTCCTGGTGCCAATTTTTGGTGTCAACAACCCCCTCTCTGTCAGCCGTCCGATCCTCATCCAATGGCCCACGATCACCCCGACTCAAGTCAATCGGCCAAATAACGGTCAGCGCCAGCCATTTTGCAAAAGAGACCCTAAGCTTTTCCTTAATCAACCCGCCGTCCTGTCTAGTTCAAAAATAATTAGATTTAGGTCCTGTTTTTTTACAGAAAGCACCCTAAGCTTCTCTGTTTTTGTATCCCGAAGCCCAGCCCCTGTCTTTTACGCGTTAGCCCTCGGGTTTAATGCGTATTTATGTTTTAACCCCTGGTTTTCTTCAGTTTAGCCCCTGTAAACTTAGTTTCTTTGCCAACAAGTCCTTAAAACTTGTTTTGGCCGTATCTTTTCCGTTTTAGCTCCGTTTTTAGCATTCTTGGCGTCCAAGCGTTCGTCTTTTCAAGCTTATTAGTTTTAGATGCTTGTTTTAGTCTGTTAAGAATGTTTGATGTACTATTTTCTTATTGTTTTTTTGTGTTGATCGTAGACCTCGTGCCAGTTGCAACCAAGTCACCCGTCGACGCGGATCAAGAACAACTCTACGAAGAGGAGGAAGATTTCTTTGTAGAACAAGGCAAGTGGCCCTCCCCGCATATTCTTTTTGTCCTATATAACTGCATGTGAAACTAAAATTTACTATTATTGCATTAATATGATGGGAATACCTTTTTAAGGATTTATCTAGTCTTTTACCATGCTCCCTTGTACCAACCCCTGTTTTAAATAATATTTTTGGGTTAGTTCATGCTTAGTGTTGCAATACCTTGGGAATGGTTAAAAGGAATCTTTATAAAATTGTTGATCATGATAACCTTGTTAATGAATGTTGGTTAATACAAGAGAACGATTATTTAATCGGAACATGGAGAACCACCCAAGAAAACAGTGCAACCATGGTGTCAAAATGGGCTCTGACCTTAGCCAAGTAATTAGGTGTGCGATTGTACTGATGGCCTTATCCGAAAGGAGCAGAGGGGGTTTGGGGTTGCAGGGGCACAGCCCGGTCCTTTTGGGGTAGCAGCCTTTGCTAAGGTGCTGACCACTAGGGAGGGTTGTGGTCCGCCCTAGCTGTAACTCTTGCGGGTTATTGGACTTTTGCATATCTTTGTAAAGGCTTCGAAGTGGACCCCTAGCCACTAACCTCGGAAGTGTTTAAGGGCCTTGCAAACCCGGGCAACATGGGGGACATGAGCTATGGTGAAAGTGTACAACCTCTGCAGAGTGTAAAACTGATATATCAGCCGTGCTCACGGTCAAGAGCGGCTTGGACCCTCACATGATAATTAAACTTAAAGATGGAATATAAATCGTGGTTTTACTCGTGGGTTTTGGAAAAAGATGTTCTTTTAAATGCTTAAGTGGGTTGGTATAAACTTACATCTAATAAATAGGAAATTGCTAATAAAACTTGATCAACTCTAAAAAGCTCACTACTGTGAACCTTAGCCTTTTCTTGTGGCCTTGCATTTTCCCCCCGCTTGCTGAGTACCTAGTTAGGTGTACTCACACTTGCCATTGCTGATTCAGAAGAAGGAAATGGAGAAGAATACTACAGCGACTACGACGAGTTCTGAGGCTTGTGTTTCCCCCAGTCAAGATGCCTGTGGAAGATGGAAGCTGAAGACGCTTCGTTTAGCTATCACTTGTTCTGCGATAAAGACCTTCGTGTCTCCCGAGAGTGTAATATGAATATTATAATAAATCTCTTGTAATTTAGAACACTGTGTTTCGATATTACACTCTTTTGTCTATCATATGTGTGTAAACATGATCCTGGCGCACATATGAAACGCACTTGGTTTTCCTTTGAAACCGGGTGTGACACAGGGGTTCAAATACATCTAGAATACCTTATATTTAGGGACAAAATATTATAGGGAGTGTTAGAAATCTAGGCAAATTTCGGTATATTTTAAATCCAGAAATTATCAACAAATTCATGACAAATATGAGTGATCCAGTGGGAGCAAAGCATGTGCTATGCTTGTGTTCAAGTTAAATCTCAAATAAAACAAGAACAGTAAGCAAAATCAGAGAGGATTTAGTTTATACCCAGGGACGGAACCGGAACCGGAGGAACCGGAATCGCCGTTACTAGTCATTGTGACTAGCCTGCTTGAAGTAGTCGATCTGATTCGGTGCAGTGACGAGTTGGTGCAGTGCAGTCCCTCGAACGACCAGGCCACCAGGAAGTAGTCGTTCGCTTGAGGGAGATGGACGCCGGGACGTAGTTGTTCGTGCTGACGAAGATGCCACCGGGAAGTAGACGAGGTAGTCGTTCACAGCAGCGAGCAGGCGCGTACGAGTACGCTCCCCAAAAACCTTATCGCCCGCCTATCCCGAGCAGGATCGCTAGGCAGACGAGGTTCGGAGGCAACTGCTCACGCAAGCAGAGTGCGCGCAAAGCTTGCGTTGGGGATGCGAGAGAGCAGCAAACAACTGAAAGGAATACCAGAGACATGGTTATATTTCGTGTGCTGCCTGGGAGGAGATGCCTCTTATAGGCGCCCAGCAGGAGAGGGAGGATGAATCTGGACGCTATTGTCCAGCCATAATGCCATTTAAGCGTCAGATACAGGATTCATGACAGTAACGGTCGTCAGTTACTCTCCCATGAAGACTGCAACGTCTCTGGCTTCAATGTCATTAACAGCAAAAACGTTCACCCCCGCACACGCAGAGCGGCACGGCTCGGCCACGGCCACGGCCACGGCTCGGCGAGCGAGCGCGCGCGCGTGTGGCATGCCCTTCTTCTTTTACCAACTTCACAAGCGGTCCATATTTGGTCCACCTTTTAAGTTAGTTAGGATTCTCGTTGACTCTCAATCCGGGATATAGACCCCTAGCATTTATTAGTGGACCTTTAATTTCTTTTGATTAATTGAGACAAAATGGGCCAATGGCCCAATTAATCCAACAATCCCCACCAAGAATTTCAAGGTTCACAACAAATGCCCTCGACTCAAATGTTGTTTTGATATACCGGCTTCATGGTGGAGACTGTTAAGTTGAACATCCACCTGAGGCAAAAGCTACACTCATTCACAACTGACCAATGGACTATACCTTGAATTGGCAGTTTCGTGCAAACAAGCTTGACTAGAGCCCCTTGTCAGTACTAGGCTGCTGAGAGCATCCCCTCGGGTTGGAGCGTATAAGTCATACTCCATGCCTTTCATGGGTATCTAGAGATCACCCTATCTTATAGATTGTGACTAGCAATCGAACCCATATAGGTGTAATCCTTTAAGATGTTTTGTAGGCCAACATCTTTGCTCCTCATTGAGACACTCGGATCACATTAAGGTTTTCACCAACCTGCCATACAGATTTAGAAGAGAAATGCACATCTACTGGAATGAGCCTTTTTACAAAGGTTCTCTTCTCTCAGTTAAACATTAGTTTGTTTCACCATCCTAATTCACGGGATCTCCAATCACATAGGACAGGTTACCGCTACTGAGTAACACTCATGGGTCTCAAGCCCAGTTCCCTGGATGCATTGTCTATCACATTACGTGAAAGACCCTTTGTGAATTGATCTGCCAGGTTCTTAGCCGTTTGGATATAATCCAAGGCTATCACTCCGGAGTTTCTCATTTTCTTGACAGATTTCAGCCGCCTTTTCACATGTCTAGATGACTTCATGTTGTCCTTTAAACTGTTCACCTTGACAATCACCGTTTGATTATCACAGTTCATGAGGATAGCCGGTATCAGTTTTTCAACTACCGGCAAATCCATAAGGAGTTCACGAAGCCATTCGGCCTCAACAGTGGCAGTGTCTAATGCAGTGAGTTGTGCCTCCATAGTAGACCTCGTTAAGATGGTCTGCTTGCAAGACTTCCAGGAGACAGCGTCACCTCCAAGTGTAAACACATATCCACTTATGGCTTTAATCTCATCTGCATCAGATATCCAATTTGAATCACTGTAACCCTCTAGTACCCTAGGGTATCCAGTATAGTGAATCCCGTAGTCCACATTACCTTTTAGGAAATGCATCACCCGTTCGAGAGCTTTCCAATGAGCCTCTCCTGGGTTAGATACAAATCGACTCAGTTTGCTCACAGCATACGCGATGTCGGGTCTAGTAGCGCTGGCTAGGTACATCAGTGAACCAATGATCTGGGAGTATCTCAGCTGATCTCTCATTATTCTCTTGTTTTTCCGCAGCACTTTACTAGCATCATAAGGTGTTGGAGCTGGCTTGCAGTCATTATAACCGAAACGACTCAAGATCTTCTCCACATAGTGGGATTATGTAAGAACAACCCCACCATCACCTTCTCTCACTAGTTTAATGTTCAGAATCACATCAGCCTCTCCCAAATCCTTCATTTCAAAGCTTTGGGACAAGAATTCTTTGACTTCCTTAATCGCATTAAGGCTTATCCCAAATATCAGTATGTCATCCATATACAGACATAGGATCACTCCTTCGCCCCCACCATAGCGATAGTACGCACATTTGTCAGCTTCGTTCACAACAAAGCCAACTGATGTTAAAGTTTTATCGAACTTTTCATGCCATTGCTTAGGAGCTTGCTTAAGGCCATACAAAGACTTGACTAACCTACACATCATTCCTTCTTGACCTTCTACTACAAATCCGTCTGGCTGATCCATATAGATCTCCTCCTCCAACTCTCCATTTAGAAAAGCTGTCTTAACGTCCATCTGGTGAATGATAAGACCATGAGAAGCTGCCAAGGAAAGTAGTACTCGAATAGTGGTTAATCGGGCAACCGGTGAGTAGGTGTCAAGAAGTCTTCTCCTTCTTTCTGAGTATAGCCTTTAGCCACTACCATTGCCTTGTACTTTTCAATCGTACCATCAGGCCTAAGCTTTTTCTTGAACACCCACTTGCATCCTACAGGTTTGCACCCATAAGGACGCTCCACAACCTCCCAAGTACCATTAGACATAATGGAATCCATCTCACTCCGAACTGCTTCCTTCCAATAGTCAGCATCTGGAGAGGAATACGCCTCTTCAATGGTTCTAGAAGTGTCATCCACGAGGTACACAATGAAGTCATCACCAAAGGACTTTGCAATCCTCTGTCTCTTGCTCTTTCTGAGAGATGCTTCATTGTCATCCTCCTCAGGATTCTCCACATGTGGTTGTTCATTGTGTTCTATCACAATAGTAGGTTCTTTAGGTTCATTGTTAACAGATAATTTATGACTAGATGTGCTAACTACCTCTTTCATAGGAAAAATGTCCTAAAAAAATGTAGCATCTCTGGAATCCATGATAGTGCCGACATGCATGTCACGTACTCCAGATTTCACTATTAAAAATCTATAACCCACACTGTGGAAAGCATAACCAAGAAAGACACAATTTACTGTTTTAGGTGCTAATTTACGTTTCTTGGTTATAGGCACATTCACTTTGGCCAAACATCCCCAAGTCCGTAAATATGAAAGAGTTAGCCTTTTCTTTTTCCGCTCCTGGAATGGTGTTATCTCTTTGTTCTTCATGGGAACACGATTCAAGACATGACATGCAGTCAATATAGCCTCACCCCACCATTCCTTAGAAAGTCCCGCTGTGTCTAACATGGAATTAACCAAATCAATTAGAGTGCGGTTCTTTCTTTCGGCTACCCCGTTCGACTGAGGTGAATAGGGAGGCGTCCTCTCATGAATTATTCCATGTTCCTCACAGAACGCGGTGAAAACATTAGAAAAATAATCTCCACCACGATCAGACCTAACTCTTTTGATCTTTCTCTCAAGTTGGTTTTCTACTTCAGCTTTATACTTTAAAATATTGCAACGCTTCATCTTTAGACTTTAACAAATAAATATAGCAAAATCTAGTGCAATCATCTATTAGAGTCATGAAATACTTTTTACCACATTTTGTCAATACGCCATTCATTTCGCACAGATCAGAATGAATTAATTCTAGAGGTGCCAAGTCTCTTGCCTCAGCCGCAAAATGAGGCTTGCGAGGTTGTTTTGATTCAACACACACATGACACTTGGAATTTTTGACTAAGGTAGATTTCAGAATTATACTCAAGTTTGCAAGACGCATCATACAACCAAAATTAACATGACAAAGTTGCGAATGCCAAACATTAGACTCATCATTAACATTTGAAACATGGTTCACAACTTTATTACAATCATCTGACAAAGAAAAGCGGAACAAGCCTCCGCTATCATAGCCCTTTCCAATAAAACTTCCAAACTTAGAAATTACACATTTATTGGATTCAAAGACTAACTTAAAACCGTCTCTACATAGAAGAGACCCGTTGACTAAGTTCTTCTTGATGGTGGGGACATGCTGCACGTTCTTCAGTCGAACGGTCTTTCCCGAAGTAAGCTTCAGATCGACCGAACCAGCACCAAGAACACGCGCATGCGATCCGTTCCCCATCAACAAGGAGGAAGTCCCGCCTGCCTGGTAAGAAGAAAACAAGGAAATATCAGCACAAATATGAATATTAGCACCAGTGTCAATCCACCAATCAGGTGAATGACATACTGAAAGAACTGTAGGTAAAAGATTACCGTACCCCGACGTTCCACCAGTCTCACTAACAACCATGTTGGCACTGTTGCCATCTTTCTTATCCTTGCGATCCGGACACTTTGCAGCAAAGTGTTCGGTGCTACCACAGCAGTAGCACTTCCCAGTTGGCGGCCTCTTTGGTTTGAACTGAGCCGTCTGCTTAGCTGTCACACCCGGATTTACACAGAAACCCGAATGCTTCTATATGTGTGCCCAGGAAGTCCACAGAACACATATAGATAACAAATATGATAAACAGAGTACATATGCTCGAATAAAATGGTTTTACATCAGAGTTTGACTCAAATAACTAAATAAAACAGCGGAAGACTCTTTATTAACTCTCTCTAAACGAAGACGAAGACGAAGCCGATAACCAAAATCCACAGGGACACCGACTGGTTGAGCACAGCTAGTAGAATGGCAGATCTTCAGGAAATTCAATAGCAGCAGTACCATCTAATCCATCTATTACCCATCCGGGATTTTGTTGAATGGCAAGTGTAAGTAATTGTCTTACTTAGCAAATACAACACGGTAATGAAGGCTTAAAAGAAAGGCTTGACACGGCTGAACTGCAATAGCAATTTTAGTTGTTTCATTTTAACATAAACCAAGATTACTACAATTAAGTGAATCCCGGTTGCAACCCAATTAATAGAGTAGAGGTGAACATTAAACAATAATAAACATCAACTTCTAATCAAAAAGGATCCAGGCCGCTCTTGACCCTGAGCAAGGCTATCATGATAGATTACACACTCTGCAGAGGTTTCGCCCTTTACCCACCAGTCGCGTAAAAGTTCAAAGGAACTTTGCACCCAACCACGCACATCAACACTTCCGAGGTGTGACTGCATAGGGACGCTACGAGGCTTTTCACAAGACCAGAGCCATTATAGTTCCAGCGGTGGCGACAGGTTCCTGGGTTGCCGCTTTAAGAACCAGTCCTTACGGAGAGACACTAGGGCCAAGCATGAAGCATACGCCCTAGCTCCCTGTTCCATGTTGCTAAAAAGCAGGTTTTACCATTAACATTGAAGTGAACCATTAAGTCAAGGTTAACAGTTAAACATTGGTGACAGTAGCTGCGCTTAGCAAAGTTCTACCCAAATGCAATAACCCAGGGTAATCAAGGTATAGGATAAACAAAGCTAGGTACAACCTTAATAGGAACAATTTAGACACATGCATATGTAGTAAATAATGTAAAGGTGTGTTTAGGTAGCAAGGATTGTCCGTGCTGTACTTGCCTTCGTCCAACTGCTGCTGTTGCTCTTGCTGCTGCTGTTGGTCCTGCTCCTCGTAACCCTCGAACTCAAACGCGCACGGCTCACCGACTGGACTCACACATCAACACACAAGCATCCATACACGCCAGTACATGCAAACAATATTAATCTATTAGAGCAGTACACCAAACAGTAGCAACAGAGCAAAAGAAGGCTGAAAAACTAATCTAAGCTTCGCTACGAACACGTGAGCGCGAAAATCACTCAAATCGGAGCTAAAACGAAGAAGTTATGGGTTTTCTAAGGTTCAGGGACTTGCTAGCAAAGTTTTAAAAGTTCCAGAGGCTTATTTGCAAAAACTCAGGGGCTAAAACATAATTTTATATAAAAACAGGAGGGTTTATTTGCAAATTAACCAAAACAGGACCTCGGGTGCTATTTTTAAATAAGGCAGGGGGTTTTCTGCAAAAATCAGGACTTAATTGTAATTATTTTTGAATAGATTTGGACTGCGGGTTAATTTTTGAAATAGTGGAGGGGTTCTTTTGAAAAACTGGCACGGCTGACTGGGTTGACCGGTATTGACCCAGGTTGACTCAGGTTGGCTTCCGATCTGGGCCGTCGGATTTGGTTTGAACGGTGTAGATTAGATCCAGGGGGGTTTGTCGCCGGCGAGGGGAGCTGCGGCGGCGAGCGGCGGCGCTTCGCCGGCGAAGCTCGAAAACGAGCTAGAGGGCTCGGTTTGGGACGGGCTTAGGCGCTATGGCTTCGGGGTGACGCGACGAACTCGTCGGGGTGGGTCTCGTCGACGGCGGAGCAACGACGGTGGCGCGCGAGGAGCGGAGGCGGCGGCGGCGCTCGGGCAACGGCGGTGCAAAGCGGGGGCGGCGCTACAAAGCACGGGGAGGGGCGAGAAGTGGTGCTACGAGCGCGTGGGGTTACGGTGAGTCGAATGGAGGGGCTCTCGTCGGTGGAGACGCAGCAGCGGCGGCCGGCGACGACGAGCAGGAGCGGCGGATGGCGTTGAGAGGCGGCGGCTCGCGACTGAGGGAGAAGAAGGGCAGGGAGGGGCTCGAGAGCAAGAGTACCTGCTGGGGAAGTGCCTTGGGCGGTTAATTTGGTCGGAGCGACGGCGAGACGACCGGTCCGCGGCGGCGCAGATCTCGGCGGCGGCGGTTAGAGCGGCGGCCGAGCGGGGAACGCGAGCGAGGGCGGCTAGGGTTGGAGGGAATCGCGAGACGGAGGCGGCGAGTATTTGAAGGCGGCCGAGAAGAGTCCGGGAGGGGGGGGTCCTCGGCGTCCGTGCCGTGGCCGGACCAAACTCTGCTCCTGGCCGTGGCCGGGACGGACTCTGCCGCGAGGAGGAAGATGACCTGTGGGTCCCTCTCGTCAGCGGCCGCGGGCGTGAGACGGCGGCTGCTGTGCTGGGCTGCTCGACAGGCAACTGCTGGGCCGCGAGGTGGGCCGCGAGCGAAGGGAGGTGGGCTGGCGCGGAAGTGAGAGAGGGAAGGCAGGCCGGGGAACGGAGTGGGCCGCAGCTGGGCCAGAAGCGGGGCGCGTGGGCTGCTGCGGGAGCGGGAGAGACACAGGCCGGACTGGGCCGAAAGGGGTGAGGGCTGCGGGTGAGCAGGCAGGCCGGGAGGAGGCGGGGCAGGCCGCTGGGCCGGGCCGGAAGCGGAGAAAGGAGGGAGATGGGCCGCTGCGGAAAAAGAGTAGGAGGGCCAAGTTCAGCCGAGGGAAAAAGTTAAGGGAGAAAAAGTGGACTCGGGCCGCGGAAACTTTTCTAGAGCTCCAAACTAAGCGATTCAAATTCGAATTTAAACAGAATTTAAATTCCAATTGAACCACACACAAACAAAACTCAATGCAGTCGGCATGAATGCAACAAAAATGTTTCTAACCTTATATTTAATTTTATTTCTCATAAATAATTTATTTTCCTTAGATAAATATGAGCATAAAATTAAATAAAAACAATTTAATTACTAAATTTTTAAAAATAGGCATTTTTAGGGTGTTACAAACCTACCCCCCTTAAGATGAATCTCGCCCTCGAGATTCGGATGTGGATGGGAATAACTGTGGATATTCAGCTCTGAGGTCTTCTTCTCTTTCCCAAGTCGCTTCATCCACTGAATGACGGCTCCACTGAACCTTGCACATCCGGATCACTTTATTTCTGGTGACTCTTTCTGATTCTTCCAAAATTCTGACAGGACGCTCAGTATAGGTAAGATCTTCCTCCACATTCAACTCATCAATCGGAATCTGTTCCTCAGGTACTCGCAAGCACTTTTTCAACTGAGACACATGGAACACATTATGTACTCCCGCTAACTTCTCTGGTAGCTCTAACTGATATGCCACCTCACCTTTCCGACCAAGTACCTTGAACGGTCCAATGTATCGAGGTGCTAACTTGCCCTTGACGTTGAACCTCTTCACGCCTCTCATGGGTGACACCTTGAGATACACGAAATCTCCAACTTCAAAGCTGAGATCTCTTCGTCGGTTATCTGCATAGCTCTTCTGTCTGGATTGTGCCACTTTCAGATTCTGTCTGATTATCTGCACTTGTCGCTCTGCCTCTCTTAGTATCTCAGGTCCAAATACCTGACTTTCTCCCGTCTGATTCCAAAATAGTGGTGTCCTACACTTTCTGCCATACAGAGCCTCGAATGGTGCCATCTGCAAACTCTCCTGATAGCTGTTGTTGTACGAGAATTCTGCGTACGGCAAACTCTTGTCCCAACTGGCACCATATTGTAGGGCACACGCTCTCAACATATCCTCCAATATCTGATTCGTCCGTTCTGTCTGGCCATCTGTCTGCGGATGGTAAGCTGAACTGAACTGTAGCTTAGTGTCCATAGACTCATGCAATTGTCGCCAAAAGTGTGATGTGAACTGGGTACCTCGATCTGACACTATTCTTTTCGGTACCCCATGCAAACACACAATCCTCTCCATATACAACTCTGCTAGTTTGGCTCCGGTGTAGGTGGTCTTTACTGGAAGGAAATGCGCCACCTTGGTCAGACGATCCACGATTACCCAGATTGAGTCAAATCCCCTCTGAGTTCGAGGTAAGCCAGTGATGAAATCCATACCGACTTCTTCCCACTTCCATTCAGGTACCTTCAGGGGCTGGAGCAAACCTGCTGGCCTCTGATGTTCAGCCTTGACTCTCTGACATGTGTCACATAGAGCTACGTATGTGGCCACATCTCTCTTCAATCCGTACCACCAAAACCTCTCTTTGATATCTTGGTACTACCTGGGTGTATTGAATACGCCGATTCATGGGCTTCCCTGAGAATTGCATCCCTGATCTGCACTATATCTGGTACACAGATCCTCTTCTCGTACCACAATGTTCCTTGGTCATCCACTCGAAAACCAGGGGCTTTTCCTAATGCCACTAGTTCCATGATCTCCTTGATCTTCTCATCTGCGATTTGTCCTTTTCGGATCTCTTGTTCCAAGGTCGGTTCTACTGCCATCTCGGTGACGCTGGTCACAAATCCCAGACTCATCCTTTCGAACTCTGCACTGAGTTCTTCCGGTAAGTAATGTCCTGTGATTTTATTCATGTAACTCCTTCTACTCAGAGCATCTGCCACCAAGTTGGCCTTCCCTGGATGATAATGTATCTCCAGGTCGTAGTCCTTGATCAATTCTAACCAACGACGTTGCCTCATATTCAGATCTGACTGTGTGAACACATACTTGAGACTCTTGTGGTCTGTGTAAATATCACACTTATGTCCAATCAAGTAATGCCTCCAAATTTTCAAAGCATGCACCACAGCTGCTAGCTCCAGATCGTGTGTCGGGTAGTTCTGCTCATGCTTCCTCAACTGCCTTGATGCATATGCTACTACTCTACCTTCCTGCATGAGCACACATCCCAATCCTAGACGAGATGCATCGCAGTAGATAGAGAAGCTCTTGGTTATATCCGGCAACACTAGCACGGGTGCCGTTGTCAACCTCTTCTTCAATTCCTCAAAGCTGTCTTGACACTCCTTAGTCCAGACAAACTTGGCATTTTTCTCCAATAACGCCGTCAGGGGTTTAGCAATCTTGGAGAATCCTTCAATAAACCTCCGATAATATCCAGCCATTCCAAGGAAACTTCTGATTTCACTCACATCCTTAGGCGGATTCCAACTCAACACATCACTAACCTTCTTCGGATCAACTGCCACTCCACCATTGGACAGTACGTGTCCCAAGAATGCTACTTCCTTCAACCAAAACTCACACTTGCTCAGCTTGGCATACAACTGATGCTCACGAAGTCTTTGCATCACCAACCTCAGATGTTCTTCATGCTCTTCCTCATTCTTGGAGAAAACCAAAATATCGTCAATGAACACTACCACGAACTTGTCAAGATAGTCCATAAACACACTGTTCATCAAATACATAAAGTATGCCGGTGCATTTGTCAAACCAAAAGACATGACTGTGAACTCATATAGACCATATCGGGTGGTGAAGGCTGTTTTGGGGATGTTAGTCACTCGTATCCTCATCTGATGGTAACCGGATCGGAGATCGATCTTAGAGAACACACATGCTCCTTTCAACTGGTCGAAGAGATCATCAATCCTTGACAACGGGTACTTGTTCTTGATGGTCACTTCATTCAAAGCTCGATAATCCACACACAATCTCTGGGTCCCATCTTTCTTATCCACAAACAAAACCGGTGCTCCCCAAGGGGATGAACTAGGACGAATATACCCTTTTGCTAACAATGCCCTTAATTCCTCCTTAAGTTTCTCTAGTTCTTTTACTCCCATTCTATATGGCCTCTTAGCTATAGGTGCAGTACCAGGCTTAAGATCAATAACAAATTCAACTTCGCGGTCTGGGGGCATACCTGGTGACTCATCTGGAAACACGTCTGGGAATTCGCACACCACTCTGATGTCTTCTAGTGCTACACCTTCGGCTTGGTAGATCTGATTGTGTCCCAAGGGACTAGCTGCTTGGTACTCCACTTTCTCACCAGTCTTTGCTGTCAGCTGCACTGCCCTTTTGGAGCATTGAATCACCCCATCATATCTGGCTAACCAGCTCATACCCAGAATCAAGTCAAACCCAAGAGTTTCTAGGACTATTGGATTCACCACAAAGTCTACCCCCCTTATTGTGATGGTGACACAGGGGCAACGTAAAGTGGCACGCTGTTCTCCCCCAGGTGAACTAACTACCATGGGGTTCCCCATAGGTTGCAAGATCATCATGTTCTTTTTCACGAAAGCAGCAGATATGAAAGCATGCGAAGCTCCAGTATCAAACAAAATAGTTGCGAGAGACGAGTTGACAGGGAACGTACCCACAACGACATCCGTTGCTCTTTCTGCGGTTTCCGCACCCATGTGGTTGACCTTGCCTCTCGCTGGGTTCTGCTGCTGATTTCCGTTCGGGTTCTGCGGTTGTCCAACCCTCTGATTGCTGTTCTAACCAACGGCGTTCTGTGCCTTGCGAGGACAAGCGCTGGCATAGTGTCCCAGCTCACCACTACCAAAACACCTCGGAGCCGTAGGTGCATTGTTGGTCGGATTGGGGCGTTGGACAGGACCACTCTGTGGCTGGTTCTGAGGACGCTGCTGAGGTAGTGCTGAGGGGTACTGGGGACGTGGCTAGTACTGGGGTCGTTGCTGATACTGGTTGCGGTTCATCAGACCGGACTGTCCCTGGAAACGCTGTGGAGTCACCACCTGCTGGTTTCCTTGCAGAGGATTGAAGCGAGGGCGAACATTGCTTCCTAACGGTGTGCCTTGAAGCTTCCTCTTCTTTTCTTCCATCTCACGGCGCTTGTGCTCCAGCAGTAGTGTGCTATCCACCAGTTCTTGAAAAGTGGCGAACCTAGAGCACAGGAGCTGGTACTGGAGTGTATCATGCAGGCCATCTCGGAATCGGGTCTGCTTCTTCCTATCCGTATTCACATCCTCTGGAGCATAACGGGCCAACTCAATGAACTTGTCACGATAAGCGGTGACACTCATACCTTCTTGCTTCAATGCCAGGAACTCCTTCTTCTTCAAGGTCATCAGCGCTTCCGGCACGTGGTGAGAACGGAAGCTGTCGCAGAACTCCTGCTAAGTGATCTGATCACGATTGGGGTGAGCATACTGGTACGCATCCCACCAATCCAAAGCTGCTCCCTGGAGCTGTCCACTTCCATACAACACCTTCTCCCGGTCGTTGCACTGTGCGATGTCCAGCTGTCGTTCCACTGCCTTGAGCCAGTCCTCTGCTTGCATTGTGTCGCTAGACTTATTGAAGGTAGGAGGGCGTCCCTTCATAAACTCGCCCCATTTATCTCGGGGTTGCACGTACTGCTGTTGGGGCGGGTTCTGCTGATTCTGCTGCATCAGTGCTATGGTTTGCGCCATCTGTTGTGTCAGCTGAAGTTGCATCTGCATCATCTGCTCCATGGTGAGTGGCGGTGGTGGAGGTGGTGGGTTCTGGTTCTGGATGCTTCCACTGCCTCCGAGATTGCCTCTGGTGTTAACCATCTACCATATCAAGAGATCTCCCATCAGTATTCCCGTCAATCGGTATTAGATAACCCATGCTTGCAGATGGTGTATGAGAAGATAGCAGTACTTGGAAAGATATGATAGAGGAAGTGCAAAGGAGATAGATAACCCAACTATTTATTCACTAATATTCCTTAAACCTTAGTCCTATATCTAGATGGAGATAGACTCGCGTCTATGACCATCACAATCATTACAAAAATCCAAATCAAACATAAGCATAATAACAGCAAAATCAAGCACCCAAGGACATGATTCACACAAGACTCGACAGCACTGGTTTTGAAAGACGTAACTAAATGATCTGGAACAAAATCATGGTGGTCTCCTAATGATTTATCAACCGTTCTAACTAGGCTGCGTTCCTACAGTCAGCACGGCTCTGATACCAATCTGTCACACCCGGATTTACACAGAAACCCGAATGCTTCTATATGTGTGCCCAGGAAGTCCACAGAACACATATAGATAACAAATATGATAAACAGAGTACATATGCTCGAATAAAATGGTTTTACATCAGAGTTTGACTCAAATAACTAAATAAAACAGCGGAAGACTCTTTATTAACTCTCTCTAAACGAAGACGAAGACGAAGCCGATAACCAAAATCCACAGGGACACCGACTGGTTGAGCACAGCTAGTAGAATGGCAGATCTTCAGGAAATTCAATAGCAGCAGTACCATCTAATCCATCTGTTACCCATCCGGGATTTTGTTGAATGGCAAGTGTAAGTAATTGTCTTACTTAGCAAATACAACACGGTAATGAAGGCTTAAAAGAAAGGCTTGACACGGCTGAACTGCAATAGCAATTTTAGTTGTTTCATTTTAACATAAACCAAGATTACTACAATTAAGTGAATCCCGGTTGCAACCCAATTAATAGAGTAGAGGTGAACATTAAACAATAATAAACATCAACTTCTAATCAAAAAGGATCCAGGCCGCTCTTGACCCTGAGCAAGGCTATCATGATAGATTACACACTCTGCAGAGGTTTCGCCCTTTACCCACCAGTCGCGTAAAAGTTCAAAGGAACTTTGCACCCAACCACGCACATCAACACTTCCGAGGTGTGACTGCATAGGGACGCTACGAGGCTTTTCACAAGACCAGAGCCATTATAGTTCCAGCGGTGGCGACAGGTTCCTGGGTTGCCGCTTTAAGAACCAGTCCTTACGGAGAGACACTAGGGCCAAGCATGAAGCATACGCCCTAGCTCCCTGTTCCATGTTGCTAAAAAGCAGGTTTTACCATTAACATTGAAGTGAACCATTAAGTCAAGGTTAACAGTTAAACATTGGTGACAGTAGCTGCGCTTAGCAAAGTTCTACCCAAATGCAATAACCCAGGGTAATCAAGGTATAGGATAAACAAAGCTAGGTACAACCTTAATAGGAACAATTTAGACACATGCATATGCAGTAAATAATGTAAAGGTGTGTTTAGGTAGCAAGGATTGTCCGTGCTGTACTTGCCTTCGTCCAACTGCTGCTGTTGCTCTTGCTGCTACTGTTGGTCCTGCTCCTCGTAACCCTCGAACTCAAATGCGCACGGCTCACCGACTGGACTCACACATCAACACACAAGCATCCATACACGCCAGTACATGCAAACAATATTAATCTATTAGAGCAGTACACCAAACAGTAGCAACAGAGCAAAAGAAGGTTGAAAAACTAATCTACGCTTCGCTACGAACACGTGAGCGCGAAAATCACTCAAATCGGAGCTAAAACGAAGAAGTTATGGCTTTTCTAAGGTTCAGGGACTTGCTGGCAAAGTTTTAAAAGTTCCAGGGGCTTATTTGCAAAAACTCAGGGGCAAAAACATAATTTTATATAAAAACAGGAGGGTTTATTTGTAAATTAACCAAAACAGGACCTCGGGTGCTATTTTTAAATAAGGCAGGGGGTTTTCTGCAAAAATCAGGACTTAATTGTAATTATTTTTGAATAGATTTGGACTGCGGGTTAATTTTTGAAATAGTGGAGGGGTTCTTTTGAAAAACTGGCACGGCTGACTGGGTTGACCGGTATTGACCCAGGTTGACTCAGGTTGGCTTCCGATCTGGGCCGTCGGATTTGGTTTGAACGGTGGAGATTAGATCCAGGGGGGGTTTGTCGCCGGCGAGGGGAGCTGCGGCGGCGAGCGGCGGCGCTTCGCCGGTGAAGCTCGAAAACGAGCTAGAGGGCTCGGTTTGGGACGGGCTTAGTGAAAGTGCATCTAGGCACTTATATGTTTTGGTGATTTTGGATGACAACATGATTAGTCATTTAACTTGTTTGTCTAAGTATAAGCAGGAAATTACAAGAAAGCAAACAAGTGGTAATCATCCCATGCAAGCAATACAAATGACAAGTGTGTGATAGTGACAAATGAGACATGGACTTAAGTAAATTGGTTGGTCTCATAAATAAGATACTTGTCAAAGATTTTGGGATAAATCATTTGAAGAATTAGGATTTCTTTGGGCTTGTTCCATAGCAATGGTTACATTCAAGGTGAGACATGATTCTATTGATTAGTATATGGTCTCAAGTACATTGATGCTTATGGACAAGGTTATCTACCAAAGAAGATATTTAAGCAAATCAAAGACATGGATTTCAATGTGTTATTCATTGATGATGCAATGCAAAGCGAAGCTTAAATTGACAAGAGAGGACGGAAAGGATCAAGCTAGATGGGAGTGACGTTCCTTACAAGGTGAAGGGCAAGTTGGTCTTGTAGCCGAGGTACTTTGTTAGTGGAAAGGTCTAGCATCTTAGCTTGGGTTCTATACGTCAATCAAGTCATATCAAGTGAAGCAATGCGAAGCATCTAATCTTTTATTGATCATATGATGGAATGGCTTATGAATTGTTCATACAATGAAAATTCTAAGTCATGAAGCTCAACATTGGATTAGCTCAAACAAGACATGAAATGTTGAAGCCCTCAAGTTGAAGAATGATCAAGTATGGCATCATTGAAGATCTACAAGCTCAAGTGGTAGTTTATATTTATTGTTTTAATCTTGAGTTTAGGAATGCCGTACTATCAAGAGGGATGCAACATTAGTTGTCTTGGCATATACCAAGAAGTGCTCATTAGTTCAACCCAAATAAAATAATCTTTGGAGAGAAGTCCTTTAGGGACTTAGGGTGCTTTGCCCACCCAAACCGGTCTGACCGGTTTGGGAAAGCGGTCTAACCACTTTTGGACTTTGGGGGCTCAGCCCACTCAAACCGGTCTGACCGGTTTGGGAAACCGGTCTGACCGGTTTTGGGCTCTGACAGGCGTAACGGCTAGTATAGTTCGTAAACCGGTCTGACCGGTTGGGGAATCCGGTCTGACCGGTTTCCAACGGCTATAACGGCTAGTTTTGGTTGAGTGGGGTATTTATACCCCATACCCCTCTCCTTTGAGGGGTGCTGGTGGCCATTCCATTCTAACACGCCTAGGGCTGTTCCAAGCACCAGCAAGCTCTCCCCAAGCCTCTCTTTGTGAGAGTTGATTGATTTTGATCATATCTTTGGATTTGGGTTGAGGGATGTATGGGTTGTGAGCAATAGATAGCAATTGATAGTTCATATCAGCTATAGTGAGCATATCCTTAGTGTTGAGCACTTCCGGTGAAGCCAAGCATCAAGTGAAGCATTTGTTACTCTTGGAGGTGATCCTCCTAGACGGCTAGGCGTCGCCGGTGAGCTACCTTGGTTGTGGTAAGCCACGGATTGGCTGTAAAGGCTGGTCTTGCCTCCTTCGTGGAAAAGGACCAAAAGCTAGTGATACCGAGGAAAGTGGCTTGGAGTGGATAAGCCCGCCTTTCGTAGGCCCTCAACGGAGACTAGGACTCATCGTGTCTTTGTGACAGCCTTAGTGGCAGTGGTGAAGTCCGAACTTCGGGAAAACATATCTTTGTCTCTTGTTTACCTTCACAAGTTCAATTCTAGCATTTGAATTCGCTTCCGCTTTGATCTACTTGGGTGTGCTCTAATTGTGTGCAGGGACTTAGTGAACCTGCTTGATATCATCTACAAGAGCTCATCATCAAGTTTGGTTTGTGCTAGAACTCGTAGAGGGGGTTAATTTCACATAGTCGGTTTTCTCTGTTGAAAACCGGTCTGACCGCTTTGGCAAAGCGGTCTGACCGCTTTCCCCCGGGCAAAGCGGTCTGACCGGTTTTGGAAACCGGTCTGACCGGTTTTAGTACTGATTGTGTGAAAAAGTTTGTAATTTGCAGATTCACCTATTCACCCCCCTCTAGGTGACATCAAGGTCCTTTCACTTAGGCGCTATGGCTTCGGGGTGACGCGACGAACTCGTCGGGGTGGGTCTCGTCGATGGCGGAGCAACGACGGTGGCACGCGAGGAGCGGAGGCGGCGGCGGCGCTCGGGCAACGGCGGTGCAAAGCGGGGGCGGCGCTACAGAGCACGGGGAGGGGCAAGAAGTGGTGCTACAAGCGCGTGGGGTTACGGCGAGTCGAATGGAGGGGCTCTCGCCGGTGGAGACGCAGCAGCGGCGGCCGGCGACGACGAGCAGGAGCGGCGGACGGCGTTGAGAGGCGGCGGCTCGCGATTGAGGGAGAAGAAGGGCAGGGAGGGGCTCGGGAGCAAGAGTACCTGCTGGGGAAGTGCCTTGGGCGGTTAATTTGGTCAGAGCGACGGCGAGACGACGGGTCCGCGGCGGCGCAGATCTCGGCGGCGGCGGTTAGAGCGGCGGCCGAGCGGGGAACGCGAGCGAGGGCGGCTAGGGTTGGAGGGAATCGCGAGACGGAGGCGGCGAGTATTTGAAGGCGGCCGAGAAGAGTCCGGGAGGGGGGGGTCCTCGGCGTCCGTGCCGTGGCCGGACCAAACTCTGCTCCTGGCCGTGGCCGGGACGGACTCTGCCGCGAGGAGGAAGATGACCTGTGGGTCCCTCTCGTCAGCGGCCGCGGGCGTGAGACGGCGGCTGCTGTGCTGGGCTGCTCGACAGGCGACTGCTGGGCCGCGAGGTGGACCGCGAGCGAGGGGAGGCGGGCAGGCGCGGAAGTGAGAGAGGGAAGGCAGGCCGGGGAATGGAGTGGGCCGCAGCTGGGCCAGAAGCGGGGCGCGTGGGCTGCTGCGGGAGCGGGAGAGACACAGGCCGGACTGGGCCGAAAGGGGTGAGGTCTGCGGGTGAGCAGGCAGGCCGGGAGGAGGCGGGGCAGGCCGCTGGGCCGGGCCAATCCAACCGAGGACGAAATGAATTGCTTTCAACTCAATTCTCATGTCGCTAACTTCTTATTTGATGTTGTGAGTGATGAAGTTAGAGAATCAATTCTAGAAGATGAAGCAACTCTTTTCGATGCTCATCTCATTTGGGCTCGAATTGAGAAGCTATACAACATCAAAAGCGACACACAAGACCAAACAAGAGCCAAGACACATGAGGAGTGCACTACAACAACAAACACATGCACCAAGCCTCATGTGACAACCACCGTGGAGCCACAAGAGCAAGACGGCTCAGTTGCCGCCTCTCTGCAGAAACCGGTCCGACCGGTTTCCCAAACCGGTCTGACCGGTTTGGGCAGGAAGCGTGCAACTAGCTCCAAGAAGGGAGGCCGACGCCGCGCAAGCAAAGTATCAAGCTCACAAGCTACATCATCGTTCAAAGATGAGGTACTCATGCTTAACAAGTCCAAAGAAGAAGAGAAGGCGGAAAACTCAAAGGTTGAGACTATTCAAGCTCTCATCAAAGAGCTTGAGGAAGTCAAATTCTCCAACGCCGCTTTGGTTTGTAAGTATGAGGTTATTGTTGATGATTATGCTTGTGATACTATTCATATGGCTTCCATAGAAAAAGAAAACAAATTGCTCAAGCATAAATTGGAATTAATTGCTAGCAAGCATGAGATGCTACAAGTGAAGCATGATGAACTTTTGTGCTCTCATGAAGAACTTGTGGAATCATATGCTTCATTAGATATTGCTCATGAGATTATGATTAATTCGTTAAAATCTATTGAATCTCAAACCCACATATGCACATGTCTTCCAATTCAATATAACCTATCATGTGCTAACCCTTGTTGCTCTCAAGCAAAACAATCTTGGTATGATAAAGTGTGTGTAGAGTCATGTGAAGACCTCATTGCTCAAGAAAATGAAGAACTCAAGCAAGAGGTAGAAAGACTCACCAAGAACTTGACAATTCTTGAAAGTGAGAGCAATGCACAACCTTCTCAAGATAACCGTGAATCCATGGTGAAGAAGCTTGAGAAGGGATCAACCGTGCAAAGCTCTTGCAATCATCAAGTCAAGTACAACACAATTCAAGAGCAAGCCAAGAAGAAAGAAGACAAGCCAATTCTCTCCAAAAGACAAAGAAATTTGGAGAAAAGAAGATGCTTTGGATGCTTTGAGAAAGGGCATCAAGTTGCTTCTTGTCCAAACAAGGAGCAACTAAATCAAGAGGAGCAATTTATCAAGCTTAACAAAGGCTTCCTCAAGGCCCAAGCAAAATTCAATGAAGAATTGGCTAAAGAGCAACAAAAGAAGAAATCCTCCAACATCAAGCATAAGACTTGCTACACATGTCGGGAAAAGGGACATTTTGGTAATGATTGTCCAAATGGTAAAACTACTAATCCCGACATTGTCCATTCTATACATGTGAAGCTTGGAAACTCTCCAAATGCCCCTTGTGCTTCCAAGGTGATTGGTTCACCAAAGTGTGGCACAAGAGCATTTTGGGTTCCTAAGCAAATTTGGACTAACAACAATGGACCCAACATGAGTTGGGGACCAAAATGTGCTTGATGAGATTGTAGGAACAATGAGATGCATTGGTGACTTGGCTTGAATGACAATCTTCAATGATCAACTAGCAAGCCAAGAAAAGCTGCTTCCGCTCGATACTCTACACCCAATGTCATCTCGATCACTTTGTGCTTAAATTGATGAAGTTTAAGTCACTAGTACCTTTTGTAGGATCAAGTGTTTCTAAGTGTTTAACTTGTGACACTTGATAGTGACTTAGACTAAATTTCTTGAATTCAATTCATATATGCCATGTGATGTTTTTAATGGCTCTCTAGTAGAGCAATATTGTGTTTAGTTGCAGTGGATCAAGTTCCGACGAAATTTGAATCAACATCGGAAATCCACGCCAATTGGTACAAGCCTGGCAAAACCGGTCTGACCGGTTTGCCAAACCGGTCTGACCGGTTTGGCCCAGGCAACTGCAACTTTAGCACATTCCTGTTAAATGAAGTGTTTGATTAATATTTTAAGCATATGAAATGTGGTATGTTTAATTGCTCTTCTGTGGAGCAAATTTGTATCATTTTCAGGGCATACCACACAAGATCCGACACTGAGGCCGGAAGATCCGACCAGATGATCCGGGTGGCTCTGTGCTGCACTCCATCAGGCCGGATGATCTATCGGAAGATCCGAGGCACAACCGGTCTGACCGGTTTGCCAAACCGGTCTGACCGGTTTGGCTGCCTCTGCTTGAGTGAAACCGGTCTGACCGGTTTCCCAAACCGGTCTGACCGGTTTGGCTCAGGGTGTTGGAACTTGACCATTTGAGTGAGAAATAAAGATTCAAGTATTTCATTTCATAAATTTCTCATTCTTGGCATATGCTATCCATATTAATACTTCATTTTGTGCAATTACTTGGCATAATTAATTTTAAGTGATTTTTGTGTGACTTGACCATTTATTGAATTAATCCCTTCCATGTCATTCACAAGGCAAAGTGCATGTCTCATATTGTCTACATATGATGCACATATCTAGGGGGAGATTATTTCAATATTTGTGTCCTTGAGACTAACATTTTCTTTTAGTGAACTTGTAGTCTCAATGGTGAGAGAATACTTCTCTCAATTGGAGTTGTCAAATCATCTTGTGATTCATGACGGTAACACGATAGTCATTCTCTTCATGAATCTTGATCTCAATTTGTGTTTTGTCAACTCAACATAGTATAGCATTAAATTCCTTAAATGGTTTAATCTTTCTATATTAGTGCATATGAATCCTTGCTAATCTCAAAAGCACTAAAATAAGGAATTTGATCTATATTGTGTAACTTCATGATTAATGACCTATGTCTTTCATGCTTTATTTCAAAGTCATTGATTATGAAATCATGTGTTGTGCACATTAACGTTTTCTCTCTATGCTGATCAATTGGTTTATATCATGAGAGAATTCATATGACAAAATTGATAATATTGCACAACACATTCTACTAGAGGCCAAGGTATGTTTTCTATGAACTAGTTTCTACCTTGTGCATCTAGGCCCTTGTCATGCTAGTGTGTGCATGTACATGCAAATGTATTAAGCTCTCATGCGTCCATTATATATTTAGTTAACATCTTCTTGGTGAATGGTGCAAGCTAAGTATGTTAATGTCGTTGTGTGCTTAATATACGTGCATGTGCTTGTGTGACATAGGATAGTTTTTGAAAAATCCTACTAGCATGATAGGTGGTGTGATTTTGAAAATCTTTGAGTCTTTGGTCTTTCGACCTTATCAATCTATTTGTGACTATAGTTAACTTTGCTTGATTGATTGCTAGTCACAAATAGTGAGATTTTCTCAAGTCCATAAAATCCTTTATCTATCTTTTGTCTCCCAAATTCCTTCGGAAGAAACGAAAGAAATTTGTTTTATTGGAAATCTAATCTTTTCTTGGACAAATCTTGAGATGTTGAAGAACATTCTTATCACAAACACTCTCAGATCAAGTAAACAAGTTTTGGATCTCATTTCCACCATTTTGGGACTAGGCTTAGCTGCCTGGGGAAAACCGGTCTAACCGGTTCCCCAAACCGGTCTGACCGGTTTGGGCCCAAGCAGCTGAGTGAAGCTTTCTGTGGAAATTTTTGGATTTTTGAAGGCCAAATTTCACCATAATGGTTTCTAAGTTCAAAGGAGCTTGTCTTGGAACAGTTTTAAAGCAAGATCCGACTTTGTGACGGATGATCCGATAGGAAGTTCCGAGTAGCTCTGTCTCGAGTTGGTTCTGGCCCAGAAGATCCGAAGTTCATCAGAAGATCCGACAAATTCCCGGAAGATCCGAAAATCATCAGAAGATCCGACAATGTCCTGGAAGATCCGATGTTTCTGGCAGAACCCAACTCCCTGGGAGAAACCGGTCTGACCGGT
Organism: Echinochloa phyllopogon; assembly: GCA_033239725.1. Taxonomy (NCBI): domain Eukaryota; kingdom Viridiplantae; phylum Streptophyta; class Magnoliopsida; order Poales; family Poaceae; genus Echinochloa; species Echinochloa phyllopogon. The sequence continues at coordinate 51,484,084 of BTCW01000002.1, forward strand.
TTCCCAAACCGGTCTGACCGGTTTGGCCCAGGAAGGTGGGGCATGCGTTTTATGGCGACCCGTGATTCCCTCTCTCTCCTACCATACTCATTCAACTCTTCTCCTCTCTCTCTCCTGTTCTACCCCGAGAGAAGGCCCCTCTTTGGCGACTTGGAGTTTCAACCAAGGAAAAGTTGATCTCTCTTCGGATTTGGAGTGCCCCAAGGCTGTTGATTGGATTCCCCATCAAGTTGTGCACTCAAATCATCTTCTCTCTCGAGTTCTTGGCTCTCAAGGTATTCAAATCTTCCCATCGCCCGATCTATGAGCTCAATGCATATCTGTCAAAACCCTTCGGTAGAACATCTTCTGGCATGTCTAGGAACCTATCCCCAAGAGATGAATCAATTTGGTTAGCTGCATTTTGCGCAACAAGGATTTGCACCCTCACTGCGCAAAGCGGTCTGACCGGTTTGGCAAACCGGTCTGACCGGTTTGGCAAACCGGTCTGACCGGTTTGGGCAGTGAGGGCCCAAGTCCCTGTTTTGCACCGTGTTAGCTCACGTATGGACTAGGGATAGCTTAAATTGCAATATTTGTTCAAATTCCAGATCATAATCTGTCCAGATCGATCCCCAACTTGTTTTGGCTCAGCCCAGGCAAAAGCGGTCTGACCGGTTCCTAGAACCGGTCTGACCGGTTTGGCCTAGGGCTGCCCCAAAACTTGTTAGGTGCTCTTATCAACTCCATATTTGATCAAATCTGTTTCTGGGCACATTTATCATGTTTTTCTGTCCAAATTGATCTTCAACTCGAGTTGGCTCAGCTCAGACCAAAAGCGGTCTGACCGGTTCCTAGAACCGGTCTGACCGGTTTTGTTCTGAGTTGAATCAAATCTTGTTGAATGTACTCTATCAAGTCAAATCTTTTTGATCAATCATCTTCTGGTTCTTGATACTTTGTGTGTCATTTTGTGAACCCAGGAAAGACAGAAAAGATGCCGAAAGGTTCCCATGCTGAGAGAATTAAAAAGAGCAAGTTTGATGCACCCGGAGGAAGTAGCTTGGGAAGAGATTTGAGGCCTAGGAGGCCAAAGAGGGCAGCAGCAGCTGATCAGGAGATAGAGGAGGTGGATGTTGTGGGAAATTCCACTGATGATGAAGTTGAGGATGAGAGTTTCAGGGTTGAGTACCGCCATGGTCAGCCGGCGGACGCTGATGTTGATGAGGAGATGGCAGCAGATGATTATGAGGATGAGGTGGCTGATGATGATATTGATGAAAATGCCCCTCTTGTGCTTGAGATTTGCCGACCCACTGGCCCAGCTAGCAGGAGAGTTACTGATTATCTTGCCAGTGGGATGACTGATGTGGTTAGGAGGTTGAGGAGGACTAGTCCACTTGGTGTGGATAGGACAGCGACCGACTACCGGTTTTGGACTTTTTTTCAGCAGGATTTTTATGCCACAGCTATCATGAAGAAGACCAAAATCACATCAGATGCACAGTACGTGGATTGGGATTATATGAGAAAGCATGACAACCCAGTCTTTAATGAGATCATCAGAGTATGTTCAGAAAAGAGGATAAAGCATCTCATGGGCTTCAAGCATAGTTGGAACAAGGAAGTCATTGCTCAGTTCTATGCTACTGTGTTTTTCGGTTACTATGAGCAAGAGGATGGTACACAAGAAAGAGCCATGCACTGGATGACAGAGGGTCAGCGCTATCATGTCACTTATTCTGATTTTGCTTCCATTCTTAGAGTTGGACATGAAAGTGATGACACTGTCCGGATACATGATCGAGGAGTTATGGAACCATCTGAAATCAAATTCATGTATCCAAGAGATCAAAATGGCAGTTGGGGAAAGGTGAGTGGTCTTTACACTTATTATGGGACACTTTATAGATTGCTAAGAAAGACACTCACACCTAGAGATGGCAACACTTCGGATATTTCGCTTTTCATGAGAAATTTGATGTACTATCTAAGGATTGGAGAGGAGACACCTCCATTCAGTGTTGCTGACTTCATTTGGCATGAGATCAAGTCTATTTCTGAGAGTCCTCAGAAAATTTGTGCCTATAGCCCGTTCATCATGTTTATTATTGAGAGGGTTACAAGTTTGAAGATTCAAAAAGATACCCAACACAAGCCAATACATCCTCCTGTGCCACACAAGTTCAGAATGCCTTCTCCTCAACCAGCAGATGCAGATGCGGCAGCCGGCGGTGATCAAGAGCAGCAGCCACAGCAGCAGTCTCCGCTGCAGGCCAGAACCGGTCTGACCGGTTCTGCAAACCGGTCTGACCGGTTTGGGTCTGGCAGCGGGACTCGGTCAGCAGGACAGACCTCTCCCTTACGGAAGTTCATCTCTATGTTCATAGGCATTTGTAAAGGCCAAAGGGATGTTCAAGTTGACATTAGGCAGCAGAGGATTGAAAATAAGAAGACTCGTGATGAGTTCAAGAAATTGCGTGCCGCATTGAGTCCGAATGATCCACCATCGCCTATTTCACCACCTCTTGAGTTGCCTGAGATACCCCCACTTCGAGACATTATGACAGATCATATGAGTGCGGGATACTTTGAGGAGTACGGTGATATATTTGGATATGGACATGTTGGATCAAGCTCGCAGCCTCCGCCACCACCTTCACAGTCAGTTGGTGCTCCAGGGACCATGCCTTACATGCCTACCTCAGAAGGTGATCTATTTGGTTCTTCTTTTGGATTTGCACCGCCTGGTCCATCTTATGCAGCAGCTACACTACCATCTTCTTCATATGCATATGGTGGCACCGGTTCTTCTATGGCGGGAGTACAGTTCTCTAGTGCACCATCTCCATCTCCTGGAGATTTTGCATCACAGGCAGCAGCTTCTCTTTTTGGACCTACTTCTGCTCCTAGTCCTGATGATCATAGCCCGACCTTCTAGCGGCGAGGAGTGGATGCATGATGGGAGCGTGACTACAAGCTTCTCCAGGCCCCTTATGGATGATTGATGACAAAGGGGGAGAAGAATGGATTAAAGCTTATCTAGTTGATCTTGTAGTCATTTGATTGTAATAATTTCGCACTTTATCTCTTTGTGGACTTGAGAACTTGTAATGTGTGCTACTGTGTGTTGAACCTTGTTTTATATTCTAAGTGATCATTTGCTAGTGTGATATTCATGTATTATTTGATGCAATGTTGTTTCACATATGCTTACTGTCTGGGTGAAACCGGTCTGACCGGTTTCCCAAACCGGTCTGACCGGTTTGGCCCATGGCAGCGGGGTGAAACCGGTCTAACCGGTTTCCAAAACCGGTCTGACCGGTTTGGCCCGTGACAGCAAGCATATGTAATTCTCTTGTTTTATTGAGTGCTATACATGTCATATGCATCACACTTTGTTTTATTATGTCACACACACTTGTTGCACATGATGGATGCTAAGATATAGGGGGAGCTCTCAATTTTGTTGATTATATATGAATTTGGCATTTGAGGCCGAATTCTTGAAATTCTATTCAATGCACATATTGAGGGGGAGCTCATCATATATCTTAGTCTAGAGCTTAAATTTCATATCTTTTTTGTAAGCTTTAATCATGTTGTCATCAATCACCAAAAAGGGGGAGATTGAAAGTGCATCTAGGCACTTATATGTTTTGGTGATTTTGGATGACAACATGATTAGTCATTTAACTTGTTTGTCTAAGTATAAGCAGGAAATTACAAGAAAGCAAACAAGTGGTAATCATCCCATGCAAGCAATACAAATGACAAGTGTGTGATAGTGACAAATGAGACATGGACTTAAGTAAATTGGTTGGTCTCATAAATAAGATACTTGTCAAAGATTTTGGGATAAATCATTTGAAGAATTAGGATTTCTTTGGGCTTGTTCCATAGCAATGGTTACATTCAAGGTGAGACATGATTCTATTGATTAGTATATGGTCTCAAGTACATTGATGCTTATGGACAAGGTTATCTACCAAAGAAGATATTTAAGCAAATCAAAGACATGGATTTCAATGTGTTATTCATTGATGATGCAATGCAAAGCGAAGCTTAAATTGACAAGAGAGGACGGAAAGGATCAAGCTAGATGGGAGTGACGTTCCTTACAAGGTGAAGGGCAAGTTGGTCTTGTAGCCGAGGTACTTTGTTAGTGGAAAGGTCTAGCATCTTAGTCATATCAAGTGAAGCAATGCGAAGCATCTAATCTTTTATTGATCATATGATGGAATGGCTTATGAATTGTTCATACAATGAAAATTCTAAGTCATGAAGCTCAACATTGGATTAGCTCAAACAAGACATGAAATGTTGAAGCCCTCAAGTTGAAGAATGATCAAGTATGGCATCATTGAAGATCTACAAGCTCAAGTGGTAGTTTATATTTATTGTTTTAATCTTGAGTTTAGGAATGCCGTACTATCAAGAGGGATGCAACATTAGTTGTCTTGGCATATACCAAGAAGTGCTCATTAGTTCAACCCAAATAAAATAATCTTTGGAGAGAAGTCCTTTAGGGACTTAGGGTGCTTTGCCCACCCAAACCGGTCTGACCGGTTTGGGAAAGCGGTCTAACCGCTTTTGGACTTTGGGGGCTCAGCCCACTCAAACCGGTCTGACCGGTTTGGGAAACCGGTCTGACCGGTTTTGGGCTCTGACAGGCGTAACGGCTAGTATAGTTCGTAAACCGGTCTGACCGGTTGGGGAATCCGGTCTGACCGGTTTCCAACGGCTATAACGGCTAGTTTTGGTTGAGTGGGGTATTTATACCCCATACCCCTCTCCTTTGAGGGGTGCTGGTGGCCATTCCATTCTAACACGCCTAGGGCTGTTCCAAGCACCAGCAAGCTCTCCCCAAGCCTCTCTTTGTGAGAGTTGATTGATTTTGATCATATCTTTGGATTTGGGTTGAGGGATGTATGGGTTGTGAGCAATAGATAGCAATTGATAGTTCATATCAGCTATAGTGAGCATATCCTTAGTGTTGAGCACTTCCGGTGAAGCCAAGCATCAAGTGAAGCATTTGTTACTCTTGGAGGTGATCCTCCTAGACGGCTAGGCGTCGCCGGTGAGCTACCTTGGTTGTGGTAAGCCACGGATTGGCTGTAAAGGCTGGTCTTGCCTCCTTCGTGGAAAAGGACCAAAAGCTAGTGATACCGAGGAAAGTGGCTTGGAGTGGATAAGCCCGCCTTTCGTAGGCCCTCAACGGAGACTAGGACTCATCGTGTCTTTGTGACAGCCTTAGTGGCAGCGGTGAAGTCCGAACTTCGGGAAAACATATCTTTGTCTCTTGTTTACCTTCACAAGTTCAATTCTATCATTTGAATTCGCTTCCGCTTCGATCTACTTGGGTGTGCTCTAATTGTGTGCAGGGACTTAGTGAACCTGCTTGATATCATCTACAAGAGCTCATCATCAAGTTTGGTTTGTGCTAGAACTCGTAGAGGGGGTTAATTTCACATAGTCGGTTTTCTCTGTTGAAAACTGGTCTGACCGCTTTCCCCCGGGCAAAGCGGTCTGACCGGTTTTGGAAACCGGTCTGACCGGTTTTAGTACTGATTGTGTGAAAAAGTTTGTAATTTGCAGATTCACCTATTCACCCCCCCTCTAGGTGACATCAAGGTCCTTTCAATTGGTATCAGAGCTTGGCCTCACATCCAAGCTTAACCGCCGTGAGGAAAGATGTCGACCACTTGTGAGGTAACATATGAGCCACTAGCTAGTGACGGCTCAAATTATTCAATTTGGTCTTGTAATGTGCTTAATGATCTTAGGACTATGAGTCCTATTCTTGAGAGGATTGTAGTTGAAGGCATTGATCGTCCGAATGTTGATTGGAGCATTTCCAATCCAACCGAGGACGAAATGAATTGCTTTCAACTCAATTCTCATGTCGCTAACTTCTTATTTGATGTTGTGAGTGATGAAGTTAGAGAATCAATTCTAGAAGATGAAGCAACTCTTTTCGATGCTCATCTCATTTGGGCTCGAATTGAGAAGCTATACAACATCAAAAGCGACACACAAGACCAAACAAGAGCCAAGACACATGAGGAGTGCACTACAACAACAAACACATGCACCAAGCCTCATGTGACAACCACCGTGGAGCCACAAGAGCAAGACGGCTCAGTTGCCACCTCTCTGCAGAAACCGGTCCGACCGGTTTCCCAAACCGATCTGACCGGTTTGGGCAGGAAGCGTGCAACTAGCTCCAAGAAGGGAGGCCGACGCCGCGCAAGCAAAGTATCAAGCTCACAAGCTACATCATCGTTCAAAGATGAGGTACTCATGCTTAACAAGTCCAAAGAAGAAGAGAAGGCGGAAAACTCAAAGGATGAGACTATTCAAGCTCTCATCAAAGAGCTTGAGGAAGTCAAATTCTCCAACGCCGCTTTGGTTTGTAAGTATGAGGTTATTGTTGATGATTATGCTTGTGATACTATTCATATGGCTTCCATAGAAAAAGAAAACAAATTGCTCAAGCATAAATTGGAATTAATTGCTAGCAAGCATGAGATGCTACAAGTGAAGCATGATGAACTTTTGTGCTCTCATGAAGAACTTGTGGAATCATATGCTTCATTAGATATTGCTTATGAGATTATGATTAATTCGTTAAAATCTATTGAATCTCAAACCCACATATGCACATGTCTTCCAATTCAATATAACCTATCATGTGCTAACCCTTGTTGCTCTCAAGCAAAACAATCTTGGTATGATAAAGTGTGTGTAGAGTCATGTGAAGACCTCATTGCTCAAGAAAATGAAGAACTCAAGCAAGAGGTAGAAAGACTCACCAAGAACTTGACAATTCTTGAAAGTGAGAGCAATGCACAACCTTCTCAAGATAACCGTGAATCCATGGTGAAGAAGCTTGAGAAGGGATCAACCGTGCAAAGCTCTTGCAATCATCAAGTCAAGTACAACACAATTCAAGAGCAAGCCAAGAAGAAAGAAGACAAGCCAATTCTCTCCAAAAGACAAAGAAATTTGGAGAAAAGAAGATGCTTTGGATGCTTTGAGAAAGGGCATCAAGTTGCTTCTTGTCCAAACAAGGAGCAACTAAATCAAGAGGAGCAATTTATCAAGCTTAACAAAGGCTTCCTCAAGGCCCAAGCAAAATTCAATGAAGAATTGGCTAAAGAGCAACAAAAGAAGAAATCCTCCAACATCAAGCATAAGACTTGCTACACATGTCGGGAAAAGGGACATTTTGGTAATGATTGTCCAAATGGTAAAACTACTAATCCCGACATTGTCCATTCTATACATGTGAAGCTTGGAAACTCTCCAAATGCCCCTTGTGCTTCCAAGGTGATTGGTTCACCAAAGTGTGGCACAAGAGCATTTTGAGTTCCTAAGCAAATTTGGACTAACAACAATGGACCCAACATGAGTTGGGGACCAAAATGTGCTTGATGAGATTGTAGGAACAATGAGATGCATTGGTGACTTGGCTTGAATGACAATCTTCAATGATCAACTAGCAAGCCAAGAAAAGCTGCTTCCGCTCGATACTCTACACCCAATGTCATCTCGATCACTTTGTGCTTAAATTGATGAAGTTTAAGTCACTAGTACCTTTTGTAGGATCAAGTGTTTCTAAGTGTTTAACTTGTGACACTTGATAGTGACTTAGACTAAATTTCTTGAATTCAATTCATATATGCCATGTGATGTTTTTAATGGCTCTCTAGTAGAGCAATATTGTGTTTAGTTGCAGTGGATCAAGTTCCGACGAAATTTGAATCAACATCGGAAATCCACGCCAATTGGTACAAGCCTGGCAAAACCGGTCTGACCGGTTTGCCAAACCGGTCTGACCGGTTTGGCCCAGGCAACTGCAACTTTAGCACATTCCTGTTAAATGAAGTGTTTGATTAATATTTTAAGCATATGAAATGTGGTATGTTTAATTGCTCTTCTGTGGAGCAAATTTGTATCATTTTCAGGGCATACCACACAAGATCCGACACTGAGGCCGGAAGATCCGACCAGATGATCCGGGTGGCTCTGTGCTGCACTCCATCAGGCCGGATGATCTATCGGAAGATGCGAGGCACAACCGGTCTGACCGGTTTGGCTGCCTCTGCTTGAGTGAAACCGGTCTGACCGGTTTGGCTCAGGGTGTTGGAACTTGACCATTTGAGTGAGAAATAAAGATTCAAGTATTTCATTTCATAAATTTCTCATTCTTGGCATATGCTATCCATATTAATACTTCATTTTGTGCAATTACTTGGCATAATTAATTTTAAGTGATTTTTGTGTGACTTGACCATTTATTGAATTAATCCCTTCCATGTCATTCACAAGGCAAAGTGCATGTCTCATATTGTCTACATATGATGCACATATCTAGGGGGAGATTATTTCAATATTTGTGTCCTTGAGACTAACATTTTCTTTTAGTGAACTTGTAGTCTCAATGGTGAGAGAATACTTCTCTCAATTGGAGTTGTCAAATCATCTTGTGATTCATGACGGTAACACGATAGTCATTCTCTTCATGAATCTTGATCTCAATTTGTGTTTTGTCAACTCAACATAGTATAGCATTAAATTCCTTAAATGGTTTAATCTTTCTATATTAGTGCATATGAATCCTTGCTAATCTCAAAAGCACTAAAATAAGGAATTTGATCTATATTGTGTAACTTCATGATTAATGACCTATGTCTTTCATGCTTTATTTCAAAGTCATTGATTATGAAATCATGTGTTGTGCACATTAACGTTTTCTCTCTATGCTGATCAATTGGTTTATATCATGAGAGAATTCATATGACAAAATTGATAATATTGCACAACACATTCTACTAGAGGCCAAGGTATGTTTTCTATGAACTAGTTTCTACCTTGTGCATCTAGGCCCTTGTCATGCTAGTGTGTGCATGTACATGCAAATGTATTAAGCTCTCATGCGTCCATTATATATTTAGTTAACATCTTCTTGGTGAATGGTGCAAGCTAAGTATGTTAATGTCGTTGTGTGCTTAATATACGTGCATGTGCTTGTGTGACATAGGATAGTTTTTGAAAAATCCTACTAGCATGATAGGTGGTGTGATTTTGAAAATCTTTGAGTCTTTGGTCTTTCGACCTTATCAATCTATTTGTGACTATAGTTAACTTTGCTTGATTGATTGCTAGTCACAAATAGTGAGATTTTCTCAAGTCCATAAAATCCTTTATCTATCTTTTGTCTCCCAAATTCCTTCGGAAGAAACGAAAGAAATTTGTTTTATTGGAAATCTAATCTTTTCTTGGACAAATCTTGAGATGTTGAAGAACATTCTTATCACAAACACTCTCAGATCAAGTAAACAAGTTTTGGATCTCATTTCCACCATTTTGGGACTAGGCTTAGCTGCCTGGGGAAAACCGGTCTAACCGGTTCCCCAAACCGGTCTGACCGGTTTGGGCCCAAGCAGCTGAGTGAAGCTTTCTGTGGAAATTTTTGGATTTTTGAAGGCCAAATTTCACCATAATGGTTTCTAAGTTCAAAGGAGCTTGTCTTGGAACAGTTTTAAAGCAAGATCCGACTTTGTGATGGATGATCCGATAGGAAGTTCCGAGTAGCTCTGTCTCGAGTTGGTTCTGGCCCAGAAGATCCGAAGTTCATCAGAAGATCCGACAAATTCCCGGAAGATCCGAAAATCATCAGAAGATCCGACAATGTCCTGGAAGATCCGATGTTTCTGGCAGAACCCAACTCCCTGGGAGAAACCGGTCTGATCGGTTTCCCAAACCGGTCTGACCGGTTTGGCCCAGGAAGGTGGGGCATGCGTTTTATGGCGACCCGTGATTCCCTCTCTCTCCTACCATACTCATTCAACTCTTCTCCTCTCTCTCTCCTGTTCTACCCCGAGAGAAGGCCCCTCTTTGGCGACTTGGAGTTTCAACCAAGGAAAAGTTGATCTCTCTTCGGATTTGGAGTGCCCCAAGGCTGTTGATTGGATTCCCCATCAAGTTGTGCACTCAAATCATCTTCTCTCTCGAGTTCTTGGCTCTCAAGGTATTCAAATCTTCCCATCGCCCGATCTATGAGCTCAATGCATATCTGTCAAAACCCTTCGGTAGAACATCTTCTGGCATGTCTAGGAACCTATCCCCAAGAGATGAATCAATTTGGTTGGCTGCATTTTGCGCAACAAGGATTTGCACCCTCACTGCGCAAAGCGGTCTGACCGGTTTGGCAAACCGGTCTGACCGGTTTGGCAAACCGGTCTGACCGGTTTGGGCAGTGAGGGCCCAAGTCCCTGTTTTGCACCGTGTTAGCTCACGTATGGACTAGGGATAGCTTAAATTGCAATATTTGTTCAAATTCCAGATCATAATCTGTCCAGATCGATCCCCAACTTGTTTTGGCTCAGCCCAGCAAAAGCGGTCTGACCGGTTCCTAGAACCGGTCTGACCGGTTTGGCCTAGGGCTGCCCCAAAACTTGTTAGGTGCTCTTATCAACTCCATATTTGATCAAATCTGTTTCTGGGCACATTTATCATGTTTTTCTGTCCAAATTGATCTTCAACTCGAGTTGGCTCAGCTCAGACCAAAAGCGGTCTGACCGGTTCCTAGAACCGGTCTGACCGGTTTTGTTCTGAGTTGAATCAAATCTTATTGAATGTACTCTATCAAGTCAAATCTTTTTGATCAATCATCTTCTGGTTCTTGATACTTTGTGTGTCATTTTGTGAACCCAGGAAAGACAGAAAAGATGCCGAAAGGTTCCCATGCCGAGAGAATTAAAAAGAGCAAGTTTGATGCACCCGGAGGAAGTAGCTTGGGAAGAGATTTGAGGCCTAGGAGGCCAAAGAGGGCAGCAGCAGCTGATCAGGAGATAGAGGAGGTGGATGTTGTGGGAAATTCCACTGATGATGAAGTTGAGGATGAGAGTTTCAGGGTTGAGTACCGCCATGGTCAGCCGGCGGACGCTGATGTTGATGAGGAGATGGCAGCAGATGATTATGAGGATGAGGTGGCTGATGATGATATTGATGAAAATGCCCCTCTTGTGCTTGAGATTTGCCGACCCACTGGCCCAGCTAGCAGGAGAGTTACTGATTATCTTGCCAGTGGGATGACTGATGTGGTTAGGAGGTTGAGGAGGACTAGTCCACTTGGTGTGGATAGGACAGCGACCGACTACCGGTTTTGGACTTTTTTTCAGCAGGATTTTTATGCCACAGCTATCATGAAGAAGACCAAAATCACATCAGATGCACAGTACGTGGATTGGGATTATATGAGAAAGCATGACAACCCAGTCTTTAATGAGATCATCAGAGTATGTTCAGAAAAGAGGATAAAGCATCTCATGGGCTTCAAGCATAGTTGGAACAAGGAAGTCATTGCTCAGTTCTATGCTACTGTGTTTTTCGGTTACTATGAGCAAGAGGATGGTACACAAGAAAGAGCCATGCACTGGATGACAGAGGGTCAGCGCTATCATGTCACTTATTCTGATTTTGCTTCCATTCTTAGAGTTGGACATGAAAGTGATGACACTGTCCGGATACATGATCGAGGAGTTATGGAACCATCTGAAATCAAATTCATGTATCCAAGAGATCAAAATGGCAGTTGGGGAAAGGTGAGTGGTCTTTACACTTATTATGGGACACTTTATAGATTGCTAAGAAAGACACTCACACCTAGAGATGGCAACACTTCGGATATTTCGCTTTTCATGAGAAATTTGATGTACTATCTAAGGATTGGAGAGGAGACACCTCCATTCAGTGTTGCTGACTTCATTTGGCATGAGATCAAGTCTATTTCTGAGAGTCCTCAGAAAATTTGTGCCTATAGCCCGTTCATCATGTTTATTATTGAGAGGGTTACAAGTTTGAAGATTCAAAAAGATACCCAACACAAGCCAATACATCCTCCTGTGCCACACAAGTTCAGAATGCCTTCTCCTCAACCAGCAGATGCAGATGCGGCAGCCGGCGGTGATCAAGAGCAGCAGCCACAGCAGCAGTCTCCGCTGCAGGCCAGAACCGGTCTGACCGGTTCTGCAAACCGGTCTGACCGGTTTGGGTCTGGCAGCGGGACTCGGTCAGCAGGACAGACCTCTCCCTTACGGAAGTTCATCTCTATGTTCATAGGCATTTGTAAAGGCCAAAGGGATGTTCAAGTTGACATTAGGCAGCAGAGGATTGAAAATAAGAAGACTCGTGATGAGTTCAAGAAATTGCGTGCCGCATTGAGTCCGAATGATCCACCATCGCCTATTTCACCACCTCTTGAGTTGTCTGAGATACCCCCACTTCGAGACATTATGATAGATCATATGAGTGCGGGATACTTTGAGGAGTACGGTGATATATTTGGATATGGACATGTTGGATCAAGCTCGCAGCCTCCGCCACCACCTTCACAGTCAGTTGGTGCTCCAGGGACCATGCCTTACATGCCTACCTCAGAAGGTGATCTATTTGGTTCTTCTTTTGGATTTGCACCGCCTGGTCCATCTTATGCAGCAGCTACACTACCATCTTCTTCATATGCATATGGTGGCACCGGTTCTTCTATGGCGGGAGTACAGTTCTCTAGTGCACCATCTCCATCTCCTGGAGATTTTGCATCACAGGCAGCAGCTTCTCTTTTTGGACCTACTTCTGCTCCTAGTCCTGATGATCATAGCCCGACCTTCTAGCGGCGAGGAGTGGATGCATGATGGGAGCGTGACTACAAGCTTCTCCAGGCCCCTTATGGATGATTGATGACAAAGGGGGAGAAGAATGGATTAAAGCTTATCTAGTTGATCTTGTAGTCATTTGATTGTAATAATTTCGCACTTTATCTCTTTGTGGACTTGAGAACTTGTAATGTGTGCTACTGTGTGTTGAACCTTGTTTTATATTCTAAGTGATCATTTGCTAGTGTGATATTCATGTATTATTTGATGCAATGTTGTTTCACATATGCTTACTGTCTGGGTGAAACCGGTCTGACCGGTTTCCCAAACCGGTCTGACCGGTTTGGCCCATGGCAGCGGGGTGAAACCGGTCTAACCGGTTTCCAAAACCGGTCTGACCGGTTTGGCCCGTGACAGCAAGCATATGTAATTCTCTTGTTTTATTGAGTGCTATACATGTCATATGCATCACACTTTGTTTTATTATGTCACACACACTTGTTGCACATGATGGATGCTAAGATATAGGGGGAGCTCTCAATTTTGTTGATTATATATGAATTTGGCATTTGAGGCCGAATTCTTGAAATTCTATTCAATGCACATATTGAGGGGGAGCTCATCATATATCTTAGTCTAGAGCTTAAATTTCATATCTTTTTTGTAAGCTTTAATCATGTTGTCATCAATCACCAAAAAGGGGGAGATTGAAAGTGCATCTAGGCACTTATATGTTTTGGTGATTTTGGATGACAACATGATTAGTCATTTAACTTGTTTGTCTAAGTATAAGCAGGAAATTACAAGAAAGCAAACAAGTGGTAATCATCCCATGCAAGCAATACAAATGACAAGTGTGTGATAGTGACAAATGAGACATGGACTTAAGTAAATTGGTTGGTCTCATAAATAAGATACTTGTCAAAGATTTTGGGATAAATCATTTGAAGAATTAGGATTTCTTTGGGCTTGTTCCATAGCAATGGTTACATTCAAGGTGAGACATGATTCTATTGATTAGTATATGGTCTCAAGTACATTGATGCTTATGGACAAGGTTATCTACCAAAGAAGATATTTAAGCAAATCAAAGACATGGATTTCAATGTGTTATTCATTGATGATGCAATGCAAAGCGAAGCTTAAATTGACAAGAGAGGACGGAAAGGATCAAGCTAGATGGGAGTGACGTTCCTTACAAGGTGAAGGGCAAGTTGGTCTTGTAGCCGAGGTACTTTGTTAGTGGAAAGGTCTAGCATCTTAGCTTGGGTTCTATACGTCAATCAAGTCATATCAAGTGAAGCAATGCGAAGCATCTAATCTTTTATTGATCATATGATGGAATGGCTTATGAATTGTTCATACAATGAAAATTCTAAGTCATGAAGCTCAACATTGGATTAGCTCAAACAAGACATGAAATGTTGAAGCCCTCAAGTTGAAGAATGATCAAGTATGGCATCATTGAAGATCTACAAGCTCAAGTGGTAGTTTATATTTATTGTTTTAATCTTGAGTTTAGGAATGCCGTACTATCAAGAGGGATGCAACATTAGTTGTCTTGGCATATACCAAGAAGTGCTCATTAGTTCAACCCAAATAAAATAATCTTTGGAGAGAAGTCCTTTAGGGACTTAGGGTGCTTTGCCCACCCAAACCGGTCTGACCGGTTTGGGAAAGCGGTCTAACCGCTTTTGGACTTTGGGGGCTCAGCCCACTCAAACCGGTCTGACCGGTTTGGGAAACCGGTCTGACCGGTTTTGGGCTCTGACAGGCGTAACGGCTAGTATAGTTCGTAAACCGGTCTGACCGGTTGGGGAATCCGGTCTGACCGGTTTCCAACGGCTATAACGGCTAGTTTTGGTTGAGTGGGGTATTTATACCCCATACCCCTCTCCTTTGAGGGGTGCTGGTGGCCATTCCATTCTAACACGCCTAGGGCTGTTCCAAGCACCAGCAAGCTCTCCCCAAGCCTCTCTTTGTGAGAGTTGATTGATTTTGATCATATCTTTGGATTTGGGTTGAGGGATGTATGGGTTGTGAGCAATAGATAGCAATTGATAGTTCATATCAGCTATAGTGAGCATATCCTTAGTGTTGAGCACTTCCGGTGAAGCCAAGCATCAAGTGAAGCATTTGTTACTCTTGGAGGTGATCCTCCTAGACGGCTAGGCGTCGCCGGTGAGCTACCTTGGTTGTGGTAAGCCACGGATTGGCTGTAAAGGCTGGTCTTGCCTCCTTCGTGGAAAAGGACCAAAAGCTAGTGATACCGAGGAAAGTGGCTTGGAGTGGATAAGCCCGCCTTTCGTAGGCCCTCAACGGAGACTAGGACTCATCGTGTCTTTGTGACAGCCTTAGTGGCAGTGGTGAAGTCCGAACTTCGGGAAAACATATCTTTGTCTCTTGTTTACCTTCACAAGTTCAATTCTAGCATTTGAATTCGCTTCCGCTTTGATCTACTTGGGTGTGCTCTAATTGTGTGCAGGGACTTAGTGAACCTGCTTGATATCATCTACAAGAGCTCATCATCAAGTTTGGTTTGTGCTAGAACTCGTAGAGGGGGTTAATTTCACATAGTCGGTTTTCTCTGTTGAAAACCGGTCTGACCGCTTTGGCAAAGCGGTCTGACCGCTTTCCCCCGGGCAAAGCGGTCTGACCGGTTTTGGAAACCGGTCTGACCGGTTTTAGTACTGATTGTGTGAAAAAGTTTGTAATTTGCAGATTCACCTATTCACCCCCCTCTAGGTGACATCAAGGTCCTTTCACTTAGGCGCTATGGCTTCGGGGTGACGCGACGAACTCGTCGGGGTGGGTCTCGTCGATGGCGGAGCAACGACGGTGGCACGCGAGGAGCGGAGGCGGCGGCGGCGCTCGGGCAACGGCGGTGCAAAGCGGGGGCGGCGCTACAGAGCACGGGGAGGGGCAAGAAGTGGTGCTACAAGCGCGTGGGGTTACGGCGAGTCGAATGGAGGGGCTCTCGCCGGTGGAGACGCAGCAGCGGCGGCCGGCGACGACGAGCAGGAGCGGCGGACGGCGTTGAGAGGCGGCGGCTCGCGACTGAGGGAGAAGAAGGGCAGGGAGGGGCTCGGGAGCAAGAGTACCTGCTGGGGAAGTGCCTTGGGCGGTTAATTTGGTCGGAGCGACGGCGAGACGACGGGTCCGCGGCGGCGCAGATCTCGGCGGCGGCGGTTAGAGCGGCGGCCGAGCGGGGAACGCGAGCGAGGGCGGCTAGGGTTGGAGGGAATCGCGAGACGGAGGCGGCGAGTATTTGAAGGCGGCCGAGAAGAGTCCGGGAGGGGGGGTCCTCGGCGTCCGTGCCGTGGCCGGACCAAACTCTGCTCCTGGCCGTGGCCGGGACGGACTCTGCCGCGAGGAGGAAGATGACCTGTGGGTCCCTCTCGTCAGCGGCCGCGGGCGTGAGACGGCGGCTGCTGTGCTGGGCTGCTCGACAGGCGACTGCTGGGCCGCGAGGTGGACCGCGAGCGAGGGGAGGCGGGCAGGCGCGGAAGTGAGAGAGGGAAGGCAGGCCGGGGAACGGAGTGGGCCGCAGCTGGGCCAGAAGCGGGGCGCGTGGGCTGCTGCGGGAGCGGGAGAGACACAGGCCGGACTGGGCCGAAAGGGGTGAGGTCTGCGGGTGAGCAGGCAGGCCGGGAGGAGGCGGGGCAGGCCGCTGGGCCGGGCCGGAAGTGGAGAAAGGAGGGAGATGGGCCGCTGCGGAAAAAGAGTAGGAGGGCCCAGTTCAGCCAAGGGAAAAAGTTAAGGGAGGAAAAGTGGACTCGGGCCGCAGAAACTTTTCTAGAGCTCCAAACTAAGCGATTCAAATTCGAATTTAAACAGAATTTAAATTCCAATTGAACCACACACAAACAAAACTCAATGCAGTCGGCATGAATGCAACAAAAATGTTTCTAACCTTATATTTAATTTTATTTCTCATAAATAATTTATTTTCCTTAGATAAATATGAGCATAAAATTAAATAAAAACAATTTAATTACTAAATTTTTAAAAATAGGCATTTTTAGGGTGTTACATTAGCCTTTGTTTGGTTCTGATGCGGCTTGTTCTTCTTTTTGTTGGATGCATTGTAGTTCTTCTTCTGCACCATATTGGTACTAGAAGATCCAACAATCCCTTTACCACGTTGGTCCTTTGCCCTTGCCTTTTCTTCAACATCAAGGGTGCCGATAAGATCGACAACAGCAAACTCTTGCTTCTTGTGTTTCAGAGAGGTTGCAAAGTCCTTCCAAGAAGGTGGTAACTTGGAGATAATACCTCCAGCCACAAACTTGTCAGGCAACTTACATGGTGCATCCTCGCTATAGTTCTCAAGGTCCCTAGCCAGCGCCTGAATCTCATGGGCCTACTCTACCACAGAACGGTCTTCAACCATTTTGTAGTCATAGAGCTGTTCCATGACATACAGCTCACCACCAGCATCAGAGACCCCAAACTTAGCCTCAAGCGCATCCCAAATTTCTTTGACAATTGGCAGCAAAAGGTATGTGTCCACAGGGCTTTCAGCGAGAACACTCAAGATGGCACCACGAAACAGGTTATCGGCTGCCTCGAAAGCCCTCTCCTCCTCTGGAGAGAACTGTTCGGGCTTCCCATGCGTGACATACATGATGTTCATCACTGTTAACCACAACGTAACCCTCTGTTTCCAACGCTTGTAATTTGTGCCATCGAAAACATTTGGTTTGATTGATGCAGCAAAACTAATTACCGAAAGCCTATCAACAATATAAGGTTTTTTGGATTGTTAGAAATCTAGGCAAATTTCGGTATATTTTAATTCCAGAAATTATCAACAAATTCATGACAAATATGAGTGATCCAGTGGGAGCAAAACATGTGCTTGTGTTTAAGTTAAATCTCAAATAAAACAAGAACAATAAGCAAAACTAGAGAGGATTTAGTTTATACCCAGGGACGGAACCGGAACCGGAATCGCCGTTACTAGTCATTGTGACTAGCCTGCTTGAAGTAGTCGATCTGATTCGGTGCAGTGACGAGTTGGTGCAGTGCAGTCCCTCGAACGACCAGGCCACCAGGAAGTAGTCGTTCGCTTGAGGGAGATGGACGCCGGGACGTAGTCGTTCGTGCTGACGAAGATGCCACCGGGAAGTAGACGAGGTAGTCGTTCACAGCAGCGAGCAGGCGCGTACGAGTACGCTCCCCAAAAACCTTATCGCCCGCCTATCCTGAGCAAGATCGCTAGGCAGACGAGGTTCGGAGGCAACTGCTCACGCAAGCAGAGTATTGTCCAGCCATAATGCCATTTAAGCATCAGTTACAGGATTCATGACAGTAACGGTCGTCAGTTACTCTCCTCATGAAGACTGCAACGTCTCTGGCTTCAATGTCATTAACAGCAAAAACGTTCACCCCCGCACACGCCGAGCGGCACGGCACGGCTGTGCGGCACGGCACCGTCAGTTACTCTCCCCATGAATCTCTGGCTTCAATGTCATTAACAGCAACACCCCCGCACACGCAGAGCGGCACGGCGAGGCGAGCGCGCGCGTGTGGCATGCCCTTCTCCTTTTACCAACTTCACGAGCGGTCCATATTTGGTCCACCTTTTAAGTTAGTTAGGATTCTCGTTGACTCTCAATCCAGGATATAGACCCCTAGCATTTATTAGTGGACCTTTAATTTCTTTTGATTAATTGAGATAAAATGGGCCAATGGCCCAATTAATCCAACAGGGAGTTAATGTTGATATATGGCTCCACTATAGCTCAGAAGCTAGCTAGAATCGCATGCTTTGTGACATAGAGTGGCATGTTTTTTTCGAACGGATGACTTCATGTAATCAGGGTCTAGAAATCTCTAAATGGGATATTAGGGTTGAATAAAAAATTCAAAACTAATTCATTTCAAACCAAAAAAAAATGGAGTACATGCTGACTTTTATCAAAGTTTGTTAGTTTCAGCTGGTCTCTCCTCAATACGGAGTGCATGCTAATAAGGCATATCCTGAAGAAAAAAAAGTTTCAGCTGTTCCAGCGTTGCATTGAACGTTTTTACTAGGCGTATTAGTACGTTATTAGAAAGTTAATGCTTTATAAATTCTAATCAACAATCAGACAAATTTTATACATACTTAATTAGTGCATACAGTTATATGAATGTATTGAAATTCAAAATATCTTAATTTTTGATAATATATTGTAAGAAAATTCTTCGTCAAACAGATTCTAATACGTCTTACTAACGTCAAACAATGCACACTTCCAGCGCATTGTACCGGAGGATCATCGATCGAGCAAAGCATGTCGCCCCCTCCGGAGGATAGGAGAGTCGGGGTCGTCAAGCCGGAGCCGGATCCATTGATAATAGGAGAGGCTGCTGGTTTGGTCGGCGGTGGGGAGAGGATGGAGAGAGGAAGAAGAAGAGGGAGGGAGCACGAGGAAGAAGACAGGCCTATTTTGGTCAAAGAAATTTGAGTTTGGTCATTTCAGCGTATGGACAACGGTTTCGTGGTCATTTTAGAGGAGCCCACGGTTTCGGGTCATTCCAGAGAAGCCCGCTGCTTTGGTGGTCAAATGATAAAAATGTCGTGCATCACAAAACCCTTAAACCCCTCGTCACTTTGGCACGCATGATGACAATGACGAATTTATTTATGTTCGATGATGATTGCTTGTTGATCAATTGATTGATCTGCGGACCAGACCAGGCGGAAGGAAACCCAAGCCTCTCCGCCGCGGCGGCGCCACCGCAATGTGGTTCACATCCCGCCGCAAACCCAACGCCGGTGAACCTTCCGAGGATGCACCCTCGTCCTCGTCCCGACGCAGCTCCCGGTCGCGGAACTGCTCCCTCCGCATCTCATCCGCCAACCACGGCCCCCAACCCCAAAGCTCCCGTGACCGAGCCCTAGCCTCCGCCATCGCAGCCGTCACTTCCTCCGCTTCCGACCACGGCGGCGGATGGGGCTCCACAGGCCGCCGCGGCGGCGGCGGCGGTTTCCTGTCGTGGATCTTCTCCGCCCGCGCGGCGCGCGCGGACGAGGGGAAGCCGGCGGGGGCCGACTGGGACGCGCACGGGCTCCCGGTCACCCACACGCCGGTGCCGCTCTCCAGGCTCGACGGGAGGAAGAGGTACAAGGTCTCCGAGCTCAACTTCCTCGACCGCCGCGCCCGGGACCGCGCCAGCGCCGCGGAGAAGAACCCCTTGTTCGACGACATGTCCACGATGCGTGCCGGCGGCGTGTACACCCGGTCGCAGCTGCTCGGCGATCTCGAGGCGATGACCTCCTCTGGCATGTTCGAGCAGGTCACCCTCCAGGGGAAGCCCAAGCCGGACGGCACGCTCGCGCTCACCGTCGCCTATGCGGAGAGCATCTGGCCCGGCGCCGGCAAACGGCTCAAGTGCGTCAACGTGGGGCTCATGGCGCCGCCCGGTGCTGGCCCTGACGAGGACATGACGGCAAGGGAGAAGATGGATTACATCCGGAGGCAGGACCGTGAGTACCAGCATCGCATCGGCAGGGCGAAGCCGTGCATCCTGCCGGAGTCGGTGCGGGAGGAGGTGCTGGGCATGGTGAAGGATGAGGGGAAGCTGACCGCCGGGGTGCTGCGGAGGATCAGGGAACGCGTCGACAACTGGTACCACGACGAGGGCTTTTTGTGCGCCCAGGTGCAGAACTTCGGGAGCCTCGACACTGACGAGATTGTGCTGGAGGTGGTAGAGGGGGACATCACCAGGGTGGAGTACCAGTTCCAGGATAAGCTTAACAATATCATCGAGGGGAACACTCACATCTCTGTCATTGACAGGGAGCTACCTCAGCAGGTCCATAAGCTATTTTGCTTATTATACTATACATTAATATCAGTTCCATGGTTAATTAGCATGTTCCACTAGAGTTGGCTATGGGTGATAATGCACCATGAGTTGATTGGTTCGACAAATCCTATTACATTCTCCAAAACCTTTACTCTGTCCTGATATGACTTCTTGCGACCATGTAATTAACCTCTGCCTTTGTTACACTGTGCAGCTTCGACCTGGCCATATCTTTAACCTTGGGGCAGGGAAACAAGCTCTGAAGCATATCTATTCACTCTCTTTGTTCTCCAACATAGAAGTGACTCCCCGACCTGATGAGAAAAAAGAAGGGGGTATAGTGGTTGAAATTAAACTCAAGGAACAAGAACCAAAGTCAGCTGAAGTAATTACAGAGTGGAGCATTTTACCTGGGCATCAAGGGCGACCGACTCTTGTAATGCAACACTGATTCCTAGCCTTCTTTTTTTTTCTCTCCGCAGGTTACACAACCCATCTCATTCGAAACTTCCTTTTTTAGGCATCAATTCAACCTGGAGGAACTGTGTCATTTGAGCACCGCAACATCTCTGGGTTAAACAGATCTCTTGCCGGTTCTGTTACATCCAGCAACCTACTTAATCCTCAGGTCAGTTAGTAGTGAGTTATCTTTTATGAAAAACAGAAGCTTTGATGTATAATTTGCGTCTACATTTGCTGTAATCTGCTTGACTGCTTGTACTGAAGCAGCTGAATTGTTACTTATGACTGTCTCAATCTACGCTTCCATTTGTAACTTGCATATATGGTCCGAATCATAATTGAATTAACATTGTTCGTGTTATCCATGAAGCGTGGAACTCAATTGTGTTTGAAATGTGAAACATCACAGACATTAATTTCCATTCAGCTGCAATGTGGAATTAGTAAATAAAATTATACCCTTCTTTCTTTATACATTTGATCAAATGTACCGGTATTGGTTTACAATGCATATTTACGTTCTTGCTAACATAGTTAGGAAACATCTGTTTCATTTTAACTGATCTTTTCTATCTGTATTTATGGCATTTTTCTTTTGGGAGTATCAGGATGATCTCTCATTCAAGCTTGAATACATCCATCCTTATTTGGATGGTGTAGAGGACCGTAGTAGAAACCGTGCCTTCAAAGCTAGCTGCTTCAACGTTAAGAAATTAAGCCCTGTCTTTGTTGCTGGCCCCAACATGGATGAAGCTCCAGCTGTCTGGGTTGATAGAGTTGGATTTAAGGCCACTATAACAGAGGTTTGCACAGATTGATATTATCTGATTTGTCTTTTCACTTTCGCAATTCGGTACTCCAAGATATATTTGTAACATGAGGAAACTGCATTTTGGAAAAAAATTCAGAGCTTCACAAGGCAGAGCAAATTCACTTATGGCCTCGTGGTGGAAGAGATTAAAACACGCGATGAATATAACAACATATGCACACATGGTTCTCGAGTATTGCCTAGTGGTGCGTTGAGCATGGATGGACCTCCCACAACCTTCAGTGGTACCGGTGTAGACCGAATGGCATTTCTACAGGCTAATATAACTCGAGATAATACTGAGTTTGTAAACGGTGCATCTATTGGTGACAGATGTATATTCCAGGTGGGTTGTTTTGTTCCCCTTGAAACATCAATTTAATTGTGGATGTTTAAAACCAAATAAGACTCAATACTGCACTGTGTGAAGGGGTAAAACAAGACTCTTTACACAAATGATGTTTGTGTTTTCGTTTGAGGCTGCTGCTCAACCTGCATAGTACTGAATGTTTAGGCACATTTTAGCAAATGTTACCATCATTGTTGACGTAAAATCCGCACCTCACGCCAAGCACACAGCAAGCCGAATTAGCTGGCTTCACACGTGGCCCGGGCTTTTGAATCCGGAAGCGTGCCAGTCAGTTTGCCTGAAAACTAACAAAGGGACAAAAAGGTTTAGATCAAAACCTGGAACGTGCCGGGTGAGACCAGACAGTTCCATATTTGCGGCGTTGAAGCCAATCTCAAGAGACATATAGCTACGGACAAGCTATCTGTCGGCAGTTAAAACCACATTCGGCAATCGGCAAGGCACACAAGGAGCGTACTGCCGAATGCGTGACGTAAGCATGACGAAAGATCGGCTTTCAACCGAATGAACATTGTAACACATACTCATAGCCGATTAACGAGAAACAGAGCATGATAGATAAATAAAAGGGTGAAACATGATCATAAATTCGCAGTAAACAGGGAATGCATAGGCCGAAAGCAGCACCCGTCAAGCATGATAACAAACAAGTTAATCCACCGCATGATACGACTTGTTTGAGACCACACCACTAATCAGATTAGACCAATCCACCGCATGATACAATCTAACCATGAAAAGCTAAAAGCATTCAATGTTTAATTACGAACCCACAACACAGTCACGAATTTACATTGAAACAAGAATGCATAGGCCGAAAGCAGCACCCGTCAAGCATGGCAACAAACGAATTAATCCACCGCATGATACAACTCGTTTGAGGCCACACCACCAATCAGATTAGATCAATCCACCGCATGATACAATCTAATCGTGAAAGGCTAAAAGCACTCATTGTCCAATGCAAACCCACGAACACACGTTCACTCATGAGAGCACTACCGAATGCGGCTATTTAGCCGAATCGGGGTCCATGGCGAAGGAACAAGCCTAATCGGTAAAGGTAAATCTATCAGATCGAATCGAATTCTAATCCACCAGATGATTAGCTCTAAGACGACCCAAAAACCTGCATCTACCGCATGATACCCGGTTCTGTCAAGATCTACACGATGCCGACAAGCTCGAACCCGCGACACGTGGCAACCTAGATCGGTTTCGGATTCGGCTATGAAGGGATAAGTCGTCGCACCGTAAAGCAAAGCCGATTCTAGCCGATCTAGATTGGGCAAAGGTGTGTTGCATGAATTAAGCACAGAGTAAAAACGAAGCAACACAGGGTAACTTAATGAATCTGTTAGATCTTGCCGAAATCTAACAGAGCCGATAACTTGGTCCATACTAGATCTTAGCCCACCGCATGGCTCATGACCTAACAGAGGAACCTTCTTGAGACCACAACTTAAATCCACCGGATGATACTAAGCATGGTAACAAGACTACTTGCATCAAAGCTTAAATCCACCGCATGATACTAAGCATGATACAAGGTTGCCGGTACTTACGGAGGTCGACGGATCGATGACTCCTCTCGAAGAACTCGACGACTCGACTAAAGGACTCGATGTTGGCACGGGGCCGGTTTGTTGTATTGATTGATTCGATCCTTTTACAGATGCCATGGGTTTATATTTATACCCAGGTCTTGATACAACTCCTAGTCGGACACGACTACAATACTTGTTTCTAAAAATAAATGACGGATCTTCGTGCCCATATTGCATTCCTTGTTCGAACCGGCCTTTTCCTTATGTTTTTCCACGTCATCGCGCTTTCCCGAATGCTACTGCTTTTACCTGCGGAACCATGCCTCTGCCGAATGACGACGCATTCCCGACCGCAGAACGTCTTTGCCGAATGCCTCTGGGGAAAAACTCCTTTGCCGAATGATACCTCCTCGACGACTCCAGCCCACACGTCAGCCTCTTCCTGGTGCCAATTTTTGGTGTTAACACATGCCCCTTCAATTTCGGGATAAGAGGTAACTTTTATCTCGGAATTGACCAGAAGCACTTAACATTTCCAAGTTAGTTCTGCTCGGCACCCGCTTCTTCTTTTGAATCTTCAGAGCTCTCATCCGGATCCGAACCCTAAGTCATCGACTTCCAAGATCCAACCTTCAAATGGCGGACCAAGATCTTGCTCTCCAGGTAAACTTCAATCCCCTCAAGCATGTTCGGCATTCTTCTTTCGATTTGCATTTTAAATTTCTTCTTATCCCCTTTCATTCTTGATAGGCCCTAGCTACCGAAATCCCCATCCCTGTTGAGGAAAAATCTCCATCCTATTTCCTCGGTCCCGTAGGAGATTCAGATCCTTCTGAAATCATTGCGGCCGAATCTCAGCGGATTCCTTTTAAGATTTCACTGACAAAACCTCATGAGTGGCAAGACGCCTTCAAGAACTGGCCTTTGCCCCCAATCGCCGGATGGAGAAATTGGTACAAAAGGATTTCTGACGATAAAAGTCCCCAGACGCAGAATTGGGACAGTCTTCGCATTTCTCATTGCTTGGAGCTATCTCTAGCTGAAACACCAAAAAATGAGAACCTTCTGATCGCAGCTTGCCACTTCTGGTCCAATGGTGCAAATGCTTTTCTTTTCGGCCATGGCCCAATGTCCCCTACCTTAGCCGATGTCTACATGATGACCGGCTTGAATGTTACAGGAACTGTGCACCCATATGACCATAAAGGTTCCTCCAAGCAGACAGGAGTAAGAACAGGGGTTGGATACAAGAGATATATCCAGAATCACATGTCTGATGGCCCTCTGACTGATGTCGAATACAGAGCTTTCCTGAACATGTGGCTATGCAGATCAGTCTTTTGTGGCAAAGCCAATGAGCCAACCTTGAATCATATCGTGATCGCCGAAGAGCTGGCTGCTGGAAAAGTCATCCCACTTGGGAAATACCTCCTGGGAAGCGTTTACCATATGCTCAACCAAACCACCCACCTGATGCACACTAGCAAGAAGATCCCCTGTGTCAATGGTCCCTGGTGGTTTGTCCAAATGTGGCTGCAATTATACATGCACCAAATCGTTGCTATTGATCTCAACAGCCGAGACTTCCCTTCAATTAATTATAAAGAAGGAGAAACCCGGAGAACCAAAGGTTGTCAAACTTATGGAGAAGCTGCCTCCACTGTACCTATCAACAAAAACATTGGTGAACTGTTTGAGCTCTTCTTCAGAGGTTTTGCCAATCCTCTTTGGTTTCCTTATTTGGACAATGACAATCTTACTCTCCCTTGCGAATTCAGCTTTGAGACTGGATGCACTGATGTACAATCTATAGCAATTTTTAATGCCTTCATCCAGCCCTGCATCCTGCCAGCCGAATTCTGTGGAGGGAGGCTAGTCCAAAGCACTTATGAATATTATCAGCCAAACATGATGGCTAGACAGTTGGGATGTGGCCAAGTGCCCCCTAGGCTATTCCTCCATGAATTCCTCAGGCCTAGGGAGATAGTCAAGGATTTCACAGAAACAAGAAGGATTTTCACCTATAAATGCTGTGGAACTATTTATGCACCTGATCCCTTTGTGCCAACAATATCTGCCCATCCTTCCTTCACTCTCTGGTGGCAAGAATTCCATGATCATATCTTCAATATGCCAATCTATCCCTTCTGCCTTGAGTTAATGCCTGATTACCAGCCAACTGCAGAGGTAATATGCTTATTCCTTTACCTGTCTTCATGACATTAACTCCAATCGATTCTGACTCTATTATTTTGCAGGACATAACACCTGCCCCCCTTGCCAGGGTAATCTTATACAAAACCGCAGGCCCAATATCTGCTTTGGGGCATCAATCCCCTACCTTGGCTCGGCTGATGGCTAGACAAGCTTCTTCAGATCCAATACTCACTAGACCATCATCTGTCAAGAGGAAAACCCTCCTTATAGCTGCTCCCTCAGTTGTAAAGAAGAAAAGAACAAGTAGCAAAATCAAGGTCAGAGTCTTTTTTCTTTGACTATAATGCTTTTGGTGTTTTTGCTCAGCTTCATTTCTTTTTGATTTCAGGGCAGAGAACAGCAGCCAGCAATCAGTACAGGTCCTGCCGATGCTTCAATGATTGGTAAAATTTCTCACTATCTCGTCTTTAAAGTTCCTTTCCATCGGCATTGATTCCTTTTTCAGTTTCAGAGCAAATCTCAATAGACCCAATCTTGGAGAGTTCTTCTTCTCATCAAGAACCAGCTTCAGCTTTACTTGATGTTCCTCAGCCAGAAGTCTCTTCTCCACCAAAAGATCTTCCAAGCCCTCCTCAGCATATCACACAAGAACCTTTGCCTGAGCTTGAGCTGCCTTCTCTCTCTATTCAAGAAATCAGGAATGAGGTAGAGATAATTACCCGGTTTTCCTAGTTCTTTATTCAATGGATCATCAATAATTCGGCAAAATTTTCTTTTAGGAGAAAACCACTTCTTCACCCAGCTATTCATTTACTGTGGATGATCTAGTTGCCGAACAAGGAGAAGAAACTTCTTCTGGTCAAGCTTTATCAGAGGAGAACCAAGCAAAACTGAAGGAAATCCTCTCTTTTCTGCACAAGGACACTCGAGAACAAGTTACCAACGCTGATCTTTTAAGAGACTTGCTTGAATCATTCGACCAAGATCTTCCTGCCGATATCAAGACTTCTTTAGATCCAATTTCCAGATTGGATGATCATTTTATCGCAGTGAAGCAAGCTCTGAAGAATCAATCGGTTCAACCAGCCTTGGAGCAAAGGAGAACTCTGGTAAAGCAATCTGTAAAAGACCTGCATACTCAAGTCCAGAATGACAAGGAATCATTGATCAAACTGGAATCTGAACTTGAAATAAAGGAGATCAGAAAAGCTGCACTCGAAGCCGAATTGAGAAATTTATCGGCCGAAATTGAAGCTGACAAGAAGAAGATAGTCGAGCTTCCCAAGTTAACAGAGAGAAGGCGAAAGGAAGCTTTAGCAGCTCTAAACGAAGACAAACAACTCAAGGCGAAGCTTGCTGCCCTGGCTAGAACCCAAGAAGCTGACAAAAACTTATTAGAGAACATTAGCAATATGATATCAAATGCCAAAAATGTAATCTCAAAGTTCTTGGGTGTGTAAACTATATCAAAATAGTTTGATAGCCGAATGTTTTATCAACTTTGTAGTTTCATCAATTGCTTTCATGCTCTTCTTTCCATTGTGGATAACTCATTCGGCAAAGCTGGTTTTAATAGCGTCAGACCCGAAAACGCTTCAACTATGACATAGCCGAATCTCATCCAGTCAAAGCCGAATACGACTCGATAAGAATCTCAAACGACATGAGAACCGATCGGCTGGAGAATCCTTTCCACCTTCCGAACTCTTCGGAATACGCGCCACGATCTTTGGCCACGATTTCCTCTGCGGGTTCTATAAATAAACACCCAGGCAGCCCACAGTTTTCTCACCAAGTTCTCCGCCTTCCAAGTTCTTGCCGACTCAAGTCATTCTTTTCCACATCCACAGTAACTCCGAGGAACTTCCAATGGCCGACAACAACAGGAGGCGCCCGGCCGTCGATGAGGCCGAAGGAAGTCGCGCCGGCGCTCGCCGCAGGTGATTGGTTGCTTGCTTTTCTCTGTTCTTCTCGAGATTTCCTTTCTCTTTCTTGACGAATCTTCTTTGTTCTTTCAGGGTAATCCAATGGATTGCCGGCGCTGGTGCGCCAGTTGCGGCTCCAGCCGCTGCTCCTGCGGCGCCCAACTCCTCGAGTTCGTCCAATCGGACTCGTTCATCGGACGATCCCCGCTACTCAGATGGCGATGCTCGCCGATTCAAGGCGGAGCGCGACGACTCTCGTCGCGAACTGGAGATCATCTCCAAGCAAGCTGGGATTGCGGACCTCGAATGGCAGGCCGAGCGCAAGCAGCTGCTTGAAGTCATTGATGGTGAGTCCTGCAATTTGCTCAATCTCAATTCTCGTCCTCCAAATGATATTAATCTGTTATCCCCTTGTGACTTTGCAGCGCGTGATGCTGAACTTGATCGACTGAAGGCGCTGGTGGAGGAGCTGGCGGACAAGGTGAACGCCCAAGGGGACACACCCGAGGCACGCCTTGGCGCGGTGGCAGGTCGTGTCGACGAAGTGGCCTCCCATGGCGTTCGCCTGGGCGTCGCTGCGGGTCTCGTCGCTATGTCGACGCACACCGGCACTGACTATTCCAGGATGCCGGTTGGTTTTGCCAACGGCAGCCCAGAAGACATCGATGATATTGACGTCTCCATTGATCGTCTTGATGGCCATGGTGCTGCCATTGCCGATTCCATTCATCCCCAGTCTGTTTTGAACAGACTCTTCCAGTAGTTTGTATTAGGGATTTATGGAATTTCGGCAATAAAACTTATCTTTTGTGATCTTGCATGAACTCTTGATGTAATATATTTTTCTGCTAAGGGCAATACATTCAGTACTGGCCATTTTTCTTTTTTCTCCAATGTCTCTGTCAATTTCCTTCTAAAGACGATTTCTTCCCAAATATCGGCTGTTCGGCAATTTAATATATCAATTACCGATCGATCTCAATACTGGGATAATACCTCTTCAAATATCTCCCATTTATAGCAGAAGCAAATTCCTCTCCCAATAATGTCTTCAAAATATATGCATTTCCAGGCACGCATCTAATTACTCTGAAAGGACCTTCCCAATTTGGAGACCATTTGCCGAATGCTGCATATTTGGTTCCAATCGGCAATATCGCTTTCCAAACTAGATCACCTTCTGTAAATTGCTTAACCTTCACCTTCTTGTTGTAATACTTAGCAACTCGTATTTTGTTCTTCTCAATATTCTCCAAGGCCCTGAGACGAATCATATGCAAATCTTCTAATTCGTCCATCATTAAATCTTTATAATCCTTAGAACTTAAATCCTTTTGCAACTTTATTCTTCTTGAGTCTAATTGTATCTCCCATGGTAAGATAGCATGATGCCCATACACCAACTCATAAGGAGACGTCTGTGTAGCTCCATGTGGAGCCATTCGGTAAGCCCATAAAGCCTCATTGAGTACCGAATGCCACTTGCTCGGCTTCTGATCAATCTTCTTCTGTATAATTTTAATCATAATCTTGTTAGAAGCCTCTGCCTGACCATTAGCTTGGGCATAATAAGGAGAAGAATTTAACAATTTGATCCCCATACTTTCAGCAAAATCTCTGAATTCTGAAGATGTAAATTGAGTCCCTTGATCAGTAGTGATTGTCTGAGGAATCCCGAATCTGTAAATGATATGTTCCTTAACAAACTCAACCATATTTTCTGATGTCACCTTTTTCAACGGAACTGCCTCCACCCACTTAGTAAAATAATCAGTCGCCAAAAGCACAAACTTATGCCCCTTGCTAGATGGAGGATTTATTTGGCCAATCAAATCTATTCCCCATCCTCTGAATGGCCATGGCTTGATAATGGGATTCAAAGCCGATGCCGGAACTCTCTGAATGTTTCCAAATCTCTGACAGTCTTGACATCCCTTATAATATTCAAAACAATCTTCCAACATTGTCGGCCAGTAATATCCAGTTCTTCTAATAACCCACTTCATTCGGTAGGCCGATTGATGTGCTCCACACAACCCATCATGTACTTCACTCATCAGCCTTTTTGCTTCTTCATGATTTAAGCAATGTAACAGCACCCCATCCAAGGATTTATAATACAAATTATCATCAAGAAGAACAAATTTTAAAGCTTTATACCTGAGCTTTCTAGAAACTTTTCGGGATGGATTCTCCAGATAATCGGCAATCTCTTTTCTCCAATCATCCTCTGCCAGATTACTCCCGAATGCATACACATCATTAGCAAAAACTTCTCGAAGCTCTTTATAACCTGATGCACTTTGGGCCAATCTATTTGCCTCTCCATTATCCCCTCTAGGAATGTGTTGTAGAATTACTGACCGAAAGCTCTTCAATATTTCTTTGCATTCTTCATAGTAATTCCTCAAGGTATCACTTTTGCACTCATATTCACCATTCAATTGTTTTATGACCAATTCTGAATCTCCAAAAATTTCAACCGCAATGGCCTTTGCTTCTTTCAAGTATTGGAGCCCTTTGAGCAATGCCTCATACTCAGCTTGATTGTTAGTAACAGCAGATTGAATGGGAACAGCAAACTCAAATGTTTCTCCTTTGGGTGAAATTAATAAGATACCTGCTCCACCACCTTTGTTGCATGAAGATCCATCGAAGAATAACACCCAAGGAACAATGTTAAGCAAATTTATCGATGTATCATGATGTTCAGTAATGAAGTCGGCAATAATCTGTCCCTTAACAGCCTTTGCCGATTCAAATCTTAACTCAAATTCAGACAAAGCTAAAATCCATTTGCCAACCCTTCCGTTCAAAATTGGCATAGACAACATGTGTTTTATCACATCAAACTTCGAATACACAATGCATTTGGCATGTAGTAAGTAGTGCCGAAATTTTGTACAGGAGTAGTAAACACATAAGCAAAGCTTCTCTATAGCCGAATACCTTGTCTCTGGATCTAGTAACTTTCGGCTAAGGTATGCAACTACTCTTTCCTTCCCTTCAAATTCTTGAATGAGGGCCGATCCAATAGTTTGGGCATCGGCCGCCACGTACAACTTGAAAGGCTTGTTCAATTGTGGAGGCACCAATACTGGTGGCTTCTTCATGTACTCCTTTATTTCATCAAAAGCCTTCTGTTGTTCGTCACCCCATACAAACTTTTGACCCTTTTTTATTTTCAACAGTGAGGAAAAGGGCAACACCTTTTGTGACAAGTTTGATATGAACCTTCTCACAAAATTTATCTTGCCAAGCAGCGATTGTAACTCTTTAAGATTAGTTGGAGGAACAATTTCATCAATTGCCTTCATGCTTTTCTTACCAACTCCTATTCCTCCTTCATGTACCAAAAATCCCAGAAACTCTCCAGCCGAAACTCCAAAAGCACACTTGTTCGGGTTCATCTTAAGCCCATGTTTCCTGGTGCATTCTAGAGTTTTCCTTATGTCGGCCAAATGAGACTCATGATCCAATGACTTGATCACCACATCATCAATATATATTTCCACAATCTTGCCGATCAACTCATGAAAAATATAATTCATAGCCCTTTGATAAGTTGCACCGGCATTTTTCAATCCAAAGGTCATGACAACCCACTCAAACAACCCTATGTGTCCAGGACACCTGAAAGCTGTCTTTACTATATCTTCCAATGCCATATAAATCTGATTATATCCTGCGTTACCATCCATGAAACTGAGCACTTTGTGTCCAGCAGCAGCATCAACCAACGAATCAGCAATAGGCATTGGATATCCATCCATGGGTGTAGCCTTGTTTAGGTCTCTAAAATCTATGCAAACCCTCATCTTTCCGTTTTTCTTATAGACAGGAACAATATTAGAGATCCAATCCGCGTATTTACATGGCCGAATGAAATTTGCATCTAGTAATCTTTCAATCTCTTTTTTCACATCGGCCAACACTTCTTCCTTGTAGATTTTTCGGGGTGGTTGCTTGTAAGGTCTGTATCCAGGTTTGATTGGCAACCGATGCTCAACAATAGAACGGTCTAGACCGGGCATCTCCGAATAATCCCAAGCAAAGCAGTCCTTGTATTCTTTTAACAATGTCACCAATTTTTCTTTGAAAACCGAATCCAAGTTAGCACTGATAAATGTCGGCCTTGGCTTGTCACCATCTCCAATGTCCACTTCTTCTAATTTATCGGCCGACACAAATCCACGTCCTAATTTTCCATCAGTCCCATCAATTGGATTTTCCATCAAAAATTACTATGAGAGCCGACTGCTTCGATCGGCTGCTGATCACTGCTGGCTGGTGCCACAGGACCTTCTCCCCAATCTTTGCCTGAGAAACAATCTATGCCTTGATATTCCCAGAAAGCTGGTTCCATATTTGCCACGCTTATTGAATCATCTGCTTGGACAATCTCCACCTCATCATCTATCCACTGAATAAGCTGTTGATGCATAGTAGATGGAATACAACAATTTGCATGAATCCAATCTCTTCCAAGCAGCAAGCTATATGCCCCTTTGCCCTCAATGACAAAGAAAGTCGTAAGCAGAGTCTTGGACCCAATCATCAGATCAACGTGCACGCATCCCTTGGTGTCCGAAGGATTTCCAGCAAAATCATTTAGAATTATGCTCGTTGGTGTCAAATCTCTAAGGCCCATACCAAGCTTCCTGAATGTGGTATATGGCATTACATTGACAGCAGCTCCTCCATCGACAAACATCTTGGTCAATGGTTTGCCATTAACATATCCCTTCAAGTACAGTGGCTTCATGTGCCGATTCTGGGCTGGCTTCTCAAAAACAGCTTGTTTGTTCAACATCAATTGTGCCATTAACCCAAATTGTTCGGCATCATCTATATCGGGCAATATTTCTTCCTGTACAATTTGGTTAGCTGGAGCCATGAATTCATTCGGCAGAAAACATACCATACATGTAGGAGCCGAATGACTATGTTCGTCAGGCCTGTCTTTTGGGAGCCATATCGATTTCATCCTAGGCCTTGCTTGCTTTAATTCTTGATTCCTCAGGCGTTGGACTCTTCTCTTCTGACTCCTTCTTAAACCAGGTGGACACCACTGTCCTTTCTGCCAAACATACTCACGATCTTCTTCCTCATGATCAACCCATCTGTAATCAGCATGTCTCTTTCTTGGTTGATCATCAAAACGCCGATCATCACTAGGATGCATCCTACCAATTCTTTCATGGACAGATCGGCGATTTGCAACATTTTGCCTATGTTCGACATACCCATTATTGCACTCAGGACAGTTATTCCTCGTAGGCAGCTTTAAACCCTCGTTCCAACAGTGTCTGAAGAATGCACACCCCCAATGCGCACGTTCCTGCTCTCGAGCATACTCTTCTTGTTCTTCCTCAAACCTTTCTTCTTCGCGCCTTCTTTTCTCCTCCTCGTATTCACGCCTTCGAAAACGCTCCTTTTCTTGCTGACGCTGCCATTTGTTGAGAAGAATACGTGTAGTAACTCTAGGTTTAAAGGATTCTCCCACTTCAAATCGGCTATTCGGGAACCGAAGATCTTTCTGGCGAATCTGTTCAATTGTGATCTGCCGAGTGGGATCAACTGAACCATCCTGTCTTGCCTTTTTTGAGGTTAAAACTTTCAATTTTCCTTTTTCTCCAGATGGAACAGCATTTACCATATTAACCGAGAACCCGATCATATTCTGAGGGAAAGGGTTACTGTCCAGTTTCATCTTGTTGTCGAATTTCAGATGTCCTTCCTGGATAGCTTTCTGAATCTTCATCCTAAAGACTCTACATTCATTAATGGAATGAGAATTTCTATCATGAAACCCACAGTACCTCTTATCTTTCACTCCATCAGGCCGAAGCATAGAATGCCCCTCTGGCAATTTGATTCGGCCTTCTTTCACCAGAAACTCAAACAATTTGTCTGCCTTAGTCACATCAAAATCATATGTTCCCTTCATCTGTTTGATCCATCTTTGAGTCATTGTAACTGGTTCTTTGCTCCACACTATCTCTGCTGCGGCTATCTCCTCGCTATCTTCATACTCATCTTCTTGATCTGCTCTTTCAAGGAATTGGTTATAGATGTCAGCCACATCATTATTTTTAGCAAATCTGGCATCTTTCTTGAAACCATATGTCTGGTTACTCATCAAGGCCAATCTGTGCGACAACTGGCCCAGATCATCAAACTCCATCCCGAATAGCTTCTCCCGAATGGCAGGTAACATGCCAGCTACAGCCATACCAGCCAGTTGATCATCAGGTATGTTCAGAGAAAAGCACATACTCTTTGTTTCCCTAAATCTCCTGAGGAACTCCGTAGGTGTTTCATTATTCCTCTGTCTCAAGCTGGTCAAATCAACCAACTTTTTCTCGGTACTGCCAATGTAGTAATGAGCATGGAATTTCTGTTCCAGGTCTTTCCAAGTACAAATCGACTGAGCAGGCAAAGAAGCAAACCATGTAAAAGCTGGACCCGTCAGTGATAAAGGAAAGTATCTGATTCTGAAAGCTTCATCTGCCGAAGCCTCTCCAAGCTGCATCAGATATCGAGCTATATGTTCCACAGTGCTAGTATCATCTTGTCCTGAGAATTTAGTAAACTCTGTAGGCACCTTGACTCTATTCGGCAATGATACCCTTTGGTACCATTCTGGGAAAGGAGATGAGTACATGTACCCCTGACTTTTAGGCTTCAGACCGAATTGATTTTGCAATACATCGGTCATTTTTTGCACCATGAGGTCAATACTGGTATCTTGATTCCCTGGTCTTCCAGCAAGCATGCCTGCAGTACCAACATATCCAGGATTCGGGAGAGCGTCGATAGCATTGTAATCCATAAACTCTGAATATCCGTTTCCATATAAATCCCTCTGCAGTCTGTTGTTCAAGGGAGATATCTTGTAAGCAGAAACAGGCGGATTCCTTGTGGTGCCGAATGCCATATCACCGTATGTGCGAGTTTTCGGCAATGCAGGCTGAGGATCTTGCCGAATCGGTTGTCCATTTGTATCTTTAGCACCAGAACCTCCAGTCTCATCAGCATTTCCTTTACCATGTGGTTTCTGAACTGGTGCTTGAACATTGAAGTACGTCGGACCACCCAATTGCCCATGTATTTGCTCGAAGGGTTTATCCACATGCTGACCAAAAATGCTTACCATTATATGCCGAAAACTGTTCAAGAACGCAGCATTGTGATTGGTCATTGCTTCCCCCAAAGCTTTGTATAACAAGCCCGAAAATCTCTCCCTCTCTTCTTCTTCAGTAAGATCAGATTGCCCAGGAAGGAGAACTCTTGGCAGATCGGACTTGAGAAAAGGTGCACCACTCCTGTTCTTGGCGAAAGATAGTAAACATTTGTTAATGAATTGACCAGCAGCAGCCTTTACCATCTGTTGATGCTCTTCAGACAATTCTTCCAAAGTGACATCCATGATGTCGCTCAACTCAGGCATCTTGAAAACTTGTGTGTGTCCCACCGGGCGTGCCAAAAAGTGTGTTGACGTAAAATCCGCACCTCACGCCAAGCACACAGCAAGCCGAATTAGCTGGCTTCACACGTGGCCCGGGCTTTTGAATCCGGAAGCGTGCCAGTCAGTTTGCCTGAAAACTAACAAAGGGACAAAAAGGTTTAGATCAAAACCTGGAACGTGCCGGGTGAGACCAGACAGTTCCATATTTGCGGCGTTGAAGCCAATCTCAAGAGACATATTGTTGACGTAAAATCCGCACCTCACGCCAAGCACACAGCAAGCCGAACAAGCTGGCTTCACACGTGGCCCTGACTTTCGAATCCGGAAGCGTGCCAGTCAGTTTGCCTGAAAACTAACAAAGGGATAAAAAACGTTTAGATCAAAACCTGGAACGTGCCGGGTGAGACCAGACAGTTCCATATTTGCAGCATCGAAGCCAATCTTGAGAGACATATAGCTACAGAGAAGCTATCTGTCGGCAGTTAAACCCACATTCGGCAATCGACAAGGTACGCAAGGATCGCACTGCCGAATGCATGACGTAAGCATGACGAAAGATCGGCTTTCAACAGAATGAACATTACAACACATACTCATAGCCGATTAACGAGAAACAGAGCATGATGGATAAACAAAAGGGTGAAACATGATCATAAATTCGCAGTAAACAAGGAATGCATAGGCCGAAAGCAGCACCCGTCAAGCATGGCAACGAACGAGTTAATCCACCGCATGATACAACTCGTTTGAGGCCACACCACCAATCAGATTAGATCAATTCACCGCATGATACAATCTAATCGTGAAAGGCTAAAAGCACTCATTGTCCAATGCAAACCCACGAACACACGTTCACTCGTGAGAGCATTGCCGAATACGGCTACTTAGCCGAATCGGGATCCATGGCGAAGGAACAAACCTAATCGGTAAAGATAAATCTATCAGATCGAATCGAATTCTAATCCACCGGATGATTAGTTCTAAGACGACCCAAAAACCTGCATCTACCGCATGATACCCGGTTCTGTCAAGATCTACATGATGCCAATAAGCTTGAACCCGCGACACGTGGCAACCTAGATCGGTTTCGATTTCGGCTGTGAGGGGATAATTCATCATGTTATGAAGTATAGCCGATTCTAGCCGATCTAGATTGGGCAAAGGTGTGTTGCATGAATTAAGCACATAGTAAAAACAGAGCAACACAGGGTAACTTAATGAATCTGTTAGATCTTGCCGAAATCTAACAGAGCCGATAACTTGGTCCATACTAGATCTTAGCCCACCGCATGGCTCATGACCTAACAGAGGAACCTTCTTGAGACCACAACTTAAATCCACCGGATGATACTAAGCATGGTAACAAGACTACTTGCATCAAAGCTTAAATCCACCGCATGATACTAAGCATGATACAAGGTTGTCGGTACTTACGGAGGTCGACGGATCGATGACTCCTCTCGAAGAACTCGACGACTCGACTAAAGGACTCGATGTTGGCACGGGGCCGGTTTGTTGTATGATTGATTCGATTCGTTTACAATTGCCATGGGTTTATATTTATACCCAGGTCTTGATACAACTCCTAGTCGGACACGACTACAACACTTGTTTCTAAAAATAAATGACGAATCTTCGTGCCCATATTGCTTTCCTTGTTCGAACCGGCTTTTTCCTTATGTTGATCCACGTCATCATGTCTTCCCGAATGCTACTACTCTTCGCCTGTGGAACAGTACCTCTGCCGAATGATGACGCATTCCTGACTGCAGAGTATCTCTGCCAAACGTTTCAGAGGAAACCTCCTAGCCGAATGGCCACGCGTTCCCGACCGCAGAACGTCTTTGCCGAATGCCTCTGGGGAAAAAACTCCTTTGCCGAATGATATCCTTCTACCAAATCCGGCCCACATGTCAGCCTCTTCCTGGTGCCAATTTTTGGTGTCAACACATGCCCCTTCAATTTCGGGATAAGAGGTAACTTTTATCTCGGAATTGACCAAAAGCACTTAACATTTCCAAGTTAGTTCTGCTCGGCACCCGCTTCTCCTTCCGAATCTTCAGAGCTCTCATCCGGATCCGAACCCTAAGTCATCGTCTTCCAAGATCCAACCTTCAAATGGCGGACCAAGATCTTGCTCTCCAGGTAAACTTCAATACCCTCAAGTATGTTCGGCAGTCTTCTTTCGATTTGTATTTTAAATTTCTTCTTATCCTCTTTCATTCTTGATAGGCCCTAGCTGCCGAAATCCTCATCCCTGTTGAGGAAAAATCTCCATCCTACTTCCTCGGTCCCGTAGGAGATTCAGATCCTTCTGAAATCATTGCGGCCGAATCTCAGCGGATTCCCTTTAAGATTTCACTGACCAAACCTCAGGAGTGGCAAGATGCTTTCAAGAACTGGCCTTTGCCCCCAATCGCCGGATGGAGAAATTGGTATAAAAGGATGTCTGATGATAAAAGCCCTCAAACACAAAATTGGGATCATTTGCGTATTTCTCATTGCCTGGAGCTGTCATTAGCTGAAACACCAAAGAATGAGAACCTCCTGATTGCAGCTTGCCACTTTTGGTCCAATGGTACAAATACCTTTCTTTTTGGTCATGGCCCAATGTCTCCTACTTTGGCCGATGTCTACATGATGACCGGCCTGAATGTTACAGGAACTGTACACCCATATGATCACAAAGGTTCCTCCAAGCAGACAGGAGTGAAAACAGGGGTTGGATATAAGAGATACATTCAGAATCATATGTCTGATGGCCCTCTGACCGATGTTGAATACAGGGCCTTCCTGAATATGTGGCTATGCAGATCAGTCTTTTGTGGCAAAGCCAATGAGCCAACCTTGAATCACATTGTAATGGCTGAAGAGCTGGCTGCTGGAAAAGTCATCCCACTTGGGAAATACCTTCTGGGAAGCGTCTATCATATGCTCAATCAAACCACCCACCTGATGCACACCAGAAAGAAGATCCCCTGTGTCAATGGTCCCTGGTGGTTTGTCCAAATGTGGCTGCAATTATACATGCACCAAATCGTTGCTATTGATCTCAACAGCCGAGACTTCCCTTCAATCAATTATAAAGAAGGAGAAACCCGGAAAACCAAAGGTTGTCAAACTTATGGAGAAGCTGCCTCCACTGTATCTATCAACAAAAACATTGGTGAACTGTTTGAGCTCTTCTTCAGAGGTTTTGCCAATCCTCTTTGGTTCCCTTATTCGGACAATGACAATCTTACTCTCCCTTGCGAATTCAGCTTTGAGACTGGATGCACTGATGTACAATCTGTAGCAATTTTTAATGCCTTCATCCAGCCCTGCATCCTGCCAGCCGAATTCTGTGGAGGGAGGCTAGTCCAAAGCACTTATGAATATTATCAGCCAAACATGATGGCTAGACAGTTGGGATGTGGCCAAGTGCCCCCTAGGCTATTCCTCCATGAATTCCTCAGGCCTAGGGAGATAATCAAGGATTTCACAGAAACAAGAAGGATTTTCAACTATAAATGCTGTGGAACTATTTATGCACCTGATCCTTTTGTGCTAATAGTATCTGCCCATCCTTCCTTCACCTTCTGGTGGCAAGAATTCCATGATCATATCTTCAACATGCCAATCCATCCTTTCTGCCTTGAATTAATGCCTGATTATCAGCCAACTGCAGAGGTAATATGCTTATTCCTTTATCTGTCTTAACAACATTAGCCCCAATCGATTCTGACTTTATTATTTTGCAGGACATAACACCTGCCCTTCTTGCCAGGGTAATTTTATACAAAACTGCAGGCCCAATCTCTGCTTTGGGGCACCAATCCCCTACTTTGGCTCAACTGATGGCTAGACAAGCTTCTTCAGATCCAATACTCACTAGACCATCATCTGTCAAGAGGAAAACCCTCCTCATAGCTGCTCCTTCAGTTGTAAAGAAGAAAAGAACAAGTAGCAAAATCAAGGTCAGAGTCCTTCTTCTTTGACTATAATGCTTTTGGTGTTTTTGCTCAGCTTTATTTCCTTTTGATTCCAGGGCAGAGAACAACAGCTAGCAATCAGTGCAGGTCCTGCCGATGCTTCAATGATTGGTAAAATTTCTCACTATCTCATCTTCAAAGTTCCTTTCCATCGGCATTGATTCCTTTTCAGTTTCAGAGCAAACTTCAACAGACCCAATCTTGGAGAGTCCTCCTTCTCATCAAGAACTAGCTTCAGCTTCTCCTGATGTTCCTCAACTAGAAGCCTCTTCTCCACCAACAGATCTTCCAGGCTCTCCTCAGCATGACATACAAGAATCTTTGCCTGAGCTCGAGCTGCCCTCTCTTTCCATCCAAGAGACCAGAAATGAGGTAGAAATAATTACCCAGTCTTCCAGTTCTTTATTCAATGGATCATCAATAATTCGGCAATATCTTTTTTCAGGAGAAAACCACTTCTTCACCCAGCTATTCATTTGCTGTGGATGATCTAGTTGCCGAACAAGGAGAAGAGACCTCTTCTGGTCAAACTTTATCAGAGGAGAACCAGGCAAAATTGAAGGAAATCCTCTCTTTTCTGCATAAGGACACTCGGGAACAAGTTACTAATGCTGATCTTTTAAGAGATTTGCTTGAATCATTTGACCAAGATCTTCCTGCCGATATCAAGACTTCTTTAGATCCAATTTCCAGATTGGATGATCAGTTTATCGCAGTGAAGCAAGCTCTGAAGAATCAATCGGCTCAACCAGCCTTGGAGCAAAGGAGAACTTTGGTCAAGCAATCTGTAAAAGACCTGCATACTCAAGTTCAGAATGACAAGGAATCATTGATCAAACTGGAATCTGAACTTGAAATGAAGGAGATCAGAAAAGCTGCGCTCGAAGCCGAATTGAGAAATTTATCGGCCGAAATTGAAGCTGACAAGAAGAAGATAATCGAGCTTCCCAAGTTAACAGAGAGAAGGCGAAAGGAAGCCTTAGCAGCTCTAAACGAAGACAAACAACTCAAGGCGAAGCTTGCTGCCCTGACCAGAACCCAAGAAGCTGACAAAAACTTATTAGAGAACATTAGCAATATGATATCAAATGCCAAAAATGTAATCTCAAAGTTCTTGGGTGTGTAAATTGTGTCAAAATATTTTGATAGCCGAATGTTATATCAACTTTGCAGTTTCATCAATTGCTTTCATGCTCTTCTTTCCATTGTGGATGACTCATTCGGCAAAGCTGGTTTTAATAGCGTCAGACCCGAAAACGCCTTAACTATGACATAGCCGAATCTCATCCAGTCAAAGCCGAATACGACTCGATAAGAATCCCAAACGACATGATAACCGATCGGCTGGAGAATCCTTTCCACCTTCCGAACTCTTCGGAATATGCGCCACGATCTTTGGCCACGATTTCCTCTGCGGGTTCTATAAATAAACACCCAGGCAGCCCACAGTTTCTTCACCAAGTTCTTCGTCTTCCAAGTTCTTGCCGACTCAAGTCATTCTCTTCTCCATCCACAGTAACTCCGAGGAACTTTCAATGGCTGACAACAACAGAAGGCGCCCGGCCGCCGATGAGGCCGAAGGAAGTCGCGCCGGCGCTCGCCGCAGGTGAGTAGCTGCTCGCTTCTCTCTATTCTTCTCGAGATTTCCTCCCTCTTTCTTGACGAATCTCTTTGTTCTTTCAGGGTAATCCAATGGATTGCCGGCGCTGGCGCGCCAGTCGCAGCTCCAGCCGCTGCTCCTGCGGCATCTTCGAGTTCGTCTAATCGATCTCTCGAATCGGACGACTACCGCTACACGGACGGCGATGCTCGCCGATTCAAGGCGGAGCGCGACGACTCTCGTCGTGAACTGGAGGCTATCTCCAAGCAAGCCGGGATTGCAGACCTCGAATGGCAGCACGAGCGCAAGCAGCTGCTCGAAGTTATTGATGGTGAGTCTTGCAATCTGCTCAATCTCAATCTTGTCCCCCAACTGATATTACTCTGCTGCCCCTTTTGTAAACTTGCAGCGCGTGATGCTGAACTCGACCGACTGAAGGCGCTGGTGAATGAGCTGGCGAACAAGGTGAATGCTCCTGGGGACACACCAGAAGCTCGCCTTGGTGCGGTGATGGGCCGCATCGATGAGGTGGCCTCGCACGGCATCCGTCTGGGCACTGCCGCAGGCCTAGTTGCCATGTCGACGCACACCAATACCGACTACTCCAGGCTACCGACCGGCTTCGCTGATGGTAACCCGGAGGAGATCGACGACATCGAGGCCTCCATAGATCGCCTTGATGCTCATGGCGCCGCCATTGCCGATTCCATTCATCCTCAATCCGTTTTGAACAAGCTATTCCATTAGTTTGTACTAGGGATTTATGGAATTTCGGCAATAAAACTTATCTTTTGTGATCTTGCATGAACATCTGATGTAGTATATTTTGTGCTGAGGGCAATACATTCAGTACTGGCCATTTTCCTTTTCTGTCAACATTTGTTCTGAAGGCGATTTCTTCCCGAAAATCGGCTGTTCGGCAGATTAATATATCAATCACCGATCGATTTCAACACTGGGATAATACCTCTTCAAATATCTTCCATTTATAGCAGAAGCAAATTCTTCTCCCAATAATGTCTTCAAAATATATGCATTTCTAGGCACGCATCTAACCACTCTGAAAGGACCTTCCCAATTTGGAGACCACTTGCCGAATGCTGCATATTTGGTTCCAATCGGCAACATCGCTTTCCAGACTAAATCACCTTCTGTAAATTGCTTAACTTTCACCTTCTTATTGTAATACTTAGCAACTCGCATTTTGTTCTTCTCAATATTCTCCAAGGCCCTGAGACGAATCATATGCAAATCTTCTAATTCGTCCATCATTAAATCTTTATAATCTTTAGAACTTAAATCCTTTTGTAACTTTACTCTTCTTGAGTCTAATTGTATCTCCCATGGTAAGACAGCATGATGCCCATACACCAACTCATAAGGAGACGTTTGTGTAGCCCCATGTGGAGCCATTCGGTAAGCCCATAAAGCCTCACTGAGTACCGAATGCCACTTTCTCGGCTTCTGG
This sequence comes from Echinochloa phyllopogon, assembly GCA_033239725.1. Classification (NCBI taxonomy): domain Eukaryota; kingdom Viridiplantae; phylum Streptophyta; class Magnoliopsida; order Poales; family Poaceae; genus Echinochloa; species Echinochloa phyllopogon. The sequence continues at coordinate 51,526,307 of BTCW01000002.1, forward strand.
TCAATCTTCTTCTGTATAATTTTAATCATAATCTTGTTAGAAGCCTCTGCCTGACCATTAGCTTGGGCATAATAAGGAGAAGAATTTAACAATCTGATGCCCATACTTTCAGCAAAATCTTTGAATTCTGAAGATGTAAATTGAGTCCCTTGATCAGTGGTGATTGTCTGAGGAATCCCAAATCTGTAAACGATGTGTTCTTTAACAAATTCAACCATATTCTCCGACGTCACCTTCTTTAATGGAATTGCCTCAACCCACTTGGTAAAATAATCGGTTGCCAAAAGCACGAACTTATGCCCCTTGCTAGATGGAGGATTTATTTGGCCAATCAAATCTATTCCCCATCCTCTGAATGGCCATGGCTTGACAATGGGATTCAAAACCGATGCCGGAACTCTCTGAATGTTTCCAAATTTCTGACAGTCTTGACATCCTTTATAATATTCAAAACAATCTTCCAACATTGTCGGCCAGTAATATCCAGTTCTTCTAATAACCCACTTCATTCGGTAGGCCGATTGATGTGCTCCACACAACCCATCATGTACTTCACTCATCAGTCTTTTTGCTTCTTCATGGTTTAAGCAATGTAACAGCACTCCATCCAGGGATTTATAATACAAATTATCATCAAGAAGAATAAACTTTAAAGCTTTATACCTGAGCTTTCTAGAAACTTTTCGGGATGGATTCTCCAGATAATCGGCAATCTCTTTTCTCCAATCATCTTCTGCCAGATTACTCCCGAATGCATATACATCATTAGCAAAAACTTCTCGAAGCTCTTTATAACCTGATGCACTTTGGGCCAATCTATTTGCCTCTCCATTATCCCCTCTAGGAATGTGTTGTAGAATTACTAACCGAAAGCTCTTCAATATCTCTTTGCATTCTTCATAGTAATTCCTCAAGGTATCACTTTTGCACTCATATTCACCATTCAATTGCTTTATGACCAATTCTGAATCTCCAAAAATTTCAACTGCAACGGCCTCTGCTTCTTTCAAATATTGGAGCCCTTTGAGCAATGCCTCATACTCAGCTTGATTGTTAGTAACAACAGATTGAATGGGAACAGCAAACTCAAATGTTTCTCCTTTGGGTGAAATTAATAAGATACCTGCTCCACCACCTTTGTTGCATGAAGATCCATCGAAGAATAACACCCAAGGAACAATGTTAAGCAAATCTATCGATGTATCATGATGTTCAGTAATGAAGTCGGCAATAATCTGTCCCTTAACAGCCTTTGCCGATTCAAATCTTAATTCAAATTCAGACAAAGCTAAAATCCATTTGCCAATCCTTCCGTTCAAAATTGGCATAGACAACATGTGTTTTATCACATCAAACTTTGAATACACAATGCATTCGGCATGTAGTAAGTAGTGCCGAAATTTTGTACAGGAGTAGTAAACACATAAGCAAAGTTTCTCTATAGCCGAATACCTTGTCTCTGGATCCAGTAACTTTCGGCTAAGGTATGCAACCACTCTTTCCTTCCCTTCAAATTCTTGAATGAGGGCCGATCCAATAGTTTGGGCATCGGCCGCCACGTACAACTTGAAAGGCTTGTTCAATTGTGGAGGCACCAATACTGGTGGCTTCTTCATGTACTCCTTTATTTCATCAAAAGCCTTCTGCTGTTCGTCACCCCATACAAACTTTTGATCCTTCTTTATTTTTAACAGTGAGGAAAAGGGCAACACCTTTTGTGACAAGTTTGATATGAACCTTCTCACAAAATTTATTTTGCCAAGCAATGATTGTAGCTCTTTAAGATTAGTTGGAGGAACAATTTCATCAATTGCCTTCATGCTTTTCTTACCAACTCCTATTCCTCCTTCATGTATCAAAAATCCCAGAAACTCTCCAGCCGAAACTCCAAAAGCACACTTGTTCGGGTTCATCTTAAGCCCATGTTTCCTGGTGCATTCTAGAGTTTTCCTTATGTCGGCTAAATGAGACTCATGATCCAATGATTTGATCACCACATCATCAATATATATTTCCACAATCTTGCCGATCAATTCATGAAAAATATAATTCATAGCCCTTTGATAAGTTGCACCGGCATTTTTCAATCCAAAGGTCATGACAACCCATTCAAACAACCCTATGTGTCCAGGACATCTGAAAGCTGTCTTTACTATGTCTTCCAATGCCATATAAATCTGATTGTATCCTGCGTTACAATCCATGAAACTGAGCACTTTGTATCCAGCAGCAGCATCAACCAATGAATCAGCAACAGGCATTGGATATCCATCCATGGGTGTAGCCTTGTTTAAGTCTCTAAAGTCTATGCAAACCCTCATCTTTCCATTCTTCTTATAAACAGGAACGATATTAGAGATCCAATCCGCGTATTTACATGGCCGAATAAAATTTGCATCTAGTAATCTTTCAATCTCCTTTTTTACATCGGCCAACACTTCTTCCTTGTAGATTTTTCGGGGTGGTTGCTTGTAAGGCCTGTATCCAGGTTTGATTGGCAACCGATGCTCAACAATAGAACGGTCTAGACCAGGCATCTCCGAATAATCCCAAGCAAAGCAGTCCTTGTATTCTTTCAACAATGTCACCAACCTTTCTTTGAAAACCGAATCCAAGTTAGCACTGATAAATGTCGGCCTTGGCTTGTCACCATCTCCAATGTCCACTTCTTCTAATTTATCGGCCGACACAAATCCACGTCCTAATTTTCCATCAGTTCCATCAATTGGATTTTCCATCAAAAATTACTATGAGAGCCGACTGCTTCGATCGGCTGTTGATCACTGCTGGCTGGTGCCACAGGACCTTCTCCCCAGTCTTTACCTGAGAAACAATCTATGCCTTGATACTCCCAGAAAGCTGGTTCCATGTTTGCCACGCTTATTGAATCATCTGCTTGGATAATCTCCACCTCATCATCTATCCACTGAATAAGCTGTTGATGCATAGTAGATGGAATACAACAATTTGCATGAATCCAATCTCTTCCAAGCAGCAAGCTATATGCCCCTTTGCCTTCAATGACAAAGAAAGTCGTAAGCAGAGTCTTGGACCCAATCATCAGATCAACATGCACGCACCCCTTGGTGTCCGAAGGATTTCCAGCAAAATCATTTAGAATTATGCTTGTTGGTGTCAAATCTCTAGGGCCCATACCAAGTTTCCTGAATGTGGTATATGGCATTACATTGACAGCAGCTCCTCCATCGACAAACATCTTGGTCAATGGTTTGCCATTAACATATCCCTTCAAGTACAGTGGCTTCATGTGCCGATTCTGGGCTGGCTTCTCAAAAACAGCTTGTTTGTTCAACATCAATTGTGCCATTAACCCAAATTGTTCGGCATCATCTATATCGGGCAATATTTCTTCCTGTACAATTTGATTAGCTGGAGCCATGAATTCATTTGGCAGAAAACATACCATACATGTAGGAGCCGAATGACCACGTTCGTCAGGCCTGTCTTTTGGGAGCCATATCGATTTCATCCTAGGCCTTGCTTGCTTCAATTCTTGATTCCTCAGGCGTTGGACTCTTCTCTTCTGACTTCTTCTTAAACCAGGTGGGCACCATTGTCCTTTTTGCCAAACATAAGCATGATCCTCTTCTTCCTCGCGATCAACCCATTTGTGATCAGCATGTCTCTTTCTTGGTTGATCATTAAAACGCCGATCATCACTAGGATGCACCCTGCCAATTCTTTCATGGACAGATCGGCGATTGACAGTTCCCTGCCTATATTCATCATATCTACTATTGCATTCAGGACAATTATTCCATGTAGGAAGCTTCAAACCTTCGTTCCAACAGTGTCTGAAGAATGCACACCCCCAATGCGCACGTTCCTGCTCTCGAGCATACTCTTCCTGTTCTTCCTCAAACCTTTCTTCTTCGCGTCTTCTTTTCTCCTCCTCGTATTCACGCCTTTGAAAACGCTCTTTTTCTTGCTGACGCTGCCATTTGTTGAGGAGAATACGTGTAGTAACTCTAGGTTTAAAGGATTCTCCTACTTCTAATCGGCTATTCGGGAACCGAAGATTTTTCTGGCGAACCTGCTCAATTGTGATCTGCCGAGTGGGATCAACTGAACCATCCTGTCTTGCCTTCTTTGAGGTTAAAACTTTCAATCTTCCCTTTTCTCCAGATGGAACAGCATTCACCATATTAACCGAGAACCCGATCATATTCTGAGGGAAAGGGTTACTGTCCAGTTTCATTTTGTTGTCGAATTTCAGATGTCCTTCTTGGATAGCTTTCTGAATCTTCATTCTAAAGACTCTGCATTCATTAATGGAATGAGAATTTCTATCATGAAATCCACAGTACCTCTTATCTTTCACTCCATCAGGCCGAAGCATAGAATGCCCCTCTGGCAATTTGATTCGGCCTTCTTTCACCAGGAACTCAAACAACTTGTCTGCTTTAGTCACATCAAAATCATATGTTCCCTTCATCTGTTTGATCCATTTCTGAGTCATTGTAACTGGTTCTTTGCTCCACACTATCTCTGCTGCAGCTATCTCCTCGCTATCTTCATATTCATCTTCTTGATCTGCTCTTTCAAGGAATTGGTTATAGATGTCAGCCACATCATTATTTTTAGCAAATCTGACATCCTTCTTGAAACCATACGCCTGGTTACTCATCAAGGCCAATCTGTGCGACAACTGGCCCAGATCATCAAACTCCATCCCGAATAGCTTCTCCCGAATAGCAGGCAGCATTCCAGCTACAGCCATACCAGCTAGTTGATCATCAGGTATGTTTAGAGAAAAGCACATACTTTTAGTTTCCCTAAATCTCCTGAGGAACTCTGTAGGTGTTTCATTATTCCTCTGCCTTAAGCTGGTCAAATCAACCAACTTTTTCTCGGTACTGCCAATGTAGTAATGAGCATGGAATTTCTGTTCCAGGTCTTTCCAGGTGCAAATCGACTGGGCAGGCAAAGAAGCAAACCATGTAAAAGCTGGACCCGTTAGTGACAAAGGAAAGTATCTGATTCTGAAAGCCTCGTCCGCCGAAGCCTCTCCAAGCTGCATCAGATATCGAGCTATATGTTCCACAGTGCTAGTATCATCTTGTCCTGAGAATTTAGTAAACTCTGTAGGCACCTTGACTCTATTCGGCAATGATACCCTTTGGTACCATTCAGGGAAAGGAGACGAGTACATGTATCCCTGACTTTTAGGCTTCAGACCGAATTGATTTTGCAATACATCGGTCATTTTTTGCACCATGAGGTCGATATTGGTATCTTGATTCCCTGGTCTTCCAGCAAGCATACCTGCAGTACCAACATATCCAGGATTCGGGAGAGCGTCGATAGCATTGTAATCCATAAACTCTGAATATCCGTTTCCATACAAATCCCTCTACAGTCTGTTGTTCAAGGGAGATATCTTGTAAGCAGAAGCAGGCGGATTCCCTGTGGTGCCGAATGCCATATCACCGTATGTGCGAGTTTTCGGCAATGCAAGCTGAGGATCTTGCCGAATCGGTTGTCCATTTATATCTTTAGCACCAGAACCTCCAGTTTCATCAGCATTCCCTTTACCATGTGGTTTCTGAACTGGTGCTTGAACATTGAAGTATGTCGGGCCACCCAATTGCCCATGTATCTGCTCAAAGGGTTTATCCACTTGCTGACCAAAAATGCTTATCATTATATGCCGAAAACTGTTTAAGAACGCAGCATTGTGATTGGTCATTGTCTCTCCCAAAGCTTTGTATAACAAGCCCGAGAATCTCTCCCTCTCTTCTTCTTCAGTAAGATCAGATTGCCCAGGAAGGAGAACTCTTGGCAGATCGGACTTGAGAAAAGGTGCACCACTCCTGTTCTTGACGAAAGACAGTAAACATTTGTTAATGAATTGACTAGCAGCAGCCTTTACCATCTGTTGATGCTCCTCAGACAACTCTTCCAAAGTAACATCCATGATGTTGCTCAACTCAGGCATCTTGAAAACTTGCGTGTGTCCCACCGGGCGTGCCAAAAAGTGTGTTGACGTAAAATCCGCACCTCACGCCAAGCACACAGCAAGCCGAACAAGCTGGCTTCACACGTGGCCCTGACTTTCGAATCCGGAAGCGTGCCAGTCAGTTTGCCTGAAAACTAACAAAGGGATAAAAAACGTTTAGATCAAAACCTGGAACGTGCCGGGTGAGACCAGACAGTTCCATATTTGCGGCATCGAAGCCAATCTTGAGAGACATATAGCTACAGAGAAGCTATCTGTCGGCAGTTAAACCCACATTCGGCAATCGACAAGGTACGCAAGGATCGCACTGCCGAATGCATGACGTAAGCATGACGAAAGATCGGCTTTCAACAGAATGAACATTACAACACATACTCATAGCCGATTAACGAGAAACAGAGCATGATGGATAAACAAAAGGGTGAAACATGATCATAAATTCGCAGTAAACAAGGAATGCATAGGCCGAAAGCAGCACCCGTCAAGCATGGCAACGAACGAGTTAATCCACCGCATGATACAACTCGTTTGAGGCCACACCACCAATCAGATTAGATCAATCCACCGCATGATACAATCTAATCGTGAAAGGCTAAAAGCACTCATTGTCCAATGCAAACCCACGAACACACGTTCACTCGTGAGAGCATTGCCGAATACGGCTACTTAGCCGAATCGGGATCCATGGCGAAGGAACAAACCTAATCGGTAAAGATAAATCTATCAGATCGAATCGAATTCTAATCCACCGGATGATTAGTTCTAAGACGACCCAAAAACCTGCATCTACCGCATGATACCCGGTTCTGTCAAGATCTACATGATGCCAATAAGCTTGAACCCGCGACACGTGGCAACCTAGATCGGTTTCGATTTCGGCTGTGAGGGGATAATTCATCATGTTATGAAGTATAGCCGATTCTAGCCGATCTAGATTGGGCAAAGGTGTGTTGCATGAATTAAGCACATAGTAAAAACAGAGCAACACAGGGTAACTTAATGAATCTGTTAGATCTTGCCGAAATCTAACAGAGCCGATAACTTGGTCCATACTAGATCTTAGCCCACCGCATGGCTCATGACCTAACAGAGGAACCTTCTTGAGACCACAACTTAAATCCACCGGATGATACTAAGCATGGTAACAAGACTACTTGCATCAAAGCTTAAATCCACCGCATGATACTAAGCATGATACAAGGTTGTCGGTACTTACGGAGGTCGACGGATCGATGACTCCTCTCGAAGAACTCGACGACTCGACTAAAGGACTCGATGTTGGCACGGGGCCGGTTTGTTGTATGATTGATTCGATTCGTTTACAATTGCCATGGGTTTATATTTATACCCAGGTCTTGATACAACTCCTAGTCGGACACGACTACAACACTTGTTTCTAAAAATAAATGACGAATCTTCGTGCCCATATTGCTTTCCTTGTTCGAACCGGCTTTTTCCTTATGTTGATCCACGTCATCATGTCTTCCCGAATGCTACTACTCTTCGCCTGTGGAACAGTACCTCTGCCGAATGATGACGCATTCCTGACTGCAGAGTATCTCTGCCAAACGTTTCAGAGGAAACCTCCTAGCCGAATGGCCACGCGTTCCCGACCGCAGAACGTCTTTGCCGAATGCCTCTGGGGAAAAAACTCCTTTGCCGAATGATATCCTTCTACCAAATCCGGCCCACATGTCAGCCTCTTCCTGGTGCCAATTTTTGGTGTCAACACATATAGCTACGGACAAGCTATCTGTCGGCAGTTAAAACCACATTCGGCAATCGGCAAGGCACACAAGGAGCGTACTGCCGAATGCGTGACGTAAGCATGACGAAAGATCGGCTTTCAACCGAATGAACATTGTAACACATACTCATAGCCGATTAACGAGAAACAGAGCATGATAGATAAATAAAAGGGTGAAACATGATCATAAATTCGCAGTAAACAGGGAATGCATAGGCCGAAAGCAGCACCCGTCAAGCATGATAACAAACAAGTTAATCCACCGCATGATACGACTTGTTTGAGACCACACCACTAATCAGATTAGACCAATCCACCGCATGATACAATCTAACCATGAAAAGCTAAAAGCATTCAATGTTTAATTACGAACCCACAACACAGTCACGAATTTACATTGAAACAAGAATGCATAGGCCGAAAGCAGCACCCGTCAAGCATGGCAACAAACGAATTAATCCACCGCATGATACAACTCGTTTGAGGCCACACCACCAATCAGATTAGATCAATCCACCGCATGATACAATCTAATCGTGAAAGGCTAAAAGCACTCATTGTCCAATGCAAACCCACGAACACACGTTCACTCATGAGAGCACTACCGAATGCGGCTATTTAGCCGAATCGGGGTCCATGGCGAAGGAACAAGCCTAATCGGTAAAGGTAAATCTATCAGACCGAATCGAATTCTAATCCACCAGATGATTAGCTCTAAGACGACCCAAAAACCTGCATCTACCGCATGATACCCGGTTCTGTCAAGATCTACACGATGCCGACAAGCTCGAACCCGCGACACGTGGCAACCTAGATCGGTTTCGGATTCGGCTATGAAGGGATAAGTCGTCGCACCGTAAAGCAAAGCCGATTCTAGCCGATCTAGATTGGGCAAAGGTGTGTTGCATGAATTAAGCACAGAGTAAAAACGAAGCAACACAGGGTAACTTAATGAATCTGTTAGATCTTGCCGAAATCTAACAGAGCCGATAACTTGGTCCATACTAGATCTTAGCCCACCGCATGGCTCATGACCTAACAGAGGAACCTTCTTGAGACCACAACTTAAATCCACCGGATGATACTAAGCATGGTAACAAGACTACTTGCATCAAAGTTTAAATCCACCGCATGATACTAAGCATGATACAAGGTTGCCGGTACTTACGGAGGTCGACGGATCGATGACTCCTCTCGAAGAACTCGACGACTCGACTAAAGGACTCGATGTTGGCACGGGGCCGGTTTGTTGTATTGATTGATTCGATCCTTTTACAGATGCCATGGGTTTATATTTATACCCAGGTCTTGATACAACTCCTAGTCGGACACGACTACAATACTTGTTTCTAAAAATAAATGACGGATCTTCGTGCCCATATTGCATTCCTTGTTCGAACCGGCCTTTTCCTTATGTTTTTCCACGTCATCGCGCTTTCCCGAATGCTACTGCTTTTACCTGCGGAACCATGCCTCTGCCGAATGACGACGCATTCCCGACCGCAGAACGTCTTTGCCGAATGCCTCTGGGGAAAAACTCCTTTGCCGAATGATACCTCCTCGACGACTCCAGCCCACATGTCAGCCTCTTCCTGGTGCCAATTTTTGGTGTTAACAATCATGATGGTTTCAGTTTTTTTTTTTTGCGAATTGCGATAAAAGGAACTGTGTTTTTCTTGTTATGCTATAGTTCTTGTTTAACAACATCATTTTACTGTGGGCTGCAGTTGGATCAAGGTCTGGGCATTGGAAGCAAAAATCCATTCTTTAACCGTCATCAGCTTTCAGTGACGAAGTTCATTAATTTGAATAAGCAAGATAAAGGTGCTGGCAAGCCACCACCAGCTGTTTTGGCCATCCATGGTCGCTATGCAGGCTGTGTAGGAGATCTGCCGAGCTATGATGCATTTGCAATTGGAGGACCTCACTCTGTTAGGGGCTATGGTATGGGCGAACTGGGTGCTTCCAGGAATCTTCTTGAGGTGAGCATCCAACTATCAATCCACCTGGCACTTATTCTGAATCATGAATTAATATGTAATCCCATGCTAGCTGCACCCCTATCTGTTTTTCCCTGTAAAACTCTGAAAACTCTGGTTTCTTGAGCTTGCGACAAGCTCTATGGCAATATAAAATTGGTGGGGATTCTCCCCCCCCCCCCCCCGTTTCTCCTCAAAAAAAATCATGAATTCATGATGCATCATTGTTATTGCTGTTCATTTCATAATCGTGGAGTTGTTTTTATTCTTTTCTCCAGATTTGTTTTTAATCTTATATCCATGCAGGTTGCCACTGAGTTACGTGTCCCCATCACTGTGAAGAACAAACAAACACAGGTGTATGCATTTGACGAGCATGGCACTGACCTCGGGAGCTCCAAGGACGTGAAGGGGAACCCAACAGAGTTCTTCAGACGTGCAGGCCATGGGTCCTCCTATGGCATTGGAGTCAAGCTTGGCACAGTAAGGGCGGAGTATGCTGTTGATCACAATGCTGGTACAGGAGCCTTCTTCCTGAGATTTGGTGAGAGATTCTGAAGGCCACGTCTCTGTCCAGCTTCTGAAAGCCCTATGTAGTCGTGTAGATATAACATCACCGGATCTTGTAGCAGCAAGACCTGCGTTATGAATAGCTGAGAGTAAAGTCGGATCCAACTGGAGTAGTAGTTTAATTCTGATGAAGGATGACATTTTACTCTCTTCATTTATGCAACTACTAGTTGTTCGCCTCAGGGTTAACTATTTCTTTCTATGCAGTCAGTTTACTGAAGAATATGTTGACATAAATTTTCATCAGGCTCAGAAGCCTTTTTTTTCGGAGGTAGCAAGGGTTGTTTCTTTTTTGAACGGATCAAGGGTTGTTTCTATGTGGTTTCCACTTTGTTTCATTTTGGGCAAAAGAGTTGGTTCCTTATATTAGTAAGTAGTAAACCATTTGCTCGCTTAAATTCTACATGATGACCGGTATTGATACTGCTTATGCATCATCAGCTCAGAGGTCGCCCAGAAGTTTTGAAAAATAATTCAGAACATGTCCAGCATATCCTAGATCACACACAGTGCTGCAGTCCTGCAGATGTGGTTTACACATATTCCCTTGCAGTCATCTGCGCGTGCAAAGAAAAGTGTGAACATAGCAAAGGGTAGTCCATGCGTAGCAAAGCAATACATTTGCATTAGAGTACTGCCCTGCCAGAAGCAAGCTGCATGCCTGCATTTGAGTTTAAGTTTTCGACGTTAGTCCGAGCAGGCCAGTTCAGGAAGACCTTCTAAATATTTTGCGTGGAGAAAGAAAGTCAGCCCAGCATATATAGTCTAAGCAGGCCCAGCCCAGTTCAGTGGGCAATGCAGAGTCGACCAAACGAACGGTCGGGACAGAGACCCTTCACGCTCCGGTGCCAACTGCCACGACGGGAGTTACTGCTGTGCACTACTGTAAAAACGCGCCGTGGCGACACAAATCCCCCGGACTCATCAAGCCACACCCACACAAACCCCCAATATAAACACAGATAGTCTCCACTCATTCACCGTGCCAGGGTGAAGTGGTGAACGCGACCGATCCAGGCACACCCCTCTACTGTTCGGCGCGTCCTCATCGGAGATGGCGGGACCGGGCGGCGACGACGAGGTGGACCGGAAGCCGGTGATCAAGCCGGGCGTGCACCTGACGCTCAGGGTGCAGGACACCGAGGGCCGCACGCTGGAGCGCACCATGCGGAGGACCGAGAAGCTCCAGGCGCTCATGGACGCCTACTACGCCAGCGTCCCGGACGTCGCCTACGGCACGGGCAAGTTCCTGTACGACGGCGGCCGGCTCGCCGGCTGGCAGACCCCCGACGATCTCAAGATGGAGGAGGCCGACGAGATCGACTTCTTCACCGAGATGTTGGGCGGCGCCGCCGAACAGCCGGTGGCTGCGTAGCTCGCCGCGCGCGGGTCTGTGCAGGCCTGGGGCACCGCTCGATCTGCTGCTGATGGTCCTGCAACGCTGGTGTTTGTTTGATATAAAGCTATTATGCATCTGAAGAAGGTGGCAGCTACTTTATTATATTGGAACTTCGAGTGATTATAACATAATAATCTTGTGATGTCAATTTCTCCCTATCCTTGAACTTGTCTTGACCTTAGCAAACATTAATCCACTAAAAAAATCAGAAGGTTGATCATTTTATATCTCGGAACATTGCCTTGCATATCCTAGATCAACCTCCTCGACACGGAGACGGATTCCTGGTTGCATACGACCATGATCGATATAAGTACACGCACCGGTACAGTCCAAAAGGAACCCATAACAAACGAGGCGGCGACAAAAAGTACGTGCGACACAGATGTACGTACAATAACTTGAAGCGGATCGACAGACAGACACCGGACACGACGAGATCGAACCGGCGTGTTTTGAGTTTTGACACCGATTACGACGAGCTGGGAATCATGGCGTTTACGCTGCTGACCCCCGTGGTGAAGGACGAAGAGGGGCGCAGGATCAGCCGCACCATGCGCGCCGCCGACGAGCTGCAGGTCCTGATGGACTTCTACTACGACACGGTGCCCGTGGTGCCGCGCGGCGAGGGGGTCTTCTGCTACAGGGGCCAGCTGCTCGACGGCAGCCGGACGCCCTACGACTACGCCATGAGGAGCGGCGACCGGATCGACTTCTTCCTCGACATGGAGCCGAGCATGTTCGTCACGGTGACCGTACGGGACGGCCAGGGGACGGAGGTCACGCGCACCATGCGGCGGAGCGACCGGATGCAGGACCTCATCGAGTTCTACTACGCCATGACGCCGTATGACGGCGGGACGTTCGTCAACTTCAACGGCTGGCAGATTTCTGCCGAGGACACTCCGATGGATCTCGAGATGGAAGAGGGCGAGAATTTTGACGTCTACTTTGAACCCCGCATCGGCGTGCATGATGATGAGGGGAGGAGATACTAGCATAATGGTGCAGACGAGCGTGTAGCTTGGTGGTAGAGCTCGAGAGCTGGGAGCCTACTGGTTCTCTTTTTTTTCATACTAGCACAAAAGTCATTTTTATTAGCTTTTCCTTTTTATTTACTTACTTTCGTTTGAAGTTTAATAACTCCTCCCATCTCTGTTAGTGTATAGTAGTATTCTTTTATCTCGCCGAGTTTATGCATGCATGATTTCGTTGGAAGAACTACTCTGTAATAACGTGCATGTATATCTGTTTTTGCACGCGCGCCATGCATGACTGCCGCGAGGGTCGACTGATCGGTTCGAATTCCGGCCATGCCATTCACTCATTCAAGCCAGCGCCCGTGCCACTGGAAACGCAAACGCAGGTGATGATCAGTTGCAAGAATTCATGACCCTGACTGTATTACCTTTCCGCATCAAATACTGCAAAATACGGAACGCCGGAGTCGCTTCGATGCTCCTTGCATACCCAGTATACATCGAACCCTGACGGGAGGATTCTGTGAGAGACCCTATAAATATAAGAACGACGCTACTTCACGAGAGCCACAGGCATAGTCCACATCTTTGATCCGAGAGGAAGCTGATCGGTCAGGCATGGCTTCCCCTTGCCGGAGGAAGAAGGAGGAGGAGTCGATCGAGCGCGTCCTCGCGTGGGCAAGTGGAGAGCCCAAACTAGTGAAGCTCGCGGCGAAGGCAGGGATCGTCATCAAGCCCGTGATGCTGGTGACCATCGAGGTGCAGGACACCCAGCGCCGCGTCGTGGCGCGCACCATGCGCCGGACCGACAAGCTGCAGGGCCTCATGGACTACTACTACGACGTGGTGCTGGGCACGCCGGCCGACGCCGGCGGCGTGCGGCGCGGCGCGGGGCGCTTCATCTTCGACGGGAAGCGGGTGAAGGGCGAGCACACGCCGGAGGACCTCAACATGGTGAGCGGGGACAAGATTGACTTCTTCCAGGACCTGCTGTCTGGCTGATCGAATGCTGCCTGCCTTCTGCCTCATCGATGGGGCGCCCAATCCGATCACTCGTCGTCTGCTTTGGTTTCCGATGATCATTCGCCGGCCGGTTATCGTGTGTCAACGTTTCAGTCTGAGTATTTCGTTCAGTTTGAGAATTAAGACCCAAATGTGCTTCTGAAGTTTCAGTCGTCGTTGCAATAATTTATCTCAGCACATGGCAGTCTTTGAATAATATACGATTCCAACATTTGATATGTGTTCATTTGCATACCGAACACAGTAATCTGTTTGTTCCGAAGTGTCTTCACTGCAATCTGCCACTGAGGTGCCAGTTTAACCTGTAGTCGAGTCCAACCATCTGTTGCTCAGTTTGGTCGTTGTTCTTCCAGTGGCCTGTGCCCAGTGCCGCGACCCCAAATCTCAACCCAACAAACAGCCACCGAACAATACACCTGCTCAAGTCGATTAGCGAGTCTTCTCTCAGCGAAAACCAGCGCCAGCCACCAACCAGCAGTGTTTTTCTCTTAGTAAAAACCAGCGTCAGCCACCAGCCAAACGAACTTTGGCAGTCAGGGGCGTGTGGAAGAACACTGCGGATATGGTTCTGGAGCTCGTCGCCCCAGTCGTGAGGGATGACAAAGGGCACGACGTCACCCGCACCATGCGGACGAAGGACACGCTGCGGGGCCTGATGGTGACCACCGTCCCGCGCGGCGCGGGGGTTTTCCTGTACCGCGGCAAGCGGCTCGACGGCAACAAAACGCCGGCGAACTATAAGATGAAGAGCGGCGATCCGATAGAGTTCTTGTCGGAGATGAAGCCGAGCATGTTTGTCACACTGACGGTGCAGGACTGCGAAAGGCGCAGGCTCACCCGCACCATGCGAAGAAGCGAGAAGCTGCAGGTTTTGATGGATTTCTACTTCGCCTGTGTGCCCATCGTTGCAGATAACAATGGGAGTTTCCTGTTTGATGGTGGACACATTAAAGGCTGGCAGACTCCAGGGGATCTATCCCAACAAACACAGACAAAGCAGCACACGCCGCCTGAGGCCTGACCAAGGCGCTTGTGACCGGGCCGGGACGGCGTCGATCAAGTCGTCGACCAAGGTCCCAAGGACATGTCAGCGCCGGCGGCGGAGAAGAAGGACGCAGAGCCGGTGGAGTTCATCCACCCTACTGATGGACGACGAAGGGCGCATGATTACCCGCACCATGCGGACAACCGACAAACTCCAGGACTTGATGGACTTCTACTACGACATGGTACCCATCATTCCCTACGGCAAGGGGGTTTTCCTGTATCAGGGCAGGCAGGTTGAGGGCGAGCGGACGCTGGCCGCTGGCGGACTACAAGATGGGGAGCACGGATCGCATTGACTTCTACTCGGAGATGAAGCCGGACATGTTTGTCCTGCTGGTGGTCAAGGACCCTGCAGGGCGCCCGTTGCTCCGCACCATGCGAAGGACCGACAGGCTGAGGGCTCGTTCGGCTCAAACGGATTTTTTTTTGACACGGGCTCAAACGGATTTAATCCACAAGAGAAACGTATCCAGGCGGGGATTCAGTTGATCCCCCTGCAACACTCAAACCTGGTGGGGCATAGATTCCTGCTTTCTTCTAATCCCTCTCTGGTTACAAGCTACTCCGTATATTCGGTTTTGCCCTGTTTCTGATCCCCCTCTTGTTATTGGTGGCAAGTAGGCAACCTGTGCCCAGCTAATTCACACAGTGTACATTGCAGCTAACAAAGGAGGTATCCAATTGAAAAATGTTACAGCAGCACAGACCAACACACGATCAGGGAGCAGGAGGTCGTGAGCACCCTAACAAACATAGTCCTAAGAAAGCCTGAAACAACCAACACGACGCAGGAAACTCCGAAGGATCTTTCCATGGAGGATTGGGATATGGTTCACTTTATTATTCTTGTACCCTCGTCATGCAAAGAATGCCCTAATAATGATTAAGCTATCCCCCTTTGGAGGACTTATCAATAGAAATGTAGAATAATACCGAATGCATGTTGTTAAACTTCATAGTTTTATCACTACTCACTCCGTTTTAAATTATAGTTTATTTGATTTTTTTACTCTAAGTTTGACCGATCGCCTGATTCAAAATTATATGTAAGGACCAAGATACAAGCAGATAAATTAATCTCTATCTAATTATAAAGCAAGGATTGATTTCACGGTACGTTGATTCTGCGGTACGTCATAATTTTATAATGAACCCCCTCATCTATTTCCTAATTCTAATGTGAAACATAGAATAGAATCATCGTGTGATCTCGTCTGTTCAGAGTTCGAAACCATCACGGCGGTAAGAGTAGCAACCAACGTGAACTCTGCTAGCTTCTCGATCTGATCCAATATAAAGCTTCCACTACTTGTGGCCATAACAGTAATGTCACGCGTTGTTGCCCCATAACACCTTGAGCGGGATACGCTCGATGAGAGCAGGAGGTTGGTGCTGCCGGCGAGAAGCCTGTCTTTCCTCCTTGACCAGTACGTGCGCGGGGTAGTCCATATAGAATGTTTCGACGTATAATAGTGTCCGCAAAGTCTAGCATCATCACCATGATTGGGCGGCCAGGGGCTCCATGCTCTACAGCACCAGCCGCGCCATGCCGCAACAGCAACGCCAGGAGGCATCTGGGCCGTCATGGACCTAATGATCCACCAGATCAGTAGGATTCGAGTTGCAACGGATTTGCTGGTTGCATCGTTTTTCTGTTAGATTCATGGGTTGTTTGTCGGTTATTTCGAGTTGAATTTGGTTTCGACGTCAACAAGCCATCACGGTTCCTGGATCCACGTGTCGGCATCAGTGGAGGCCATGTAATAGGGGTAGAATCCGACGCCGCATGTGTTGGTGCGTTGCCCCTGCGGCCTGCGAAGTCATCTAATAAAAGGACTGTGTTTTAATTAATAAAACTTTAGGGTCTTTATTATAAATTTACGACGTACCGCAGAATCAATCCTTACTAGATAGAGATGTATATGATGTTTAAATTTTCACCGTAGCAACGCACGGGCATATTTGCCAGTACTCTAAACTAATTTAAAAAACACGCACTAATTTTAAATACCGAAACTAAATAATTTAAATACTTCCGAGAGCTAGAATTAACCGTAGTAACGGCCCGGCCCAGTATGCGGCGTAGGGCGAATCGGTATCCTCCCGCCGTCGTATTCGTTCTTCCCGGATCCATTCCCCACACGACCTTTCCTCTCTCTAGGGTTCCCCTCCTATCCCTCTCGAGTCTCCGTATACCAGATAAATTACCGGTCCATCCGATTCGAGCCTTCGCGCATCGATCCGTGACTCTTCCCCTCAAATTTCCGCGGCGGAGTTTCGCGCCGTCTTTGTTTTGTAACATTCGAGTTGATTATTTTGGAGGAGTTGAGTCTGCGTTGTTGGAATTTGTGCGACGACTTCGGTGTGTTAATTGGTGGTCGAAAGAATTGTAGCTGTTTGAGGCGGCAAGCGCGGGCTGCAGAAGCATCTCCGCCGAGCCGCCGAGCCATGGATAAGGGGCTCTTTGCCAACGACGGCTCCTTCATAGAGAGGTTCAAGCAGATGCAGCAGGAGAAGGAGAAGGCCGCTGCTGCCGTGGCCTCGTCGGCTCCCAAGCCTGCGAGCCCCAAGCAGGGGTTTGCCCTTGTGGCGAACAAGAGGCCGTTGGAGCTGAAGAAGGCTGGTCCTGTTGCCACGGGCGGGAAGCTGGCCTTTAGCCTGAAGAAGGCCAAGGTCGCGGTCGCGCCTGTTTTTGCGGCCGACGATGAGGATGAGGATGCGGCGGATGTGGGGAGGAAAGAGCTCGCAAAGCGCCAGAAGTCCGTGCCAGCTGATGCTCCTGTAGCAGCTGCCCCAGCAGGGGCTGTTGGTAATCATTTTTTTTTTGTTTATTGCTGTTCTAGTATTTAACTTCGTTTATTCCCGTTTTTGGATTTTGTTGGCACTCTGGGGGCTGTAGTTGCCATCAAATGATTATAGGTACAAATATGTGATAAGAATTTTTATCCAATAGTCGTGCTAAAACATCAGTGATATATTACCCTTTATCTTTCCACTCAATTGGCACATTTATTTTCCTTCAAATTCAGTTACAGGTTTAGATTATTTCATTAAATTTCATGTGAATCATTTCACATATACTCCATCTGTGACATATGTTAGGTTTTTACGGTTGAAATGATTTCTAAATTTGGATCCCCATGCACAAAGTATAATCGCCAATACAGATGATTGTATTATCAGCTATTCCATGCAGATGGTGTTGTTCTGGCAGCATTGCATTCATATTGATAGATTGTATCTTCATTTCTTACATAATTAACTAGAAAATAGCACTGCATTATATAAGTATTGTTATATTTCAAAGCTAACTACATCCAAGTAGTATGTATATATGTATGTATCAAGCTTTCTTTAGTTTTCCTTTGGTGGATATGTTATAGTGTATCTGTTTATAAAGGCAAATACTAAACCCCAAAACACCAAACACACTATAGTTTTTCTATTACTGTAAAAATGGTGGTTTCATAGTCTGTGTTATTTCACATGTATTAAAGACTATGGTTTTTTTTAAATCAAGTTTTGAAATGTTGTGACATCCAAGCATGCCAATATTGAATTTAGGCATTTACAAATGATAAAAATGGCCCTTGATAGCAATAAATTGCAACGCGTATTGATGGTGAAATTGACCAACTAACATTGTTTAATAACTCTTTAAAACTAACTATGAAAATTTGGCAACAAGTTGCGATGCATATCGGTTGTGAAATTGCTTGATGTTGCACCACGGTGCTGTAACCTCCGATCTATGCTTGACACATACATTGTTAGGTTTACAAAAGAAACATATCTTTCTGTCAGCATCTGGATTCATTATCATTCGCTATTGGCATTTGGCAACAGAAAGTCTCGGGAAGTTTTTATTTTATTTTATGCTGCAGCGTATAGATGAACTGAATTGACATTGCCGGGAAGGATGTTGATTGAAAGAGTCGGAGACTCTACTGCAGTAATTTTCATTGCCTTGTCATTCTCTTGGTATTAACCAGCTCTTTAAGTACATGCAGCCCCACCCCCACCAAATGATATGACAGTGAAGCAAGTTGCTGACAAATTGGCAAGCTTTGTTGCCAAAAATGGGAGACAATTTGAGAATATCACACGGCAGAGGAATCCTGGAGATACACCATTCAAGTATGACTGCACTACTTTTTCTGATAAAGTCTTTCTGTTTTGTAGTTTTTCTTGATAAGTTAGGTTTTACTTTCAAATTCTAAAATCTGACTTTAATGAATTATTCATATAATTCTTGGGGTTATTTGCAGGTTTCTATTTGACAAACACTGTTCAGACTACAAATATTATGAGTTTCAACTTGCTGAAGAGGAAAAGGCTTTTGCTCAATCAAAGGAGGCTGAAACATCAAAAAATGGTTTGTGGCACCAAATTTCTTTATTGCTTTCTATATTAAAAGTTCCATACAGGTATTAATGCTGTATACTCTTGTTAATGTAGCTAATTCTAGCATTGCAAACTTCAAAGCGCCAGGTGGTTCGTATAGAAGCTCATTTGAACAAAAGTCTAACTATCAGACACCTGCGTCAGCTTTGTATGGGGCATATGAGGGTAGTTCTTCCCAAGGATCATCTAGCTATGGTAAAATATACATACATGGTTTCCTTTTTCAAGTGTTATTTAACTACTTTCTCCATGTTCCTGGGCTGTGTGTTCTCCTGGTTATTAGTTGAGTTTGCAGCCATCTAAGTCTGGGACTCTATTGTCTTAGTATCTTCTTATTTCTGTTGTCTTCATGCATAAAATAGATATATTGTTGGGTTTCTGTTCTGAACCATTGAAGCCCTAGAGCCTGTCATCTTTCTTATCTAGTTTGATTCAGGAGTAAAAACCATTGCCTCCCAAGCTTGAACTGTTTGATGGTTATTATGTGTGCTCAATGCTAGCTCATCTTGTTGCAGGTGATTCCAATACATCTGTACCATCAGATCCTGTAGCATTGATGGAATTCTACGCTAAAAAGGCTGCACAGGAAGAACGAAAGAGGCCACTGAGGCAGTCGAAAGATGAAATGCCGCCACCACCTTCTCTTCAAGGTACCTTTCTGCAATATTATTTGCTATTCTGGAAGAATGTAGAAACTTCACATTTGTTCCAGTACAACTAATCCTTGTTTGGCAGGTCCTCCTAAGAAGGGACACCATATGGGTGACTTCATTCCTCCAGAAGAACTTGAAAAGTTCATGGCAAACTGTAATGATGCTGCAGCACAAAAGGCTACAAAAGAAGCCGCCGAGAAGGCTAAGATTCAGGCAGACAATATCGGGCACAAACTTCTATCCAAGATGGGTTGGAGGGAAGGTTAGTCCTTGCATACTAAATAACATAGTTACCATTACAATAATTCTCTGGTAAAACCATTCAGATTGCTTTTTAGAAAATAAATTGCTTGGAGCTATTCAATTTCCTTAAAATAAAATTATAACCACTTATCTGGTAAAGAATCAAGCTCAAAGTCCCCAGTGTTTATGAGGCTGATGGGTGTTTAAGTTTATTAGGGTACAACACTCATCAGGACCTTGATTGTCATTGCTTTTATTTCCTGGTGTCTATTTGCTATGCTCGCTGTGCCTGTCTCCATCTCTCTCAAGATCTTGGTCATGTTCATCCAGCAAATATTCGATATTCTAAAAATGCTGTTAAAAAAAGTCTTGAATACCAAGCACCAGATAAGAACTGCTTATGATAGATCCTTTTTCCTCAGCATTTTTTCGCACACATTAATTGTCAACATCCCTACCCCAGTGGGACCTTTTTGTCACACGTACTACAGCAATTAGCGATAATATGCAGCATGCCATTTCAAGGTGTTAATATATAGGTTACCCTGCAGGTGAGGGTCTTGGTAGCGAGAGAAGAGGCCGTGCAGATCCCATTATGGCTGGAGATGTGAAGAAGGATCATCTAGGTGTTGGTGCCGTCAAGCCTGGTGAGGTCACATCTGAAGATGACATATACGAGCAATACAAGAAGCGAATGATGCTTGGATACCGGCATAGGCCAAACCCTCTGGTATATTGACTGCCATTGGTTATTTCCAACAGTTGTATGCTATTTCTGTTTGCCTAACACTTGTGCTGTTTGTACAGAACAATCCAAGGAAATCATATTACTGACACAGGGGAGTTCATCTGATTGATGTAAGGCACCAATTTTTGCTGCATTTTTTTCTCGCATAACTAACAATTAGGGAATATCACTTAACAGCATTGAAAGTTTTTGTTCATCAGCAGAAAAAGGCAAGAAGTTCGATATTCATCATATATCTTGAATGCCACAGATCTTAGGCTTCCTGCTGGCTCTACTTAGCTTTGTTCTTTGTGTAATGTTGATTGGTGTTGCTTTAAATACACCACTGTGTTGTGTTGAAACGTGGATCATCTTGCAAACAGAAATAGTGATGTATTGCCGTCTTGGGTGACAATGTATTTGTCCTGATATTCATCCTTTTTTTGGGATTTACTTTGCCGCAATATCATATTTCACTGATAAGTGGGAGGAATATGCTATAATTTTTTACTGCAAGGTTTCTACTTTACTCTGTAATCTAAATAGCTATAGCGAACATGCGTGTTGGTACAGAAGGGCTATTAGTAACTGGCACCATATGACTTCACGTTATTTGTGTAGCATATACTCATGCCAAACTTCCTGTGAAATGTTGCATTCATGAGTGACGTTGATTGTGATATCTGGCGCTCGAAACCACAGAGAGAGAAGCAAATAAAATTATATTTTAGGAAAATTATCGTTGAAGTGACACGGAAGCATTTATCAAAGGATGATTGCTCACCGCGCATCCCACGCAGTTACACGGGAGCATTTAGAATTTCATCGCTAAACTTGACTTGGTGGAAAGGCGGCCGTGCTCTCCGCCGGAGAGACGGGGGCCCATCCTTGCCTTGGTTCACCATCTCGCACCTGAAAGACTGAAAGCGAAGCACCGCAGCAGCGAACAGAGACAGAGAGAGCTACAGGAGCAAGCAGATGCCATAACGAACAAGCGAGAGATCCATGCCAGCGGCGCGCGCACATACACACAGCCACACTGGCACTGCCGCCAAACCCAATCTCCCATGATCCCATCGGCTTAAACAACATCGAGCATCGCATTCGCGGCAAGGAATCTCCCTGATCACCTCACCACCCTCCTCACTGATTGCGCTCGCCCTGCCCGGCCGGGGGCCCCTCATCTCATGCATGTCCAGTCACCACACACACACAGTGACACAGGTCACACAGCCACCAAACGGGACGGGGGCATCTTTTTGTAAGCAACCTCCGGTGCCAAGTTGCGGCGATAACATAACAATGCCGCGATAATCCGCTGGATCCTGAGGGGTTTAAAGAGGGAAAAAGCGTCTTGCTTTGTGACCTGGACGAATAATCGAGCTACCAATCTTGGAAGAGAAGAGAAGGCTGGAGGCCTGTGCCCTGCCCGTGGCGCTGTCAGGCTGTCTCCACCGCTGGCTGCCTCACTGTCACCAGCACTGTTCCACCCGGATGGTCACTCACTGACCGGTAGACAAGCTTGAGTGTCAGGTAGCCGCCACAGCGCACAAGTCGGGACTCGGAACTTCATCAGAGTTCAGACCACGTGATTTACCGCAGTTTTGGTGGAATCGCAGGTTATTACTGCTGGTAGCAAGAAAACCGTCCAGGACCACGAGTGAAATCGCTCCGTCTCACGACACGCCGTTATTGCGAGAGTTCCACTCCACCCGGCGCGATGGTGCCGCGACTCGTCGATCTGACTGCTCCCGAACGTCGTCGTGTCCCACCGGGCGCGATCATTGCGTCGTCTGAGCTGAGCTCCGGTCGATGGATGGGAATGGAGATGCGACCGCCATGATACGAGTCGCGCCGCGGATGTCAGGTCCGTGGCGGCCGGTGAGAGGTAATATTCTAATCGTAATCGTAATCGTAATCGACGGCCGCGGGGTTCCCTTGCTCTTGCTCCCTCCCTCCCGCCCGCCGCGGTGGGTGGCCGCTCGCGAATCGCGATCCGCACCCCCGTGAAGCTCCCGCCCGCGCCGCCCAGGCCCTTCACGATCGGAGGCAAAAATATCTGCATCGGCATGGGTCCCGGCCCCGCTCCAACGGGCGGCAAAGCAACCGGAAAAAAAAATCAACGGGGGCGGGCGTGGTCGCGGATCCGTCGGCTGTATCGGCCCGCCAATGCCGCATCGGGGACGGGGACCCGAGGCGTGCCGCCGGGACGGAGTGACTACATTTTTGAATCTGAGTCTCCTGGCGGCCGCGACCAAGCAGCCCTAGTGGGCGAGCGGCAGAGCCGGCCTCGCGCTGGCGACTCCACATGACCCAGCTCATCTCAGCGGCTGGCACCCCACGTGCCGGCGCTGGCCTGACACCTTGGCGCATGGGCCAGCTCCGCTTGGGTGCGCTGCGCGCCTACGCCCGGTCTTGGTGGAACAAAGGACACGCCCCGGGCCGGCAATCGTACACACTTCGATGATAGAAACCCTAGCGACCGGGTAAATTGTCGAAACGCTTTGTCGGGTTAGACTCGCCGCCCGCGCACAGTAGATTGGTTCATGGACCCTGGTAATCTCTAATATGCAGTCTGCGGCTATATACATCAAGCCATTGTATATATACGAGTATGATGTAGTCCACTACCTGTGTTCATTAGAGACTGAAAAATAAAACCATCACAAAAGAATATGTTACAATCAGAAATCAAATATACGACATGCACAAATGTTCCTAAGATGTGTCTTTTCAAAGTAATAGTACAAAATATTTCATGCCGACAAAGAAAATCATATATATACATTTAACTAACATTTATATTATCACTTATATAGCAATATTAATACTAGGATATTTCATTAGACGAGTTGCATGAGGTTAGATTCTTATGTTGCATTCATGATTATTACCGTTTTTATTGCCTGAGTGGTAAATGTAACTTTTCTTCCTCATGCCACATGACTCTTGAATTTGAAGCACAGATCGTATCATATTAATTTCCCCACGATGTACCGATTAGAGCATTGAAGTCTCTCACCATTGTCGAGTTTTTAAAGATTAATTTCACTATAAAGTTCCTCGAATGATTATGTCTACATGTTCTTTTTTTGAAATTAATCCGGACTATAAGTTTCATTCTACAAAAGATGCACAAGGTGGCTCCATGAACTTGTTTATTGTAGCACAAACACAACAATTTTTATATTTCAAGGGTACGTAGTATGTGCAATGTGTCTTGTGTTTATATTATTGTGAAAATATTTTTTGAAATCAAAGTGTAATGCTCACTTAGGAAGGGTATCAGGTAGCTGGTCGTAGGAGAGCAATCACTATAGTTGCTTTAGAAAGGAAATCAAAGGGATGGGGGCAGCAGATCACAATACTACTTTCAATAAAATGTGGGAGTAATAGGTTAGTACGTTTAGCAGCTGCCTCTGGCGAAGCCGTTTGCCGCAGTTAACGGACGGGACGGGGACGGGCCGGCCAGCCGGCTCACGTGAACAACGCCCACGAAGCAGCGCTGGCTCTTGTAAAAGCAACCGCTCCCTCCCCCTAGTGACTGTTTCTCTCTCCTCCGCGCCTCCCTTTTTATCGCCCGATCTCACACATTTTGGAAAGAGGAGAGAGAGAGAGAACGCACTGCGCCCCTCCTGCCCAAGGAAAGGAAGGAACCGCGGCGAGAGAGAGGAGAGGGAGGAAGGGCAGAGGACGAGCAAGATGAGAGAGATCATCAGCATCCACATCGGCCAGGCCGGGATCCAGGTCGGCAACGCCTGCTGGGAGCTCTACTGCCTCGAGCACGGCATCGAGCCCGATGGCACCATGCCAAGGTGAATGCTAGATCCCCCCCTTCTCGATCCGCGAGCGCGTTCATTTTGGTGCCCGATTTTCGCAGCATGCCTCCGCCCGCGCGATCTAGGTGTTCTCGGCTCGGGCCGCCTCGAAATTCTGGCGGCGTGCTAGCTGCATCTCCTTGCCGTTTCCTTCCTCTCGAGATCCCTTTGCGAGCCCACGATGGGGGCGGCTAGGTGTGTGTAGATTGGATGGTATGGTCATGGCAGTTCCGTAAATTTGGCTCGTGTTCCTTTTACGTTGCACTCCTCCTTGGGTACTTGCGATGGGGTTTTTTTGGGTGGGATATGTTGTGCTTTGTTGGGCATTAGTACATTTCCTTGCCGGTTGTTGAGAGATTCCAAGCACCGGACGAGATGCGACGTTTCCGAAGTAAGAGTTTGCCCTAGCATTTTTGGACTATTGGGCCTTTTAATTGTTGCGTTTGTTCTGTTGCTGCTAATTAGGCAGAGGGATGCGTTGGGCTTTTGTATATATATAGGAGCGCACGCAAGCATGTTGTGGGGGGTTTCCAAATCTGCAAGACGCAAGATCTGAAGAACTGAATCTGTGGGGATACTAAATAAATAGTGTAACTGGGGAGCTGTGTTGAGTGTCAGACCATGGATCTCCCTGGATTCAAAAGTTTTTATATGGTCCACTGTTAAAAGTGGCATGCCTCTCCCCATTTTGCCTAATCTTGTAGCACCCATAGAAAAATTGTGCTGATGGCACTCTGCCTGAGAATAGAAAAACCTGTTGGGGATCCTGAGGAGGTGCAGGCTCTAGATTATCTTTTTGCATATATGCCAATGATTACCGATTACCTTATGAGAGATCTTGCTATCCAATTTTTTTAACATAACACTATTGTTTGATTGTGATGCAGTGATACCACGGTTGGCGTTGCACATGATGCCTTCAACACCTTCTTCAGTGAGACTGGCTCTGGCAAGCATGTGCCGAGGGCCATCTTTGTTGACCTTGAGCCCACTGTCATCGATGAGGTGCGCACTGGCTCATACCGCCAGCTCTTCCACCCAGAGCAGCTCATCTCCGGGAAGGAGGATGCGGCTAACAACTTTGCCCGTGGCCACTACACTGGTAATTCGCCTTGTGTGTTTGTGAATATGTAATAGGAGTGAGTCTTATACTTCCGGGAATGTGGATATGTTCAATTCTAATTATGTTCGTGGAATGCAGTTGGAAAGGAGATTGTCGATCTCTGCCTGGACCGTGTGCGCAAGCTAGCAGACAATTGCACTGGGCTGCAGGGATTCTTGGTTTTCAATGCTGTTGGTGGTGGTACTGGCTCTGGACTTGGTTCACTGCTGTTGGAGCGCCTCTCAGTTGATTACGGCAAGAAGTCTAAGCTCGGCTTCACCATTTATCCGTCCCCACAGGTATGACCTTTCCAAGCGGAGATCGGCTAAAGTATATTAGAAATGGAAATATTACATGAACATGAAGTAGTGGTCTTCAGTCTCTTTGGGCAATCGCTTGGACTTATATAGTTATATAGAATTAATATCTTTGAGAGCCCATGTAAAGATATGGATCATGTAATTTGGTGGCACTGTTCTTGCTTTCTAAACTGCACAGATAAACACTGATTATTGGATCAACCTAACATTAATCAATTATATGTGGACTAAACAAGCAGCTGTTGTGGACTTGTGGTTAGTGATCATCTTCCTGTATATGGTTAAGAAAATGATAGTACAACAGGCTACATGCCTTCTTTATGAGTGTCTCTAATTCATGCACTGCACATGAGCCAACATTATCCTATAGTGCTTCTCCCTCCTGTCCATTTGATGTGGGCCATTCAGCTTGTTCATGTGAGTCTGCATCTTAGCTGTTGTGGGGACGGGTTGGTAGAGATGTTGTTCGATGATTTTGGTATGGTCCATCGTTTAACTTTTCATCTAATGCCACTCTGGATTGCAGGTGTCAACAGCTGTTGTAGAGCCATACAACAGTGTCCTCTCTACCCACTCCCTGCTTGAGCACACAGATGTTGCAGTCCTCCTGGACAATGAGGCAATCTATGACATATGCCGGAGGTCACTTGACATTGAAAGGCCAACCTACACCAACTTGAACAGGCTGATCTCACAGATCATATCTTCGCTTACCACCTCCCTGAGATTTGATGGTGCTATCAACGTGGATGTTACAGAGTTCCAGACCAACCTTGTTCCATACCCACGTATCCATTTCATGCTTTCATCATATGCTCCCGTAATCTCTGCCGAGAAGGCCTACCATGAGCAGCTCTCTGTGCCTGAAATCACCAATGCTGTCTTTGAGCCCTCAAGCATGATGGCCAAGTGTGACCCAAGGCATGGGAAGTACATGGCTTGCTGCTTGATGTACCGTGGTGATGTTGTTCCCAAGGATGTCAATGCCGCCGTTGCAACCATCAAAACCAAGAGAACTGTCCAGTTTGTGGACTGGTAAGCTGTCTTCGTCACAATTTTGATTAGTTGCACTTATTTTATGATATCAGAAGCTCATATCCTCTCCACTTGATTGGCAATGCTAACCAACTAAACTATGCTGCCACCCTACAGGTGCCCCACTGGATTCAAGTGTGGCATCAACTACCAGCCACCCTCTGTTGTCCCTGGAGGTGACCTGGCAAAGGTCCAGCGTGCCGTGTGCATGATCAGCAACAACACAGCCGTCGCTGAGGTGTTCTCGCGCATCGACCACAAGTTCGACCTGATGTACGCTAAGCGTGCCTTCGTGCACTGGTACGTTGGTGAGGGTATGGAGGAAGGCGAATTCTCAGAGGCCCGTGAGGACTTGGCTGCCCTTGAGAAGGACTACGAGGAGGTTGGCGCAGAGGGCGCAGACGACGAAGGTGACGAGGGAGAAGACTATTGAGTAGCTGGTTAATAAGTAGTTCGCTGGTGGTTAATGGTTGGGTTGTCTGAGTATACTCTGTATGGTTCGATTCCATTGCGTACTGCTGCCGTGTGTGTTTCATTTTGTATTATGTGGTAAATTGTTCGTAGCCCCCGGTTGGCCATGATTGTTCATATCGTCTTGCTTTTGTTTGCAATGCTATTCATGCAAGTTCGGTTTATGTGGCATTCTGTTGCAAGTGTTCTGTGGTCTCAACCATTCTGTTTGCTCTGCGCTGCAGCGTCAAGCGTGCGTTGTGCCTGAACATGCCTGATAATAGATATCAATCAGTCACCGCATACTGCTGTTGCTTTGATGCTACTGTTTGCTCTTAGCTGGTTTGCAATTGTTCTGTACTGTGTCATCCATTGTTCTGCCCTAAACCCTCAACCATTGGGTCTCTGAACTTTGTGGTCCTCTTTCGTAGTATCGTTTGCTCGCTGCAGCTCTAGATATCAGTCCGTCACAGGCTCACAGCATATTGTTGCCTCTACGTTTGATGCTACGATCACAAGGACACATTTGAGGTGGATCAGGTGCTGTAAGAATCTGAGGTGCTTGAGCATGTGCATAGGGTATGATGGCATGTGGAGCTCGTCTGGCACATCCGGCAAGTGCTTGTTGCGCACATTTCCCCGGTTTGTCCAGATCTGTTGTCGCGATGCTAGAGGAATAGCCGGATTGGCGAGACAAGTTGGAAAGTGTTTTGATCTGTGCACAACGAGCCCGGTGACCTGGTGGTGCAAGTCGATGTGGGTTGGTTGGTACTACTACTACTTGCTATTGCTAAGTTTGGTGGCCTTCCTGACGCTTTAACTTGAGCTGTCTCGTTCAGGACCAAGGCTGGTGCCGGTTTCCATCGTGTAACTGGCACTGGCGATCTCTCATGTGTCGAAGCAACGTAAGACCGGCGCGCATGAACCTGGAATTTCATACCTGAAATGCTGTGGCAGACATCCTGAGATTCCTGAGGAGCCGAAACTAGAAACGAAGAGAGAAATAAGCCCAAGCCGCAATTAAGCCCTAGAGAAATCTGTTGGGCTGGTGAACTGGGAGGGCAAGCCTGGCTGCGTGACTAGACTCCGGCCCACAGAGGTGTCCCGAACAAGAGGCGCCCGGCCAGCTTCTGCTTTCCGTGCTCATCTGCAGTGTTTGGGCCTCCTGCGCCACAGAATTGGGTGCTTAATGCTGGCCCAAGGAACACGCGCGCACACACGACTAGGCCGCATAAACAACCATCTATAGCAAACTTATCTAATGGTTTGCTGTATCCCATTTCTCACAATTAGTATGCACGGACCCCCATGTAATAGAGCAACAAAGTCTTAAAATATGTTATTTAAAAGTGTATCTACTAGTTAGTAACTTAGCATAGCTAACTTTCATATCTCATTTCCCACAGGAATAACTACTGTATTATAGATATCTGTACTGTTGCTGAATGCTGAAGATGGCGGAAGGTGGGTGGAGGTTACCATGGATGAATCACGTTGGGTGAGTGGGACACCCAAATTTAGCTGACACTGGAAAAGTGACGCGGCGCATTAAGCAACTTGCGTCTGTTAGAGCAACTGTTTCCATTGCCATTTTGTTTCCCCCGCTCTCCGGTTTGTTTAACTGGCAAATCACAAGGAGCAAGCAAGGGGAATCGATTGCAGCTGCCAATAGCTCAACCGAGTCACATGGATGAGTATCTTATGCTTTTCCCCACCCTGATTCCCGATTCCTGAATATTCTCCCTCGCGTGTCCAGGAGTCCCGAGGCTTATTCCTCACCTACTGCACTAAAAAAAAGCTCGTCTCCCCTGCCTGTCCTTACATGCGCGTCTGTTTCTGCCGCTGTCTTGAGCGGCTGAACCCCTCATCAGCACTAGCAACCATACCAATTTCTGTACTTTCCTGCAGGCTTCAGCAGCTGAACGTGAACCATCGTCTATTCGTCTCCGTTGCAACCAAACCAAAAACTCGGGCGGGTTGGAATCCGTTGGACCGGGCCTGATTGGAAGTGAAAAGTGATATTGGGAGGTCAAAAGCTTGGTAGATGTGCCGACACCTGGCAGCGCAGTGACATGTTTGTTGTTAGCAGAAGTTTATAAAATTGGTTCAAATTTGAGTGCTCGAACAAGAGGGTCGAGTTTGTAACTCGGGCGCTAGAGAACGCACTATATACTATTTTGGTCGTGTATCAATCCCTGCGGGGGAAGTTCGCTCAGCTGGTAACGTTGGTTGGAATATACTTAAAAAAAGTCTGAATTCGAAAAAGAAGGTGAACGAGTATGGTCTTGGACGAAGAGTTCATGCTACTGAAAATCTTCAGTATACAGGTAGTCAGCTGAGAAATTCAGCCCTCGATTGCAGCATACAGGTAAATGCCTCTGGAACCTGCGCAAGTTTTAAGCAACACCGGTGGTTCAATCCAATATTCGTGGAAAAGGTGAAGAAACTGAAAATTTTCCACCCAAGTTAGATCCAGAGGATCGAACTACAGGGAATTGATCTCCACAAAGGGTACACCGAAAAGAGTTGAATTCCGAGGTAAGTACCATTCTACAGTCCCGGAAGTGCTATTGTGTCGTCAAAGTTGGAATGCACAATGACTTCTTTGCCACACGGCAAAATTTGAAGCATTTTTCGCACAAAAAATGCATCGACTGGCTACAACTGGGATCATCTTCCTCTTCCTCTTTAATCGCACACGCAAATACACTTGATGACACTTGCTACTTCCCTGACAATGACCAACACCCACGAGGCGAAAGAGCAAGAACTAGGAGGTGAGGCTAGCAAAGCTAGTGGCAGAGCGGCGAGAGATCCCAGAGCGAGTCGCAGGCGGAGGCGTCCAGCATCCGGTCGAAGTACTCCTGCAGGCCGTTCATGGCGTACAGCGACGCCGAGATCCGCCGCTCCACCTTGATCCGCTCGAACTCCACCATTTCACCCGGCGCCGCGGCGGCGACCGGCTCCTCCTCCGCGCACGCAGCTTGGACGACGGCGCTGTCGACGGCGGCGAAGCTGTCCAGCGCCGGGAACTGGCCGAACGCCGAGTCGAACATCCAAGAATCGAACTCCTCTGCGGCGAACTCCGGCCGGTACACCTCGCCAGCGTCCAGTGCGCCGCCGTTCAGCATGGCCATGGCGTCGTCGCAGCTGACTCCGCTGCTGGAGCTGCTGCTGCTGCTGCTAGAGCCACCACAAGCACTATTCGTGCTATGATTATTACTATTGCTCGTGGTGGGAGCAGCAGGGGAGCTCGCCGCCTTCTGCTTCGTGGCGGCGGCGGCCTCGGCCTTCTTGATCTTCTTGTGCTGGAGGAGGCCGCGGATGCGGACGGCGAGCGGGCAATCCGGCGAGATGCGCGGCGCGAAGTTGGTGCGGGCGTCGTTGCCGCGGAGGAGGCGGGCGGCCTCGTCGTAGGCCTTGGCGGCGGCCTCGGCGGTCTCGAAGGTGCCGAGCCACATGCGGATCTTCTGCGTGGTGTCCTTGATCTCGGCCACCCACCGGCCCGACGGGCGCTGCCGGACGCCGACGAACTTGCTGTGGTTGTTGCTGCCCTTCTTCCGGCCGCGCGGCTTGGACGGCTTGGCCTGCGCCGCCGCTGCCTCCTGCTGGTAGAAGTAGTAGTAGCTGCCGTAGTCCTCGAGCTGGAACGCTGCTGCCTGGGGCTGGAAGTTGAGCTCCATGTGGAGGGTTTCTTGGTTCGAGCTGATGGTTGGAGTGGTTGGAGTCTTTGGGGGAGGAGAGGGGGAAGACAGGTGTCGATCTGCTGCCGAGTTCTTCTTGCTCTGGTTGGTTTTGGTGGTGAGCAGCTGAGCACCAGGGAAGAGAATTTATAGAGGATTTCAGGGGGCATGCGAATTGCAAGGCATCAGTCACTTAACTGGCAGTGGAGCCCTGTGGGGTTACTGTCAGGGGCTGGTCAAATGCTGGTCTGCCTATGATCATGTCATGGAAATGGAAGTGAGTGTTTGGGGGATAAGGCATCTTGTTGGGATCTTTTTGTCCTTTCGGTTTGTTTTTCGGTTTTGCCCTTATGCTTTGTCAGTGAGCAAATAAGCTAAACTGGTGCTCTTTTCTTTCTTAATCATCTGTTTCTCCTCTTCTTAAACGATCAGCAGCGCTCCTGCATTATTTTCAAAAAGAAGAAGTTGTTGCTGAATAAACAAATATGAGGAATTTGGAGCTGTGGTGCATCACCACTCACCACTATATTTGACCTTTGGCATTATGTATCATTACTATACCATGTGAAAGATAATTATTTTACTTTTGAGTCAGGGCAATGGATATTCCTCTTTTAATGTCCCTAAAAGTTCATGCCTGCAGGCAGCACTAGAGTTCAGCAGTACATGTTCCCCACTACAATGCCAAGCACCAAGTAAAGCTTGGGAGTAGGAGTCAAAGGGTCTACTTCTCCTAGTAACTTAAATTACCTTAACTGAAAACTTTTAGGAGACTTGATTGGACTAGTTCTTCCATAATTCGCGGTTATCCCTCTGGTCAAGCTAATACCATGAGACCAAGTCCGAATTGCACCATAATCCGCCACATGGCAGCATTAGAGAGTATCGCGACGAGCAATTAGGATACAAAGTAGAAACGGCTGAACATCGCCTTTTCATCAACCACGCCCACTTGTGCTTTGTTTATCTTGTTTCTTGAGAAAAGCTGCTATCAACCAAGTCTTTCTCCGTCACTGGATGATGTAGCTGTCCTTAGCTAGTTTAATTTTGGGCGCTCGAGTTTCCGAGAGAATCTTTCCCACAGATTATATATGAATATCATACAAAACAGCCGCCCCAAATGTTTTCTATAGTACTTCAACAAATCACAAAGAGAGTGTAAGTTTGACATGGACATGAGTACTGGAATCCGACTTGGGTTTGGGTGTTCGACTAGGGAAAACTTTATTGTAAATGAATAATGTTCCTGTCTCTTTGGAGACGTCATATAGAAAGT
Organism: Echinochloa phyllopogon; assembly: GCA_033239725.1. Taxonomy (NCBI): domain Eukaryota; kingdom Viridiplantae; phylum Streptophyta; class Magnoliopsida; order Poales; family Poaceae; genus Echinochloa; species Echinochloa phyllopogon. The sequence continues at coordinate 51,558,743 of BTCW01000002.1, forward strand.
TAAAATGGATAATGTTACTGTCTCTTTGGAGACGTACAAAAAAGTTACCGGGCATAGTAATGAGTACCCGAGTCCAACTCGGATTTTGTAAATTGACATGAGAGTTGAGTAACACACATTTTTTTTAAAAAAAATAGATAGATGATAGTTTTTTTAATTTTTTGTGAGACGGGAGTTGAGGTAACAGTGGGTTTCCTTTTCCAACTTAAAATAAACACATATTAACCCTGTATGATGTTACACTAGGAGACAAATCTAAAGCCTTGAGCATCTTTGCTTACCTTTGAGATTTGCAACATTTCTCTAGCCCGTTGAAATTGAAGCAAGCATGTCTTTCAAAAAGGGGAAAATAAGAAATGAAACAAGCATGAGGGCAAATGCTTTCTCTTTATGACACCAGCCTAAAGAGACGGCACTGCTAGTTTGATGAACCTGGTACTCTCTTTGCACCCCCACTGTACTGTGAGGATTAACAAACCTACATTCATTGGTCAGCAAAGGGCATATTCTGTTCATCACTCGAGAAAAGGTCATCGTCATGGCTCATGGAGCAACATCACGGACCCCTTCAATTTCAGCTGAAGGGCATGCCTACCACCTCACCAATCAAAAAGGCAAACCTTGTCAAATAGTGGCGCGTCATTCCACCATATAAACTATGGCTCGCTTGCTGATTGAGCAATAGGATAGAGCACAACATTGGTGATAGTTTTATAGTCAGGATGACTCCAAGAGGTTATGGCTCGTAACCTCTTGGTTCGTAGCAGGGCAGATGCCCTGTTTGTCGCTGTCAAGGTGCATTTCTTTGTCGAGCTCGGTGGCCCACTTGCGCGAACAGGACAAGAGACCACTTTTTGTGCAGCAGCAAGGTCAAGAAAGATGGCATCTTGGCATCGGTTCTTGGGGTTGGTTTCAGTCTTTCAGATTTGTCTTCGTGTGTGGAGCCGCCATGGAGCTGGAGAAGATGGACATATTCCAGCCGTGTTTTGGGAGGTAACCTCTCGCGGCCAATTCTAGCTCAGTGCTGATGTCAAAACTTTTTGCAGCGAAGATTACCTGAAAGGTACCTCTGGAATTTGTAATGATTGGTTCCTCTATGGTGACGAGTGCACCTGCTTTGTGATTGTGTACTTAGTGGTTTGTTGACAAGAAAACTCAAAACAAGGACTATCTGGCCATTGGGAGCTGGGAGGATAAGCAAAATTAGCTCGAAAAAAAAACATGCTCCTTGTAATCTAGAAATAACATAGCTGGAAAATATGCTCCTTGTAATCTAGAAAGAACAAAAAAAAATGTTGCTTGTAATCTAGAAAGAACACGATACGCATGTCAGCAATTCAAGAAAGAACACGATACAGCTTCATGTCAACATTTCAAGCTCCCCCCGAATCTTCATTTCCACCGAGATTACTCGATGTCACTCTGTATTCAGACTAGACAGGGCGAAAACAAATGAAGCACATACCAACAGATGGTCGCCACGATCAACTCAACGGCTTTTGACACAGCGTTTCGTTCTTTCGATTACATGACCAGGGAGCAGAAGAAAATACACATCTTCATAATTTTAAAACAGAGCATAAAATAACTAAAGAATTAACTGGCATAAAGTGAAGCAGAAAGTAATCTCACTCAAAAGTACAATGATCATTACCAAAACTGGCGCAGCTTTTGTCCAACCCAACCGACAACAAACCTCACCATATCCCTTACAACTTTGTTGCAGCAACGTCTCGAAACCATATTTGGAATACATGACAATATACACACTCTACATCAAAACCACCAAAACCATGTGTGATGGTAACTTCCAATTCCTCGAAGCGAGCGATGCATTCACAACTTACCCCACCCAGAAAAAGATTTAACACAAAGAATTGGCTGACAGTAACAGTGATAAATATCAAGAAAAAAAAGCAAGCCCAGACCTTGCAGCAGCAAAAAAAAAACCTATGTCGATAAGATGGACTGTAGCAGGAGCTGTTGCTGCGGTTGCAAGTTGGAAAATGTTGATGCTAGAAAATCTGGAGGTAGAGTCTGCTGGAATCGCCTCAAGATATTGACCATCTTGTGTTTTGTTTCATCTGTAGCGAGATCTGTCCCATTGTCCAAAACCTACAAAACATACAGATATGACAATAATCATTAAGGAGTTCATCCATAACAGTTGAGTCAAACATAATTAACGCTACCAGTTTACAAACTATTGGGACACAGATCAAAACTTACCTCTGCAAAAACTGAAACAATTTTACTAAGATACTGATTGTGAGGGCCAAGAATTTCTGCATCCAACCTGCAAGCAGAAATGGTTATTATAAACTGCAAAAGGCATTAGCCTAGTTGGCAGATTTCCAGTCATGACCATACCTCTCCACCATTGAGCAAAGTTGCTCGTGTACAACTTTAGCTTCAATCTTGTCATCCTTTATAGGCAAGCAACTAAGCCAGGCTGGAATAACCTGAGAATGATGATTGCATTCAGTTAGGAATAGTATCATGACTGGAAAGAATTCAGTTTGGGATAGTATCATGCACAAGGTAACAGTGCAAAATCAGAATTCAGACACCATGCAGTACACTTAGAAGCTCAGGGGTAAATGAGGGATGGGGTGGTATAGGATTTATGATTTAGGCAATGGATATAATGGGTTGGGGGAAGATAATGGGTTGATTCACACCATAATAGGGTTTCCCTCCCCTTCTCACTCTCCTCAATGTCTTTGGTTTGGGGGAATAAAATGGGTTGATTCAGACCAGTTCACCACCCCTCAGAAGAACATGGTTAGCTTCATAATGAGGAATGGGCTCAGCCCACCAAAAAAAATTCAAGACCCTCCAGGTGGGGCTATTGGGCCAGCATAATCTGCCTCAGAATCCAAGAGCGTGATCTCCATCCTATCCTCCCCCTCCTTCCCACATGACTTCAGTGATATAATCAAGATTCAAGACCCAGGGTGGGGCTCTTGGAGCCGCCTACCCTGCCTCAGCTTCCAAGAGCAGGTATTGATCTCCATATTCTCCCCCTCCATCCCACATGAACTACATGTTAGGGCACACCGAGCCACTTCCAAGAACAAGCTGTCACATTCCATAGGCAATGGATATAACTTCCAATATATATTACTAAATCCGTTCTCAAATATGTCATTTAGAACAAGCTATTTAGTTCAAAAAATGAACTAACTTGTTTGTCCTAAACTTCATATATTTAAGAACGGAGAGAGTAATAACTAAGCCTCTCTCTCAAGCAAGTTGGGGTAAGCACATAACTAGAAATATTGGTCATATCAACTTAAAAGGACATTGAGATTTTAGAATATACCTGGGCCGCATCAATACCATCCCGATGAAATAGACATATTTTCCCAAGGGCCGAAACAGCATTGTCATATGCCATAATATTGTCCGGAAGTCGTGCTTCAGGATGTCGGATAACATTGTTTAATTTTGATAGGGCCTCTGAATTCAGAAACATAACGTTGTCGGAATGGTTCAAAAATGTTGACAAAAATGTAATGTGTAATACTTCTAATATAAAAAACCTACCTCCAACTAGAGGGCGGAAAACATGACCACCAAACTCAGCACATACACCCACACCATACACAGCAGCCTAAATGAAGTGGTTCAGCATGGTATCAGTGTCCAACATGACCAAGTAAAAAGGGATGGATCAAGGAAAATTGGTAGAACAAAAAAACACACCTGGCGAACATCTGAATTGTCATCATTTGCTGCCTCCAAAAGGAAAGGAAGGTATGTATCATAATACCTCAAAGCTGATTCACGGCATTGCTCTGCAACATCATCAAATATGCAGATAGCAATCCTTCTCTCCTCAGGTGTTTTATCCTTTCCCTGCAAATCAACCGTAGGGTACCATAGTAAGTTGGGATAAAACCTCAAACCAAAAAAAAGCAGGGGCTGAAGCACAGCATAAGCATGGAAAAACATGCCGATGTAAGAAGTTATGAGGGAAACACATAAAATCACACTGTATAAACCAAAAATAAGCATGCAGTAACTGAAAGAAATGCTTAATAAATAACAACAGAGAGCTCATACAAATAAACAAATAGCGCAAGGTTCAGTTGGCTTACCAACATTGGCGTAATGTACACAGAGAGCTCATCAAAGAATGGTAAGAAAGAAGCTTTGAAGGTTTTGATCAAAGTTCCAAGGCACTCGCTGACCTGAAAGTTTAAAGATGATTAATGGAAAATAATAGGCAAGTTGCATAACATGCAAAAGACAGTTCTCAGAACACCTTTCAGCAAGGGAAACAAATAAGCCCTAACATCATTTCCAAACAAACGAACCTGATCAAACACTTCCTCTTCCTGTTCGTTCTCTTCTTTGAGTAGCTCTCCTTCGTCAGCATCAAAATCTTCGGCTTTTGTTCTCTCAGTACGTTCCCTTTTCCTGGTTGCACTGGCTATAATGACATTTTTAATCTCATCTGAAATAGCCCGTACTTGGGTTTCATCCAGCAAGCGACCAGAAAGCTGTTCAAGGTACATCAGTGAAAAATCCAAGAACAAGGTGTCATAAACTATTCAAAGAACAGAGAATATTTAGAAACTAATGTTAAGATAGGCCAACAAAACTACTATTACATCCACAGAACATAGTAAAATACGCTAAAACATGCTTATTTGGCAACATAGGGGTAGCCCTCTAAAAAAGTTCAATCCAAAATACAAGTGAAACTTTTAAGAGAAATCTCAATCACGCACAACATTTTGAAATTGTCAAACAGATGGTTCAAAGGTACAAACCTGCATACACTCATTTAATGAATCCAGCATGGATGAGCACATTTCTGTTTCTGGCTCCTGCAGAAAGTGCAAAAAGTTCAGGTGTTAGCAAGGGTAAAAAAAATAAAAACCAAACAGAGAGATTTTGCAAAGACCTTGTGCAGTGCTTCAACAAGAGCTGGAATTATGTAGTCAGACAACTGTTTAACATAAGACTCGTCACGGCCTTGAGCTTGCCCCTTCTCAACAGCCAATTTTGCCGAACGTAGCAGTTCCGGCATTGCTGCACAGATGTTCAGATATGTAAATGGAGCAAATCTGCATGCATAAATAAATCATAGTAAAACATTAAGATACCTGCAACAGCAGCCCTCCTGACTTCTTCATGGAAGTAAAACTTCAGCAGAGGTACCAATGTGGGGGCAACCTACATAAAAATTTGTAACCAATGATGTATGCTGCAAAGGATCAATTGGGACTTGAAAAAATTAGATATTGGATATGTGCAGTTCGACGATGAACCTGATCAATCCATGGGAAGAAACCCTCCTTAAGCTCATCAGCATAACAGCAAAGCATGTTGCAAGCTGTTGCTTTCTCTTCAAGCACACTAGTTCGGATTCCTATTCTCTTGTCACCAAGTGTGATTGTTTCAATGCTGTATAAAACACAAATTTAGGGTTGGTGTAATAGGCATACTACATCTACAAGCCCCATGTATGATTCATATCCCTTCATACCACAAACAAAATTCAAAACAACATGCTAGACTAAATAATTTTGCAGCTTAAACAAATCTCTTCTAAAACTTTCCTTTATTGTATATTCTGGTAGGCAGATAAAAGTTGTATACAGTAAAAGACAAGTGTCAAGCATGAAGTTAGAACGCTAAACCTGTGTGCAAATGTACAAGAACAAGAAAGGTGCAACTGTACAAGAATGAGAAAGGTACAGATAATTCTCAGTGGCAATAATCTACCATGATTTTCAGGATTACTGTCTAATCAAGTAGATATAGCATTGCAACAGAATGAATAACAGACCTATCATCATCTGATTCTATTTCGTCATCTGATTCAGCTGAAGTAATTGTCACATCAGGCTTCAGCTGAGCAGATTGAAGCAGTGGTGGCATAACAACACTCATGTAAGGAAGGAAATCCTGCCCAAGACACTTGCATAGCCTTGCCCAAGCCTATCATATGTGGGGATAAGTGTTAGACATATTTAAGGATTTAAGGTGACATTAAGCCTAGTTTCTGTTGCTTTAAAGCATACCTGCAACATGTAGCTGGTAATTGGATCGTCAGTTTCCATTGCAGTTCCTTGCAAAGCCATAAGTACTTCCATAACCTAGCAATAGGAAGATGATTAGAATAATAACACTGCATCAATAAAAATATTACTGCTGACCAAAATTACACATTTTAAAGAAAAAGAAGCGGAAATGGCAGTCAATGATCCTGTCAAACAGAAATAGACATGAATTTTTCCTGAATTCTGATACATCAGCAAGAAAAGTGTTCAACAGTGAAACTGATTCCAAAAACACAAACAGTGGTGAAAAATCTATCATGAGTTTTTTTGCGAAACATGACATTACAAGTGAAAGAATAGGCCTAACCTGCCTTGCGTCGTCTCTGAACTTGTCCTTACCCACAGCCATTCCTACTAAACTTATACACTCCATGGACTTGGCCCGGAGCATCCTATTAGATTTGTCAGTTGCATTCATCAAAATAGCTTTTAGGTATGGCATGACAGCATCATAGTATTTCTTGAAGTGTTCCTGCAAGGCAGAAAAACAGAATGTGATTATAATGCTATAAATTTGACATTAACGGCAATCTAGACAAACAAATACAGCAAACAAGAAAGCACTAAAACAATGGGCAACCCCATGATGACAAAGAACCATTATGCATAATAACAGAAAAAAATGTATCTACTCACTCCCATGTGAACATTTACCTGTGACGAATCTGCTACTGAAGCTAGAGCTGTCAACGCTCCCTCTTGCACCATTTGCTTGCCATTCTAGAATATGACGAGAAGTTAGCATGTTTACTAACCATATTAACAAATAAGTTCGAAGCAAGCTGAAATTGAATTCAGTACAAGGAAATGTATACCTGAAGAAGAACAAGTAATTTGCTAACAATTCCATCCAGGTAAGGTGTCAAAATTTCTGGTGTGCAGTTCTCACTGAAGTTGAGAATAGCCGACGCGGCATGTGCCTGTCAACAAGAATAGTCGTACAAGTCAACATAGGGTGCTACAAATAGGTGCACATGACTTCTGATTCAGAATAGCAAAACACTTAAACAGCATTCAGTTCAAAGTTCAGTTATCAAAACGAAATAACAGCATACCAAAGTTACTCAAATATGTACCAAACTCTACCTTTCTATTAACATTCACTTCTTGAAATGGCGATAAATGGATTTAGTAACTCGATTGGTGATTAAATTACTATTTAAGTAAGAAACTTATTAGCTTGAAGCTCGATAGAAATTAGTTCCGGGTCATTCAGATGTGTTAGCTGCCCAAACCCATTACGACGTGTTTCAATATGTAAAACACACAAACATAAAAACTTCTTGATGCACACCAAGCTGATTTTTTGAGATGAGGCTTAACCCCATTTCTACTATGCAAATGGAAATGCCAGAACTACAGGTTACAAAATCTATCAAAAGCGCATAGAATATCTAACCTGCTTCAAGCTAGACAGTATACAAAAGAAGAGTCCAGGGTTACCAGGCTTATGGGCCACATCACTTTAGAAATCAGGGCATTACACTTAACACTAAAAGTATGCTCACTCCAACAGAGAAGTTCCAAAAGTTTATCGCTGGCAAAAGAGCAGCATCAGCTGAAGAGCAAGATAGGGTTTTTTTCACACTTCATCCTCAGCTGATTGATGCAACATTGGTTCTAAAATGAACAGTAAGAATGGATTGCAAGTCAAACAGTGTGAGATCAAGTTTTGCTGATATGACATAACTGACCTGAACTCGTGGGTTCTGGAAATCATCCATAGCGTTTGCCAATGCAGGCAAAACCTTCTGGTTGTAATGAACTTGCAAGTCTGGGCCCAAATCTGTAGAGAGCTGACCAATTGCATTGATTGCAGCCCATCTCACACGCGGGTGGTGATGTTGGAAGCCATTCAATATCATAGAAACAACTTGTTCCAAATTTTTAAGCATAACCTGCCAGCAAAAACAGCAGCCAATTAAATGATGCCCTTTTCCAGCTATTTTCCTGAACATGAAATTTAGAACAGATAGCATGATGTGGTTTCATATTATCCAACAACCCTTCTAGATTTGGCAAAATTATTATTTTACATCCCCTCCACATGGGGCAAATTAGTATTTTACATCCCCTCTACATTGGGAATCAATGGACACGAATTCATTATCCTAATTTCCCCTTTGTTATTTCCAAATTCAACATGTCAGTTCAAGAAATCGATTATACATATCCAAAACAGCAACAATATATATCCTTCAAGTTGATCAACGAATCATTGTGTAATTACCGTACTTATAAAGTTATCAGGCTAACCTTTGCACATCCTTCTGCAATCTGTGCGAGTGTGATGAGAGCAGCATGGTGTTTCTGCCACTCAGGAGCAGACAGGTACTGTGGAAGAAGCTCAGATGCAATCGGAACGATTGCGTTTCCACCAATGGCGATGGCAAGGCGGTCAAGGCACTCCTGTGCCACTCCATAGTTGTTCCCCTCCCCTGCATCTTCGTCTTCAGTTTCAGCAGAGTGCCAAGCTGGGTCATCCTCCACGTCAAGGAGCATCTGCATCAGCACCGCAAAAAGCCTGCCAACAAACTGCGGGAGTCGCCGCATCATTCCTGGTGCACGCTCCCTTGCCTCAGCAAGAGTAATGACAAACTCAACCGCCAAGTGCCTGGTCCCATCTTCCAGCTGTGCAGCCTCAGCGACTTGTAGCATTGCCCCAACCACATCGGCAATCTGCCGCCGCAGAAACCTTGGCTCTGCGCCAGCCAGCTCCACGAGCAGCTCCAGCGCCTCCTGCGCAGAGGCCTCCTGAGCCGAGTTTAGGCAATCCGTGAGAGCCCTCATCATTGCTGGGAGCAAATCCTGCATCTTATCCCGATCAGCGTTGGTTGGCAGGCACTGGACGAGGTTGACTGCGGCGCCCAGGGCCGCAATTCGCACATCAGGGGACGTGGGATGCGCCAGGGCAGCGGCGAGCAGGTTGTGGATAGTCATCAGATGGTCGAGGAGCGATTCAGCGATGTAATCCGCCAGCCTAGCGAAGATAAGCAGCGCCGACTCCTGCAGGTTGGGCGCCTCGGGCCCCGAGGCCGCGCGGAAGAGGAACGGCAGCAGCTCGGCCCAGGCGTTCTCGGGCAGCAGCGAGGTGGCGAGCTCGGAGATGGCGTCGCAGACCTTCTTCGCGATGGGCTTCGGGGGATCGGACTGGAGCGCGGAGAGGAGGTGCGCCTTGAGCGCGGACTGGCCGGCGGGAGAGAGCTGCGGCCAGAGCGGCGCCGGGGGCGTGGCGTTGTTGGAGGAGGCGTCGGAGGCCGGGGTCGGGGAGAGGACCTTGCGGAGCAGGACGCCCGCCATGGCGCGGAGGTCGGCGGGGGTGGCGGGCGACGCGAGCGACGAGGCGAGCCGCAGCGCCAGGGGCTCCGGGTGCGAGGCCCGGAGGCGGTGGAAGGCGGCCTCGGCGGCGGAGCGGTCGGTGTTGGAGGACGACATGAGGGTCGACAGCAGCGCGTCGAACGCCGCCGGGTCGCCCCCCAGCAGCGCGGCGGCCGCGGCCTGGTCCTCGGCGGACGCCATCGGATCGGAGTCGAACCCGGGGCGGGCGCGCGGGCGGCGGCGGCGGCTAGGGTTTGGGCTGGGCCCGGTGGTGTGGCGGCGGCGGCGGGAAGAAGGGTGGTGGAGAGAGAAATTGAGAGGGGGGGAGGGCTCGGGTTGGGTTTAATATTATATGGGTAGGGTTTGGGAGATGCGGCTCGCTCGTCGCGGGCGCGGGGAGAGGCCAGAGCCCAGACGCCACAGCGCAGCCTCTCGTCTCGCTGGCGGCGACCGGCTCGCTGGCTGGTGTGGTGGGGCAACCGCCGTGAGGGCGAGCCCGTTCTGGGTGGGTTTGGTTCGATTTGGTTGCGGGCGGTCGGGGTTGGGTCCGGCTGGCTCGTGGTTCGGGCACGCCACACCTCACGCCGGTTTCGCGGTTGTCCGCGTCACCTTTCCGTCGCCCCCGTGGATTTCGCAGCGATTCGCCGATTTCTGCGTCTGCCGAAACCGACCGCTCGGCTCGGCTCGGCCCGCGCCCCCATGGCAATTGGAATGGGATGGGCATGGGATCCGCTTCGCCGATGCTTCCCCGCGCCCGCGTCTTTTCGCTGACGCTGAGAGCACGGGGGGTTCTGGGTTTTACAGCTGGGGGGCGTGAGCGTGAGCTGGGCGCGTGGATGGAATGGACGGACAGGAGAAGGTGGCGACGCCCATGGAGGGCCATGATTGGGCATTGATGCACGGCTCAAGGGAACAGCGGCGGCGCGACAGGGCTCGTCCTAGGTGCTGGTAGATCTTTGTGGACTACTCTTTTCTTTCTTCTCCCGTGTACAAAGTGCAAATGTTTCCATTCGTAGCAATGGCGTGTGTATGTGCAATGGCATGTATGTATGCATCGTCATGTTAATGTCAAACAAGTGGTGAATGCACGGTAATTGAGATCTCGTGTGTTCAGTCGGTTCAATTTCAACACAGGTGGTGTTTGCTTCCATAATTGCGACGTAAAAGCAAAAGGCGAACGTAGTTACAAAACACACGTAATGTTCACCAAGTGACAAAAAACCGGCATGACACTAGCTAGGTAACGGGTAACTAAAATGGCGTTATGACGTTAGTGAGATAGTAAGAAAACGATAAGTGTTAAGCGTTATCATAGTAACAGAAAACGGATATAGCGTTACGACGTTAACAAAGCGACAAATACCTGGCAGTGTTTGCTCTTACGCTGTAATGACGCAATTATCAGGGGCGCGCTCTACCACTGAGCTAATAGCCCGTCGCGCGGGCCTCCCAAAGGGAGGCCTGCTATGAGATAATACGACACACAGAAAGAGGGAGGTTGTCTTATGCTATGGCGTGGCGTATTTTGATGCGTCACTGTAGACACCAACCATTACAATCAACGCCATTCCACGTCATAGATCGCTTCTAGTTTGGTGGCGTCATTTGCTCCGCGTGGCAAGCAAGATCCTAAGTCACTGCCCAAGCAATCTATCTAAAGTAGCTATCGCGCCCCTTTTTTACCTTGATTGAGGCAAGGAAAATTGACCTCTTTAGCCTCTCCACTTCCTCCTATAAGCTCCATTCGGCTAGTGATTGTGTGTGAGTGCTAATTATCATCACACGCCACAGCTATGAAAATTAAACCTCATGTTTTCAAGCTCTCAGCTATACGTCCTCGGGAAAGCAACTTAAGAAAGCAAAGCTTCAAACCCATTTGGTTATCTCAGACACTCAAGTGTCTCATCTTCTGCAAAGTTAAGATGTCCATTTACTTGTTCTGAGATAGAACACACTTTGAAGTCACGGAGAATATTTCAAATTTGAAACATAAATAGCTCCAATCATGCCTTACCATTTTAAAAAATAAAGTATTTCTATTTATAATATACTACAGGTAAACTACTCGGCAGTTCTACTGAAAACACAACACGTCCAACTAGTTTTACGAAAAATCCCAGGAAAATACATAAGTTGCAATCATAAGACATACAGGTCCCCGACTCAAATCTTTGTTACGATCTTTCTGCCTCCTCGATGTTCCTCCCATGTGCAGTCTTGTAAAAAAATTATCATGTTTAGATTGAACTAGATTCAATAACATGTTTGTAACATATTCCAGCTTGTCTGAAGCCAAGCTGGGCTCAGGTTCTGAGTTCAGACTCGAACCAAGCTCGAATGGATTCCCCCCACAGAAGTGATCTCGTGGCAACAGACCACACAATTCAAAGCTCCAAAGGTTGTAGTACGCCCGACACACAGATTTCCTTACTGTCATACTCCATACTGTCAAAATAGCATAACCTGGTGGACTATGCGGTGGTAAGCCTCGTACACCTACCTACTCAGCAAGTTTAGTTTGCTAGCCCTTGGATCCCCTCTTGTCCACGTATCGGTGTCTCCAGCTCAAAATGTGAAAAGCATCTCATGTCACACTAATACCAAGAAAAAGGCTCCATTTTCAAGCTAAGCACCCAACCAATCAAGTGATAATACATAATTTTCAACAACAGACAAATAATTGACACAAACAAACAAGCGAGCATATGAGCATATCCACCCATCGAGCACAAAACTATTCCAACGTTGCATCAGCACTTGAATTCTTTAATCACATAGAGCTACAGCTACAAGCAATGGAGCTGCTGATAGCCGAACGGGCCCACACATAAAGCCGGCTTTCAAGGTACACAAACTCCACTTAACAAGATAACATGCCGTCCACTTCACTTTAAATACAAGCAAAATAATAAACAAATGGTGTTATCACTCCGACACTGACACGAGAACGGGACATAATCAGCACTCACACTTTCGGTTTTCTTAATTTAATTTGACACACTCATCGCCAAAGAAAAAAGAAATTAATTTGACACACGTAGGATATGATGCCCAACAATTGTCAAAGAGCTCCTTGCCGGGTCGTTACTGGACCGCGTTGCACATCCCGGGGCGTGTCCGGCACCAGAGCGGCTGGATGGGCTCGGCCCGGACCCCTCTCCCCACCATGCGGTTGCGCCAATCCGTGAGCCGGTCGGTCGCCTCGGCGTAGCGCTTCCTGCCGGCCGCGTCCCGGTTCCCGGACCACAGCGCCTCCGCCATGGCCGCCGCCCTCGGCCAGACCCGCCCGTCCAGCACCGCCGCGTCCACCTGCTCCGTCCACATCGCCACCTCGCCGCCGATCACCAGCCGGGCCTCCTCCGCGGTGAGCCCGTACGCGATGTCGTAGTCGTACACCCGCTGCCACGTCTTGTAGGGCCCGCCGCTGCTGCCGAAGTCGCTCCTGGGGTCGTCGTAGACGCTGTTGTTGCCGACGAAGTCGCCGTGGCCGCAGTCGAGGTAGTAGAAGGACGCCGACGAGACGATGGCGCGGTACCCGGCCTGCACGATCAGCTTCGTGTTGTTGGGCCCGTTGTTCCACGTCTGCAGGATCGTCGTCGCCGGCGGGATCGCCGACGAGCTCACGTTCACGGCGGAGTCCAGCAGCACGTCCTCCCAGAACACGGCCGTGCGGTTCTTCGACACCACGAGCGGGTGGACGGCGGCGACGTAGCGCTCCAGGAGCTGGCTCAGCGTGGCGCCGCGCTGCAGGTCGGCCTGGATCGTGGGGTCCGCGAGCCAGCACCCCGGGGTGACCTCGTCGGCGCCGGCGTGGTAGAAGCCGTCCGGGAAGAGGGAGGTCAGGTCGTTGACCACGTTGGTGATGACCTCGTACGTCTTGGGCGACAGCGGGTTGAGCTGGCCGGCGCCCGGCTCGGCGGCGAGACGGTGGTTCCAGTCGCCGCCGGGCAGCCAGAACTTGCCCGCGCAGGACACCGCCTCCGGGTACGCGCCGGCCCACGACGCCGTGTGGCCTAAAATGTTGTCGTGGAGAGATGAGAGGTTAACTAAATGGGCCGCAAAAGAAACCTGTAGAGAGTAAGGCCCACTAAGAATACCGGGCCTAAGAAAGAAAAGCCCACAAAGCAGGGGCAGCGCAGCTGGAAAGCATACCTGGCGAATCGATCTCCGGCACGACGCGGACGCCGCGGCTCATGGCGAACTCGACGATGCGCTTGACGTCCTCGACGGTGTACCGCATGTCCTCCCTTCTCGGCGAGCTCCGGCACGGAGGGCAGCTCGATGGGGAACGACTGGGAGTCCGTGATGTGCCAGTGGAACACGTTCATCTTGTTGGCCGCCATGGCGTCGATGGTCCGCCGGATGTCGGCGACGGGGAAGTATGTCCTCCCGGTGTCGAGCATCAGCCCGCGGTGCGGGTACAGGGGCCTGTCCTCGACGCGCACGCCGGCGGCCACCAGAAGCATGTCCTGGCCCCGGCCGCCGGCCCGCCACGCCAGCTGAGAGCACGGGGGGTTCTGGGTTTTACAGCTGGGGGGCGTCAGCGTGAGCTGGGCGAAGGTGGCGACGCCCATGGAGGGCCATGATTGGGTATTGATGGGTACAGGCAGGCGGCCATCTTCCCCGCGTCATCATTGACGCACGGCTCAAGGGAACACCAGCGGCTCAACAGGGCTCGTCCTAGGTGCTGGTAGATCTTTGTGGACTGGACTCTCTTCTTCTTCTCCCGTGTAAAAAGGGCAAATGTTTCTATTCGTAGCAATGGCGTGTGCATGTACAACGGCATGCATGCATCGTCATGTTAATGTCGAACAAGTGGTGAATGCACGGTAGTTGAGGATTTGAGATCTCGTGTGTTCATTCGGTTCATTTGCAACTCGACATGCAACGGCGGTGTTCACTTCCCTTCAAATCCAAAACTTTATCCAAACTTTCTCTCTCTAAACTTCACTATTCACTATCACATCAAATCTCTCTCCTCATGGGTGGAGCGTAAATAAAAAAACTAAGTACATGATTTTGATGTACACGACAATACGAATCTTTTGAGCCTAGTTTGGTCATGGTAGGACAACAATTACCACAAACAAACGAAAAATGCTACAGTATTCGATATGACATTTTCATCCAAATTCACATTCTTTTCGGGTAAGTGAACACCGCCAATATCAGCTTATCCAGCGAATGGAGCGTGTGCACGTGTGTGTCAGCAGCCCAACGGAGCATTAAATGGATGCTACATTATTGATACATAGGGTGGTAGCATTGTTTAATGCCCACCTGGGAGCGCGGGGCGAGGAGGAGCGCGGCCGGCGCGGCGAGGCGAGCCCGCGGTGGCCGGCGGCGAGGCGAGGCGAGGAGGAGCGCGGCCTGCGCGGCGAGGCGAGCCCGCGGTGGCCGGCGGCGATGCGAGCCCGCGGCAGCAGGGGCGGGGACTCGGGGCGGCGGTGGCTCCTGCTTCTCCTTCTGCGAGAATGGCCGCTCGGCGCCGGAGACGAAGGCGAGGCCCTGCGGTGGATCTTGGCGAGGCCGCGCCCTGCGGCTGCCCGCGCGCTTGCCTGCTCGCCGCGCCCGCGGACGACGGCGAGACAGGCCCGTGGGCGACGGCGTAGCGTGCTGCTCGGGGAGGGCTGGGGAGGGAGTTGGGCGCGGCCGGTGCGCGTCGTCTACCCCGGCGCTGGCGAGATGTGCCGTGCGGGTGGCCTCCGCCTCGGGGCTGGGCGGCGTCGCTGCGGCTTCTTTTGCGTCGCGGTTGTTGGAGACGGGAGGATTTGGGTCGTGCGTTTTCTGTTTGAAATCAAAAACTAATTACACAGTTTTAATGTACTCTGCGAGACGTATATTTTGAGCCTAATTAATAATTTTTTGGACAATTTTTTGCACATACAAATGAAATGCTACATCGGCGCATTTATTACCTGGCGCGCATGTCAGTCCCAAGTTGGGACTCCCGATTTGGGAACTAAACGCGGCCCAAGTGTTTCCGGGCGATTAGCTAGGCGGTCCTAGATGTCTAAGGGCATGTACAGCCCACGGATGACTTGCTGTCTATAGAATCTCGAACTGTGCATACAGACAGACATCTCATACAGCCCATAGACAGAGAGGCCGTCTGTAAGCTATTTAATGCTTTACATAGTGTTTAAGATCAACTGTAAAAGCATCTATGTATACTATTGTATGGCTATTTGATTGACCACTCAACTCCATCCTTATCAACATTCGTCACCGGCCGCCGGAAAAAATATCCTCCATGAACAGAGTTGCTCTCGCTCCCAGCCATGCGCTTCTCACATGTACGCACTGCCGTCCCAAGAAAAATCCCTGGCGAGCTTATATCCAGATTAAAAAACAACATAGCTCAACTGCATCACCGAGCTCATCGAGCTTATCCATCCATCCCCTGCTGGCCCATGTCAGAAAAAAAGCCGACGACCCCCAGCTCCCGTGCGCTCGCCGGCGGCCGCCTCCCAGCTCCTCGCGCCCGCGTCTTGCTCCAGACGCGCGCACCGGCCGGAGGTATTGGAGAAGCGGCGCCCGATACAGAAGGGCGAGGAGCAGGTCGGCCCGTGCGCGGTGGCCTCCCTCACCTAGCCGCGGTGGAGCAGAGCAGCTCCTCCGCCTCCCTCCGGCTCTGTTGACACTTAAATTGGGCCAAAGACCAAACCGGTCTGACCGGTTTGCCAAACCGGTCTGACCGGTTTGCCAAACCGGTCAGACCGGTTTCGTTCTGTAATTCGAGTAGGATTAGGATTCCGAGTTTAATTCCATATCGTAACTTATTCGAAAGGGGTAAGACTTCCCCGGCCTATAAATATAAAGGCTAGACGGCCGATTGAGGTATTCCAATCGAATCAAACACATTTATCTTTTACTTTTTGTCTCTCAAACCCTAAGTCTTTTCCAACCCCATACTCTGTTCTTTGCTCGTCTCTACGGCGTTCAAGGACGTTCTAGGTGGCCTGCCGACCCTAGAGCAACCCTAGATTAGCTCGAGCTCCGACGGGGTCCCTCCCGAGCTTGAGTTTCTAGGTCTTCACGACCTCCCGACCAGAAGCGGTCTGACCGGTTCTGTAAACCGGTCTGACCGGTTGGCCCCGGGAAGTCAGGAGTTGGCCGTTATGACGGCCGTGCTGCACGTTTGATCGATCTCGAGTTTATTGGCGCGTTTTCGTGTCAACATACTTTTTGGCGACTCCGCTGGGGAAGATTAATCTGGTGTCACAACCGATTACATCTACTCCAATCATGTCTGGATCGACGTGCGACCTTGACAAGGACAACTCATCGCTGCGACGATGGAAGAGCTCACGGACGAGGAGCGGAAGCGGTACCTGATCGCTGAAGAGCACTTCAGGACGCAATTCCTGAAGGGCTTCAAAAAAGATCGCGGTGGCCTTGTCAAGAGGGTAGAGGAATTCGTCATGCCGGCTTTCAAGCTGGCAAACGACCAAGTTGAAGAACTTCCAAAGGTAACTGGCGAATCCTCTGATTTGATGCAGCAAATTACTCGCATGATGGATGATAAATTACTTGCTGCACAAACTGTTACTGGTGAGTTGATTGCTAATATGTCGGGTAATTCTGATAAAGGTAAAAATAATATAGAATTTAATGAATTGCCTAACTCAACTCCTAGCTCATCAGGCATGCCAGAACATGTTTTAGATTCTAATTTGGGTATGCCGGTGAATTTTTATGCGGGACAAACACCTTACCCTAGTTCGGTCCACGAACCGGTCAGACCGGTTTGTACAACCGGTCAGACCGGTTTGGCCCTCTCTAGTGGTCAGACCGGTTCTATGGGTGCAGGAGCATCCGGTGCAATGGTTTTATCTAATACGGTTGCTTCTGGTCCTGTTTATACTATTCCACGTCCCGCAGTTGTTGGAAGTATACCCCACGGATCTGGCGCGTCTCACGGGCCGATTCCGAGTACTTCCCAAAGTTCAATGTACCATGTTCCCCGTATTCCACAAAACAGAGGTGATGGGAACTATCAAGCCGAGTTAGCTAAGTTCAAAGAAGACATAGCAAATACACTTAGAACAAGGCTCGGGCTTGAATTGGGTAGTTCACGCTTATATCAGAAACCATATCCGCCTGAATTTGATTTGGTTCCTTATCCTAATGGTTGGCGTGTTCCGGATTTTATTAAATTCAGTGGTGAAGATAATAGAACTCCTTGGGAGCACATTAGTCAATATGTTTTGCAATTAGGAGAGGCATCATTTTATGAGGCATTGCGTATACGGTTGTTCTCATTATCTTTAACTGGAACTGTCTTTTCATGGTTTTCTTCGCTTGCTCCTAACTCTATTCAAAATTGGACTCAATTGGAGCGTAAATTTCATGATCATTTCTTTAGCGGAGAAAACGAAGCTAAATTATTTGATTTAACATCGGTTAAGCAAAGCCGAGAAGAATCGGTTCTAGATTATTTTAAAAGATTTAAAGATGTTAAGAACCGATGCTTCAATATAACTGTTTCTGAAAAGGATTTAGCAGATTTGGCTTTTGTAGGCTTACGGTCTCATTACAAAGAAAAATTAGAAGGCTCTGATTTTCTCACTATTAATCACTTGCAAATGAAGGCCATGAGTCTAGAGCTGAAATTTAAAAATGCGAAGGAATCTGCTAAACCCCATCGTTCGAACGTGCATATTGTTGATAATGATTCTGATAGTTCGGACGATGATAAAGAAATTTATGCCGCTGAATTTGTTTGGTCATCAAAAAGTAAACCTAGTTCTTGTCCTTCATTAAAGCCGATTCAGAAGAATCGGCAAGAAGAAAAATTTACTTTTGATGTAGCCAAATGTGATCGTGTTTTTGATGAATTGCTTAAGAATGGCTTTATTAAACTTTCTCATGCAATTCCACCAGCCGATCAGTTAAAAAATCGTGCATATTGTAAGTGGCATAATTCCTTTTCTCACGCAACGAATGATTGCAATGTTTTTCGACGACAGGTACAATCGGCCCTTAATGAAGGTCGATTAGTGCTAGCCGAAATGCAAGTTGACAAGACTCCTTTCCCTGTTCATACCTTGGATGTGAACACTAAGATGTTGATTCGGCCGGAACAAGCCGATGGAGCTAAGGGTAAGAATGTGGTGATTGGAGATCCGATGCCGGAAATAGTTAATGACAAAGTTCCGGCCAGAACAGTGATGATTGGGAGGACCCTTGATGGAAAAGAGTCTCTGAAAATTACAATTAATACATCAAGGCCCGGGGGGCAAGGAAGTTCTTTGGAAGAGAATCGGTCCGCTAGCCAGGCGAAACCGGTCAGACCGGTTTCCCAAATCAGACCGGTTTGTCCCCAGACCGTCCAAGAACTTTCAAGCCTAAGCGCCCGGAAGTGGGTACTTGGAAATTCAATGAGCCAAAGATTCAAGGGAGGGTTCTGAAGCAAGGACCTACATTCTCTCAGCTCATGAACAAGTACGCAAAGGCCGTTCAAGTTGATCGGCCAACAAAAAAGAGACAAAGATCACCACAACATTGGGTTGATCCTACAAGTTACAAGCGCCGTGGTGGTTCTGTACATGACCGATTGGGCTCATACCAATCAGGTTTTTCGACTGCTCATCAAAGCGGTCAGACCGGTTTTATGAACCGGTCAGACCGGTTTCGGTCTGAGCAAAGAATTCATATTTCTCCTAAGCAAGAATACCGTATCAAGGAGAAAAAGGAGGATGTGCAATCCCAAGCCAATGAATTCATAAAAATTGGTGATATTCCAGTGGCTATGCAAGACTTGGGTAAAAAGCCGATAGTCATTGGAAATTCGGCTCCTGTTCCAGTCAAGAAGCCGATCATGATTAATGATCGGGAAGCTAGCAGTAGCAAGGGCGTTAAGAAGATCTTCCAGCCAAGGTGGTGTCCTTCCGGCTTGACTCACACACAAAAGCGGAAGCTACAGCGTCTACGGAACAAAGAGAAGAGGGAACAGAAAGCCGAGAAGCTGAGGGATGAACATTTCAATAAGTATAGACCCATGATTCCTCAGACCAAGACATGGCGAGTTGTGCAGCCAGTAGCACAACCGGTCAGACCGGTTTCAGAAACCGGTCAGACCGGTTCTGGTCAGCCCACCGCTGCAGAAGCGGTCAGACCGGTTTCTGGAACCGGTCAGACCGGTTTGTCGACAGAGGCAGGGGCTAAAACTACTTCAACCATCAACGCTACTCCACCAATTCCTCCAGTGGTTGAAGATGAAGAGTTAGTTGATTTTGAGCCTTCTCCAGAACGTGACAACATGGAAATTAATGTTGTCTATTTATCTTCTGATTATTATGTGGTGCCGGAGGAGGAAATTTCTCATCTTCAACTTGGGCCTCGAGATGCTGTGTTTCAGAAGCCTAGCAAATCAGAAAATCATCTCAAGGCTTTGTATATGAGAGGGCACATCAACGGGAAGCCAATTTCTCGTATGTTGGTTGATGGTGGAGCCATTGTGAATCTCATGACATACTCTCTCTATAAGAAGATTGGCGGGAAAGACGAAGAACTAATCAAGACGAACATGACGGTCAGTGGAGTTGGTGGAGGTGATCCTATTGGTGCTAAGGGGGTGGCTTCTATGGAGTTGACCGTCGGGAGCAAGACTATTGCTACGGCTTTCTTCGTCTCCGAGGTGCAAGGTAACTTCAGTTTAATCCTTGGTCGAGATTGGATTCATGCAAATAAATGTATTCCATCTACCTTGCATCAATATCTTATTCAGTGGATCGGCGATGAAGTTGAAGTTGTCCATGGTGATAATTCTTCCTTTGTTGCAACGGCCGATTCCGATTCTCTTAGTGCAAATGAAAAGGTTCAATGTTTGTCGGGCATGGATTTGACCGACTATGAATTGATCAGTTGCACCAAGGATGGTTTTGTTCCTGCTACATTAAAGCCGATGGAAAATCGGTTGAATTACTTACTGTAATTAATGGAGCAACAAAATCAACAGAGACAAACCGGTCAGACCGCTTCTGGAAACCGGTCAGACCGGTTTGGGTCTGAACAGCGCCGATCGAGCCACGTCTGGACAGTGGCTTCAAGACCGAATTGATCATCATCGAGCTCATTCGGCCGGCATGTTCGAAGCTATTGGAGATCTTGGTGATATGGATAAATTGGGTCAGGGTTTTACATCAGCCGATCCTTTAGAGAAAATAGATATTGGTGATGGTACTATTCCTAGGCCTACTTTTGTAAACAAAAATTTATCGGATGAGTTTAAAGCCGAATTAATAAATTTGTTGAAAGAGTATGTCGATTGTTTTGCTTGGGAGTACCGTGAGATGCCTGGTTTAAGTCGTGACTTAGTTGAGCATCGTTTACCAATAAAAGCCGGTTTTAGACCTTTTAAACAATCGGCTAGACGTTTCAATCCCGCTATTTATGACCGAATAAAAGAAGAGATTAATCGTTTATTAGATGCTGGTTTTATTCGGACTTGTCGTTATGCAGAGTGGATTTCTAATATTGTTCCCGTTGAAAAGAAAGATTCAGGAAAACTTAGAGTTTGCATTGATTTTAGAGATCTTAATAAAGCCACTCCAAAAGATTCATATCCCATGCCTATAGCCGATGTCTTAATCAATGAAGCTTCTGGACATCGTGTTGTTAGTTTCCTTGATGGTAATGCCGGATATAATCAAATCTTCATGGCCGAAGAGGATATGCACAAAACGGCCTTTCAATGTCCGGGATTTATTGGTTTATTTGAGTGGGTAGTTATGACCTTTGGATTAAAGAATGCCGGTGCAACTTATCAAAGAGCTATGAATTTAATCTTTCATGATTTACTTGATGTTATTGTGGAAGTATACATTGATGATATTGTAGTTAAATCGGATGGCTTAGATTCTCATTTAGCCGATTTAAGACTTGCTCTTGAAAGGATGCGACGGTATGGTTTAAAGATGAATCCACTCAAATGTGCTTTTGGTGTTTCGGCCGGGAAGTTTCTTGGGTTTGTTATTCATGAGAATGGCATAGGAGTTGATCCCAAGAGAATTGAAGCTATGAAGAAAGTCGAAGCTCCTACTTGCAAGAAAGACTTGCAAAAGTTTCTAGGCAAGGTAAATTTCCTGAGAAGATTTATAATTAACTTGTCTGGGAAGGTTGATGCTTTTACTCCTTTACTTCGGCTAAAGAATGAAGCCGATTTTACTTGGGGGGCAAAACAGCAAGAAGCTTTTGAGAAGATCAAAGAGTACTTGTCTTCACCACCGGTGCTTCGGGCGCCTAAGCGAGGAGTTCCGTTTAGACTTTATGTGGCGGCTGAAGATAGAACTATTGGAGCTGTTTTGACTCAAGAAATCGGCAACAAGGAGTATGTGATTGCTTATGTAAGCCGACGACTCATTGATGCAGAAACAAGGTATACTTTCATTGAGAAATTGTGTTTATCCTTGTATCATGCTTGTACTCAATTGCGGCATTATCTACTATCTAGTACTTGCATCGTGTTGTGTCAAACCGATGTGATTAAACATATGTTGCAAAAGCCGATATCTAGTGGAAGAGTCGGCAAGTGGGCTTATGCTTTGGTTGAGTATGATTTGACTTGTGAACCTTTGAAATCAATGAGAGGTCAAATTGTAGCCGATTTTATTGTTGAACATCGGATTAATGACTCTTGTGAATTCGACGTCGGCTATGTTACTTGTACACCATGGAAGCTATATTTTGATGGATCAGTTTGCAATGATGGGCAAGGAATTGGTGCTGTTTTGATCTCTCCAAGTGGTGCCGTTTTTGAATTTTCAAACCGATTGGAAGAGAAGCGAACCAATAATCAAGTTGAATATGAAGCTCTTCTATTTGGCTTGGAATTTTTGCAAGACATGGGAGTAAAACATGTTGAGGCTTTTGGTGATTCGCTCCTGGTGGTACATCAAGTATCGAAGGTATGCCAATGTTATAATGGTTCATTAAATGCATATCTCGATAAATGTCTCGATATCATTGCTTCTTTTGATGAATTTACTATAAAACATATTCCGAGAAAAGATAATGATAAGGCAAATACTCTGGCTCAGAAAGCATCTGGTTATATGGTTGCAAAGAAATATTTCTATCTCCAAAAACCGATGCGAACAAAAGCCGAGGTTCTGGTTCTGGACGAACCGGTCACACCGGTTTCAGAAACCGGTCAGACCGGTTGTACTGCCAGACCGCTTTGTCCCCTGACAGAAGCAAAAATCCTTTGGATGATGCTAATCAATCCAAAGTTGAAGATCAGGATTGGAGGATACCCATTATTGCTTATTTGAGAGATCCTGGTCGTGGTGCAGAGAAAAATATTCGGCGAGTATCATTTAAGTATGTTTTACTTGGCGATGAACTCTATCGTCGAAACGCCGAAGATTTATTGTTGAAATGTCTTGACTCGGATCAGGCCAAGGTTGCCATGGCTGAGGTCCATGAAGGTATTTGTGGTACACATCAATCGGCTCCAAAGATGAAGTGGTTACTTAGACGAGCCGGTTTCTATTGGCCTACTATGACGGCAGATTGTTTTAAATATTACAAAGGATGTGAGGAATGTCAGAAGTTTGGTAATTTGCAACTTGTTCCTGCTGCATTGATGCATCCTATCATTAAGCCATGGCCGTTCCGAGGATGGGGATTGGATTTTATTGGACAAATTAATCCTCCATCATCAAAAGGACATCGTTTCATATTGGTTGCTACGGATTATTTTACTAAGTGGACTGAAGCGATTCCTTTGAAGAATATGATGCATCGAGAGGTGATTGAGTTTGTTACTCAAAATATTATTCATAGATTCGGTATTCCTCAAACATTGACAACGGATCAAGGTACTTCTTTTATGTCTAAGGAGGTACGTGAATTCGCCGAATCCTATAGAATTAAGTTGCTCAATTCATCTCCATATTACGCTCAGGCTAATGGACAAGCCGAGTCAAGTAATAAAACTTTGATTAAGTTGATCAAGAAAAAGATAGCTGAAAATCCTAAGAGATGGCATGAAGTTTTATCCGAAGCATTATGGGCTCATCGTATATCTAGACATGGTGCTACCAAAGTTACTCCTTTTGAGCTTGTATATGGTCAAGAAGACGTTTTGCCTGTTGAGGTAAATCTGGACGCCTATAGATTGGCTGGGCAAAATGATCTTGATGCTGTTGATTACCACAATTTGATGTTGGACAATATTGATGAGGTAACCGACAAAAGATTAAAGGCTTTGAAGGAGATTGAGAAAGATAAGCTTCGGGTTGCTAGAGCTTACAACAAGAAAGTGCGAGGAAAATATTTTCAAGTTGATGAGCTTGTTTGGAAGACGATCTTGCCTATTAGATCGAAAAGCAACAAGTTTGGTAAATGGTCACCAAGTTGGGAAGGGCCTTATAGAGTTGTCAAAATCATCTTTGGGAATTCTTACATGTTGGAGACACTGAAGGGAGATCTTTTGCCTAAAGCTATCAACGGGAGATATCTGAAGAAATTCTATCCAAGTGTTTGGCAAGATGCGTGAAGATCGATGGCCGATATATTGGTAAAAATCGCCTTTAGTATAAATTTTTAGCTCCTGAGTTGTATTTACTTGCTTTTTAGTTCTCAAGTTCACTAAAAACGCAGGGGGGCATGTGTTGACACTCAAATTGGGCCAAAGACCAAACCGGTCTGACCGGTTTGCCAAACCGGTCTGACCGGTTTGCCAAACCGGTCAGACCGGTTTCGTTCTGTAATTCGAGTAGGATTAGGATTCCGAGTTTAATTCCATATTGTAACCTATTCGAAAGGGGTAAGACTTCCCCGGCCTATAAATATAAAGGCTAGACGGCCGATTGAGGTATTCCAATCGAATCAAACACATTTATCTTTTACTTTTTGTCTCTCAAACCCTAAGTCTTTTCCAACCCCATACTCTGTTCTTTGCTCGTCTCTACGGCGTTCAAGGACGTTCTAGGTGGCCTGCCGACCCTAGAGCAACCCTAGATTAGCTCGAGCTCCGACGGGGTCCCTCCCGAGCTTGAGTTTCTAGGTCTTCACGACCTCCCGACCAGAAGCGGTCTGATCGGTTCTGTAAACCGGTCTGACCGGTTTGCCCCGGGAAGTCAGGAGTTGGCCGTTGTGACGGCCGTGCTGCACGTTTGATCGATCTCGAGTTTGTTGGCGCGTTTTCGTGTTAACAGGCTCCAACTCCGACAGCCGCAGCGGCGATGAGCTCTGGCCGAGATGCTCCAGTGAATCCAGCGCGCGGTGGATCTGAAGCTTCCCTGTCGCGGGCTCGCAGTCGTGCTCCGCGGCGGCTCCTCTCCTACCGGCGCAGGCCGAGCAGGGGTAGCGGACGCGGAGTTTCGGTCAAGCTCCAGGCAAGCCATCATCCTCCTCCCACTCTGGTCAACTCCGCGCTCCTGGCGGTCCTGGACGAGGTCGGCGGCGGCGAGGACGAGGCAGCAGCGGACATGGCGGCGCAGGGAGGTGCTCCAGCGGCGCGAGAGGATTTGGCGGGAGGTGCGGAGCGCGGGAGGAAGGGGATTTCGCGGGGGAGGGTCGGAGCGCGGGATCCCACCAGCGACGCCTCTTGGAGACGGTCGTCGTACGGCCCGGCGTCGCTTGAGCGTCGGGGAACAGGACGACCCCGTCGCCCGGTCTAGCGACGCTCGGGCCGTCGCTGCGGACGTGCGGGGGGTTTGGGCAAAATTGCCGCTCTAGAGCCGCGCCCAAGCCACGGGTCGTACGTGCCCTAAAAATGAAAAGAGAAGATATAAAACAATGGTCCTAAAGTTGGGAATAAAGCCCATCAACAGGAATCACGCCTTCGGCCGTCCCTGACCCTAACGGCTGAACCCGCGGGGGCGACGGCGGTCCCCGATCGTCGTCGACGAAAGCAGGCGCGGAGTCTCACCGGATTAACCGGTCGCCCCCAGATTTGCGATGCTAGCGCGGGCGTTTGGCCTTGCGGGCAAAGCATGGAAGCAGACGCCGTATATGTCTGTCCAGGCCTCGACCTCGCCGCGCCGCCGCTGTCACATGCCACCGCAGCTTTGTCACCTCCACAGCAGGCCGGCGCAATCGGAAAATTTCCCCGAAGAACAGCACCCTCTACAAAATAATAGCGGGTAAGATCTGTCGCTCTGCCTATTTGATTTGATTGGAACAGATGCGCCAGCAGGTTGAATTTCTCTGTGGTTGGAGCAGATGAGTCTGAAAATAACGTTAAATCTCATGGGTTTTCGAACCACAACCTGGATTTTTTTTGGCTGCAGTGGATCTCCGCCAATGCTGAACTTTATCTCCGAACAGAACCGGAGCAAGCAACTTACCAATGGCAACTTGGAGAATTCAGCCGTTGCTTCTGTCAACTCTAATAGGTAACCTTGCTCAATTCTAAACTGCAATCATGACCTATGCTTCGTAATGTTAGCGGTTAGCATGTTAAATTTGGAGTTTACATTCAGGGATATTGTTGACGGGAGTTTTGACCAGAGGTTTGCAACACTAAAGAGCATTGGGGAGGATCGTGTCAATGACCGTGAGCTCAAGTTACTGCTAAAGAAGAACCCTGCCCCCGTTTGCTATGTTTGGTGTGATCCCTCCCCGTGGATGCACATTTCTCAGGTATAGGAGCACCTTTTAATTACCTTTCTTAAATGCTACTTACTGAAACTGATAGTTGTATTGGAATATTTGATTGCCTACAATAATTTTTTGAGGGAAAGATTGCCTATCATATTGTAGTACTGCTAAGGAAGGATGGGGTTAGCTTTTATGTGGATGTGCTCTTTGGTCTGTGGTGTAATGACTTGAAGTTTGAAATAAAGTGCCTAAGTGTACAATCATTTGGGTTGCTTAACAATCCAAAAGTACTCTACCGTTTTTCTGCCGTACATTCTTTGGATTCAGTATGTAACGGTGAACTGTGTGTTTCGCAGAGAAATGTGTGGTGGTTTACAATTATCATTAGGATTCTAGAACATTTGTATTGCTGAAAGATTCAGAAAAGACAGTCATTTTTCGTTATGCGACGGCTAATGAATGCTTTTTTTTTGGGAATATGGCTAATGAATGGTTGCGGTTGTGCTTTGGCACAAAGGAATACCAGACAATAAATACATGCCAGTTATTTATGCGCTTCAAACTTGCAGCTTCTTGAGGACATCCTTCCATGGTTCCACCAAAGTGAACCTAGTTTTACTCTGAGTCAGAGTTGATTCTGATAGTACCACCAGCTTGCCCATACAATATTTGTATCATTAACAAAGATTTCACAACTAACTTTTCATTCTGATAGTACCACCAGCTTGCCCACAAAGCTGAAGCGTGCATTAAAAAAACTGGTTGAGGAGAAATAACTGCAGTGCCCAATTTTAATCTATCAGAAGATGAGAGCATGTTCACGCCCTTGGCAAGAATCCAACGTGCATATTTTTAAATATAAATCCTGTAAAATCAACTTTAATCCACCTTGTCAGAAAATTCTTGTCCAATTGAATATCTTTCCTTGGATGGACACCATCTAGCAAAAAGGCAGGTGCTCTGATATCTGTTAGTATACACTACTGAACCATAAATCTCATGCAAAAAATAAAAAGGAGTCCTAATACAGCTAGGGTAGGGTTTCCGTGAACTGTTGATATTGGTTATACTTAAGTGAAATTTAATTAGGTGTAATTATTACTGTCCTTCCATATATGTATGCCTTATGGCATTAGCTTTCTGGGCAAGTGGTATTGTGCTGATACTATTGTTTCTTCATGGGTTGAAGCAAATATCAATTATGTATTAGTGCAAAATTTAACTTTCATCACTGCACTATTCAGTTCATTCATCGCTCATTACTGTTTTAACACTTTATATCTATTCCATTTAAAACAATGTTGGCACGTACAAATTGTTGAACTCTAATGTGATGTTCACAAGTTTTTCATGGATTCATTCTTGTTCTACAGGGGATCATGAAGACACTCAGTATTAATAAAATGATTAAATCTGGCTTCAAAGTTAAAATCTTAATGGCAGACTGGCTTGCCCAGATGAACAGTGAGATTGGTGGCAATCTAAATGAGATGCGGACTATTGGCAGGTACAATATTGAGATGTGGAAAGCAACTGGCATGGCTCTTGATCAACTTGAGCTAGTCTGGTTGTCAGATGAAATAAGCCGACATGGTGATGAATACTGGCCACTTGTCATGGATATTGCAAGTAAGAACAGTGTGCGTAGGATTAGAAGGTATATTCTTGTTTAATCATTTGATGTTTCAACGTTTATTTCATGGGAGAGCCTTAGGATTTGAGCATCAAATGATGGATCATTTGAACATGCAGATACTCTCATTTCCGTTTGCCTAGCAGATATTGTGGCAGTAGAGGTCCGTCTGCCATGGGACAATTAACTGTTTCTGAAATGCTTTACCCTTGCCTGCAGTGTGCTGGCATGTTATTTCAGAAGGTACGTTCTTGAATAACATACCCAATGTAGGATTTTTGTTCATTACTACTGTTTACAAATGAGGGATGAACAATAAAACATAGCTCGTTGGCCCAACCAGAGGGAACCAATGCTTCAGCCTTCAACACAAATAAACTATGCAGTGGAAGATTTGTTAATGCGTAGAAAAGGTCCTGACAGGATTTTCACCGCATGGGATTGAGTCTCAATCCTTACTAAACTGCCCGTTGAGTGGAATAGATATTCCGGAAGGAGAGATAACAACAATATGTTGCTTAGATTGTCTGTTTAGTACAGTACTACAGTTATTGATATTGACTCAACAATAATCTTGTCAGACCTTATCTTCACCAGAATTAAATATTTATTAATATGCTTGCTCTACTTTACACGCTACACATGCAAAAAATTGAGAGAAAAAGGACAATCTTAGAGGGAGGGAGGGCTGTAGCCATGCTTTAACTTATCTTTCTTTTGGTTTCAAGTGTAGATTATGTAATTGTTCACTTTCACTACCGATTGCTGTGGTTTGTGCACCAACTTTCACATATCAAGTAAAGTACTGTGTTGGAATATGATTTTATTTTTACATGATATCCATGGTTTTTGTAACAAACTTCTTTAAAGCCTACATCCATGTAATGCACAATAACATTCTTAACTGCAGGCAGACATATGGTTGTTGGGAATGGATCAGCATGATGCCAACTTATTTGCTAGACAATATTGTAAACATGTCGAAAGGAAGAGTATGCCAATTGCTGTTTTGCACAGTATCTTTTCACTTGTATATTGTTCCAATTCGTTACATGTGCTTGCACTTTTGGAATTTGCCTATTTGGTGCTTGGATGGTGATACTTTCATGTCAAGACACTTGCACAGAGCACAGAGCACTGTACAGTTCATGCACCAAAACATGCTCAGATGCACATCCTCAACTCAAATTACAGATAAGCTTCCTAATTTATTACAATGCCCTGCAATGGAGAATAGGAGGCATCCAGCATGGGCTATCTTCATGGAAGATGATAAGGTTTGTTTACTCTGTATACTTGGCCTGTATGATGCTAACCCTGGTTATACATATTCTGTTGGTTGCATTTTTTTTTTAAAAATCCGACATAAATTTACCTCAAGTTCTCCATACAAGAGTTCTCGAGTGCACAAAGAGTAAAAGGTATGCTACTTTGCTTGGTATCTTTTGTCAAACACTCAAGAAAGCTATCATTAGATATGTATAGCCCGGCTGTATTCTTGCCTTGTATAGGTGATTGTATTCCTTGTATACCAAGCCATATTGGCTATATGTATTAAAGGTCACCCCCATTGGGTCTGGTGTTCCCCTAATTCCTATTCTTTATCATTGTATTAAAGAAGAAGAAAGGGTTAAAACCCTGAGTACACCACGCACACTCACGTCATCAGTTTCTTAGAGAACCTAAGTGCCTGACTGCCTGTGAATGACCATGACCTAAGGCTAAACTTTTGAAAACAAGGCCAGTCATGAGGGAGTTCCAGGAAGATGTGCAATAAGAGGAGACTTTCAGTGCCTATTGTTTATCAAAGAGTCTGTTAACACTAAATATACATGTCTTAGTTGTGCACATAAAAAGATGAAACAAATGCAAAGTTTCTTATTTAATAATAAGATGACTCATTATTTCCTTGAAAATAGAACTATTTTTGTTCTTATGCACTGAAAAAATGATGAATGTTGTTAACCAGTTTGTGTTGGCCTTTTTTGTTACTTGAACGTATATGTGATATTTGTTGTTATTTAACATGTTGAGCAGTTCTGGTATGAGTTTTGGTTTTGTTAATAAGTGCGACCATAGAGTTGTGGAAATGTGCTGCCTTATTTAGCTCATCATCTGACTGATGTTTTGCAGAAATCATTAGATATTGTTTGAAGGTTGACAATGTAGACTTTTCACTATTTACCTTTTGCATATTTCAGGAAGATATATGTTTTAAAATAGAAAAGGCTTTCTGCCCTCCAAAATTAGTGAAGGGCAACCCATGTTTGGAGTACATAAAATATATCATCTTACCTTGGTTTGGAAAGTTCGAGGTGATCCGGAAGAAAGAGAATGGTGGCAAAAAGTAAGATTAGTTGCCAAGTCACTTCTGCAGATTTCTCGATAAATCTTTATTATGCAATGGTGCTAATGTAATGGATCGTTATTTCATCCTGTCTTTTTTATCACTACCCAATAAGTTTCCAGGCACTCACGACTAAATCATATATGTTCGCAAGAGAATCATGTACTAGTATATTGACTTTGCTATACATCCAGTTGAACAAGATAATATCTTATACTTTTATTCTATGGTTTGTGATAACTTCTTCCTTATAAAGGACTTTCATGAGCATGGAGGAGCTTACAGCTGATTATGAAAGTGGCGCTCTGCATCCTGCTGAGGTGAAGCTGGCCTTTGTAAAGTCATTGAACAAGATATTGCAGGTAAAACTTTTGTCTGTTCATATATCTCCTGATTTCCAGTTATCTTTCTTTCGCTGCTTAATTTCTGCCATTTTCCTTCTCTACATCCTCTTATGATGAGTACTATTTTGAGATTAATAGATCATCTCACATAGAAGATCCAGAAAGATTACATGTTCCAGTTGATAAACCTGTGCTAAACTAGAAATGCTTCACATATGATGAGGTATTATTCCATTCCACTAAGGTGTAAGATGAACAAGTTTACTGTGACTCCGAACAGCGCTAGTTTAAATTTCGACTGACATTCTGACAAAAGTTTTCATATAGAATGGATGTCATCAGAGTTGTCCAAAGAACATCTTTCAAAATGTCTTTTTTCGATAACTAGCTTATACACCCTTCCTTTTATTCATATGGGATCTTACAAAATCCGTGGCAGCCACTAAAATACTGAAAACTATCATAATTGCTTATATGAAACTTATATTACTACATTTTATTCTGGATATGCTTTATTAAAAGGTTTAAATTCATTTGCAAGTTACGAAGGTAGCTAGTCACGTCTCGAGTACCATAAAAGTCAGTAAATTGAGACAGAATTACATAACTTTTGTATCAGGTGTACCTGTAACTCTTTATCACAACTCACAAGAAAATGTTAGCTGAGTGTTGGATTTTTCAGCTATATCAGGTTACCTGCAAGACAAACAATACACAGCATGCATCATTGCATTTTGTTGTCATGTGCGATTAATTGCAGAACAGACTTGTCAGAAGATTAGAAGACTCATGCTGGTTATTTAACGTTGCAGTTGGTAGTCTCATTTCTTATGTTTTGCTAGAGGCAATAACTCCAGTTATGTACAAGTGCAATCAAGTTTCAGTTAGAACTAGGCCGAACCAACAGTAGGCAGTAGTACCAGAGCAGGCTGGAACAGGTGATGGTTCATTGGCTTGATTATCACAGATGACCTCAATCATTCTCGGCGTAAACTCAGTAACTCCAGTGTGGCTTGGCACACTCAACCGCTAATTTCAAAGAGGATCTCTTCTGGGGCTTACTAACTAAAAGTCTTGCGTTATTTTTTAGTTCATGGTTCAGCTAGAATCTCTCTTTTCCTCTGCCATTCTATTGTAGGAGACTGACTACCTGACTTCAGTCTAAATCACCTGCATGAAAAGTTCAATAAACCTGAGCGATAAATTCGACCCAGGCCCCCCTCTGGGGTAAAGTAAAGTAGGACTTGTGTAAAGGGATTTCCCTCTGAAATACCATGTAGTCTACAAACAGATTGGTAAAAGACATACAAGTTGGTTTTCCTCCAAACGATAGAGAATATTGGTTTAATTTATGCGCATAAAGTATCCCAAGCCAATTTTTTCTCTCTACTCCCTCCGTCCCAAATTATAGGTCGTTTTGACATTTTAAGGTTCATAGTTTTTGCTATGGATCTAGACATATTGTATATCTAAGTGCATAACAAAAGCTATTATAGGAGTGGATTTTCAGAACAAGCATCAAAATACTAATTTCAGTGGCATCTGTAAAGACCTGGTGTTATTCTGATAAAATAGTTGACCATTTTACAATGTTTGTCCTTCCTAGGTAGTCGCCATCTAGTATTTGTTAACCCCCCCCCCCCCCCCCCCCCAAAGCACATATGTTTTTTTTTTAACAACACATGATTTAATGATGGAAGAGAGTCTAAATCTTATACCATTCGATAGGGCTGTGTAGTTCAATTTTTAATTTTTATCAACTGTTTGTTAGACTTATTGATTTATTGGTTTCTACACATGTCAGTTAAGAAAAAATATTATGAAACAATGGAATATTTAATTTGAATGTTAACATTTTTTTCAGTTCTCGTGCATACAATGATATATTTCAAAAAAAATTGAATTGGTCTTACCATTTCCGTTTTGTTTCAAGCCCGTTCGTAATCACTTTGGAAGGAGTGCTGAAGCAAAAGATCTATGGAAAGCTATCAAGGTACAATAACTTTCTATCAAATTTATTGGTAGTTACAATTTGTACATAGTTGGAACACTCCACTCTGCTAAGCGTATTTATGATGTTAAGGTAGTTCATTCTCGTGTTCCGGGAGAAAATCTTAGGGTCCAGACATTAAGCTGGAAACTAATATCTGTATAGGCAATCAGTTTCTCTCCTTCAGAAAAATATAATGTGATATTGTGACCAGTTGTCAGATGGGACTGTTTCTATGGTTCAAGTCCCTTAATTTGATGGCCGACCTATACCTAACCAACAGCTTTGCTAACCTGGTTCACTGAACTGACGTGTGGATGTTTGATGATGATGACAAATTGATATTTCTCTGTATATTGATCTCTTAGCTAGCCTATGAATTAGCTCCGGAATTATTTTGATGTTTACATATGAATAGGGCTGGGTTGGGTGTTATTAGTGAAGATATAGTATATAGGTCCAGCTCATTGGTTGGTATGATTTAGCCCCCGGATGTGTCTAAATGGATTCAAGTACCTATTTGTTTCCTTCTCAATCGGAACAAAGTATGTCAGATTTGGATCTTGAATGGCAATACAGGATGTTGGGAGTTTAATCTTGTGTGATACCTGGGCTGTGTGTTTACCACTTTGCTCAAACTCATTATATCAATAGATCCCGATTTTGGTAACCCTGCACTCTGAGCTCTCTGCTTGGTACCATGTTAAGCGCTGCCTGTTTATGAGCTCCATTCCTTCAGTTGCTGTCTGTTTGAAGTTGACCACACTGCTACAATTTTTTTTTTCTGCAGGAATACTACGGTATCGACTGAGGATCAAATGCCCATTCTTGTTCTCATAGAAATCGTAGAATGCTAGAGTTAGGACTAATGTTCATACCTATGTTGTAGAATGCTAAGTAATCACAAATTGGTCCCTATCCTGTAACTTAGCCTCATCAATTTGAGCATCCTAATTTCGAGGGTTTTCAAAAACAGTATAATAATGCAGTTTCTACACTATGCGCTCGCTCAATCTTGATAGTGCATTTGAATGAGAAATTGTTCACATATGCTCAGCTTTGTTGCTCAAATCCTGAAATTGTGTTTGCTTGTTGGCATCTGGTTTGGTCAATTTTCGAGACTAAGGGGCAGTTCGGTTGGGCTGAAATTGGCTGAGCTGAATTGGGTTGAAATTGGTTGAGCTGAAGCTGCTGCTGCTGCTGCTGTCAGGTCATCCAGCAGCCAAGCTGTTCAGCTCAGTCGACCGAGAGAGGAGCACAGGAGGGCGAGCGACTACTGATACAGGAGGGCTTCAGACCATCAGCCGAACGGCTGGTATTCAGCCCTGCCGCAGATTCAGCCCAGCTAAGTGCTTTTCAGCCCAGCAGGACAGAAGCGGGGCGCGGTTGGGTATCACTTTGAGCCAAAAAATACCGGGCCTGCTTGCTACCTTTGTTCACATATCGTTAGGAGCAGCAGCTATCGTGTAGCCAGACCGCCTCGTGGGGTATATTTTTTACCGAATTCGATTTAACCGACCGAACCGATTTAACCAAAAATGTCGGTTAACCGATTTTTTTGAGATCTAATCGGTTAACACTTTGGGACCATTAGGTTAACCGAAATTATTTCGGCTTTGAGTTGGCGTTAACCGAATTAACCGAAATTCTTTCTAACTTATTATATTAAACATTAAAATTGTCACCATTTACATATTCACAAGTACTTTTAGGAGACTATATTTGTTAGAAGCATTATTTGTTGTTTCTTTCTTTTTTTTCATTGGATAATTCATGTCTAGTTATGTGTTTTTCAATAAGATTATGATATAGCATCACCTTCCATAGGAGTATAATATGTATTACGGTTAACCGATTAATCGAACCGATTTAACCGAAACCGAATTGTCGGTTAATCGATTTTGGCGGAGTTTGTCATAATCGAAATATATTAAAACCGATTTAACCGAATGCCCGGGCCTAATATTGTTTTTTTTTGCAATTTAGCCTATTTTCTGTTAGAATTTTGAACATGAACTCCTAAGGGAATGAATTTCAAAAATGGACCCCTGACACGGCGCCAAAGGCCATGACGCCGTTGTACAATGGCTCCGTGGTATTTACATACGGCGCCATGACCTTTGGCGCCATTATTTGCCACGTCAGATCTCCAATCGTCTAATTACCCTATACGACGCTAAAAATCATGGCACCGTTGTAAAACCTCATGGCGCCATGACCTTTGGCGCCGTGGTAGGGGTCCATTTCAGGGATTCTTTCCGTCATGGGTCCTTATATAAAATTCTTATAAAAAAGGTTCAAAATGCAAAAAATATACCCTCGTGGGCGACGGATCGTAATGATGGAAGGGAAGGGACCCCGGCTGCCACGCGTGTCCCGACCGTCATTGTAGCTAGGCACAGGCGCACAGCTGACTGTTTCAGATTTGCCGTCACGTTAGTTAGATGAGGCTTCAGCTGACTCCTACTTTCCTCCACGATGGACTCTGTCACGCTTATTGCTAGCTCTAGGTGGATCGTTGCTCACGATGAGCTCATGCAAAACGACGTATTCAAACCCGGACCGGAATGGTCGAACAATACAGTGTGTAATGTATCTCGAGTTCTCAACAAAACACTATGCTCGGGTATTCTGTTCTAAAATTACACCAATTTCCTCCCTTTTTGCTCATCTAGATTTGTAATGGTTTGCTTCTAATTTCGCAACAATTCCCCTCCAGAGATAAACCAATAGCAAACCACCGAGCCGAAGCATAGTACTGTTTAGTTCATTCTAAACTACTGTAACCAAGACTAAGCAGTGATAGAGTCCATCGTTCCTTAGCATTGCAAGCGAAACATCTCAACAGCGGCGTCCAAAACTTGCAGACTAGCAGTACTGAATCTAGCATAATCCTTGCATCTGTACAATCTATTGTCTTCTGTTTCACCTGCACACATATGTGCATGAAAAAAAAAGTTGATAGATAAACAGATAGATTCTTCCTATGATTCACATTTCACATGAAAAAAAATGCTCACTTATTCACATTTCCTGAGGTTAGAATCTTCTCTCTTACCTTAGGAATTATCTGAGGAAAGCATGGCCTGCAAATAAATCAACAATAAGATGAACAGCACAGATAGATACAAATCCAGCGGAAAGAAGTGGTGATGTTTGATTGTATACGTACCAAAATATCAGTACATTTCGGGCGACGCCCTGGGGAACTGTGGAGCATCCGGATCAGGAGTTCTGCTTTTCCGTTCCATCCTTTTGAGACATTTGACTTCAGCCATGTTTTTAATGGTTTCATCTTCCAGCTTCGACTGTTCAAAAGCTTTTCAAGTTGTTCTAGTTTCTTGCGCCTTCTATCTATTGTTGCAAAGCTTCCAAATAGCTCAAAGTATAGAACTCCTAAACTGAAAACATCTGTCTGTGGATTAAAAAAAACTTATAAGTGTTGTTTTGTACAGTTATTTGTGTCATGTATATAACTTCTTTTTTTGCGGGTATATATATATAACTTCTTTTTAGCCAGAAGGTTCCATGAATTTAAAGCAGATTTCATCATACAAGTAATCCCTAATGTATTCAGGTATGAAATATTACAAATGAAAAATGTTATATGACCTTTTCATTGTGAGCATTCAAGCACCACAACTCATGAGATGCATAGAATTCAGTACCCCAGAACCTCCTCCCTCCTAAGCAAGAGGGTGATCCAATGAAGGCACCTATTAGAAAGATAAAGGCATGCTGTATTGAGATGCCAGCTAAAATTTAAATTATGTTTGACAGTTTGACAGTTTGAGGGATGTCAGACTTAGGATAAATGTAACTTTTATACTTACCACTGCCAAAATCTCCAATTTTAACATGGTTCTGTTCATCAAGGAAGACATTGCTAGATTTGATGTCCCGATGTATTACTCCTTGTCCGTGCAGATAGCTTAAGCCAAGGACTGCCTCCTTGAATATTTTTAGCTTCTCATTTATGCCTTTTGTTTTCTTGTTATCCAAGTAATCATCGAAAGTACTGAAAACGATTATAATTTCAATAAATGGCCAGAGTGTGACTTCAATTAATAATCAAGCGAAATACGAGATCAACAGAACTATACTATTATACCCTTTGCAGAATTCCTGTGCCAAGTAGACTGATGAATCTTTCTTGACCTGAGCTCCTGCTTTATCCTCTTTCCATGCAATATATAGCTTCTTTACATTGGGATGACAAAGCATCTTCATTATTCTTGCTTCTCTGGTTTAAGGAAGGTGGTAACGAAATTATTAGACCCTAGAAAATATAAAAACAAGCTTCCCTTATTGTTTTCATTTAGAGAAACTACAACAAGGAATATTACCTTGGTTCTTGATCATCTGATTTTTTTGAATTGTATCTCTTTATAGCACATTTATGAGCACCTTTTTGAGAAATACATTTGAATACCTCGCCTTCAGCTCCTTTTCCTAGAATAGCTACAGTATTTAGATCTGTGTATATTAATATTTTCTGAAGACAGAGTATTAATAGTTGTCACTCACCTAGTCTCTGCTTCATGGAAAAATGGCTTTTCATTGAAACTTCAAATTCTGAAACAATTTCCTTGACAATAAAACCTTTATATTGAAAATGCTGTCCTTTCTGAGATGATTTGATCTATTTTTTTAATAATAAGGATTGTCATGATGCTTTGTACAATAGTATAATACTGGTAAATGAAAAGCAATAAGATACTAACCGGGAGAAGACTCTTTTCATGCTGTGAATTGGAAATTTCCATGTTAAAGCACCAGGTAGACTGCCAAGTCCATCTGGACTTATCTGCACAGCACAAAACGTACTACTACGTCACATAAATATTAACTAAACTTGAAAAGTGTTGCGGTTCTTCCTTATGTCTATGGTACGATAATGAATGAAACAAGGATGCTGAGGACAAATACGATTTAGCGAATGATCTGATTCTGAGCTGGATGAAATAGGAGAAACAAGTTTCACTGTGAGCATACTTCAATCAGGAAGCCAAATGGGCAAATCTGAAAACATTTCTATGCTGCAAATGGGACTAATGATGCTGTCATCAATGTACTGTAACTTTATAACCAAAGAAGGTTATTGATGTGAGAGTAAACACCAACTAATCGGCACATTTTAACAGTTATCTTAAATACTCACGATCATTGTTCGTATAGTTTGGGTCATCGAACCAATTTTTCCTAATGCCAAACAATGCAGCAAGATGAGAGCGTTTAGCCATGTCTGAATTAAATTGGTAGGTGAAATTGCGTTGCAAAATAACATATAAAGAAATTGGGCTAAATATCATATTTAGTAACCCAGTTCCAATGACACGTAACTCCTTCTCAGGATAAATATCAACTGAAAGACATGCAACCCTTGGCAAAAGAACAACAACAGGTAATGACTCTTAAGGTGCAACGGTAACCACAACTTACTGCTGTCCAGAACAAGTCAGTTCAGTTGGCACTGAACTTTCTACTACTGTCGATACAGAAAACAAACGAGTTAGGAGTTACTCTAGTTCCCAAGCTGAGAGGGGATCTCAAACGTTGACTTCAATGCACACATCAAGAGCTAGTGAATCTGCAGTCAAACCATTAGAGGAAGTTTCTGGGCGTACTATTTCCAACTCGAGGCCTTACTAACGATGACGAATTATGAATGAATTTTCCTATCTGGCCACGAGACCTCGTTATATACAGTTAGCATTCACCCAGGTGAAATGAAGCCTCTCCTCACCCACTGCTTTAGTATTCAATTAAAGCTAGTTTCAGAGAAAATCAACCTCTGACCGGCACCACTGAATTTAAGACAGAACTGAGAATCGAACTAGGAAATCTAGTTGCAGGGTTAAACCACATCACACTAGTACTTGTCGTGAGCATTCCGGGCAAATCAAATGATACAGGTACCAGTTCAGGTTACGAGCGGAACAATTCTGTTAAGCGTATAACCAGGTTACACAATATTGCAACATTATTGAATCATACTGAAGAAAATTGGGACAATGCTGCATCTCAAAGCCTCAAACGATTTATCAGCATATTACATGGGGGCCGAAACATACCGTTCAAGCGCATGATGGTAGCGACTGCTCGGGACTCCTCAGGCCATATGTGGAGATCCACCATGTTCCTTTGTCTTCCTCTTCCATGAAGAGACGTGGAGCCGAACTTGCTCGCGGTCGTGAGCTCCGCTGAAGCGACGGCGCCTCGTTTCTCCACCGACTTCAACGTGACGCGAAGGGTGTCCTCATTGCCGCCCCGGGGTGGAACAACCCTGGCGATCGCGTCGCCGGAGGGAGACGCCACCGCGCCCGACCACGGCACGGACAGCTTGTACTCCGCCCGCTCATGTCCCTTCTCAAGGACGACGGTGAGGAAGCCGCGCCGCTGAGAGGAAACGATGCCACCAGCAGGCAGCAGAGAGCGCGCGGCACCGCGGAGCATGTCGCGACCTCCGCGGGGAACGGGTGGCGGGGAGGGGGTGGCGGACTGGCGGTGATCGGTGAGGGGGGAATTGCGGAGACGGCGAAGTGCGAGGGGTTTGTCTATTGCTTTTCAAGCAGCCCACGGCGGGGCATGGCGCATGGCGGTTTGGTGGGGCGTTGGGAATGGAGAGCGAGGGGGAGGGGTGGCGCGGTTTAAAGGAAGGAGGAGAGGAGACGGGTGGGCGCGTGCTGCGTGCCAGAGGGCCAAGTGGCTAGAGAGAGGTTGGTTTCGTTTTGATGAGCCTTTTTGGCAATTTAGTCATTTTTTAGATGACTTTGTTGTTCCAGATGCGAGGGGATGGATGAAAGAGACGTGGGTTCCGTTCGAATCCAAATTCCGAAGCCAAAACAACTCCGAAACCAACCAACCATTTGGAGGAGAACCCGTGTGGGATCAGCCGATCAGGATCTGCGGGCCCCACCACCACAAGTACAACTGGCGGCGGGCGCGGGCCGGAGGGTTTCGCAGTCGCTCTGCTCGATCCCGAGCTGCTACATCACGGAAGACCCGCTCCCGGCCCGAGATGAGGCCGCCGCCCGCCTTCATCGCCTCCGGCGGCCGCCCCCGCCGTCGCGCTGCCGCGCCACCCCGCCCCGGCCCTAGCCCACACGGCAGCACCCCCAACTCCGGCCGCCGCTACTCCACGAGGAAGGTGAAGGGGAGGTGCGGGCCGACCTGGCAGCGAGCGGCTTCTCCTCCCGGAGGGGAGGAGGTCGCGGTGAGGCACCATGGCCCCTTGACTTCCCCTTTCTATTGAGGCGCGACGAGCCCCGACGTTCTCATGTTCATGTACTCTCCGTGTGGTAAGTAACGTGCCTCCCTCCTGATCCCCGCTTCTTCGATTTTGGATTCTGCGTGGTGAAGTTTTATTATCCCCTTCCATGCCACGAGCAACCCTTCTTTCGGGGGATGGCTGTAGGGTTTGGTACCGTTCAGGCAGTTTCTGCAGGTCCGAGGCATGCTAGTTGCCGTGAGGGGATTATCCAACCATGGAACTTGATGAACCTTATACGAGTAGTGGATAGTTACTGAGAAACTGCAGTGATGATTCCTCATTTATGGATTCTTGTAGACAGACAAATCTGGCACTTGCAAGCGTTTTTCTAGTAACTGATGAGTCAATAACATGGTATGAAATTGTATGATTATTTAACTCTAAGATAAGAAAATCATGTTCTTATAGCAGCATTGGCTTGGATATGGCTAACTACACCCCAAGTGTGAATTCTTGTTACATAGTTATTAGCATGATTCTTTCTGTTCCATTAACTTTGTTCAAGCACATTATGACAGATACAAGAATTTGATATGTAATCTTTGTGATATGAATCTGTGGAATTCTTGTTAGCTTTTCAATTTGATTAGTTTTCATGTGTCCCTGCTGCTCAGATTCATATATGTCCACCATAAATAGTTAATCTGTTGTTGTCATTTACTGTTTTGGGCATGCGTCAACTTCAGAACTGAAGATTGATCACCGTCTTTATTACTTATTAGTAATACTGTGCTGGCTTGCCAAATTCTATACAAGATCACAGCCTCGTCAGGTCTGCTTATAGGTTATCACCATGTTTTTGGTTCATCATGTTTTTTGTGTTGAATTAAGAATACATTGAGTTATTGACTACCTTTTCCCTTGTGAAATGTGTCTGTGGAAAATAAATTGTTACCTGATTTTGAACTCAGGCAGGTATTTTCTCATTGGTTCTGAGGTGTAGGCCCACCCTTTGTAGTAATATTTTCTAGCCATAGATAGGTTTAGCTTATGGCAAACAAAAGGGTAATGTTTTTATTTTGTATATGATGGGCTGATGG
Source organism: Echinochloa phyllopogon (assembly GCA_033239725.1). Lineage (NCBI taxonomy): Eukaryota > Viridiplantae > Streptophyta > Magnoliopsida > Poales > Poaceae > Echinochloa > Echinochloa phyllopogon. The sequence continues at coordinate 51,599,319 of BTCW01000002.1, forward strand.
TACTTGTTTGCCCATACGGAAACTGTAGTGAAGTGCAGACAAAAATATCAGAACATAGAAGACAGTTAAAATGGTGGATTTATTGAACTGGATGTGAAACTCAAAAGGAGCATCTAACAATTGAATAATGTGGTTCCTGATTGAAGCTGATAGAAGAAAATCGATTCACTTGTGATGATTGGATTAATTGATAGTTAGCATATCTTAAGGAATGATAAGTAGCCATGGTGGTGATTATTCATATTTGTCTTATGTAGTTATAACTGACAAGTTTTCCTATGGTATATGAAATTAATTGAACCTGATATGAGATGACATGATAGTTTAACTGAGATAATGTGCTTATACTGAGATAAAATAGCAATGGCATGGTTGACAGAATGCTCTTCAATATTTTTTCATTAAACAGTTGATAACCTTTCCATAAAACTTGTTTAAGCACTTTATGATAGCTATGCGAATTTTACATCCAATCTTCATAGTAGATGGATGTGTGTACTGTGTTTTTGGGTTCAGTATTATAGTTATGTTGCTGTCATATGGATGTTGTGCTGACACCTGCACACAAGTTCTTTCTGTCAAGTTTCTCAATATGGTTAATTCCTTGCGAATCTTTATGCTGACATCTTCTTGACAGCCAGCTTCTAGTATATTCCTGCCCTATACTGTTGAAATCATCCGTTGTCCCTTGACTGTCTTGAGCACGCTTCACTGTGATAGTTGAAGATTGATCACTAATTTACTGTGTTTATTGCTTAACAGACTCTGCCCGAATGCCTTCTGTCACGGACCCATTTTGACTGGGCCAAGAAATTCCTAGCCTCCAAAGCTTGGGAACATTTGGCTCCTCTTCACCACTCTGGTCACATGCAGTTTTCCATTCCACCAAGCAGGCTCTCTATTGATTTGTCCTGTGTGGCCCAACAAGTCCAGCCATCCTCTTTAGTTTCTGAAATCATACTAAATTGGATAGTCATAAATCCTGTATCCTAAATGTTCATACTTATTAATAGAATTATTGAATTTGCTCCAATCAAGCATATTTATATGTGAATTCACCATCTAATAGCTCAAAGATAAGCATTTACAGCGATCTGCAAGGTCATGACTCATGCCCGATGTAGTGCGGGATTTCCACCGTTTTTTCACTACCTTTCCCCATTCACGACTCTCTCGCAAACCTAGGAGAGAGCGAGGAACCTTTTCGATCTCAGTCCCAGGTGCGACACATGGCTCCGGCGGCGCCCGTCGTCGCCGCCGGGAGGTGTTCCTCCGCCTCCCCACCGCCGCCGACCTCATCCGCGCCGCTGCTGCCTGCAAGCCCTTCACCCGCGCCGCACGCAGCGCGCCGTTCCTCCGCCGCTTCCGCCGCCGCCACCCCTCTGCCTGCCTGCCCGCTCCTCAGCTGCTTCCTTCTCCTCCCCAATCCTAACCTCCGCCGCCACCGCCGCAAGCTCCACCTCTTACCCCTCTCTCTCCCCATCCTCCTCGTCCGCGGCCGCGGCAGCCAACGGCGCCGACTTCGCCCTCTCCTTCCTCCCCGGCGGGGCCGCCGCCGCGTGGGAGTTCCTGAACTGCTGCAACGACTGCCTCCTCCTTAAGAATAAGGGGTCCTATAGGAGCTCGCCGTTGCGGACCCGGTCTCCCACAGCCGCGTCTCCCTCCCGGCGGCCCCCGCGGGGCGCGCCGTCGGGTACGGCCTTTTCGCGGACTATGGCGACTCCTCGGGGTTCCGCGTGGTCTGCGTCTCGCGGGACGCCGCCTCGGGGGAGCTGTGCGCGCTTTTGCTGTCCTCTGGCGAGCTCTCATGGGCCGATGTCGCCGGCCTCGCGGGCAGACTGAGTGAGAGAAAAAAAAAGAGAAACTAAATAAAAAATTTAAGTGGGCCTCACGACGGACAAAAAAAAAACAGAGACAATCAAGGTTAGACAAGGCGGTAGGCTGTTTCTAGGCGTTTACCCACCGCCTAATCGCGATTAGGGGCCCGTTTAGTCCTGGAATTCCCGCCCGTTTAGTCCTGGAATTCCCGCTCCTAAATTGGCGGTGCAAAAAGAAGATTCTCGTCGTATCAAAATGTCATAGCATGTATGGAGTATTAAATATAGATGAAATTAAAACTAATTACACAGTTTTAATGTACTCTGCGAGACGTACATTTTGAGCCTAATTAATAATTTTTTGGATAATTTTTTACACATACAAATGAAATGCTACATCGGCGCATTTATTACCTGGCGCGCATGTCAGTCCCAAGTTGGGACTCCCGATTTGGGAACTAAACGCGGCCCAGGTGTTTCCAGGCGATTAGCTAGGCGGTCCTAGATGTCTAAGGGCATGTACAGCCCACGGATGACTTGCTGTCTATAGAATCTCGAACTGTGCATATAGACAGACATCTCATACAGCCCATAGACAGAGAGGCCGTCTGTAAGCTATTTAATGCTTTACATAGTGTTTAAGATCAACTGTAAAAGCATCTATGTATACTATTGTATGGCTATTTGATTGACCACTCAACTCCATCCTTATCAACATTCGTCACCGGCCGCCGGAAAAAATATCCTCCATGAACAGAGTTGCTCTCGCTCCCAGCCATGCGCTTCTCACATGTACGCACTGCCGTCCCAAGAAAAATCCCTGGCGAGCTTATATCCAGATTAAAAAACAACATAGCTCAACTGCATCACCGAGCTCATCGAGCTTATCCATCCATCCCCTGCTGGCCCATGTCAGAAAAAAAGCCGACGACCCCCAGCTCCCGTGCGCTCGCCGGCGGCCGCCTCCCAGCTCCTCGCGCCCGCGTCTTGCTCCAGACGCGCGCACCGGCCGGAGGTATTGGAGAAGCGGCGCCCGATACAGAAGGGCGAGGAGCAGGTCGGCCTGTGCGCGGTGGCCTCCCTCACCTAGCCGCGGTGGAGCAGAGCAGCTCCTCCGCCTCCCTCCGGCTCCAACTCCGACAGCCGCAGCGGCGATGAGCTCTGGCCGAGATGCTCCAGTGAATCCAGCGCGCGGTGGATCTGAAGCTTCCCTGTCGCGGGCTCGCAGTCGTGCTCCGCGGCGGCTCCTCTCCTACCGGCGCAGGCCGAGCAGGGGTAGCGGACGCGGAGTTTCGGTCAAGCTCCAGGCAAGCCATCATCCTCCTCCCACTCTGGTCAACTCCGCGCTCCTGGCGGTCCTGGACGAGGTCGGCGGCGGCGAGGACGAGGCAGCAGCGGACATGGCGGCGCAGGGAGGTGCTCCAGCGGCGCGAGAGGATTTGGCGGGAGGTGCGGAGCGCGGGAGGAAGGGGATTTCGCGGGGGAGGGTCGGAGCGCGGGATCCCACCAGCGACGCCTCTTGGAGACGGTCGTCGTACGGCCCGGCGTCGCTTGAGCGTCGGGGAACAGGACGACCCCGTCGCCCGGTCTAGCGACGCTCGGGCCGTCGCTGCGGACGTGCGGGGGGTTTGGGCAAAATTGCCGCTCTAGAGCCGCGCCCAAGCCACGGGTCGTACGTGCCCTAAAAATGAAAAGAGAAGATATAAAACAATGGTCCTAAAGTTGGGAATAAAGCCCATCAACAGGAATCACGCCTTCGGCCGTCCCTGACCCTAACGGCTGAACCCGCGGGGGCGACGGCGGTCCCCGATCGTCGTCGACGAAAGCAGGCGCGGAGTCTCACCGGATTAACCGGTCGCCCCCAGATTTGCGATGCTAGCGCGGGCGTTTGGCCTTGCGGGCAAAGCATGGAAGCAGACGCCGTATATGTCTGTCCAGGCCTCGACCTCGCCGCGCCGCCGCTGTCACATGCCACCGCAGCTTTGTCACCTCCACAGCAGGCCGGCGCAATCGGAAAATTTCCCCGAAGAACAGCACCCTCTACAAAATAATAGCGGGTAAGATCTGTCGCTCTGCCTATTTGATTTGATTGGAACAGATGCGCCAGCAGGTTGAATTTCTCTGTGGTTGGAGCAGATGAGTCTGAAAATAACGTTAAATCTCATGGGTTTTCGAACCACAACCTGGATTTTTTTTGGCTGCAGTGGATCTCCGCCAATGCTGAACTTTATCTCCGAACAGAACCGGAGCAAGCAACTTACCAATGGCAACTTGGAGAATTCAGCCGTTGCTTCTGTCAACTCTAATAGGTAACCTTGCTCAATTCTAAACTGCAATCATGACCTATGCTTCGTAATGTTAGCGGTTAGCATGTTAAATTTGGAGTTTACATTCAGGGATATTGTTGACGGGAGTTTTGACCAGAGGTTTGCAACACTAAAGAGCATTGGGGAGGATCGTGTCAATGACCGTGAGCTCAAGTTACTGCTAAAGAAGAACCCTGCCCCCGTTTGCTATGTTTGGTGTGATCCCTCCCCGTGGATGCACATTTCTCAGGTATAGGAGCACCTTTTAATTACCTTTCTTAAATGCTACTTACTGAAACTGATAGTTGTATTGGAATATTTGATTGCCTACAATAATTTTTTGAGGGAAAGATTGCCTATCATATTGTAGTACTGCTAAGGAAGGATGGGGTTAGCTTTTATGTGGATGTGCTCTTTGGTCTGTGGTGTAATGACTTGAAGTTTGAAATAAAGTGCCTAAGTGTACAATCATTTGGGTTGCTTAACAATCCAAAAGTACTCTACCGTTTTTCTGCCGTACATTCTTTGGATTCAGTATGTAACGGTGAACTGTGTGTTTCGCAGAGAAATGTGTGGTGGTTTACAATTATCATTAGGATTCTAGAACATTTGTATTGCTGAAAGATTCAGAAAAGACAGTCATTTTTCGTTATGCGACGGCTAATGAATGCTTTTTTTTTGGGAATATGGCTAATGAATGGTTGCGGTTGTGCTTTGGCACAAAGGAATACCAGACAATAAATACATGCCAGTTATTTATGCGCTTCAAACTTGCAGCTTCTTGAGGACATCCTTCCATGGTTCCACCAAAGTGAACCTAGTTTTACTCTGAGTCAGAGTTGATTCTGATAGTACCACCAGCTTGCCCATACAATATTTGTATCATTAACAAAGATTTCACAACTAACTTTTCATTCTGATAGTACCACCAGCTTGCCCACAAAGCTGAAGCGTGCATTAAAAAAACTGGTTGAGGAGAAATAACTGCAGTGCCCAATTTTAATCTATCAGAAGATGAGAGCATGTTCACGCCCTTGGCAAGAATCCAACGTGCATATTTTTAAATATAAATCCTGTAAAATCAACTTTAATCCACCTTGTCAGAAAATTCTTGTCCAATTGAATATCTTTCCTTGGATGGACACCATCTAGCAAAAAGGCAGGTGCTCTGATATCTGTTAGTATACACTACTGAACCATAAATCTCATGCAAAAAATAAAAAGGAGTCCTAATACAGCTAGGGTAGGGTTTCCGTGAACTGTTGATATTGGTTATACTTAAGTGAAATTTAATTAGGTGTAATTATTACTGTCCTTCCATATATGTATGCCTTATGGCATTAGCTTTCTGGGCAAGTGGTATTGTGCTGATACTATTGTTTCTTCATGGGTTGAAGCAAATATCAATTATGTATTAGTGCAAAATTTAACTTTCATCACTGCACTATTCAGTTCATTCATCGCTCATTACTGTTTTAACACTTTATATCTATTCCATTTAAATCAATGTTGGCACGTACAAATTGTTGAACTCTAATGTGATGTTCACAAGTTTTTCATGGATTCATTCTTGTTCTACAGGGGATCATGAAGACACTCAGTATTAATAAAATGATTAAATCTGGCTTCAAAGTTAAAATCTTAATGGCAGACTGGCTTGCCCAGATGAACAGTGAGATTGGTGGCAATCTAAATGAGATGCGGACTATTGGCAGGTACAATATTGAGATGTGGAAAGCAACTGGCATGGCTCTTGATCAACTTGAGCTAGTCTGGTTGTCAGATGAAATAAGCCGACATGGTGATGAATACTGGCCACTTGTCATGGATATTGCAAGTAAGAACAGTGTGCGTAGGATTAGAAGGTATATTCTTGTTTAATCATTTGATGTTTCAACGTTTATTTCATGGGAGAGCCTTAGGATTTGAGCATCAAATGATGGATCATTTGAACATGCAGATACTCTCATTTCCGTTTGCCTAGCAGATATTGTGGCAGTAGAGGTCCGTCTGCCATGGGACAATTAACTGTTTCTGAAATGCTTTACCCTTGCCTGCAGTGTGCTGGCATGTTATTTCAGAAGGTACGTTCTTGAATAACATACCCAATGTAGGATTTTTGTTCATTACTACTGTTTACAAATGAGGGATGAACAATAAAACATAGCTCGTTGGCCCAACCAGAGGGAACCAATGCTTCAGCCTTCAACACAAATAAACTATGCAGTGGAAGATTTGTTAATGCGTAGAAAAGGTCCTGACAGGATTTTCACCGCATGGGATTGAGTCTCAATCCTTACTAAACTGCCCGTTGAGTGGAATAGATATTCCGGAAGGAGAGATAACAACAATATGTTGCTTAGATTGTCTGTTTAGTACAGTACTACAGTTATTGATATTGACTCAACAATAATCTTGTCAGACCTTATCTTCACCAGAATTAAATATTTATTAATATGCTTGCTCTACTTTACACGCTACACATGCAAAAAATTGAGAGAAAAAGGACAATCTTAGAGGGAGGGAGGGCTGTAGCCATGCTTTAACTTATCTTTCTTTTGGTTTCAAGTGTAGATTATGTAATTGTTCACTTTCACTACCGATTGCTGTGGTTTGTGCACCAACTTTCACATATCAAGTAAAGTACTGTGTTGGAATATGATTTTATTTTTACATGATATCCATGGTTTTTGTAACAAACTTCTTTAAAGCCTACATCCATGTAATGCACAATAACATTCTTAACTGCAGGCAGACATATGGTTGTTGGGAATGGATCAGCATGATGCCAACTTATTTGCTAGACAATATTGTAAACATGTCGAAAGGAAGAGTATGCCAATTGCTGTTTTGCACAGTATCTTTTCACTTGTATATTGTTCCAATTCGTTACATGTGCTTGCACTTTTGGAATTTGCCTATTTGGTGCTTGGATGGTGATACTTTCATGTCAAGACACTTGCACAGAGCACAGAGCACTGTACAGTTCATGCACCAAAACATGCTCAGATGCACATCCTCAACTCAAATTACAGATAAGCTTCCTAATTTATTACAATGCCCTGCAATGGAGAATAGGAGGCATCCAGCATGGGCTATCTTCATGGAAGATGATAAGGTTTGTTTACTCTGTATACTTGGCCTGTATGATGCTAACCCTGGTTATACATATTCTGTTGGTTGCATTTTTTTTAAAAAATCCGACATAAATTTACCTCAAGTTCTCCATACAAGAGTTCTCGAGTGCACAAAGAGTAAAAGGTATGCTACTTTGCTTGGTATCTTTTGTCAAACACTCAAGAAAGCTATCATTAGATATGTATAGCCCGGCTGTATTCTTGCCTTGTATAGGTGATTGTATTCCTTGTATACCAAGCCATATTGGCTATATGTATTAAAGGTCACCCCCATTGGGTCTGGTGTTCCCCTAATTCCTATTCTTTATCATTGTATTAAAGAAGAAGAAAGGGTTAAAACCCTGAGTACACCACGCACACTCACGTCATCAGTTTCTTAGAGAACCTAAGTGCCTGACTGCCTGTGAATGACCATGACCTAAGGCTAAACTTTTGAAAACAAGGCCAGTCATGAGGGAGTTCCAGGAAGATGTGCAATAAGAGGAGACTTTCAGTGCCTATTGTTTATCAAAGAGTCTGTTAACACTAAATATACATGTCTTAGTTGGGCACATAAAAAGATGAAACAAATGCAAAGTTTCTTATTTAATAATAAGATGACTCATTATTTCCTTGAAAATAGAACTATTTTTGTTCTTATGCACTGAAAAAATGATGAATGTTGTTAACCAGTTTGTGTTGGCCTTTTTTGTTACTTGAACGTATATGTGATATTTGTTGTTATTTAACATGTTGAGCAGTTCTGGTATGAGTTTTGGTTTTGTTAATAAGTGCGACCATAGAGTTGTGGAAATGTGCTGCCTTATTTAGCTCATCATCTGACTGATGTTTTGCAGAAATCATTAGATATTGTTTGAAGGTTGACAATGTAGACTTTTCACTATTTACCTTTTGCATATTTCAGGAAGATATATGTTTTAAAATAGAAAAGGCTTTCTGCCCTCCAAAATTAGTGAAGGGCAACCCATGTTTGGAGTACATAAAATATATCATCTTACCTTGGTTTGGAAAGTTCGAGGTGATCCGGAAGAAAGAGAATGGTGGCAAAAAGTAAGATTAGTTGCCAAGTCACTTCTGCAGATTTCTCGATAAATCTTTATTATGCAATGGTGCTAATGTAATGGATCGTTATTTCATCCTGTCTTTTTTATCACTACCCAATAAGTTTCCAGGCACTCACGACTAAATCATATATGTTCGCAAGAGAATCATGTACTAGTATATTGACTTTGCTATACATCCAGTTGAACAAGATAATATCTTATACTTTTATTCTATGGTTTGTGATAACTTCTTCCTTATAAAGGACTTTCATGAGCATGGAGGAGCTTACAGCTGATTATGAAAGTGGCGCTCTGCATCCTGCTGAGGTGAAGCTGGCCTTTGTAAAGTCATTGAACAAGATATTGCAGGTAAAACTTTTGTCTGTTCATATATCTCCTGATTTCCAGTTATCTTTCTTTCGCTGCTTAATTTCTGCCATTTTCCTTCTCTACATCCTCTTATGATGAGTACTATTTTGAGATTAATAGATCATCTCACATAGAAGATCCAGAAAGATTACATGTTCCAGTTGATAAACCTGTGCTAAACTAGAAATGCTTCACATATGATGAGGTATTATTCCATTCCACTAAGGTGTAAGATGAACAAGTTTACTGTGACTCCGAACAGCGCTAGTTTAAATTTCGACTGACATTCTGACAAAAGTTTTCATATAGAATGGATGTCATCAGAGTTGTCCAAAGAACATCTTTCAAAATGTCTTTTTTCGATAACTAGCTTATACACCCTTCCTTTTATTCATATGGGATCTTACAAAATCCGTGGCAGCCACTAAAATACTGAAAACTATCATAATTGCTTATATGAAACTTATATTACTACATTTTATTCTGGATATGCTTTATTAAAAGGTTTAAATTCATTTGCAAGTTACGAAGGTAGCTAGTCACGTCTCGAGTACCATAAAAGTCAGTAAATTGAGACAGAATTACATAACTTTTGTATCAGGTGTACCTGTAACTCTTTATCACAACTCACAAGAAAATGTTAGCTGAGTGTTGGATTTTTCAGCTATATCAGGTTACCTGCAAGACAAACAATACACAGCATGCATCATTGCATTTTGTTGTCATGTGCGATTAATTGCAGAACAGACTTGTCAGAAGATTAGAAGACTCATGCTGGTTATTTAACGTTGCAGTTGGTAGTCTCATTTCTTATGTTTTGCTAGAGGCAATAACTCCAGTTATGTACAAGTGCAATCAAGTTTCAGTTAGAACTAGGCCGAACCAACAGTAGGCAGTAGTACCAGAGCAGGCTGGAACAGGTGATGGTTCATTGGCTTGATTATCACAGATGACCTCAATCATTCTCGGCGTAAACTCAGTAACTCCAGTGTGGCTTGGCACACTCAACCGCTAATTTCAAAGAGGATCTCTTCTGGGGCTTACTAACTAAAAGTCTTGCGTTATTTTTTAGTTCATGGTTCAGCTAGAATCTCTCTTTTCCTCTGCCATTCTATTGTAGGAGACTGACTACCTGACTTCAGTCTAAATCACCTGCATGAAAAGTTCAATAAACCTGAGCGATAAATTCGACCCAGGCCCCCCTCTGGGGTAAAGTAAAGTAGGACTTGTGTAAAGGGATTTCCCTCTGAAATACCATGTAGTCTACAAACAGATTGGTAAAAGACATACAAGTTGGTTTTCCTCCAAACGATAGAGAATATTGGTTTAATTTATGCGCATAAAGTATCCCAAGCCAATTTTTTCTCTCTACTCCCTCCGTCCCAAATTATAGGTCGTTTTGACATTTTAAGGTTCATAGTTTTTGCTATGGATCTAGACATATTGTATATCTAAGTGCATAACAAAAGCTATTATAGGAGTGGATTTTCAGAACAAGCATCAAAATACTAATTTCAGTGGCATCTGTAAAGACCTGGTGTTATTCTGATAAAATAGTTGACCATTTTACAATGTTTGTCCTTCCTAGGTAGTCGCCATCTAGTATTTGTTAACCCCCCCCCCCCCCCCCCCCCAAAGCACATATGTTTTTTTTTTAACAACACATGATTTAATGATGGAAGAGAGTCTAAATCTTATACCATTCGATAGGGCTGTGTAGTTCAATTTTTAATTTTTATCAACTGTTTGTTAGACTTATTGATTTATTGGTTTCTACACATGTCAGTTAAGAAAAATATTATGAAACAATGGAATATTTAATTTGAATGTTAACATTTTTTTCAGTTCTCGTGCATACAATGATATATTTCAAAAAAAATTGAATTGGTCTTACCATTTCCGTTTTGTTTCAAGCCCGTTCGTAATCACTTTGGAAGGAGTGCTGAAGCAAAAGATCTATGGAAAGCTATCAAGGTACAATAACTTTCTATCAAATTTATTGGTAGTTACAATTTGTACATAGTTGGAACACTCCACTCTGCTAAGCGTATTTATGATGTTAAGGTAGTTCATTCTCGTGTTCCGGGAGAAAATCTTAGGGTCCAGACATTAAGCTGGAAACTAATATCTGTATAGGCAATCAGTTTCTCTCCTTCAGAAAAATATAATGTGATATTGTGACCAGTTGTCAGATGGGACTGTTTCTATGGTTCAAGTCCCTTAATTTGATGGCCGACCTATACCTAACCAACAGCTTTGCTAACCTGGTTCACTGAACTGACGTGTGGATGTTTGATGATGATGACAAATTGATATTTCTCTGTATATTGATCTCTTAGCTAGCCTATGAATTAGCTCCGGAATTATTTTGATGTTTACATATGAATAGGGCTGGGTTGGGTGTTATTAGTGAAGATATAGTATATAGGTCCAGCTCATTGGTTGGTATGATTTAGCCCCCGGATGTGTCTAAATGGATTCAAGTACCTATTTGTTTCCTTCTCAATCGGAACAAAGTATGTCAGATTTGGATCTTGAATGGCAATACAGTATGTTGGGAGTTTAATCTTGTGTGATACCTGGGCTGTGTGTTTACCACTTTGCTCAAACTCATTATATCAATAGATCCCGATTTTGGTAACCCTGCACTCTGAGCTCTCTGCTTGGTACCATGTTAAGCGCTGCCTGTTTATGAGCTCCATTCCTTCAGTTGCTGTCTGTTTGAAGTTGACCACACTGCTACAATTTTTTTTTCTGCAGGAATACTACGGTATCGACTGAGGATCAAATGCCCATTCTTGTTCTCATAGAAATCGTAGAATGCTAGAGTTAGGACTAATGTTCATACCTATGTTGTAGAATGCTAAGTAATCACAAATTGGTCCCTATCCTGTAACTTAGCCTCATCAATTTGAGCATCCTAATTTCGAGGGTTTTCAAAAACAGTATAATAATGCAGTTTCTACACTATGCGCTCGCTCAATCTTGATAGTGCATTTGAATGAGAAATTGTTCACATATGCTCAGCTTTGTTGCTCAAATCCTGAAATTGTGTTTGCTTGTTGGCATCTGGTTTGGTCAATTTTCGAGACTAAGGGGCAGTTCGGTTGGGCTGAAATTGGCTGAGCTGAATTGGGTTGAAATTGGTTGAGCTGAAGCTGCTGCTGCTGCTGCTGTCAGGTCATCCAGCAGCCAAGCTGTTCAGCTCAGTCGACCGAGAGAGGAGCACAGGAGGGCGAGCGACTACTGATACAGGAGGGCTTCAGACCATCAGCCGAACGGCTGGTATTCAGCCCTGCCGCAGATTCAGCCCAGCTAAGTGCTTTTCAGCCCAGCAGGACAGAAGCGGGGCGCGGTTGGGTATCACTTTGAGCCAAAAAATACCGGGCCTGCTTGCTACCTTTGTTCACATATCGTTAGGAGCAGCAGCTATCGTGTAGCCAGACCGCCTCGTGGGGTATATTTTTTACCGAATTCGATTTAACCGACCGAACCGATTTAACCAAAAATGTCGGTTAACCGATTTTTTTGAGATCTAATCGGTTAACACTTTGGGACCATTAGGTTAACCGAAATTATTTCGGCTTTGAGTTGGCGTTAATCGAAATTCTTTCTAACTTTCAACAACGAATAGTAATTTGGAACAGAGGTAGTATTATATTAAACATTAATGTCATCAAGCTTTATTCATAAGCTCTTAGGAGGGAATTACAGATTTATTTTAGTTGTTTGTTGGCACACTCGCATCACATCGCGATCACAGACTTACTCAGAATCCAAGTACTATAGTTGACGTTTTATTTGGTCTCACTTCATGTCTGCTACCGTACCTGCTCGCAGGCGCAAACACCACGAGGGAAGCCTGCCTACGCCCATCGTGTCCGCGCCGCCGAGATGAGATCGATCAGCACGCCCCAGTCTTGAAGCCGACAGTTTGCCCGCCGATATCGTACAACACCTCGATGGTCCTCTGCGCCACGTTGCCGATGACCCCGAAGGAGGTGTCGTCGCTGTTGCCCCTGAAGGCGAGGCAGTAGTAGCGCCCCCTCCTCTCCAGCAGGATCCCTTCCGGTGAAAGCTCCACGACGCCGCCCCCGGAGAGCACCAGCGCGACGCTCGTTATCGAGACCTCGCTTTCCCCGCTGAAGTCGTAGCACGTGTCGAGGGCGCTGCTGGTGCCCGGCGGCGCCCGCTGGTACTGCTTCATCTCTTCCCTGAACGCCGCCGACAGCGCCGCGTAGGCCGTCTGCGGCAGCCGCGAGACGACCGCGCCGGAGTCCACGACCACCCCGGAGGAGAAGACCGAGGCGGGTATCTCGAGCTGCTTCCTTCCCACCCTGATGGCCTCAAGGATCAGGCCATAGTACGTGGGGATCGGCTTGCTCTGGATCATCAGCGTCTTGACAAAGCCTGAATCTCCGGTTCCAGCACCGAGCTTGAGGAACCCGGAGGAGCTCGAGGTCGCTGGGAGGCAGTAGGAGAAGGCCGTGCCGAACGTCCCCGCCGTCTGTGTCACCAGCGATTGCGGGCCGCCGCCGATCCCCATGAGCCCGGCAGCTTTTTCGTGCATGCCCGACTGCTTGCGGCCGCACCCGAACTGGAAGTCGGGGATGGTGTTGGAGCCCAGCGTGAGCGTGTCCGAGCCGTAGGTGCCGCTGGTTCTGGAGCCGTCTCCGTACTTGGCAGAGTACTGGCACTCAGAGTTGGAGCATCCGTTTCCGGCTTTGACCTCATCGAGCTTCGTGCAGGTGGCGGAGTCGCAGGAGAACGGGGAGTAGGTGCTCGACGCGCTGGGGTCGAAGATCGGGTCTGCCTGGGTGTGGCACTGCGAGCACGGCTCGCACTGCACCCATGGCACGTCGCTGCCGGTGTCGATGAGCATGGTCTGGTTCACGGCCGGCGAGCCGATGCTGACGGTGATCCTGTACTCCAGGGACGAACCCATCGTCACCGGCACCGTAACGGGCTGCTCCAACAGCTTGAGGACGCCGGTGCCGCTCTTGGTGTCACCGCCGTAGAACTTCCGTTGCATGTGGGCTGCTCGGAGCTCGTCATGCCGGAGGATGTCCTCTAGCGTCGAGCATGGGCGGCCATCTGTCGTGACGCCAGTAGACTGTGAAGTCACTGAAACTATTAAACCTGATAGAGGAAACGATTATCACGTCGACCGTGCACAAGAATAACCAAGTGAAATCGAAATGCGTGCAGGAACAGGACTACACCTTACCTTCTTCGGGCTCGGAGCATACGGAGCCTGACTTGAGAGAGTCAATGGACACAACCTTGTAGCTGCGATCACCTCCTGCGTGAGCAAGAGTGTGATAGCTGCATAGGACGAGGAGCAGGAGCTTGGGAACAGACGCCATGGCGTGCTGCTCCTTGCTAGGTGCAGCTAATACGTGCTGAGATGGCCTGAGTTGTAGCTGCAGAATCTTAGGCTGCTTTATATAGAAGGAGAGTGTAACATGCAAGGGGTAGTGCTTCACTAGGTAAATTAGCTTGTATATAATATCTACTTCGGGTTATGTTTTTAAGAGGTGGGTTATCTAAAAGCAAACTATATTGTCACGACGTTGTTCTTGCGACCCGTGAGGCGTAGCTCACCAAAAGGCATGGTAAAAAGGCAGATATGGTGGACTGTGAAGTCTATGAAACAATCAAAGCTGATGGAGGAAACGGCTATCAGAGAATTTTTTCCGTGTGAGAATAAAACGACATAGGCATGCCAGTGTACTAAGTACAAAGAAAAAAATAGGAAAAGACATGGAACAAGTATTTTATTAATCAATATGAGTAACAAATGCAACCAGCCGTGTGACAGATCTAATTTGGACGATTTGGTCTTCTAGTTCCTAGGACCTCGTAAAACACTCGATTGATTACCTCTACAAGTCTAGATTGTCAGAGCACATTCGATTTTACTGTTGTGGTCAACATCTTCCGTCTTCGCTTCACATTTTTCATGCATGCCTGGTGTCGGTGTAGGTGCAGCATCAGCATCATGCATTGCCTTATTGGTATACATGATGAGCGGGTGTAGTATAGTTGGAACATTAGTTGTGCCCGCCCACATCATCCATATCATCGGTGTCAGAATGAGTGTGGTGTCGTAGTAAGGGTAGGCTTGCAATGCATAGGCACATGCAGCTGGACCAAGTCGATATCGTTGTAGCTTCATCATTGATGTAGAGGTAGCTAGCCTCCTAGTTGTGGTAGCCATAGATGTCACTAGTACACTGTGAAGTCGCCGAAACAATTAAATCTGATAGAAGAAACCATTACTATATGATTGTGCACCATTTGAGTAGAAAAATCGCGTGGGAATAAAGTGATGCTGAGTGTGCCAGTATACTAAGTACATAAACAAACAAAGAGAAAAGACAAAAAAATACTAAGTATTATTAATCACTATGAGGAACAAATACAAATTCTACCTCTGCGTGCTGCATAGCCTGCTGACGGAAATCTGACTTGGACAATGTTACCTTCTAATTCTCGGGGCCTCACAAAGCGCTTAGTTAATTACCTCTTCGAGTCTAGCTTGCCAGAGCACCTTTGATTCCGTTGCTATGGTCGTCATCTTTGGCCTTCCCTTTGCGTTCCAGTGTTGGTGTGTCATGGACACAATTTATGGATTCATATGTATCCATGAGCCAGTGTAGCGTAACTTGGACACCAGTTGCGTTTGCCCACTTAGTCCGTCTTGTCGGCGTCGAACAACAAGGGGTACACATAATTAGATTGAGTCGACGTCATAGTAGCTTCGTCGTTAATGTAGAGGTAGCCTCCAAATCGTGATATATGTCGAGTTGTCGGCGTCGAGGTAGCTGTCTAGGCGGGATAGCCGTCAAGTTTTCGAGATCGAGGTAGTCATTGAGTTGTCGGGGACTAGGGGCGAAGGTAGGCCAGCTAATCACCGGCGTCATCTTCACTACATGAATGCAGGACAAGGTCTTTAATTACTGTGATTTGTGAACAGTGATGTTTCACTGAAATTGCAAAAAACATTAGCTGGCCCGATAAACTGTCCTGGCTCCGGCCGCCTCGTCAATCAGGGTTGAGGTGGACGTCGATCTCGTGATGAGAAGCCTATCTATAGCTTCCTCCTCGTAGTGTCCGCGCCCTCGTGCGTGCCGCCGAGATCATCAGCACACCCCAGCCTTGAAGCCCACAGTTTGCCCGCCGATGTCGTACAGCACCTCGAACGTCCTCTGCGCCATGTTGCCGATGATGCCGAAGGAGCTGTCGTCGGTGGCCTCGAAGGCGAGGCAGTTGTCCAGCATGATCCCCCTAGGGTCGAGGTCGACGACGGCGCCGCCGGATAACACCAGCGCGACGGTGAGGCTGGTATGTCCTTCGAAGCACGTGTCGAGGATGCCCCACGCCGGCTGGTAATTGTTCCTCTTCATCTCGTCCTTGAACGCCGACGACAACGCCGTGTAGGCCGTCCGCTGCAGCCGCGTGATGACCGCGCCGGAGTCCACAACCATCCCGGTGAAGAAGACCGAGGTGATGGCCTCAAGGCGCACGCCATAGTACGTGGGGATCGGCTTGCTCTGGATCATCGGCGTCTTGACAAAGCCAAAATCTCCAGTGCCGGCAACGAGCTTGAGGAACCCGGAGGAGCTCGAGGTCGCTGGGAGGCAGTGGGAGAAGGCCGTGCCGAACCTCCCCGCTGTCTGAGACACGAGCGATTCCGGGCCGCCGCCGAGCCCCAAGAGCCCAGCGCTTTGTTGCACGCCGGCGGCCGACTGCACGTGGCCGCACCCGAACTGGAAGTTGGGGATGGTGTTGGTGCCCAGCGTAAGCGTGTCCGAGCCGTAGGTGCCGCTAGCTCTGGAGCCGTCTCCGTACTTGGCGAAATACTGGCACTCAGAGTTGGAGCACCCGTTTCCCGATTTGTCCTGATTGAGCTGCGCGCAGGTGGCGGAGCCGCAGGAGAACGGGGAGTAGGTGCTCGATGAGCTGGGGTCGACGAGCGGGTCCGGCTGGGAGCGGCATAGCGAGCACGGCTTGCACTGCACCCATGGCACGTCGCTGCCGGTGTCGATGAGCATGGTCTGGTTCACGGCCGGCGAGCCGATGCCAACAGTGATCATGTACTCCTGGGACAACGGATCCAGCGTGACCGGCACCATAACGGCTTGCTCCAACAGCTTGAGGACGCCGGCGCCGCCCTTGGTGTCACCGGAGAACTTCCGTTGCATGTGGGCTGCTCGGAGCTCGTCACGCCGGAGGATGTCCTCTAACGTCGAGTATGGGCGGCCATCCGTCATGACGCCAGTAGACTGTGAAGTCACTGAAACAATTAAATCTGATAGAGGAAACGATTATCACGACCGTGCACAAGAATAACCAAGTGAAATCGAAGTGCGTGCACGGATAGTACTGCACCGTACCTTCGGGCTCGGAGCATACGGAGCCAGACTTGAGTGAGTCAATGGACACAACCTTGTAGCTGGTTATATAGAATTATAGAAAGGAGAGGTGTATACCATGCACGGGGTGGTGCTTCACTATGGAGATTCGTGGTGGACGGGGCAAAAGTGGCGTGTATACACATGCATGTACGGGGGTGACGGTTGTTAGACTCTGTAAACACTAGCAGTAGATATCTAGTTTGGATACTTGAGAACAAATCAGGTAGAACATGTACATGGTGATCAACAGAGAGAGAAACCGAGAGGAACAGAGGGAAGAAGGAGAACCAGATCAGGCTATACCTTCGTCTTGGGGAGGTGTTGTCGATGTTGGCGCCATCACATTCTGTCGGTGTAGTCCTCACACGGACGGCGACGGTCGGTGTAGAGGCAAGCCGGCAACACGGACGGCGTCGGCGGCGTGGTGGCGGTCTTCCTGTCACTGATTGCGCTCTCCACTAGATCAGCTTGGGTTTGGCGTATCGGTGGGTCCGGCGGCACACGGTGAACCTCGTGCCGTGAGCCTCTGGCCCTCACCTACTTTTTGTAGCGCAGCATGACGGGGTCCGCCAACCATGTAGGGTTGGGGCGCCCCCGATCAGGGCGCTGATCAAGGTTTGGCCCAGCTGTTGAGCTGGGCCATGGAGATCAATCCAACAACGGTGAGATCCGAGACGCAAAACGTGCTGTCTTCTTTTAGCTGATGATATGCTCCTTAATCAGTGCAAAAGAATTACAATTACAGTTTTGAATTCTTCTCCGAGATGAGATTTCATGAAATATATTAACGTCATGATCTTACATGTTACTTATTCCAAAAAAAAGTTACTCCCACCCCCTCCATTCCAAAATGTATATTATTCTAGATTAATAGATTTCGATACGTACATAATTTGCCTAGAATAATGTCATCGTCATTGGTAGGTATCCATTAAGAAAATCCTATTCATGGTTGTTTAACCTTCGAAATCACGTCCCTTTGTGTTGATCACGTGTGATTTGCATTCCATATACATTGTGATTTGAAGTTTTGAACTTTGACGAGAGTACTTTTTGAATACATTTCTAATGAAGGTGGTAGGTAAATTAGAAACGAGTATGTAATATGGACTTCGGGCTATATGGTTTTTTCATAATGATAGATATGGTTAATTCATATGCATACTAGCTATGAGGTGGGTTATCTAAAAGCCAATTAGATTGTCACATTGTTGTTATCGACTATAATTGAGTATAGCAAATTGAGTTGATGGTAGAATATGTTTATTCACTATTAACCTCTGTCTCTGCAGTCTGCAGTTTAAATTTTGTAAAGCACCAGAAGAAGTATATTTACCATTTTTAAGACCTCAAATTCTTATGGACATATCATAATACAAGCTCACATGCACGAGTTATTTTTCTTAGTGCACCCAGGATGATAATTGATAAGTAAGTTACTTTTAAGAACTTAGAAAATATCTAAGATAGCATATAGATCTAATCAAAATTAAACATATACCAATACCTTAATTTCTTCTATACTATTATTAGATCTAAAATCTTTATTAAAATTTATTAACAACACCTTAATTTCTCCTAAGTGACATAATATTATTAAAATTTATTCATAAACTATTAGGAGAAAATCGCAAATATCTTCCCGTTGGTTGTTGGCACACTTGCATCATGCATGTTACAATCACAGAATAATGTTAGCATCTTCTTCTTTTTTGAGAGGAAATGTTGGCGTCTTCTTGGATGACAATGGTCAGCATGGGCCTTTGCGGTGGTGCCAAGGTGATGCTAGCAGACTATGAAGTCGTTGAAACAAAATAAAAGCTGATGGAGGAAACGATTATCAAACAGGGAATTTTTTTGCATGGAAATAAAAAGTTGCAGGCATGCTATTGTACTAAGTACCGACACAGAGAGGGAAAAAAGACAGGGAACACGGTATTTTATCAACCAATATGAGTAACAAATACAAGCTCCACCCACGGTTACGGACGACCCGCTTCTGAGAAGTTCCGACTAGCATGTGATTCTGCTTTCTTACCTCGTCCTTGATTTGGGAAATGAGAGATTGGTCCAGCGTTGCTGATGAGACAAGGCGGGGAGGGAGCTCACCGAGTCGACTAGTGAGTGAAAGGTGTTGGTGGATGATATTTGCGGGAACCTGTTGCGACAGGACGAGCCCGATGTGGATGTGAGGATGATGGTTGGTATTGGGGAGTGTATGCGCTTGTGAGGAAAGGTGTTTGGAGATGAGATGAACTTGGGTTCTCATGAGAATTGTTAATAGAATGTTGTTCCCATGGGAAAATATAAATAACGATAACCTGGTTTACTCCCGGTTGAAATGCTACAATGGTGTATTTAAAATATTTATTATTTGCGCGCTTGCGGATAAATTGTTTCTGTTTATAGATTATATTTATTTTATTCACCCAAAGGCGTTTCTAGCATTGTTGTTCGCAACGATGTTAAGGAATGCCAACAATCCCCAGGAAGTATCATCTGCAAGCAACAGAAGGGCAGTCAAATAACAAATGCTCTGCAGTTTCCCCAACCTCTTCGTGACACAATGCACAGTTATACCCTTCTTCCAAAAACTTATTTCTTCTTCTCAACATATTCCTGGTGTTGACTCTATCATTAAGAAGCAGCCATGCAAAATACTTGATATTTGGAACACATTTCGTTTCCCAAATCCTTAATACAGACCTGTTGGGTTGGAGAGTGCTGAATTGATGTTCATAATATTTACTTGAGGAATATCTCTGATGCCCCCATATAAAAAAAGTATGGGGGCGCATGGCGGTGTTTGCTTCCAAAATTGAGACGTATTCCCTCTGTCCCAGAACATCTGTCGCCGGAGTAACAAACCAGTGACCAATGCAAGGCTAAAAGGATCCTAGTACCTCTGGTAGTAATGATTCATCGGCTGATGTATTGGTAAAAGTTGAATACGTGTTTTGTTGTGGGAGGCCGTGTGAGGGGAGAGAAAGGCCGGGAAGCCATGCACATGGTGCAGCGCAGGCCTATGGCCAGAGTAGGCGACGACGATTATTCCGTAGAAGCAAAAGGCAAACGTAGTTACAAAACACGGTGATGTTCGCAAAGTGACAAGAAAATGGCATGACATTAGGGAGGTAACGGGTAACTAACATAGCGTTATGACGTTAGCAAAATAGCAAGAAACGACATAGCGTTAAGCGGTTAATAGAGTGTAACGGGAAACTGATATGGCGTTATGACGTTAACAAAGGCGTTATGACGTTAACAAAGCGACAACAACGTGGCGTTGTCCGCTTTTGCGCTATAATGGAAATGAAAAGTTAGAAGCTACTACTAAAGATATAAAACGACAAATACAAAGAGGGAGGTTGTCTTACGCTATGGTGTGGCATATTTTGATGCGCCACTGCAGACACCCGCCATTATCATCGATGACAATTCCACATCATAGATCGCTTCTAATTTGGTGGCGTCATTTGCTCCAGGTGGCAAGCAAAATCCCGCCAAGTCAATACCAAGCAACCTATCTAAACTAGCTCTCGCGACCCCCTTTTTTACCTTAATTGAGGCAAGGCAAACTGACCTCTTTAGCCTCCCCACTTCCTCATATAGGCTCCATTCCACTAGTGAGCACGTGCCGATGCTAACTATTATCACACGCCACAACCATAAAAACCTAATTTTCTGCTTTCAAGCTTTTAACTATATGTCCTCGTGAAAGCACCTTAAGAAAGCAAAGTTTCAAATCCATTTGGTTCTCTCAGAGACTCAAGTCTCAGCTTTCGAAACTCAAAGTTAAGATGTCCATTTACATGTTCTGATATACTCCCTCCATTCTGAAAAACCTGACATTTAGGACAGCGACACGGTCTCCAAAACACAACTTTGACCTTTTGTTATTATAAAAATATTTATCAAAGAGTGATATATGTATACTTTTATGAAAGTATATTTCAAGACAAATCTATTCATATAGTTTTCATATATGTAAACTCAACAATTTAAAAGTTATTGATGATTTATATTCCCAATGTTTGACATAAATCTTGTCTTAAACGTCAGGTTTTTCATAATGGAGGGAGCAGAACACACTTTGAAGTCACGGATAATATTTTAAATTTGAAACTTAAATAGCTCTAATCATGCCTTACAAGATTAGTAGAATTAACGAACCTAGTGATCAAACACCAAGATAGGTCTCCTAATTCCTAAAGCAGTAAAGTAATTATTTTTTATACTAGTTCGATCAAAGTGTTACTATGTCCATTTTCATTAATGTACTATTTGGTTTGGAAAATGGGATAATCTATCACCTTTGCAATCATCGCATATTTGTTTTGTTTAGGTAATGGGCTCACTGGCACGTATATGTTTAGTTACGACTTACGAGGAATGAGTCCATCTCCACTGTTCCTCAAGACACCATACACGTTACTGCAAAACCATGCGGCAACTAGTGAAAAATGGTTAGTTGTTGGTTACATTCGAGGCTAAAAAAAACATTACTTGATCCCAGTTTAGCAAGGTAGTCAGGAAACAGCATGCACTCGAGTAGTTAGTTTAGCGTGTACTACATATACTATGCTACTGGCAGTTTTATTACTAAAAATATAACACGTCCAAAGTTTTACTGGAAATCCCGGAAAATACATAAATTGCAAACACAAGACTTCCAGGTCCTTGACTCATTATTTCTTATGATTTTTCCGCCGCCTCTAATGTTCCTCTCTTGTACAGTTTTGTAAAAACCTAGATTTATCATGTTTAGATTGAACCAGATTCAATAAAATGCCTCTAATATTCCAGCTCCTCTGAAATCAAGCTGGGCTGAGGTTCAGAATACAGACTCGAAACAAGCCGATTGGATTTTCGTCCACCTACACAGGTGATCTACTGATGATCTCGTGGCAACAGACCACACAATCCAAAGTTCCAAACATTGCAATACGTCCGATACACGGAGTTACTTATAAAATCCCCGTCATACTCCATACTGTCAAAATAGCATAACCTGGTGGACTATGCGGCGGTAAGCCTCGTATACCTACCTACTCAAGGCAAGTGCAACGGTCGGCGACTGCCGTCGATATGCAACGGAGTTTTTGCGAAAACCCCCTCCCGCGCGGTGCGTCCCTCCCGGCTGTCGTCTCGTTCGGCGACGACCTGCGCTCGTGTTCCCAGGAGTTTCGACGACGAAGGATCCCGTTGTACGAGCCTTCGCGGGGAGACGACGGAGGAGCTGGATCAGCTGCGCGCCGCGGGGATTTGCTTCGCGCTGCGGGCTGCAGGGGATTCCTTTCGCGCCAAAGGTTCCTACCTCTCCACCTCGAAGATCCGCCGTCGCACTCGCATAGGTCCTTGATTTGGTGCGTCCTGTCTGTTTTTTTTTCCGGCGGCGCAGGAACCCGGGCATCGTTCGTTGGGCTCGGCGGCGGGGGACGCGGCGGCCCAGCTGAGGGGCGTGCGGGAGGACGTGAAGCAGCTGCTCAAGGCCACCTCCTGCCATCCCATCCTGGTATGTTGTTGCTCCTCGTGCAAATTCTGCGGCTCCATGTGGTCGGAGCAAGCAATTGATTGTGTTGGGCCTTCCTTCTTTATTCATCTTGCTGTGAAGGAATGCACCATCTGTTCAAAAGCTGAGTTTTGCTCATGTCTCGTGCAACTGATGAACCAACACTGCAACCTTTTGTTTTCGGCAAGGAAGGAACTAGTGTGATTTAGTTGGTTTTGGAGATATAGTTTTGTGTTCATGTGCTCTGATTGTTTTGTGCTCTAAATGTCAACTGTATCCTTCTGAATGTCAACTGTATCCTTTTTCAGTTTTATGCATGCTCAGATAAACAAGGTGTCTAACTTGTTAGCCTGTTGTCTGTGACCGGAGTATGGCCCCCTTGATTAGTTATGGTGTTGCTTCTTTCAGATTTGCTAGCGCCTTTCAGATTGAATTATGGTCATTTTAGTGCTTTTGTTCTGCTTGTTTGGTAGTATGCCCTGAAATGCTTGATCTGAGAAATTGGTAATTCCATTCTGTTATTCATGCGAAGAAGTGTACAAGCTAAAATATCCTATTTTTTTACTGCAGCAACACAAGTGTAGCAACACCTGAACTACGGTGAGATTATCATGTAGTATGCCCTGAGATTGACAGGAATTTGAGATTATGCATATCATGTAGAATTACAGATACTTTTTGTGATGTTAAGTGATATTTGAGTGGTACTGCATTGCTTGAGTGAACTGGCCTGCTGAAGTTCATTTTAGTGAATTGGCCTGATGCTTTTTGTGCCTGATACTTTTTGTGAACTGGCCTGATGAAGTTTATTTTAGTGAACTGTACTTTGGGAATTTTTTTTGCCATCAGAAAGTTATTGTGGCTCATCTTAGAGGTTTAAATTCTATTAGGTAACTGCTGTAGTTTAAATTCCATTAGGTAACTGCGGCCATTGTCCTCTACTTGCCTTTTATGGTCACAAGTATTCTTTTGAGAATTTACAGATAATACAATGTTTCTGAAACTTTGCAATGTTTATCAGGTGTTTGGGATGATGACTAAACCATTGACCCGGTTCCTGCTCCCTGGCAGCAACACATGAGTAGAAACTTGCAGTAGAATAAGATCATGCTTCGACTGATGCCATGTTGGTGAGTTGATTGCTCGGGGGAAAATCAGTAGTTCAGTATGCTGTGTTGTGACTTGTGAGAGCTATCAATGTTATCGATTGGATTCGTTTGGAAAAAGTGTTAACTGTTGCATGCTGTTATATTCGCTCTATGTTCTTGTAAGCATTCTTCTGGTGACGTTAGTAAACTTGTGAGAGCTAGAAGAAGATCGTGCTTGAACTGATGCTATGTTATCGATTGGCTCTTTACAAAAAAATGTTACCAGAATAACAACTGAATGCTGTTAAATTTGCTTGTGTTCTTGTAAGCATTTTGCTGATTGTCTCATGTATGCAACAAAATGACTACAAAGATCAAGAATGCACTGGATCATCCTGATTTGTGTGTCAAAGGATGAATTAAATACCCTGCAGACAGCCAAACAGATAACTCATTGTACAAGCTGTCTGTTTAAGCTGTCTTTTTGTGTAAAAAGACAACAAGTTGTCTACACGGTTGTACTTGCCCTCGGCAAGTTTAGTTTGCCAGCCCTTGGATCCCCTCTTGTCCACGTATTGGTGTCCCCAGCTCAAAATGTGAAAAGCATCTCATGTCACACTCGTACCAAGAAAAAGGCTCCATTTTCAAGCTAAGCACCCAACCAATCAAGTGATAATACATAATTTTCAACAACAAAGAGCGATCATCGGCATAAACATTCCCCAGACAAATAATTGACACAAAACAAACAAGCGAGCATATCCACCCTTCGAGCACAAAACTATTCCAACGTTGCATCAGCACTTGAATTCTTTAATCACATAGAGCTACAGCTACAAGCAATGGAGCTGCTGATAGCCGAACGGGCCCACACATAAAGCCGGCTTTCAAGGTACACAAACTCCACTTAACAAGATAACATGCCGTCCACTTCACTTTAAATACAAGCAAAATAATAAACAAATGGTGTTATCACTCCGACACTGACACGAGAACGGGACATAATCAGCACTCACACTTTCGGTTTTCTTAATTTAATTTGACACACTCATCGCCAAAGAAAAAAGAAATTAATTTGACACACGTAGGATATGATGCCCAACAATTGTCAAAGAGCTCCTTGCCGGGTCGTTACTGGACCGCGTTGCACATCCCGGGGCGTGTCCGGCACCAGAGCGGCTGGATGGGCTCGGCCCGGACCCCTCTCCCCACCATGCGGTTGCGCCAATCCGTGAGCCGGTCGGTCGCCTCGGCGTAGCGCTTCCTGCCGGCCGCGTCCCGGTTCCCGGACCACAGCGCCTCCGCCATGGCCGCCGCCCTCGGCCAGACCCGCCCGTCCAGCACCGCCGCGTCCACCTGCTCCGTCCACATCGCCACCTCGCCGCCGATCACCAGCCGGGCCTCCTCCGCGGTGAGCCCGTACGCGATGTCGTAGTCGTACACCCGCTGCCACGTCTTGTAGGGCCCGCCGCTGCTGCCGAAGTCGCTCCTGGGGTCGTCGTAGACGCTGTTGTTGCCGACGAAGTCGCCGTGGCCGCAGTCGAGGTAGTAGAAGGACGCCGACGAGACGATGGCGCGGTACCCGGCCTGCACGATCAGCTTCGTGTTGTTGGGCCCGTTGTTCCACGTCTGCAGGATCGTCGTCGCCGGCGGGATCGCCGACGAGCTCACGTTCACGGCGGAGTCCAGCAGCACGTCCTCCCAGAACACGGCCGTGCGGTTCTTCGACACCACGAGCGGGTGGACGGCGGCGACGTAGCGCTCCAGGAGCTGGTGACGTTGACCGCCGGCCGGACGACCGGGCGGTAGCGCTCCGTGAGCAGCAGCTTGGCGTAGCGCTCGGCGGCCGAGACGAGGTGCGGGTTCGCCGACGGGGCGACGATGTGGAACGACGGCAACACGGGAACGGCCGCGTGCGGCTCCGCCCACGACATGGACGTCGGCTTGGGCCACACATTGACGGGGAACGACGCGTCGGCGGCCGCGCGCGTCAGGAGCATCGCCGGCGAGGCGATCAAGAACAACAGCGGAAGGAGAAGCGTCGCCATTGGAGGTTTGGATTGAGCTGCTACTCTGCTCCGCAGCTTCTGATTGGTGCGCTCCTCGACGTCAAGGCTCGTTGCTATATACATATAAGTGTGGGTATTATATTATCTAAAAGAGATAACTGTGCCAACTGCGCAGTGTTCTGCTGGCTCCAATTGGCTTCATCCGGTGGTGTGTTGGAGCTGGCGTTCGTCTGCTTCTTTGTGGCGCTTCTGTCCATGGAGATCGTTAATTGAAATCTTCGTCTCCGGTTGCCGTTTCATATCTTATGCTGGCTTTGGAATTTACGCTTCGCCGGTTAACTTGCACGGCGGAGTATTGAGGCTTAATCAATTCGCGCTCAGGCTCCATTTGTACTGGTGGAAACGAGATGCTGTGCCGATATATTGTGTCGAATATTTGTACGAGTCCGGTTACAACGGGACTTGGAGTTGTATTTAGCAGTATAGGGTAGAGTTCGTGACAAACTCTGTAACCTCGACCTCCTCATAAATATGAGAGGGGGGCTGGTGTTGTAACCATGACGACATAGCGACAGGCTAGTAGGGGGGGCACGTTGCCGGGACCCCGGAGCGCCCAGTGTTGCAGTTGGGGAGGAGCGCCCGTAGTCATGCCCCGGGGATGTAGGCACGTGGCCGAACCTCGTTAACAAAGATCGTGTCTTTGGTGTCGTCTGTGATCCTGCAAGTTCGTCTCGGTAGATCCAATCGACGCTTCCGCTGGAGGAGATTAGCGGGTAGCTCATCGCTGTGTGGGCTAATTTTCTAACAATTGGTATCAGAGCTTTGGTTGGATTGGATCTAGAGGCCGTGCGAAGATCACCTGGAGATTCGAGGATTATGCATCTATGCGGCGTCGTTTCAATGCACATGGTGTGGGAGGATACGATGCGAGGTGGAGTGCATGATGATGGCCGATGCTGGTCGGCTGTGGCGTCCCGTCGGGAACGTCGGGCGCATCAAAGGTGGCGTGGATGTTTCACGGACAAGGCCGGGGATTCTTGCATGAGAGCAGCGCCATGCATGCACGGAGTCATGCGGGAACATGGTGGCCAGTCGGAGCAACGTACACAGAGAGGACATGTACGATGAGCACATGTTGCCTAGGAAACAGAAGCAGGGCCCGAGAGGTCTCCTGGTGTTCCACGTGAGATCATACATGTGGTGCAGGCCCGAGAGAAGTCACATGGTTGTTTTCCTTATCATTGATTCTGTTTGTCGTGGCCCTGCAATGCCACCGTCTTCCGTAATGTTGTTGTTGTACTGAACTATCTGTTGTAATAATGTGAACCAGCATCCTGGGACTGGTGTTTGTATCACATTAAGTTCTCTCCTTCGAGGGGACGCTTCAGGTGGTATCAGAGCCGATAGGTTGGCCGTAGGACGTACCCCTAGGATCTTGACCCTAGTTTGTTCTTGCCTAATCCTCTTCCCCCACACAAGTACTCACCGATGGCTTTTTGACTTGTTCCAGATGGCCCAGCCGGCTGACGAGGGTTGGGGCGAAGGAGTCTGCCCCGCAGAACCTGGCCTCCCCAAGTTGCTGCTGCTCAGCCTGGAGCACGTTGGAGTCACAGAGGTCCCCGAGTACTTTTGCCGGGAGTTCACCACCAATGGTACCCATCGGTGCCGGATGTTCATCTTTGTGGGGAGGAGCTCGCTGTACAAGGAAGTGGCACCTTGGTTTGTCCACGCCACCGGCTACGACCTCTCCAATGCCTACCGCAAAGCCGCAAGAAGAGCCCTGATGTGCCTCCGCACACTCTACAGGCAGTACCTCGTGGGAACAGCACTAGGTTTTACCCCACCCCTGGTGAGCGGAGGACGTGAGTGGATTGCCCATATGAGGAACCTCGGGAGAGATGAGGACATGGAGGACACTGTATCCCACTTGTCCATTTACCTCACTGGCTTGGACAGACTGTACCGAGAGACGTCGGGACAGCTGAGGCACCAGATCCGCAGAGCCGAGAAGGCGGAGAAGGAGTTGGAAGAAGTAAAGAGAGAGCTGGAAATACAAAAGGTGACAGCTACTCAGGCTGTCAGCTCCCTAGCTGCTCAACAGGCCAGATGCCAGGCTTACTCTGAGTACATGGATAGGTTTGAAGCCTACAGGAGGGAGAATGGGTTATTGGAAGAAGAGCCCGAGATGACCCACATGGATGCAGGCACACAGACCGAAGATGAAGTGCCAGAGTATCAGCTCCCCCTGAAGAAGCGCCGAGTCTGTCTAGAGTAGATTAACACTTAGTCTAGCCTCTCCTAGAGTAGTGTCTGTTGTTTCCAGAAGCACTACCAGCTTAGCCTCGATGTATCCATGATCTTTGTACCCCACCATGTTATGCAATAAAGGTCATCTTTTATCCTGCACCTGTTCAGTTTTTGTTTTCCCCTGGTTTCAGATGGCGGAACAAGGATGGACCCAGGGAGTTTGCCCAGTCACACCGGGCTTCGCTAGCCTGTTGATCCCCGCGCTGGAACGCCTCGGTGTACCAGAACGCCCGAGGTACTACAGCAGGGAGTATGAGCACCATGGGACTCAACGCTGCAGAGTGGTCATAGTTGTCGCCAAGAGTGACCTCCACCCTGTCGAAGCGTGGCGTACGACCGCCACAGGATTCAGGCACCAGGACACCTACCCCTTGGCCCTCAGGAAAGCCCTCCGCTTCATGTGCGGAATCTTTGAAAGGCACCTGGTCCCCACCCCAATGAGGTACTTTCCACCGATCGTCAGAAGCGCAGTCTGGCGAGCCCGCATAAGGAACTTGGAGCAGCGCCGTCAAGAGGAACCCATCCTGTACCAAGTGGTCACCTACCTCAGTTCCTTGGACCAACTCTTTGACGAGCAGGCTGAACGCCTGAGAGAACAGACCTCCCGGGCTGAACAAGCAGAATTCTCGGTCCGTATGCACCAAGTCCGGGTGGCCCAAGCGGAAGCCAGAGCTGCTGCTGCCATTAGCAGTGAGGCAGTCGCCCAAGAAAGCCTCCGACAGGCTCGGGACCTGCGTATACAGGACTGGACCCGGAGTGGGACGCCTGTCCCGGCAATTGGAGAACCCCATGTCCTACTTGGAACGCCTGTCATGGCATGGGGTGAGGTTGTGGGGAACCATCCCATACTGCCAGGGATTCCCGCGGGACCACCACCCGCTGAAGAAGGACCGTCTGTACCGCCTCGAGAGAACGGGGCATTAACTGAGGCTGAGCAGGCCCGTCTTGCACCGCCAGAGGAGCACACCAACCCAGAGGAGAGCTCGCCCCGAGAGTAGGCCTAGAGTCAAGCGCTCAGATGGGAATGAAGCCAGCTTGGTCCGAAGAACTCTTGTATCCCTAGCAGTAGTTTTCCTACCTTGTCTTGTGCCCCGCCCCGAAGTGCGAGCCTTGTTGTAACCCCCCCCCCCAAGTGTTGTAGCCCTCAGCCGTTGGAATGGAACCTTGTGTGTTTGTGTGTTAGCTTGTGTGCTGTTCTGCCTTTATAAAATGCGAACTAATCAACTTAAACATCATTTTAACCCAATCTCACGAAGGCCTTGCTCAACCTGCAGATGGTGAACACTCGTGCTAGCGCCTCTCAGAGACGCGCCCCTCCTGCTGGAGGAGAGCAACCAGAAGGAAGAAGAGAGAACCCTGAGAACCAGGAAGTGGATCAGCAGGATCCTATGGGAGAGAACCAGCCCGAAGGACAAGCGCCTGTAAGAGGCGGACCAGAAGCAAGCCATCCCAGAAGTCAGAATGAGGGATCTTTTGTTATGCCCCCACTCCCACCAGATTTCAACTTGGCACAAGCTTTGTACCACCACACCCTGTTCATGCAAAATGTGTGGAATGCCAGCCGCCGTCAGGAGACAGCCCGTAGAACCAATGCGGGTGACAAGTTGACCAATTTTCTGAGAACCAGGCCGCCCACCTTTGGAGGGTCCAGCAACCCCTTGGAAGCAGATGACTGGCTGAGAACTATCAAGAGGAAACTAGAACCGTTTGGATGTGGAGACCGTGACAAAGTTCTCCTGACTACCCATCAACTCACTGGAACTGCCTTAGCTTGGTGGGATGCTTACTATGCAGCTTCCCCAAACGAGTCTGCAATCACCTGGAAAGAGTTTGAAGAAGAGTTTCGTCGCTACCACATCCCCGACGCCACCATGAGGCGCAAGGCAGATGAGTTTCGTGCACTGAAGCAAGAAAGCAAGACTGTGGAAGAGTACACCCATGAGTTCACTGAACTAGCCCGTTATGCACCAGATGAAGTGAAGACAGATGCAAAGAGGCAGGATGCTTTCATTAGAGGTCTACACCCAGATCTTCGAGCCCTGATAGTCACCCACAGTTTTCCTGACTTCAATACACTGATGAACAAGGCCATTGTCACAGAAAAGACCAGAATGGAGGCAAGGCAAGAGAACAAGCGCAAGTTCCTGGAGAGCAAAAACCGTCAGCTGGATCGCTCGCAGAAACCCAGGAGCTCCGGTTATGCTGCACCTAGACCCCAGGCTCCCATGCAGTACAGAACTCAGTTTCAGGCCACAAGCTCCCAGGCTCCCAACAACCAGTTCAAGATCCAGACCGCCTCGAAACCACCACAGAGCAAAGTCAGTCAGGCCACAGCCAGCAACAGCAATGCAAGAGCCTGTTTCAACTGCCGTGAGACCGGACACTACATCGTTGATTGCCCGTACCCTAGGAGCAAGCCTGCGATATCAGTCTACTCCAACTCGGTGAATGGACCCAAGCCACCAGTGTCTGGAGCCAACCGTGTACCCGTCCGCAGCACCAACATCAGCAACAACAACAACAACACCCAGCAGTCGTATGGACGAGCCCGCGTCAACCACATCGACGCGCAGGAAGCTCAAGGAGCACAAGGAGTAGTACTCGGTGAGTACCTAGTCAGTTCAGTTTTGGCAACAATATTGTTTGATTCTGGGGCATCGCATTCTTTCATATCATCAAGTTTTGTGGAAAAGCACAAAATACCTACAATACTACTAAAGACACCCCTACTAACCCGAACACCTGGAGGTGATATTAAGTGCCAGTTAGGTTGTTCGCGGGTACGGATCCTTTTAAGTGGGGTAGAGTTTCTAGCAGACCTAGTGGTACTAGAATCCAAAGGAATAGATGTGATCCTTGGAATGGATTGGTTAGGCAAACACAATGGTCTCATAGGTTGTGCTGACAAGGTAGTGCACCTAACCAACCCAGATGGAATACAAGTAGCCTGTCACACCAAAGGAAGTGGACCAGACCCTATGATCTTTAGTATGGAAACAACAACCATAGAAGAAGTCCCGGTAATCAGAGAATATCCTGATGTTTTCCCTGAAGTTCTACCCGGAATGCCACCGGATAGGGACGTAGAGTTTGCCATTGAACTTGTCCCTGGAACCTCTCCTATAGCCAAGAGACCCTATAGGATGGCAGCCTCAGAGTTGGCAGAGTTAAAGACACAACTAGAAGAGTTGCAACAGATGGGATTTATCAGACCCAGTACGTCCCCTTGGGGAGCCCCAGTACTCTTTGTAAGGAAGAAAGATGGGAGCATGAGATTGTGCATCGACTATCGTGCACTCAACGATGTCACTATCAAGAATAAATACCCACTCCCTAGGATTGATGATCTCTTTGATCAGTTGAAAGGAGCTAAATACTTCTCCAAGATTGACTTAAGGACGGGGTATCACCAACTGAAGATTAAGGGGAGTGACACCTCAAAAACCGCATTTGTCACCCGATATGGGCAGTATGAGTTCACAGTGATGCCATTTGGACTCACCAATGCACCGGCCTACTTCATGAACCTTATGAACAAAGTATTCATGGATGAGTTAGACAAGTTTGTCGTAGTCTTCATTGACGACATACTCATCTACTCCAAAAGTGCCGAAGAGCATGAGCAACACTTGCGGGTAGTGTTGGAAAAGTTGAGAGCACACCAGCTTTATGCCAAATTCAGCAAGTGTGAATTCTGGTTGGAGAAAGTAGCCTTCCTTGGCCACATTTTGACCACAGAAGGGGTAGCAGTAGACCCCGAGAAGGTAGAAGCAGTCTCGAACTGGCAACAACCAACCAATGTAAGTGAAATCAGAAGTTTTCTGGGTTTAGCTGGGTATTACCGGAGATTTATTGAAGGATTTTCCAAAATAGCTAGACCCATGACAGAATTGCTTAAGAAAGAAAAGAAGTTTGTTTGGACCGAGTCGTGCGAAAAAGGTTTCCAAGAGCTGAACAAAAAGTTGACCGCTGCCCCAGTTTTAACCCTACCAGATATTCACAGGGATTTCGTCGTTTACTGTGACGCGTCCCGCCAAGGACTAGGGTGTGTCCTCATGCAAGATGGAAAGGTTGTGGCATATGCCTCCCGACAACTTAGACCCCATGAGCAGAATTACCCAACGCATGACTTAGAGTTTGCAGCCGTAGTGCACGCACTCAAAATCTGGAGACATTACCTAATCGGGAACAGGTGTGAAATATACACGGATCACAAGAGCTTAAAGTATATTTTCACCCAACCAGACCTGAACCTCAGACAGAGAAGATGGTTAGAATTGGTTAAAGATTATAATGTGGAAATTCATTACCACCCTGGCAAGGCTAATGTAGTGGCAGATGCCCTGAGCCGAAAGTCCTACAAACCCAAGAATGCTCACCCGCAAGAAGAAATGGCACGATTAAATGTGCACATCATCCCTCAGAATAATAACCACCAACTGACAATCCAGTCCACTCTGGAGGAGCGGATCAGAGAAGCCCAGGGAACAGACAAGGATTTAGTGCAGATCTGCAAGCATACCGGAGAAAATAAGGCACCAGACTTTAGAGTCGACAGTAAAGGAACGCTGTGGTATAAAGATAGGATTTGTGTGCCTAAGGAAGGAGAATTTAGACAGATAATCATGGACGAGGCTCACAACTCGCCATATTCCATTCACCCGGGATCCACCAAAATGTATTTGGACTTAAAGCATAACTATTGGTGGAAAGGAATGAAAGCTGACATAGCCCAGTTTGTCGCCCAGTGTGATACCTACCAGAGGATTAAAGCGGAACACCAGAAGCCGGCAGGATTATTACAACCCTTGCCTATCCCAGTTTGGAAATGGGATGAGATAGGAATGGACTTTGTGGTAGGACTACCCAGAACACAGAAGGGACATGACTCTATATGGGTAATAGTGGACCGACTCACTAAAGTCGCTCACTTTTTACCTGTACGGACGAATATTGGTGGAGAGAAACTAGCCAAACTGTATGTGGAAAACATAGTAAAGTTGCACGGAGTGCCCAGTAGAATTGTTTC
Source organism: Echinochloa phyllopogon (assembly GCA_033239725.1). Lineage (NCBI taxonomy): Eukaryota > Viridiplantae > Streptophyta > Magnoliopsida > Poales > Poaceae > Echinochloa > Echinochloa phyllopogon. The sequence continues at coordinate 51,632,356 of BTCW01000002.1, forward strand.
AGACCGATGGACCCAGTTCACCTCGAGATTTTGGAAAAGCTTACATAAAGCTATGGGCACCAAGTTGGACTTTAGCTCCGCATATCACCCTCAGACCGATGGCCAGACAAAACGAGTAAATCAAATTATGGAAGATATGCTGAGAGCGTGTGTCCTTACCTATGGTAAAGATTGGGAACAAAGCTTACCCTACGCAGAGTTCTCCTACAACAATGGTTACCAGGCAAGTCTGGGTATGTCACCGTTTGAAGCCCTCTACGGGAGAAAGTGCAGAACTCCTCTAATGTGGTCAGAAGTAGGAGAGCGTACACTGGTGGGACCCGCGCTCATAAAAGAAGCCGAGGAGAAAGTAGCTGAAATTAGGGAGAAATTGAGAGCAGCTCAGTCCAGACAGAAAAGCTACGCAGACAAGAAGAGACGAGAACTGGAATTTAATCCAGGAGATTTTGTTTATCTCAAGGTTTCACCCATCCGTGGAACCCGTAGATTCCAAGTACATGGAAAATTGGCCCCTTGGTATATCGGACCATACCCGGTGCAGAAGAAAGTTGGGAAGGTGGCCTACCGATTGGAGTTACCCGAAGCAATGTCAGATATACACCCGGTATTCCATGTCTCCCAGTTGAGAAAATGCCTGAGAGTACCTGAAGAAGAACACATACCGGAAGAAGAAATAGACCTACAGACGGATCTACGTTATCAGGAGATACCGGTCAAAATTTTGGACACCATCACCAAGAGAACCAGAAACTCCGAAGTGTGAATATGCAGGGTACAGTGGAGCAGACATAGTGTAAAGGAAGCTACGTGGGAAAGAGAAGATGTCCTGAAGAAAGAGTTCCCCCACCTTTTTAGGAGCCAGCCGAATCTCGAGGACGAGATTCCTTTAAGTGGGGTAGGTTTGTAACGCCCGCGTTTTAATCTCTGGAAAAGCACCTAAGGAAATCACCCAGTGAAAACTTTTCAAAGTCGTTTTACCGCCGAGCTCCCGTCCCCGCCAAATCTTCCCGCCTTGTTATCACCGCCCCCCCCCCTCCTTTCCCTGTTCGCCTCTTTGTCACCATCCCCTTTCCGTCCCATCCCGCGTCACCCGCTCTCGGGTCGACCGCCGGGCCCGTCTCGCGCTGGCCGACCGTCGTCGACCGCCCGTCGTCCTTCCGCCGCGAATCCCTCCCTTTCTCCCCTTTTCTCCTTTCTTTTTTTTCCCTCTCTTCCTTTTCTTCCCTTTTTCTTTTTCTCCTTTTCCCTTCCTCTCCTTTCTTTCTTTTCCTTTCTTCTTCCCTCCCCTCCTCTGTTTCCTTGCTCCCGGGCGCTCTGCTCCGCCTGTCGCCGATCCCCTCCCCTCAGCTCTGCTCGTCGGTGCCATCCCACTCCCCTGCTTCGCACCGCACTGGCACGCCACGAGTCCACCGCCGGGTCCGGCCACTGAACTGCCGTGCCGCCCACCCGAGCCCCTACCGCCAAGCCACCCCGCCCAGCGTGCACGCCACCGCACTGCCCCTTCGCCGGCCGGCCGCCCTCCTCGTCGACGCACCACCGACCACGACACCGCCTCGCACACGTAGCCACGACCCCAGCAGCACAGCCGAACAACGACGGCCACGCCACGCCCCGGCCCGTCCCTGAGCGCACAGCCGACCGCCGCACTCACCCGCACGCCACCGCCCGTCCTCGCCGCGGCCCCATCCGCTCGGGCACGCACGCCGCGTCGCGACGCAAGCACGCGACAAGAACAGCGCCGCCGTACCACCAACCCGCCGACCGCCTTTAATCCCGCACGCCGGTCACCACCGTCGCCGCCCGACCGGCTTCTCGTCGACCCGCTCCCTCGGATCACCCCCGCGCCTATAAATAGGCTCACCCGCATCCCCTCCACCTCCACCAACTCGAGCGCCACCCAGCCCACCTTCCCCACCGCTGCAGCGCCACCGCCCGCTCGCCATTGCCGCCGCCATCGCCTGCTCTCGTGGGCCGGCCGCCACGGACCACCTCCGCCCAAGGTAGAACCATGAGTGGACTCGCCACACTCCCCTCTCTCTTTTCCCCCAATCAATTCCACCCGAACCGCCCTAAATCGCCGGCGAGCCGGTCTGCGCCGCCGCCGTCCTTCTCCCCCCCCCCCCCTCTGTGCTCTGTTTCGCGAGGAAGAAGGCACTTTTGTGCATAACCCCCTGATGTTTACCCTATTCGAACCCGCCGTCCAGCACTTAAGCCCTCTCTCTCTGGCACGTTTACACTTAACCCCCTGGGTTTTGGCCAATTTAACACGCAGTCCAACAAATACTATTCACCCTCTCTCTGGTTGTTCACCCGGAGCCCCCTGAACTTTTCCCTATTTACAGAAAGGTCCTGTTCTTTTTAAACAGCCCCTAAACCCCACCAAACTCGTCATTTCATGCGCCAAATTAATCCCGTTTGACCCCAAACTCCACCACAATATTCACCAATATATTTTCGCCAACTCCAACCAGTCCATACCCAAAAATAATCATGTCATCATCATTCGCTCTCGTTTTCCGTCCTTTCTTTCTGAGCTCAATAAAAGCCTTTTCTTTTATTTATTGGGTGTTTGTTGTGTGTGCCGTAGACTCCGCTGTGAACGAGGAAGGACTCGAAGAGGAGCAGTGCTACGAGCAGGAGCTTGGAGACCAAGACCCCGGGCAGGAATCCCCCGAGGGTTGGGAGAACGGCAAGTGCAATCCCCCCCTTTGATGCATACTGTTGTCCCAGTTTTTATAAACACAACCCATGGCCTGTTTTATAAAACTTGCATGATTTTACTGCTAAACCCAGTTGGATAGCCACCCCTTGATTGCTATGACTAATTCCTTGACAACCTAGATTAATGTTTGAATATGACAATGCTCTGTTTAAATATTGGTCACTGCTAGAAATGCTTAGGAACTTTTTACCATTATACCCACATGACAAATACTTGGTGTTTACAAAAACAACCGTGTGCGTACTTTGAAATAAAAGAGATGATTTGTGTAAATAAAATGAGTACCCGTGTGGGATGAGACAGACGGTATTTCCGCGTGAAATACCGAGGTGAGCTCGAACCGGTGTGGTTGAGCATGGTGGGAGTTGTCTATCCTATCACAAGTTTTGGGATGATGTTGATGTGTCATCTAGCCTAACCCATTTTACTGTACCACCACTCGACCGTTGTATGTGGCAACGGCCTAGCATAAATCCCACTAGTTGAGCTGCTGGTTATATGGTGTGCTGGTGAGCAACAGAGGGCCATGGAGCCGGGGATACGGTCTATGTGAGGTATGCCCCTGGTTAGAACCTCATTGGTAGGTTGGTCGCGTCTGTGTTAACTTGTCAGTTAGCTATGGTGGGTAATGGCTTTGATAGGAGCTGCACTGGCACTAAGGTGTTCTTGTTGCGGTAGCCTACTTGTGGTTGTGTACACCTCTGCAGAGTTAAAATCTATCCGGATAGCCGTGTCCACGGTACTGGGCGAGTTACGGCTTGGTCACTTCACTAGTCCCCTGTTTTGGTGTAAGAAAGTGTTAGTGTTTGATTGAGCTGAGAAATGTTTTGACATAGGCTACGACAGATGAGAAATCTGGTAGCAACATAAACTTGTACGAAAAAGTATTACTTTTACTGTTCCTTTTAAAAGAAACATTTGTGAAAACCCTTTGCGAAAACTAACCCTCTGCATGTGGAATAAAATTTGCTTTGCTGCTAAATAAACCATAAACCTTCCTTGTTGCTATCCTGTGCATACTTCTGTTATACCCCTCCGTGGTTGTGGTTGCGCTTGCTGAGTACGTTTGTACTCACCCTTGCTTAATCTGTTGCAGAGGCAGACCCGGACTTTGTACCTGAAGATGTCGTTTAGAGGGGTTCGTTCTGCACCCAACCTTTGCCTGTGTGTTAGGGTCACCCGCTGGAAGCCGCATGCGTTGCCACTCTGATGAAGACCTCTATGTTATCAATCTTTTTATCTGGAGCTTAGCGTTAGTTCTGTTTGTCGTGGCCCTGCAATGCCACCATCTTCCGTAATGTTGTTGTTGTACTGAACTATCTGTTGTAATAATGTGAACCAGCATCCTGGGACTGTTGTTTGTATCACATTAAGTTCTCTCCTTCGAGGGGACGCTTCACCCGGGGTGACCTCGTCGGCGCCGGCGTGGTAGAAGCCGTCCGGGAAGAGGGAGGTCAGGTCGTTGACCACGTTGGTGATGACCTCGTACGTCTTGGGTGACAGCGGGTTGAGCTGGCCGGCGCCCGGCTCGGCGGCGAGACGGTGGTTCCAGTCGCCGCCGGGCAGCCAGAACTTGCCCGCGCAGGACACCGCCTCTGGGTACGCGCCGGCCCACGACGCCGTGTGGCCTAAAATGTTGTCGTGGAGAGATGAGAGGTTAACTAAATGGGCCGCAAAAGAAACCTGTAGAGAGTAAGGCCCACGAAGAATACCGGGCCTAAGAAAGAAAAGCCCACAAAGCAGGGGCAGCGCAGCTGGAAAGCATACCTGGCGAATCGATCTCCGGCACGACGCGGACGCCGCGGCTCATGGCGAACTCGACGATGCGCTTGACGTCCTCGACGGTGTACCGCATGTCCTCGCCGTAGGCTCCCTTCTCGGCGAGCTCCGGCACGGAGGGCAGCTCGATGGGGAACGACTAGGAGTCCGTGATGTGCCAGTGGAACACGTTCATCTTGTTGGCCGCCATGGCGTCGATGGTCCGCCGGATGTCGGCGACGGGGAAGTATGTCCTCCCGGTGTCGAGCATCAGCCCGCGGTGCGGGTACAGGGGCCTGTCCTCGACGCGCACGCCGGCTGCCACCAGAAGCATGTCCTGGCCCCGGCCGCCGCCCGCCACGCCAGCTGCGAGAGCGTCTCGAGCCCGCGCATGGCGCCCCACGCGGTGGCCACGGTGACCGTGGCGGCGCCGCGCGCGGGGAGGATCTCCAGCGTGTAGGACTCGTCCACGCCGTGCTGCAGCGGGGCGGCGGGGTCGGACACGGCCAGGGTCAGCCTCGCCAGCGCAGCGCTGCTCCCGGTGGTGACGTTGACCGCCGGCCGGACGACCGGGCGGTAGCGCTCCGTGAGCAGCAGCTTGGCGTAGCGCTCGGCGGCCGAGACGAGGTGCGGGTTCGCCGACGGGGCGACGATGTGGAACGACGGCGACACGGGAACGGCCGCGTGCGGCTCCGCCCACGACATGGACGTCGGCTTGGGCCACACATTGACGGGGAACTACGCGTCGGCGGCCGCGCGCGTCAGGAGCATCGCCGGCGAGGCGATCAAGAACAACAGCGGAAGGAGAAGCGTCGCCATTGGAGGTTTGGATTGAGCTGCTACTCTGCTCCGCAGCTTCTGATTGGTGCGCTCCTCGACGTCAAGGCTCGTTGCTATATACATATAAGTGTGGGTATTATATTATCTAAAAGAGATAACTGTGCCAACTGCGCAGTGTTCTGCTGGCTCCAATTGGCTTCATCCGGTGGTGTGTTGGAGCTGGCGTTCGTCTGCTTCTTTGTGGCGCTTCTGTCCATGGAGATCGTTAATTGAAATCTTCGTCTCCGGTTGCCGTTTCATATCTTATGCTGGCTTTGGAATTTACGCTTCGCCGGTTAACTTGCACGGCGGAGTATTGAGGCTTAATCAATTCGCGCTCAGGCTCCATTTGTACTGGTGGAAACGAGATGCTGTGCTGATTTTGACGTGTTCGTCGCGTAACCGCATTGTTCTGGAGGAGACATTGGAGCATGGCTGCAACGGCGGGAGTAGTTTAAGAGGAAGCCGTCAGTGGAAGGCCTGCACCTGCTGGGATTTGAAGTTTTGATTTTACAGGCTGGAAACTGAATATTGTTTCGAGTAACGCATAGGATGATAGGAAGGAAGTCGTTTGTCATCGCTGCTGCACTTGATCGACGTTGTTTCGAAGTTGCAAATAGAGAAACACAGGGGGCACAATAAAACGGAAATGGCTATTCCATTTTTCAGGATACTTGTTATTTTCCGTTCGAAACGTGTCGATTCAGAAAGGATTGCATTATCTAAAAAAAATTCAGAAAGGATTGACAGATGGAGCTACAGCCTGTAGGAAAGAGGGATCATCTTCCCTCTGAGAGAACACTCACGGAGGATATACCAATGCTAGTCATGGATGCATTGGACGACATGGCTATGTACGAATCAAACCCTTGGTTCTGCATCAGCGACATCATGCTATAGCTCGTATAGCTCGGCGACAGATCAGGAACCTGCTGGCTGGAGTCCAAGTATTGCATGACTCTTCGCATGCTGGGTCTGACATTGATCAATGGATGTGCACACATCAAACCCAGTTTCAGCACGAGGGCTGCTTCCTCTGCTTCATACTTTCCCATAAGCCGTGGATCAACCACGTCAAGGATCGATCCATTGCGATGATGCTCAATCACCCGATCCACCAGCACGACTCTGTTATTGCAGTTGTCACGGTCAATAGGCCTCCGCCCACAGGCGACCTCCAAGAGAAACACACCAAATGAAAACACATCAGTTAATGGTGTCGCCTTTCCTGTTCGCACGAGCTCCGGCGCAAGGTATCCCATGGTCCCAACCACATGAGTGGTTTGAGGATCAGTGCCATGGTCATACAGCCTGGCCAAGCCGAAGTCACCGAGCCGGCCATTCATCTCGTGGTCCAGTAGCACATTGCTTGCCTTTATGTCTCGATGGATGACGACCTGCTCCCAATCCTCGTGGAGATACAGTAGGCTGGCTGCGACACCCTTGATGATCTTGTACCTCTCATGCCAAGAAAGAGTGGGCATTTGCTGATCATACAAGTACTTGTCAAGGCTACCATTTGCCATGTAGTCGTACACCAACAGGAGTTCACCTTGACGTCTGCAGTAGCCTAGCAATTGCACGAGGTTCCGGTGTCGAAGGCGGCCAATGCTCACAACCTCGGCGACAAACTCCCTCACTCCTTGCCTTGAATCATGTGACACTCTCTTCACCGCTATCTCCAAGCTAGAGTCTGAAAGTATCCCTTTGTATACCCTCCCAAATCCTCCAACTCCCAACAAGTTCCTATCCTTGAACCCATTGGTGGCATGAAACAAATCCTTGTATGAGAATCGGTGCGGCCCGAACTCATCCTCCCAATCTTCCCGCACCTCGGCGTAGCGCCGCCGCCTCCATACCATGAAGAAGACGGCCGCTAGCGCTGCAGCCACGAGCAACGCGGTGGCGAGTGGCAGCAGGATATCCAGGACCTTGGACCGTGGCTTGGGACCCAGGCGTGGCAGGGCAGGAAGCTTGGAGAAATCGAGAGGTGGGGCCGGTCCGTCCAAGCTGAAGCTCCACCCGAGCACGTAGTGGCGCGTGACGATGACTCCGCTCGACGACGAGAAGCCGACGAACATCGTGTCCGCCATGAACGCGGAAGCATCAACGGCCGTGGAGATCAGAGGCTTCTTGGGCTTTGGTACCTGCACTGGGGCCAGCGTCACGTTGAGCTGCCCGGCCTGGCCGTCGTAATCGATCCATACCTGCATCGGCTTCCGGCTGTTCAGCTGCAAATCTCGCCAGGCGCCGCCGGCGTCGTCGTCGTAGTATCCGGCCGGCCGGGGCTGCTTTGAGATCATGCTGTTGACGTCGACGCCGACGTGGTTGCTGTTGATGTCGAGGAGGTCCGGGTTCATGATGGTGTCGAGCTCCACCGCCAGGACGCGGTCGCTCGCCGTGCCGTTGATCCCGGCGAGGACGCCCAGGTAGTGCCCGGCGCTCGCGGCGGAGAAGTTGGTGGTCGGGGCGAGCACGAACGCGAGGCCCTGGTCGCTGAGCCTCTCGTAGGTGGACACGATGGCGAAGACGAAGCACGTCGAGAAGGACCGCCCCGCGGCGGTGGCGTTCCTGGCCGCCGCCGAGGAGGAGGACGCGTTGAGGAAGTGGACGGGGGCCGGGTGGAAGGCGTGCGCTTTCGTCTGGGGCGTGGCGTTGGTGAGCTCGAGGAGGCCGTCGGGGCTCACGGTGGCGAGCCCATCCAGCGTGAGGTTCGCCGAGGCGAAGCCTTGGTAGACGAACTGGCCGGCGTCGGCGGACGACGAGGCCGCATGGATCAGGAGGAGCAGAGCGACGAAGGATACAACCTTGGCGAGCATTTTTTTTTCTCACCGGGACACTTCGCCGGTGACAGCCTCAAAAAGTTTGCTTAGCCACAACCCGGCACTGAGATGCTGCATCTGGCAAAGCTACAGTGTTTTTGACGTGTCGAGATCCAGGGTTGGTTGGGCGGCGGAGAGAGCGGGTGATGAGTCTTGTGGCGCTGGGGAGCTGAAAAACCTGAAGATACAAAGAGTCAAAGAGAGAGGGACACGAGTACGCGACCGGTACTGAAAACTTACACGCCGTGGATTTATCGATGTCAACGAAGGACTTCTCCGAGGCGACAATTCTGCCGCCAGGAACTTCAAAGATGGCTGCTGTTGGAGCTTGGAGTGGTTGTGTGAGAGGTACAGGCCTGGCAGTCGCCGTGCCGTGCCGGGCGTGCAGGCGGCGGCTGGACTATTCAATGGAACCGTTGACCTTGCTGCTCGAAAACGCCAAGAAAACGAAACCTATGATGTTCTCGTCTCGGTGAATTCATCAGTCATGTGTTCAGCTGACTCTTCTACGCTATTCCAAACAATGCACCGCCTCGTCAAACAAACCATTTCAGGTGAGAAGTGTCTGTTCCATGGACTGCGAATCCTTTCTTCTCGAAAACCTGCTCTCCATGGACTTGTGGCTCTTGTGCCTCCTGACAGCGAAACATTACTTTTCGACTTCACACGGCAACCGCAGAAGGATCTCCATCATCCTACCCGTTGCCGTTCTCTCGCCGGTAAATTCTGGAGCCATGATTGATCTTGACACGGATCGTGTTCTTTTTGGTTCGTTTTGAGCATTCGCACAGCGCGTTTGACGGGTTCAGTTGGTCTTTGCCAGTTCATGAACAGCTTCTTGCGATACGGCCATCCTCGATTCGCCATCAACCATAAGGCATCATTGATCATTTATTGCCATCGTCTGAGTAGTTTATTTCATTTTGAAAAGACAAAATATTTCCGTCACATGAATATGTACGAGTCTTTAAACAGATTCTTGTGCAAATCAAAATCAACTGAACGCGTCAGGCAGGAAATCGAGCTCTGAACCCAGGCCGCTGCAAGCGCTTAGCTTGTCTTAGGCGTAGTACAAGTCCCAACCATGCAAGGCCTCAGTGCTTAGGTGCCTATGGTGTAAGTGGGAGCCGTGTCACTTGCAAGTTTGCAACGCCCCGCGAGTCTACAAACCGGTCTTTCAATCTTCTCAATACAAATGATAGTCCTTCGACGTATTTGAAATAATATTCTCTTTTCAATGCATTGTTTGATGCAGAGATTAAAATATTTTTTTATCGAATACGCAAGAGGATTGCGCATCTTTGTATTAAGGTAGAAAATTGAGAAAGTTTACAACGACACAAGTATGCGCCAACGTCTCCCTGCTCCCCTATAGAGTAGATTGGAATATTTGAAATAATATTCTCTTTTCGAAAAAAAGGATATTGCCCAGGTCAGCATTACAGGCAAACTACTGAACAAGATGCACGAAGAACCTAGTGACTAATCCATTGCTTTCTCCTGGCAAGGAAATTCCCAGACGCGTGCCAATAATCTTGCCATTAATCATGACTAGACTACTCTACTACGGGCTTGAATGGAAATTTAATGCGTTTCTTTTGTTGTTTTTGTTAAGGCATAGAACTGTCTGACCGAACCCTGTCAAGGACAAGAAGAATTCAGTACTACAGTATGACACAAGAACTCCCATCTCTTATTACAGGGAGAACAGATAAACGGTGCAGTCCCAAACTACAAGACCCTATCATCTTCCTCCTGAGAGATCAGAAATGGCACCCATGCTCGTGGATGACACGCATGCTATCATATTCCTGTTGAACTCCCTGCTATACACCGGCTCCATTGCGGTGAAGCCGAAATACTCCGGTGACAGATCAGGAAGGACCGTGTCGCCGTCGAGATACTGCATGACCTGCCGCATGGTTGGCCTTGCCTTGGGAAATGAATGGGAGCATAGCAGCCCAAGTTTCAGCACCAGAGAGACCTCATCAGGATTGAAACCGTCTGGGATCATCGTGTCTGCCACGTCGATGATCAAACCCCTGCGCCAGTGCCCAATTACCCAATCCACGAGCACGGTGGGATTGCCGCGCTCGTCTTGCTCAATTGGCCTTCTTCCACAGGTGACCTCCAGAAGGAATGCTCCGAAAGCAAAGACATCGGTCGCCGGGGTTGCCTTGCCGGTGTGGCCTAATTCAGGTGCTAGGTAACCCATGGTGCCGACCACATGTGTAGTATGCGCATCGGTCCCATGATCATACAGTCTTGCAAGGCCGAAATCCCCCAGGCGTGCATTCATCTCGCCGTCGAGGAGCACATTGCTTGCCTTGACATCTCGATGGATGACAACTTGCTCCCAATCCTCATGGAGATACAATATCCCAGACGCCACTCCTCTGATGATATGAAACCTCTGAGGCCAATCCAATGAACCCTTGCTTCGATCGTACAGGTATTTGTCAAGGCTACCATTTGGCATGTAATCGTAGACCAAGAGAAGTTCACCTTTGCGCCGGCAGTAGCCGAGCAACTGCACAAGGTTGCGGTGCCGCAGCCGTCCCATGCTCGCAACCTCGGCGATGAACTCCTTCATGCCCTGCTTGGACTCATGAGACACCTTCTTCACCGCGACCTTCATGCTGGACTTGCGGAGCACGCCCTTGTACACGCTTCCGAACCCCCCTGCTCCGAGCAGCTGCCTGTCACCGAAACCTTTGGTGGCATGGAACAAGTCCTTGTACGAGAACCTGTGCGGCCCGAACGCGGACTCCCAGTCCTCGCGCACCTCGGCGTACTTGATCCGCCGCCGCACCAAGGCGTAGATCGCGACGCCCACGGCGAACACCAGCGTCGCGGACGCTATGGGCAGCACGATCTCCAGGACCCTGGAGCGCGGTTTGGGCCCCGCGGGCGGCAAGGCCGGCAGCGCCGAGATGTTCAGCGCCGGCGCCGCCCCGTCGAGCGCGAAGCTCCAGCCGAGCACGAGGTGGCGCGAGAAGAGGACGCCCGTCGCCGACGTGAACCCGACGTACGCCGTGTCCCGCACCACGCCGGTGAGGTCGACGGCGGTCTGCAGCAGCGGCTTCTTGGGCCTGGACAAGCCTACAGGGGCCATGGTCACGGTGACCTGCGCGGCGGCGCCGTCGTAGTCCACCCAGACCTGCATGGCCTTCCGGCTGATCAGGGTCAGGTTCCGGAACTGCCCGTCGCCGTCGTCGTAGTACCCGGCGTCCGCCGCGGCGCGCGACTCCAGGCTGTCGACGTCGACACCGACGTGGTTGCTGTTCAGGTCGTGGAAGTCGGCGTTGAAGAGCGTGTCGAGCTCCACGGCGAAGATGCGGGCGCTCCCATTGCCGTTGCCGTTGTCGGTGTCGTTGAGCAGGCCCAGGAACTGGCCCGGCAGCGCGGCGGACAGCACCGACCTGTCAGAGCAGACGAAGAACGCCAGGCCATGGCTGCTGAGGTCGGTGTACTGCCCGAAGATGGCGAAGACGAAGGTCGTCGAGAAGGACCGCGCGGCGGTGGCGTTCCGGGCGCCGGCCGGGTCCCGGAACGGCAGCGGCGACGGGTGGAACGCGTGGCCCTTCATCTGGATGGTGCCGTTGGTGAGCATCAGGAGGCCGTTCGGCGTCACGGTGGCCGAGCCGTCGAGGGTGAGGTTCGCGCCCTTGAAGCCGTTGTAGACGAACCGGCCGTCATCGCCGCCGGCATCGGTGTCCGCGCAGCGGCCAGCAGGCAGGAGGAAGGGGAGCAGGAGCAGAGTGGCCAGGTGGGAAGTCTGGAACGGCATCGCTCTGACGCCGAGCGAGGTGGTGCAACAGCCGCAGCACTGGTGCCTGACCAGTGTGTATGGGCTGCAGGCTGATGAAGATAAGACGGCCTTCATGGACGAGCTGCTCCTTTGGACGTTGGCAGGAGCAAGTTTCCTGGCGGCGATAGGGTGGCCGACGCCAGCGACGGTGGGGATGAGACAACGAGTGATCACCACTTAGAGTTTTAGTCTCCCCAAAACTTGGTTGTCTATTTAGCAGTATAGTCCATCTTATGTAACCCGTGCTGCTAGCGTGGCCTTCACGGCCCGTGTTGTAAACTTTCTAAAATTCTTCTTCTTAGTACAAAGATACGCAGCTCTCCTGCGTGTTCTCGAAAAAAAAAGACGATGCGCTGGGTTTCTGAATCGTAAACGGCGGGCCTCAGTTCTACGCTACCGTCAGAATAAGTTTTAGCAGGTGTTTGCTGGGAGGAAAATTCAGGTATCCTGGCGCGTCAGGCAAATCATCTGACAAGCTGTTGATTGCTGACTGAGGCGCAGGGATGTGGTCAAGTGCAGGATTGTGTCTGAACTCTGATTTTTTTTCTTGATAAAAGTCTGAACTCTGAATTGAGAGCAGCATTCGCACAGCAAGTGTCCGTTGACCATTGGAAGGAAAATTCGCCGTTTCTTTGGAGTATCTATCTAGACAAAGAGTTATAACCAGAAAATATACTCAGGTTCCTTTTCTTTCGTGGAGATCATAGTTTGTTTTTGAAGTGGTCCATCTGGATGGCTAGACATGATCTCATATTCAGAGGAATTCAGGCATTCAGCTGTCATCTAAAACTAACAAGGCTTTGTTTCAAAGAGAATTCGCTATGGTTGTCATTAAAAGCAGGATGTGGAAAACCTTATGAAGCCCTTCTGACGAGTAGGATTTGGTTCTGTACGGGCCAGGTTGAAGGCTCATTTTCCCGTCGAGTTTCCAGCCTTTTCTCTTTGCGAGGAAGGCCTCCTGCATGTTGGCTCAACCAAACACCGCGCATTAGCTAAATCTTATGTTCATAGTTCAAAGTGAAATATGATAATATGTAAGAAAAAACGGATGTTTAACCCCTAAATATACAATATTGTTTAAATAACCCCTGAAGCAGTTTTAGAAGTGGGTTTTGCCACGTGACGGCTCATGTAAATGATGACGTGGCGAAAAAGTCTACGTAACCCCCAAACTATCTAATATGGAATACTGTCATTAGAGTGTCTGATCTCTTTTCTTAACTATGCAGAGGTTGGAAGTGTTTTTGAAGACCTTGTATCATCTCGATGTAATGGCTTGAAAAATTAATAAAGCTTCCTTTATAAAAAAATATTTAATATGGAATACTTCACCGAACTATAAAATTGAATGTTTAACCCCTTTAACTATACTATCATTTGAATAACTCCGTAAAATAATTTTAGAGGTGATTTCTATCACATGGTATGGTTGCTGACCTGAACGGCAACATAGCAATGTCCCAAATGCCAAGCAGACAATCATACCATCTTCTTTTTTTTCCTTCCTTTATTGCACCCAAAAGGACATCCCTTGCTAGTTGCTACACACGGATGGAGAGTGAGCGATGACCGTTGAAACTGGTAACGCCTGGACTCAAACTCTGCCCATCACCTTCCTCGCACTCAGACATGGTAGAGCTTGAGTCTAGACTGTACGGCGGACATCGCTCTGTCTCCATCTGTGTATAGCAAGCATGTTCTTTTGGGTGTAACAAAGGAAAGGTGTATGAGAAAAATGATGGTATGATAACATTATAGGCCACTGCTGTGTCGTTATCCACGTCGTCAACAACCATGTGGCAGAAACCACTCTAAAATCACTTTACGGAGTTATTTAAATAATATTATATAGTTGAGGGGGTTAAACATTTGATTTCATAGTTCATAGGGTGATGTAATCCGCATTCGGTAGTTTGTGAGGGGGGGGTATGTAGACTCTTCTGCCACGTTATAATTCACATTAGCCGCCATGTGACAAAAACCGCTTCGAAGGGTTATTTAAATGGTATTGTATAGTTGAGGAGGTTAAACATCCGATTTTGTAGTTTGGGGATGAAGTATTATATCCCTGATAATTCAGGGGGTTATATAAACAAATTATAACTTTTTAAAATAAAATACTCATAGAGCTTGTTTTATGAAAATTCAGTCCTAATCCAAACAACCATTTTGTTCCGAAGCACATGCCATTTTAGAAAAGGAGAAATAATGAAACAGGATTACGACGGCCTACGTTTTCGAACAAGATACCTCGCTCATTCTAGCACCAAACCTTTGCTTTTTTCCCCCCTAAACGCCAGTAGATAGGGACGCACATATACATACACACTAACACACCTATAAATACACATACATAACTCCTACCTTTATGAGCACCAAACCTTGGCGTCCTCTTGATTCTTTTGCACAAGGGACTTAATCCAGTATTCCCTCCATTGTAATGAAAGTCTTTGCGACTTCACATTGTTTACTACAAGCCCTAACCATATCACCTTCCCACTTGAAGAATAGTAACAGTAGATGCGCCAATACTCGCCATTGATAGATCGGGCAAGTTGCCACACTGATGAAATCCTTCATTCCGTACGAGTGACAAATCATGAATTGACTGACTAGAGTCCAAATATTGCATGACTCTTCGCATGGTAGGCCTTATATTGGGCAACGGGTGTGCGCATATCAAACCTAGTTTCAGCACAAGGATTACCTCTTCCATTTCATACTTCCCCAAGAGCCGTGGATCCAAGGCTTCTAGGATTGAACCATTGTCATGATGCTCGATCACCCAATCTACCAGCACGATCTGATTGTTGCGGTCATCACGATCAATTGGTATTCGCCCACATGCAACCTCTAAGAGGAACACACCGAATGCAATTTTAAGAATTAAGATGCTTGGTCAGTGATTATGCGGTGGAGTTTTCCGACGGCTGTTGACTGTTTCACGCTCGTGCATGAATTTATCGATGTCAAAATACAGTGCGCGCGGTGCGCACCGGGGGCTGCATGCGCGCCCTCACGCGATGCGCTCCCTGCGCAATCTGACGGGCAGGCAGGAGGTCAGGGGGGGTGCGGACAGGAGGTCAGGGGGTGTAGGGGGAGTTCAGGGGGAGGCAGCGGGGCCACCGGGCAGCGGCAGCAGGCGGGGGCGCGCCCGGTGCGCACCGCGCGCATGCTATATTTTTTCCGCGTTTAGCACCCTGATGGGGTGCTCATGCAGACCCGGCGTTTTGTCAGCCAGAAGCCAGCAATCTTTGCAGAGATGCGATGGCTACTTGCTTGCATTGGTAGTTGCCGTGCCCTGCTGGGTACAAAAAAGAACGGGTGAACGACATCATCCACCTGTGATCGATTGGTCATTGTGCCTAGTCCAAATTTGACTGATTGTAGTTTATCTGATCTTGTTTGTTGGTCGTTTAACATGATTGGAATAGGGAAAATTAATCTTCTAGTAGCAGGCAGTGGCTCACGTTACAAATTGATATCGTCATGTTGTGTGTAGCGTGGTCAATCGGAAGTGCGATTGGTTTCGTCATGGATACATTTTTAAGCGTATTCAGTGTCTGCACTTGACTGATTCAGTGAGCGTTTGTCAAGTCATGCACAGCTTAGACATATCAAAAAATAGATAGAAAACCACCCTCCACATCTGAAGTCATTGCTTCCTGTTGACAATACATAATCTTTCACCACTCATGATTAGATCAAAATCCACTCTTGACTTTGATTCAGACATTTCGTATTGCTTCAGTTTTGTCATTGCTGACTCTCAGCTAACTTATCGATAGAACAGTTGATACTCAATCATAAGCACCATATATCACCTTCCTCCTGAGCGATCAGAAACGGCACCCAAGCTCGCTGATGACACGGATGACCTAATCTTCCGGAGTTCCGGTTGTAATCCATGACATACATCCGGTCCAGCATGGCAAAGTTGAAGGATGCTGGCGACAAGTTGGGAAGGAGCATATCGCCGTCAAGGTACTGTATGACTTGTCGCACGCTTAGCCTTGCGTTGGTAATGAATGCGAGCACATAAAGTCATCAACCCTATCAACTTACATGTGAAAGTATCTCTTCTCTTCTCTCATCTCTCACTCCTAAAAAGAACAAAGTGGAGACCAAAAATTGGTCCTACTTTCAGCCAAGGACGACCGCGGCAAAAAACGCCCTCCTCCCACACAGCCCCACGATCTCAGCTTGCTCCCTCCCTTCGCGCAGGCACAGCTGCTCCGCTCGCACAGCTCCCGCGCCCCAGCCTTCCCGCCTCCGCTCGGCCCAGCAGCTGATTGGTTACCTGTATTTCGCATATCCAGGCTCACCGGATGCAAGTTCATCTTGATTGGTTTCCTGCTCCGGGGGTTAGGCCAGGCCCGTGGCATGCAAAAGCACCTGACCAGCCTGCATCTGGAGATACGAGGAAATCGGCCGTTTCCCGGGAGCCTGACTCCGTGGATGCACATGCGGTGAGGAAAAAGGCTATAGAAAAGCTGTCCACCATGCAGATGCTTGGAACCAAGCAAAAGCTGTAGTGAGACAGTGAAGGACTGATATGGCGACCAGAGAGGGGGAGTGAATGGGAGCCAATGAAAATTTCTTTCGAAACTTGGCCTATATCCCGAAATTCACAACCGGAGAAATCCTCACAAACTTGCCAAGATTGCGTAGTCACACCGGACCTACCAACCTTAGAAACAAGCCTCGATCAAACACAAATAGCGGAAGCAAACTCAAGATGATCAAGCGAACACTTGTCGGTCAGAGCAGAACGGACCGTCCGCACAGAACAAGCGGACTGTCCGCGGACTCGGCGGACCGTCTGTCAGGTCACGGCGGACCGTCCGACAGAACACAGCGGACCGTCCGTCAGAGCACGGCGGACCGTCTGAAAAATAACTCAAATCTCCAGTAGCTCCAGGCACTTCGAGCAGACAGTCCGAGCTGCTACTGCGGACCGTCCGCCAGTGTCGCGGACCGTCCGAGAAGAGCAGGCGGACCGTCCGAGAAAAGACTTAGCCAAAATCAACGTTCGAGAAGATCAAAGCACACCGCGGACCGTCCGCCACGAGAGTGCGGACCGTCCGTGGACCGGGCGGACCGTCCGACAGGACAGGGCGGACCGTCCGTAAATGTCGTCGGAAGAACAGAACGAACAGCTACAGTAAATCGCGATTTTCTCTCACAAATCCATCACCGGATCTCCCAAACGGCTAGAGCTCTAGAGACAAAACTTTGGGGAGATGATTAGCACCCTAAGGTGAAGATATGCCCCAAAAATCTCGGCCTCTAACGCCCTACAAATCGAGGAATCGCGGATCACACGAATTAGGCCCCTTCCCACGAGTTCATCCCGATAATCCCAAATCGAGACCGATTCCCGGCGTTAGAGAGGGCAAGATCATCAACAAAGAGGCGCGAGGCACTCACCCATGATCCCCTCAAACAAATCCGGAGCCAAACGGTCTAGAAACGAAGAATCGAGAGAAACAAAAGGAGGAACCAAAAGAACTCGGGAAGAACACAAGAGAGGAATCAAACTAGCACTTGAATTCAAATCACAGAGGTCACAATCTGTACAAGGCTAGCTACCTCCCAACATCCTCCCGCTTCAGATGAATCGATGATGCACTGGCTAGCCTAGAGAGAGAAAGCTAGAGAGAGAAAGGCAAAGTGCAAATGAGCTAGGGTTCCAAGCTACTCTCTGAGCCATCCCCTCCACCCCTATACATACCAAGTCCTGGTGGGGGAAAATGACTAGACTGCCCTACAGCTACTACCTACGATACACGCCCATAGGGGCAAAGCAGTAAACTTGCAGGCATCTCCTCCGGCTGATACGCGCCGTCCATCCGGCCTTGCTTAGCTCCTACGCAAGCTCCCGGATCCCGCCACGCGTCCACCGCTTCGAAGCTTCCCGATCACGCCCGGATCACCGTCTCCGTCGTGTTGGACCTTCGGGCTCGGTTTTGAGGCCCAAACCGAGAAACCCTCCTCCGATGGTTTTGTGGCCCAACCATCAAACCCCGCATGCAAGCTTCGGCTGTCAACCGCCACCTTGCACCGGCTCCAGTCCATGACTTCGTCTTGCTCTTCTTGCACCATGTTGACTGCACTTGATCTCGTCTGGCCACCGGGTCCCTCGAACCAAGCCTACTTGTCTCTCCTAAGACCTTTCGCACTTGTTCTTCACCTGCACCAACGCAAACCAAGTCGCACCAACACCTGCAGTACTAGGCCAAGAGTCAGTCCACACCACGTTGTCAATCACTCATCACACTGAGAAGCGACCATCCACTGGTCCTCGGACACACATGGTCCTCAATCTCCCCCTTGATGAGTGCATTGACAACACACATAATGATTCAAGAGTTTGAGAAAGAAAAGCAGAAAAGAATAAGAAAAGAAGACTCAATCAAGTGACCAAAGCAAAGAACAAGCCAAGAACAAGTCACTCGAAAGATAGAAAATCTCGGTCCCCTAAGACAAGGGCAAAGGCTCAACACAACCGAGACAGCAAGCTCTCCAGACAAAAGAGCAAAACATGCACGCTCCCCCTGAACAAGTGCATACAACCTCAAGTTCTCCCCCTGAACTGAGTATCCCACTTTTGATCTCCCAGATGCACCCAAATGCACATTATGTTCTCCCCCTTGTTGTTAATGCAACCATCAAGATGCAAAATGCAAAAGGCTATGACCTAGAGCTTCTCAAATATGCAATAAGCACTCTAAAATGCTACAAGAGAGCTACTAGGCAAGCAAGACAGTCCAAGATGGTGAAGATGCAATGCCAACAAGATTTGAACATAGAATAGGCATTTGATCAAATTTAGTGCAAGTGGATCAAATTTTAGTAGGAATTCTCACCATATGAGCAAAATCATAGCCATGAGTGATTCAAACCAAGATAAGCATGATCATACAGAGATTGAACAAAGTCATCCATTCTTAGCAAAAGATCACTATAAACACCCATGGACTAACTCATGTCATGTCAAAGCATACCGTGCCAAGTGTCTACTTCTGACAATAGAGACTTCTCTATGGTAGACAGCTTGCAACGGCTTAGCACCCAAAACATATTCAATATGGCACAAATGGCATGAAGCAAATTTTGACAAGCATAAGCATTTCTTTTTCAGATTTTTGCATAGTGGTACATGAAATGCCTTTGCGGCAGAAAGAGACTTATGTCTCTCCACAAGTCAACCTATGGGCTAAACATTCATAGTGATTGCCGGTCTTTGACCCAAATTTGCAAGATAAAGATTTCTAAGCACAACCTAAGCAAGATCAATTACCTAGGCAAGAACAACACATGGTAAATCATTTGCTCAAGGTGAGAGTCAATTTTTCATTCTTTGTCCAAAATTTAGCAAACTCATAGTTGTAGAAAGTATTGAATCAGGAGCTTTGCTAAACAACCACACAGAACTACTAGCATGTCCATAAGCTCACAAGTAGCAGATTAGAGTAATCAATCCATATGAGAGAAGCTTGCTCTAAAATGCAAAGTATGATACAAATGCAAAAGTAAACATGCAAGTGCACAATATCATACATATATCACAAAGAAGCCTCCAAAACCAACTCAGAAAGGGAAACACACACCAAGCTCACCTCGCAAGCGGGCAAAGGTAGCTTGGTCAAGTGGTTTTGAGAACAAATTGGCTAGTTGGTTTTGGGTTGGGACATAGGATAGTTCAATGTGTCCTTTCTCAACATGGTCTCTCAAGAAATGGTATCTCACTTCGATGTGTTTGGTTTTGGAATGAAGCACTGGATTTTTGGCAACACTAATGGCACTTGTGCTATCACATAGAAGTGGAACATGGGAAAAGTTCAAGCCAAAGTCACTCATGGTGTACATACTCGGCTTCTACATACTCGGCAGCTACATACTCGGCTTCTGTAGTGGACTGGGCAACGCTAGACTGCTTGCGAGAAGACCAAGAGACCAAAGAAGAACCAAGAAACTGACACTGACCCGAGGTAGACTTGCGATCCAAACGACACCCAGCAAAATCAGCATCGGAGTATCCGTGAAGTGTGAGTGTCGAGGAGGCAGAATACCAAAGACCCAAATCAGGAGTGTATTTCAAGTACCTGAAGATCCTCTTGACGGCCTGCCGATGTGAAGTCCTCGGTGAAGCCTGAAAACGAGCGCACAGACACACACTGAACTGTATGTCCGGCCTCGTTGCCGTCAAGTAGAGGAGGGAGCCGATCATGCTCCGGTACTCCTTCTGGTCCACGGGTTCTCCATCTTCATCAGCGTCCAAGGCCGTAGTTGTACTCATCGGAGTCGACATCGGCTTGACGTCGCTCATGTCAAACTTCTTCAGCATGTCCTTGGTGTACTTCGCTTGATGTACAAAGGTCCCGTCCTTGACTTGCTTGATTTGCAGTCCAAGGAAGAACTGCAACTCTCCCATCATAGACATCTCGAACTCCCTGCTCATATCTTCAGAAAACTTTGCAACAAGAGCATTAGAGGAGCCACCAAAGATAATGTCATCCACGTAAATCTGAACGATCAAGATGTCTTTGCCAACACGAAGCAGGAACAGGGTCTTATCAACAGTGCCCATCACAAACCCCTTGCTCAGCAAGAACCCTCTCAGCCTACCATACCATGCCCTGGGTGCTTACTTGAGGCCATATAGTGCTCGGTGGAGTTTGTACACTCGGTGGGGGTATCTCTCACTCTCAAACCCAGGTGGTTGCCTCACATACACTTCTTCCTCTATCACCCCATTCAAAAAGGCACTCTTCACATCCATTTGGTGCAACTTGAACCCTTTAGCAACAGCAAATGCTAGAAGGATTCGAATTGCCTCCAAACGGGCAACAGGAGCAAATGTCTCCTCATAGTCAATTCCCTCCTTTTGTGAAAAGCCCTGGGCAACCAACCTCACTTTGTTTCTCACAACCTCACCACTCTCACCCTGTTTGTTCTTCCAAACCCACTTGGTTCCTATAGGGTGGCAATTTGGTGGAGGTTCTACAAGTTCCCACACCTCATTCCTCTCAAAGTTCTCAAGCTCTTCGTGCATGGCATTGACCCAGTTCGCATCAGATAAAGCATGTCGAATATCTTTGGGCTCAAAAGACGCTACAAATGCAGAATGAGCAAAGTGAGAGGTGTTTCGTGACCTTGACCGTGTAGTTCGCTCGTCGATGTCTCCGATCATCCCTGAGGGTGGATGGCGAGCTTGAATGTGTCTTGGAGCTTCACGTGTTGAGATCGCCTCCCCCTCAACAGTTGCTTCCACTTGACCTCCATGTACTTGGGTTGTTGTCAAGGTGGTAGACGGACCACCATCATCCGTAGTGGTCATAGTGGAAGTAGTAGGTACAGGCGCCGCCGGAGGTGAGTCATCTCCATCTTCATCTTCATCATCCGCATCCTTGTCCTCGAAGATTGGCTGTCCCATCTCCTCATCACCTGCACACTCAAAGACAACCGAGCTACACGGAATCGTCTCGTCGAAGGTTACTTCACAAGTCTCCATGATTTGGTTAGTTGCAAGGTTGAGCACACGATATGCTCTAGAATGACTAGCATAACCAAGGAAGATACCATCATGAGACCGAGACTCAAACTTGTCTAGATTTCCCTTCTTGAGAATGAAACACTTGCAACCAAAGACTCGAAAGTGACTCACTTTGGGGGTTCTTCCATGAAAAAGTTCATAGCAAGTTTTTTTCTTGAAAGCCCGAAGGAAAATCCGGTTAGACACATAGCAAGCGGTGTTCACCGCCTCGGCCCAATACCTCCTAGGAGTCCTATGCTCATCGAGCATCGTCCTGGCCATGGTACAAATGGTCCGATTCTTCCTCTCCACAACACCATTCTGACAAGCAACATAAGGCGAAGAAAATTGATGTTCAAGACCTAGATCACGGCAAAAGGTTTCAAATCGAGCGTTCTTGAACTCCGTGCCATTGTCACTGCATATAGCTCGTATGGCATCACCATTTCGCTCATTTTTCAACCTCAAGATCAAGTCCCGAACAAAACCAAATGTTTCATCCTTAGTCGCCAAGAAGTACACCCAAGTATAGCGAGAATAGTCGTCCACAATCACAAGGACATACCACTTCCCACCGACTGAGCGAACGCGAGCTGGACCAACCAAGTCCATATGAAAAAGCTCTCCAGGACGCTCAGTCATCACATCAGTCAGAGGTGGATGAGAAGTAGCGACCATCTTGCCATGCCTACAAGGTGCACAAACCAAATCCTTCTCAAACCGAAGCTTGGGCAATCCTCGGATAAAGTCAAGACTGCTCAAACGGGAGAGCAAGTCGAAGCTCAAGTGACCCAATCTCCTATGCCACTTCCAAAGCTCGGAAGAGGAACCAGCAACAAGACATCGAGCAACACCAAAAGCTCTCGAGAAATCAGCAACGAAAACTTGACTCTCGGGAATAATCATGCAAGCAAGATCACCTCGAGAATCAAGAATCCGAGAAGCACCACTAACAAAGCGAACCTCAAAGCCCTCATCGAGCAGCTGAGAGACCGAAAGCAAGTTGAAACCAAGTGACTTGACGAGAGCAACACGCTTCAACACAAACTTCTCACTCACCTGAATGTCGCCTTCTGAAAGCACTCTTCCCTTACCATTGTCCCCAAAAGTGATGTACTCCCTTGTCATCACCGGGGTGAGGCTTGAGAACCACCTTTGATCTCCGGTCATGTGTCGAGAGCAACCGGAGTCAATCAACCACAAGTTCCTCAAGCCTCCCACCTGCACAATCAGAAGTGAGATCGAGAATGAGCAAACGACTCAACACTGGGGTTAGAATAGAAGGAATCAAACCAGTGCTGAGCCATCTGCTCAAAAGAGGGGTTAGCAAAATCCACTCTACCAAACCTATCACGCCTAACCGGAGGAGCACCACGCGGGGGAAAGCGCGGTCCAAACTCCCTCCGGTATCCAAAGCCACGGTTGTCTCTCCTAACCTCATATTGACCATGAGGAGGAGGACGCCTGGCAAAGCCACCACGCCTCTGTCGAACTCCACCACGAGGAGCAAAACCACCACCCCTAGGCAAGGGTGCACGAGGCTCAGGCACGCTATGAGAAGAGCGGTACCTGTCCCGGTTACCCATCTCCTTCTCACGCCTCATCTCTCTCTTCTTCCTGAAGCAAAACTCCTCTTGGTGACCATCCTTACCACAAAACCCACAGTGGTAACGGACTGGCTTTGGCTTTGGAGCTTCTTTTGGCCCTGGCTTCTCACTAGGTTTGAGGCCACTCGACTCACCCACAAACTTCACTCGCTTCTGGAAGTTGTTGGTTGGGATAGTGGAAGCTGGAGGATCTGGAGTTGTGTCAAGCTTGTTTCTCAGGTGGTTTGGCTTGGGTTCAAAGGTGTTTTTCTTTGGGGTTAGAGGTGGAATAGGAACATTCTCACAGATCATGCCCTCATGCTCAACCACCAACTCAGAACCAAGACCACACCCATCAGCACATCTGAATTTAGCAATCAACATGCTCAATTGAGGTTCATAGCTAGACAACCAACTCAAGCATTTACGCAAATCATAGTTTTCATTTTGTGCACGGTTTACATGATGCTCAAGTTCAAGGTTCTTTAAAGTGACTTCTTCACAAGTAGAGCAAACATTCTTGGAAGAAGATTTCACAGAGTTTACAAGCAATTTGATTTTAGCATGAGCATCATCAAGTTTAGCATGCAAGACAGGACATGAAGTACAAGCTCCTAGCAAAACAGGTCTTGACTTCAATTCATCATGCTCAGCAACAAGCAAATAAAATTTCTCAACCAGAGACATGTGCTTTTTCTTAAGCTCAACCAAATCATTCATCACAACATCACAATCAGTGCAAGCATGCTCATCATAGACAACAGGAGCAATTTTCAAAGCATTAATTTCAGATTGTGATTTATCAAGAGATGATTCAAGGTGAGCAATTCTTTCATTAGACACAACAAGCAAAGACTCGAGTTCAACAACCTTCTCCTTGGACTCACCAAGCAAAGATCTAAACTCCCTCTTCTCCTTGTTGGTCTTACGAAGCACATCATCACGGTTATCAAGCAAAGCATTCAACCTAGCATTCTCCTCTAACAAGAGTTTGGGATCTTGGTTTACCTCATCCTCAGACTCAGACTCGGAGTCTTCTCTTGCATTCTTCTTGTTGTCGGAGTTGTGCGCCATGGTGCAGAAGCCTCGGGACGCCATGCATGCCAACCCGTTGAAGTTCTCGTTCCTCCGGCGTCGACCTTGATCTTCATCGTCGCTGCTTGAGCTCGAAGAAGAACTGCTTGAGCTTGTGTCGACGTCGCTCGCCCCGGCCACCATGGCTCATTCCTTGCGCTTGTGCTTGTGCTTGTGCTTGTGCT
Organism: Echinochloa phyllopogon; assembly: GCA_033239725.1. Taxonomy (NCBI): domain Eukaryota; kingdom Viridiplantae; phylum Streptophyta; class Magnoliopsida; order Poales; family Poaceae; genus Echinochloa; species Echinochloa phyllopogon. The sequence goes on from BTCW01000002.1 coordinate 51,656,671, forward strand.
TGTGCTTGCTGTCGCCATGCTTCTTCTTCTCCTTGTGCTTGTGGCTCTTGTCCCTCGAACGGTGCTTGTGCTTGCGGTCCGTCTCGGCCGGCTCCGGGACCGATTCCCGGCGTTTGAGAGGGCAAGATCATCAACAAAGAGGCGCAAGGCACTCACCCATGATCCCCTCAAACAAATCCGGAGCCAAACGGTCTAGAAACGAAGAATCGAGAGAAACAAAAGGAGGAACCAAAAGAACTCGGGAAGAACACAAGAGAGGAATCAAACTAGCACTTGAATTCAAATCACAGAGGTCACAATCTGTACAAGGCTAGCTACCTCCCAACATCCTCCCGCTTCAGATGAATCGATGATGCACTGGCTAGCCTAGAGAGAGAAAGCTAGAGAGAGAAAGGCAAAGTGAAAATGAGCTAGGGTTCCAAGCTACTCTCTGAGCCATCCCCTCCACCCCTATACATACCAAGTCCTGGTGGGGGAAAATGACTAGACTGCCCTACAGCTACTACCTACGATACACGCCCACAGGGGCAAAGCAGTAAACTTGCAGGCATCTCCTCCGGCTGATACGCGCCGTCCATCCGGCCTTGCTTAGCTCCTACGCAAGCTCCCGGATCCCGCCACGCGTCCACCGCTTCGAAGCTTCCCGATCACGCCCGGATCACCGTCTCCGTCGTGTTGGACCTTCGGGCTCGGTTTTGAGGCCCAAACCGAGAAACCCTCCTCCAATGGTTTTGTGGCCCAACCATCAAACCCCGCATGCAAGCTTCGGCTGTCAACCGCCACCTTGCACCGGCTCCAGTCCATGACTTCGTCTTGCTCTTCTTGCACCATGTTGACTGCACTTGATCTCGTCTGGCCACCGGGTCCCTCGAACCAAGCCTACTTGTCTCTCCTAAGACCTTTCGCACTTGTTCTTCACCTACACCAACGCAAACCAAGTCGCACCAACACCTGCAGTACTAGGCCAAGAGTCAGTCCACACCACGTTGTCAATCACTCATCACACTGAGAAGCGACCATCCACTGGTCCTCGGACACACATGGTCCTCAGACAGGTTGATTAAAGCAGGGTAACCAATCATCAATGTCTTGCATGAGCTGAGCCAGGCCCATGGGGGACAGGCTCTGGGATACGGGCCAGGCTCGACACATCCACAAACTAATCTCACCCTTTGCGCCGGCCCAATCCCACTCTGATGGGGACGGGAGTGCCTGATCTTCCGTCAGGTGATGGATAACTCGTTTTCGACGGAGCACAAAACACCGATCCGGCTTCAAGTCAGCAACTCGAACCCCGCAATCTTAGCACCACGACTCATCTGGTTATCAACCGTGTCACAACCCGGTTGAACTTGCCGAGAAGGCTAATCCCTGCCTGCGAAACGAAGAAGACAAGCAAGAACTCGAAAGAACGCAGCTCAAACTGTAGTGACTCTGCAGATGTATGATTAAGATCGAAAGTTGGGGTTCTACAAACCGATAGACGGCGAAACTGTTCTCGACAGAATAATCTAAGTAAAATCCGAGTCTAAACGACAGCGGCTACTGAACTTAATGTCGTGGGGGCGAGCTAGGGTTGGGATACTGAAGGCCCGACACGATACAAAGCCTGAAAAGGCCCAAAACAGGTGCCGCAGCACATTTTCGTGGTCACACAGCATGATCCACGAATCTTCTGGAGCTAAGATCAGAACCAAAAGAAGCGTCTCGTCGTCACGGTTCCAACGCATCCAAGAGCTCCTTGATTGGACGCCGTATGAGGGAGAATTTACAGTTTGACTGCAGACATGTCGGCGGAATCCGAACCGAAATTGTTGCCGGATGTGGCGACGACTCGTAGCGTGGAAACGAAGCCGACTCGTGTACGTCCTCCAACGTGGTGATGTCCTCATCATCCTCCCCTTCTTGAATTGAAATTCCTGCAAAAGGTTAGTAACAGGAACATGCAAAGAGTGAGACAAAAGATCATATGTAATAAAACACATAGCTCGACTAAGCATAGTATAACAAGGAGCATCAGGGTTATCACATAATGCAGCAGCAGCAGATGTAGTAGCAATAAAAGCACCTCCTTTTAATTTAATCTCTGGTGGTTTATCATCAGAAGACCTAACACTAACAATTTTAGCTTTATCTCATGCAGCAAGCTCTTAAAAATGTTTCCTAATTTCAGCAGGCGATAAAGGAAGCAAAGTAATTTTCTTGTTCTTATGCATGAAATTATATGTATTAGTTCTACCATGGTGTGCAACATCATTATCAAATTCCCATGGTCTCCCCAACAAAAGAGACGATGCGTGCATCGGAACAACATCAAAATCAGCAGAATCATGATAAGAACCAATAGAAAAATGTATACGTGATGATTGTGTTACCTTAGCTCGACCACTACTGTTCAACCACTCTAAATGGTAAGGATGTTCAAGGCGACGTGTCGGCAAGTGAAGCTTCTCTACCAAATCTGAACTCACCAAGTTGTTGCAACTCCCACTATCAATTATGGTGAGCACACGATAATCTTTGACTATGAGCAACATGTGGAATAAATTCTTTCGCTGAACCTTCTCCTCCTCACGTTCCACCTGTGAACTCAATGCGCGCTGAACAAGAGTCAAATTTTGGAACCCCGCTGATACAGCCTCGGAGTCAATTGCTATAGCCTCATTGTCGTTCTACAAACCGATAGACGGTGAAACTATTCTTGACAGAATAATCTAAGAAAAACCCGAGTCTAAACGACGTCGGCTACTGAATTTAATGTCGTGGGGGAGAGCTAGGGTTGGGGTGCCATGCCCACGACATGGGTGAAAGGCCCGACACGATACAAAGCCTGAAAAGGCCCAAAACAGGTGTCGCAACACATTTTCGTGGTCACACAGCATGATCCATGAATCTTCTGGAGCTAAGACCAAAACCAAAAGAAGCGTCTCGTCGTCACGGTTCCAACGCATCCAAGAGATCCTTGATTGGACGCCGTATGAGGGAGAATTTACAGTTTGACTGCAGACATATCGGCGAAATCCGAACCGAAATTGCTGCCGGATGTGGCGACGACTTGTAGCGTGGAAACGAAGCCGACTCGTGTACGTCCTCCAACATGGTGATGTCCTCATCACAGTCCCCCTCTCTCCCCGTCGCTGACCCCTGGGGCCCGCACACCAGCGTCCCTCCCTACCATTTCTTCCAGAACTCCCGCTAATGGCGGAGGGGAATCCATCGTGGCCCGTCTACCGAGGTCCACTGAGGCCCGCTCTGAGCCTATTTAGCGTACGCGCTGCCACCTCCTTCCTCTCTTTCCGCGGCACAAACCCTAACCCGCCGCCGCCGCCATCCGAGCGCCGCCTCCATCATTGATCTCCGCCGGTGCTGCCGCTCCGCTTGACTTGAACCCCCGGGAAGTTGCTCCGCGTGGTAAGGAAGCTCTCGCGCCACTTTCCTCTCCCTCTTTCGCACTCTAGCGCAAGCGCCGTCCTCGCCGGAGATGGTCACCCGCCGATCGCCGTTGCACGCCGACGACACCGTCTCCCCATCGACGAGAGCACCGTAGATGAGTACGTCGCGTCGCCACACAGCCGCAGCGCTAGATCTCATCGCAAACCGGGCCTTGTAGCGCGTTTTCGCGTCACGCAGGCGATGCGCCGTCGTGCGCTCGAGCGTCGTCACCGCGTCCCCGCTGTCGCCGGCAGCCCCTTCGCCCGATCCAATATAAGCCACGTGATCTCCAGCCGACGACCCCCGATCGTCCCTCGCTCCAAGTCAATAGGTCGCGTACCGGTCAGCGACGCTCTTTTGCAAAAGGACCCCTACGCTTCTTGGAAACCAACCTGCCGTCCACTCCCTTTGAAAAATACTTACATCCATGCCCCTGTTTTGCAAATAAACACCTAATATCTCATGTTTTTGCCTCCGACATCCGGCCCTTGAGTTTTTATGTGTTAGCCCTCGGGTTTTAACATGTAATTAAGTTTAGGTCCCTGGTTTTTCGCAAATAAGCCCCTGGAATTTTTAAAACCTCGCCAGCAAGTTCCTGAACCTTTGAAAGCCCATAGATTTCACGTTTTAAATCCATTTAACCTTGTTCTCGTCGCGTTGGGTTCATGTCAACTTAGACTACGTGTTAGTATTGTTATTTACTATATCTTTTAAATTTGAAATTTACTTATTATTAATTTGATTAAAGATAGATAAAACGCCCGCCAAATCGCCGCGTCAGACCCCGAGTAGGAAATACAAGACGATGCGAGTGTGGCGCTAACCTTGGCGCTGAGCAAAGCCGAGGAAGACCCATCGCGAAAACCTAGGGTTCTATCGGATTCCTAGGACGAGGTTAAACGCTTACCTTTTTCTTCCCTAGGGTTCGAGCGGTGGTGGGGGTCTCCAGAAGCTTCCTCAAGATCGGCTGTCCGGTAATATTGCTTAGAAGTATTGACAGTATTTTATTTTGAAATTTCCATTTATCGATTAAACTAGGAAATGTGTTTTCCTTTCCCTTTCAATTCAAATATTATATTGAATTGGTCATGTCGTTATTGCTTTTACAAATTGGGTGAGAATAAAGAATATCAAAGATCGTGATCATCTTATTATTATTATAAAACTCATTGAACGTCATTTGTCTTGCACATTTAGTATCTTATCTTAGTCATGTTGTTACTCATTCCAATATTGGGTCACTTAATGTTACTTTGTTCAAGGAAATATATCACCCCATCAAAATATCTATACTTATACACGAAGACTATATTGCCCGTAGCAACGCACGGGCACCTAGTAAACCTGAAAGATTGCAAACCGTAAGCAAAACGATGCGTATATGGGCCCGGAAACTTTAGTTTATGGGCCCAGGTCAACCACAACAACATGGGCCGAGGCCCAGCCCAGGCAGGACTATTCAACCAAAGCTTATCGCTTCCTCTCGGTTCCGTCCCCGGCCCGGGACCCGGGTACAACTGGCACCCGCGCCGCAGGCCCTCGCCGGCGTCGAGTTCGCCCCATGGAGCACCGCCCCGTCCCGTCCCGATTCGGCGACGAGGCAAAACGCCCTGGTCGAGCACCAAGCAGGCGGCCATCCACCATGCAGCGACTCCTCGTTCCATTGCTTGCCGTCTCACCACGATTCCCTTGGCCGGGCGTACGCGCGCACGGAGGTTTGGCCCCACCAGATACAGCTGGTGGTTGGCTTTGGTGACTTCGATCAGTCTCCGGTCTTCGTGACTTGATCTTGGTCGCGCTCGCGCCCTCACTTCACACAGCAACCAAACCAACGACTCAACCCCCTCTTCTTTGCAGTCACCACCGCACCTAGGCGTCCCAGCACGCAAAGGGGCCCGGAAATTTTCCTCCCAATCCCAACAAGCTAGCACAAGCTTTTCTTGACTAGAAGCAGCGAGCATTAAGCCATGACAACAGCCATGCTGCCGCTCCAGCCTTTGCACCTGGCCGCTCTGCTGCTGCTCCTCCTCCTCGCGCCTGCGCACCGCGGCGCCGCGGCCACCGGCGTCGATGGCGGCCGATTCGTCTACAACGGCTTCGCGGGCGCGAACCTCACGCTCGACGGCGCGGCCGCGGTGACGGCGAGCGGCCTCCTGGTGCTGACCAACGGCAGCCTCCAGACAAAGGGCCACGCGTTCCACCCGTCCCCGCTGCCGTTCCAGGACCCGAACGCGCCGACGAACGCCACGGCCGCCGCGCGGTCCTTCTCGACCACCTTCGTGTTCGCCATCTTCGGGCAGTACGCCGACCTGAGCAGCAACGGCCTGGCGTTCTTCGTCGCCGCAGACCGGGCGACGCTGTCCGCCGCGCTGCCGGGCCGGTTCCTGGGCCTGCTCAACGACACCGCCAACGGCAACCGGAGCGCGCGCGTCTTCGCCGTGGAGCTCGACACGATCTTCAACGCCGAGTTCCGCGACATCAACAGCAACCACGTCGGCGTCGACGTCGACAGCCTGACGTCGGTCGACGCCGCCGGCGCCGGGTACTACGATGACGCCACGGGGCGGTTCCGCAACCTGAGCTTGGTCAGCCGGAAGCCCATGCAGGTCTGGGTGGACTACGACGGCGCGGCCCGGCAGGTCACCGTGGCCATGGCTCCTCTGGGCGTGGCCAGGCCCAAGAGGCCGCTGCTGCGGACCCCCGTCGACCTCTCCGACGTGGTGCGGGGCACGGCGTACGTCGGGTTCACGTCGGCGACGGCCGTCCTCGTCTCGCGCCACTTCGTGCTCGGCTGGAGCTTCGCGCTCGACGGGCCGGCCCCGGCGCTGGACATCGCAGCGCTGCCGTCCTTGCCGCGTGCTTGGCCCAAGCCACGGTCCAAGGTCTTGGAGATCGTTCTGCCCATGGCGTCTGCCACGCTGGTGCTCGCCGTGGGTGTCGCGGTTTACTCCCTGGCGCAGCGGCGGCTCAAGTATGCCGAGCTGCACGAGGACTGGGAGGGCCCGTTCGGACCGAACCGATTCTCCTACAAGGACTTGTTCCATGCGACCAAGGGGTTCGGCGACAAGCAATTGCTCGGGGCCGGAGGGTTCGGGAGCGTGTACAAGGGCGTTATCCGCAAGTCCGGCATGGAGATCGCGGTGAAGAAGGTCTCGCATGAGTCCAGGCAGGGCATGAGGGAGTTTGTCGCTGAGGTTGTGAGCATGGGACGGCTGCGGCACCGCAACCTCGTGCAGTTACTCGGCTACTGCCGGCGCAAAGGTGAACTTCTTTTGGTTTACGATTACATGCCAAATGGTAGCTTGGACAAATACTTGCATGGTCCAAGCAAGGGTACGCTAGATTGGCCCCATAGGTTCCACATCATTAGAGGGGTAGCATCAGGACTATTGTACCTCCATGAGGATTGGGAGCAAGTTGTCATCCATCGAGATGTCAAGGCAAGCAATGTGCTACTCGACAGCGAGATGAATGGCCGACTAGGAGATTTCGGCCTTGCAAGATTGTATGATCATGGAGCTGATGCACAAACGACACATGTGGTCGGCACTATGGGGTACCTAGCCCCTGAATTAGGACACACTGGCAAGGCAACTCCGGCAACCGACGTCTTCGCTTTCGGGGCGTTCCTTCTGGAAGTCACCTGTGGACGAAGGCCAATTGAGCAAGACGAGGAAAACAATTGTGCCGTCCTTGCCAATTGGGTGGCAGAGCATTGGCACAGAGGTTCGATCATTGACGCGGTGGACACACTGATGCCAAGTCGGTTTGACCCTGAAGAGGTCGCTCTGATTCTAAAACTTGGGCTGCTGTGCTCGCACCCACTGCCCAACGCAAGGCCGACCATGCGGCAAGTCACGCAGTATCTGGATGGTGATACACCCCTTCCAGACTTGTCTGAGAAGTACATCAGCTTCGCCATGCTGGAGCGGATGTATAGCAGGGAGTTCAAGTCCAACCAGAGTGTGATGCCACGCGTCTCATTGACGAGCGTGGGTGACATTTCTGACCTCTCAGGGGGAAGATGATGGGGTGCTTCAAGTAGAGGAGTGCAGTTGTTAAACTACATGCAGGTTTTTGTTGGTAATGGGGTTGTCTATCAATCTAATAAAAAACTTATCAGTCGCCACAAAATTTCTTGTCACTAGGTACGAGCGTATATATTCGTGTGTTCTTCATGTGTCTCGGTCTGTCTCAATCTGAATTGGCGATCTTGTGTAAACTGAAATGACATGAAATGCGTATGTCTTGGGCGCGTGGTACTGCCGAGATCACCACTAAGTACCTATCGATGCCTTGTTTGGCAAGGCTTTGGCTCTGAGTTGAGTTCCACCTCAAATTTAGTTTGTATGTCAAAATAAAATAGTTTAGCCTTCTACTTCCGAGTCGTAGAACTTAAATTTAGAGTTTGGCTCTGTAGGCTTGATGAACTTATGAGTATTGCCCGGTAATGTTGTAAGAAAAAAAAAGATCGGGTATAATTTATAATCAATTAACCATGCATCTATAAGCATCCAATGCACTTATTATCATTCTTTCCAAGTGATCTTAGCCGTTCGATTTGAGTTGTACTCAAATGTTTGTGTGCATAGTAGTGTAAAAAGTTGTGCTTTCATAAAGTATAAAACATTCCATAATTAAAAAAACAAAATTCACCTGTAACAAGTAGAGGTTCCCTTTGCCATAATTTGGGATGTCGCCATGGCACCACAGGTGCGCATCAAATTAAAAACCTGTCGTTGATGCAGTCCAACCTAATGTGAATTCCCTTCTCAGACCGGCGGAAACTGGTCTATGGAGTACATATCAAGGTCGCTGATTACAAGTAACAAGTTGATGTAAAATGATGTAAAACTCTGTTCTTCTCTGACGAACGACAGAAGCAACTCCGTATAATATCAAGACCAAAGGAAACTCAGCAATTGACTGAGGAGACCGGCAGTCAATCAAAAGAAGTACTACACGAGGCTTGGAATTCAGGAGCCCTGAAAGTCCATGGATTCCTTTGAATCAATAATTCCCGGTCGCTCTCAGTCCGTAGAGTACATAATTGAATCGACCTGCTTGAGCTATCAGTGCATCATCAGAGAGTTCAGAACAGTCTATCATCACAGAGTTGGAGTTGAATGACCAATGGCCCCATATTCATTCAGCCGCTCAATTTGTTAGTGCAGTGCCTCACACGTCGTTGCACCTGTATCTTTCGCCCTTTCAGTTTCAGACTCAGCCGGCTGCCCTGTACTTTAGTCTATAGTGCCGGCTCCGGTCCTGCAGCGAGTCCTTTCCAATCTCACCAACCGGAATTGATCCCCTCGCCCGGATGGTACGATAGTAGCACTAAACTTGTAAGTCACGGCGAAGACGGGGACGGCGAGTCGTCATTCTGGTTCAAACAAGTCAGGTGTCCTTCCGGTGGACCATGTAGTCCCGGAATTAATATTAGTGTCGTTTTTCTTTATGTATTTCATAATTTAGTGATGTCTTTTATCGGTACTCAGACGTCTGTGGTAACTTCGTAAATTTCAAGGTCGCGTCGGCCGGCTTGGTCTCTCGGAGATACTCATATAAAAGTAGAATTTGCGTATATTATTTATAGAGGTGAGTGTGCATGCATGTGAGTGTCTGCTGCTACGTGTCCTTAAAAAAAAAGCTAGACATCGAATTGTTGGATCACTAAACTGCCAGGAACTGCACGGCATGCTCACTAGTCACTAGCCAAGCAATCGGCTAGATTACCTCGCGTGATTTGGCCAAGCGCATTTTTGTCGCGCACCAATGGCTAGTGTCCCGGAAAAGGCTACGCCTCCCAAGCCTGCGTCCCTCGTCCTCGCTCTGCTCCTCGTGATCCATGAGGCGTCGGCCGCCGACAACGTCCAGTTCGTTCACCAAGGCTTCGCCGCGGCGGGCCTTGTGCTCGACGGCCTCGCCGTCGTCACGCCCGACGGCGTCCTCGCGCTCACCAACGCCACGGACCAGGCAAAAGCCCACGCCTTCCATCCCGTCCCACTCCACTTCCTCAGCAAGTCCGTGGCGTCGACCAACGCCAACGCCAGCGCGGCGGCGGCGGCGGCGCGGTCCTTCTCGACGTGCTTCGTCTTCGCCATCGTGTCCCCCTACGACGAGCTGAGCTCCCACGGGCTGGCCTTCGTGGTCGCGCCGACAGCCAACCTCTCCGCGGCGAACGCCGGGCAGTACCTGGGCCTCCTCAACGCGACCAACGGCACCACGGCCGCCGGCGGCCGCGTCCTGGCGGTCGAGCTCGACACCATCACCGACGCCGAGTTCCACGACATCAACAGCAACCACGTCGGGGTCGACGTCAACAGCATGATATCGGAGCAGGCCCGGCCGGCCGGATACTACGTCGACGACGACGGAGCCGGCGGCGCCTTTCGAGGACTGACGCTGAACAGCCGCAAGCCGATGCAGCTGTGGGTGGACTACGACGGCCGGGCCAGGCGGCTCGACGTGACGCTCGCGCCGGTCCAAGTGCCCAAGCCCAAGAAGCCTCTGCTCTCCGTAGCCATTGATCTCTCCACGGTCGTCGCGGATCCGGCGTACGTCGGCTTCTCGGCGGCGACCGGAGTCTTGTCCACGCACCACTACGTGCTCGGATGGAGCTTCAGCTTGGACGGACCTGCTCCCCCTCTCGACTTCTCCAGGCTCCCAGCCCTGCCTCGCCTGGGTCCGAAGCCCCGGTCCAAGGCCTTGGACGTGGCGCTGCCGCTCGCCACGGCGCTGCTCGTCGCGGCGGCGCTAGCGGCCGTCCTCGTGGTCGTCCGGAGGAGGCGCCGGTACGCCGAGGTGCGGGAGGATTGGGAGGAGGAGTTCGGCCCGCATCGCTTCGCATACAAGGACCTGTTTCGTGCTACCGATGGGTTCAAGGATCGGAATTTGCTCGGCGTCGGGGGGTTTGGGAGAGTGTACAAAGGTACGCTTCCGGCAGCTAATCTGGAGGTGGCAGTGAAGAAGGTCTCCCATGGCTCAAAGCAAGGGGTAAGGGAGTTCGTCGCCGAGGTGGTGAGCATTGGCCGTGTTCGACACCGGAACCTCGTGCAGTTACTAGGCTACTGCAGGCGTAAAGGTGAACTTCTCTTGGTGTACGACTACATGGCAAATGGCAGTCTCGATAAGTACTTGTATGATCAGAGGAAGCCTGTTCTCTCTTGGAGTCAGAGGTATTGGATCATCAAATGTGTAGCATCGAGCCTCCTGTACCTGCACGAGGACTGGGAGAAGGTTGTCATCCATCGAGATGTAAAGGCAAGCAACGTGCTCTTGGACCGTGAGATGAATGGACGGCTGGGTGACTTTGGACTCGCCAGATTGTACGATCACGGTGCCGATCCCCAAACAACTCATGTGGTCGGGACCATGGGCTACCTTGCGCCAGAGCTCGTACGCCATGGCAAGGCAACTCCTTCGACCGACGTGTTCGCGTTTGGTGCATTCCTCTTGGAGGTTGTCTGTGGCCGGAGGCCGATCGAGCGTGACGGCCAGAATGATCCTGTCGTGTTGGTTGACTGGGTGGTCGAGCGCCACTGTGAGGGCTCAGTCCTCGACGTGGTTGATCCACGGCTTGCAGGAAGCTACGACGCCGAGGAGGTAACCCTCGTGCTGAATTTGGGTATGATGTGCTCACACCCGTTGCAGAATGTGAGGCCTAGCATGCGAAAGGTTGTGCAGTACTTGGACTCCAGCCAGCCGGTTCCTGATTTATCACCCAGCTATACTAGCTATCAAATGATGACACTGATGCAGATTCAAGGGTTTGATTCGAACGCCATGTCATGCCCGTCTACGGCCAGCGTTGGGGCATCCTCTTCGACTGTTTTCTCTGAAGGGAGATGATCCCTGGTTGGTGCCTATAGTCTGCTGCTTCAGTTCTCCCTGCCCCTGTAGTCAACTTGTGATCCCAAAGAGATCATTTCTTAAATGTAACTGGAAATTTGTTCCAACCTTTTGTTGCTATTTCAACTCTAATAACAACTTAAGATTAGTGCAATTTTAAGGCGAATCGACGTTATGCAATACAAATATACAATCGAACATTAGCAGAGCGAGCAGAACAGCAAAAATTACAATATAGAAAGTAGTGATGAAAAGTTCGTAAAATATTTTCTAATATAGATTATGATGTTCACTACCTCCCTGCAAAGTCTCAAATTAAAATTCATCTTGTGCATGGAGAAACAAAAAAAGACAAATTGTGTTAAAGGGTAAGTTGGACCAAATAACATAGTTTAGGTTTTAAATTAAACCAAAACATAGTTTAGGGGTTATCCGGACTTCCGCTATACTTGAGGGGAATAATTTGAACTTTTTCCTTGTTTAAACAGTCTACAACATTATTTTTGCAGTTCTGCTCGCTCTGTTAATGTTCGATTGTATATTTGTATTGCATAATGTCGACTCGCCTTAAAATTGCACTAATCTTAAGTTGTTATTAGAGTTGAAATAGCAACAAAAGGTTGGAACAAATATCCAGTCACATTTAAGAAAGGATCTCTTTGGGATCACAAGTTAGAAAATGCTGTAGACTGATGAGGAGCTCAAGCAAAGGCCCATGTCCCCTGTGGCCCTCTAGAAAAACGCTACATCGTGGTGGCCCAGACATGAAGCCGTGCGTCCGCGACACGCACGAGCACTAGGCCGGTTACCCGAGGACCAAGGCCCACGAAACCACGCAACGTCTGCCTTCTCTCTCTCTCTCCGGGGAGCGGCCTGCCGTCCCCTTTCGCCCACGCGGCGAAACGCCCAACACCAACGGACGAGGAGCTCCCCCCGCACGCGCGCCGTTGCGTTGCTTCTCCTCTTCTCCACTCTCCACACACGGCACACCACCGTGCTTTTGTCGCGGCGCGGCGGCATGGCGAGCGCGGCCGCTCCCTGTCCCCTCCCCGTGGCCTCCCTCTCCGCGCGCCGCGGCGCCACGGCGCCCCGCGCGGTCACCGCCGCGGGGCCCTACCCGCTGGGATTCCCGAGGCGTCTCAAGCCCTCCACGGGAGGCGCGCCGCGCTCCAGCCTACGCGTCGTGGCGTCCAGCTCCAAGGTGGACCCGGTCGAGGAGAGAACGCCCGTTGCGCCGCTTACGGACGTCCCAGTTCCGGCCGACGCGTCCCCGCCGGGCCCGTCGCTTCAGCCTCAGCCGCAAGTAAGCACCGGGTAGGCACCGCCGCGCCTGACGTGACGTCTCCGGTCCGGTTAAGGTTTATTGTTTCAGAAATTGCGAGTTAGTGTGTTGCTTACCGTCGATTGTACTTTTTTCCCCGCACCCAGCAAATGGAAATGGAGGGGCTACAACATTCGCTACCAGCAGGCCGGGACGTCGGGACCTGCATTGGTTCTGATTCATGGGTTTGGGGCAAACAGGTGCGCATCGCACATACACAATTCAGTTCCCTATTTGCAAATTGCAAGCAAATGCACTTGTTAAGAGAAAATGTTTATTAGCACTTCGTACAATTCAGTAGATTAACTGCTAAGGTAAGCACAAATTTAGAATGGTTAGTCATTTGATGGCACAGCTTCAGAAGAAGAATTGTTTACCTGTTACTTTATACTTTATTTTCTGATTATTTCTCTTGTAAGTTAGGTTTGCTCCCAGTTTCAGAATGGGACTAAAATATTCCACCAGGCCTTAAGTAACGAGAAAGATAAATGCCCCTATGAAAGTGAATAGCCAGCTTTGCTTTGCTTATCAGTGATGTACATATTCCTCTTCCTTTTTTTCAGTGACCATTGGCGGAAAAATATTCCTGTTCTTGCCATGGCAAATAGGGTGTATGCAATGGATCTTATTGGTTATGGCTATTCTGGTAAGCCTAATCCGCGTGAGATTGAGGAGAACTTTTATACTTTTGAGACATGGGGAGAACAGCTTAATACGTTTTGCGATGAAGTGGTCAAGAGTGAAGCTTTCTTCATATGCAATTCAATTGGAGGTATGTTGGATGCTTACATGGATGACAACAGCTAGCCTAATTGCTGTTGCTGCATAGTTGTGCTGTTGCTCCTGATACTTTTTTCAAAACAATCGAATTACTGTATGTTGCATCTAATGATGGTTGGTTTTATGTATCCCCCCCCCCCCCCCCCTGTCCTTGGATTTCAGAAGATTAATAATAGCATCCAATTGTTAGATTAGAGTCATAATTAGGACTCGCCATGGTGAGGTCCAGAATTTCTAGCATGTTTCTCTTTTTATTGCACCTATACTCCCATCATCTTTAGTTAAATATCAGATGGACTACTAATGTGGCAGTTTTAGCAGAACAATGCTGGTTACTAGGTAGAATCTATTGAAAGGCACATTTCCAATATTGAAATGTTGGATGGGCCCAGCTTGGCATTCTTATTTTAAATTATTATTAATGAAATGAATCAATTCATGATTCCGATTAATTAGATTGATATAGTGATTATTTGGTATATCAGTGGGGTATCTTAGATCTTTGTGCTATCTTTGTTATCATGTAGGGCTTGTTGGTCTGCAGGCAGCCGTTATGGAACCTCAGACATGTAAGGGAATTGTTTTATTGGATATTTCACTAAGGATGCTTCATATCAAGAAGCAGCCGTGGTTTGGAAAGCCTTTCATAAAATCTTTCCAAAGTCTCCTAAGGTAACTTGTATTTTGTACTCCATCATGGTATTTTGGTCCTCGCTAGTTGCTTGTTATAATACCTTTACTGGTTTCTAGGAACACTATTGTTGGAAAACTATTTTTCAATGCTGTTGCTACGCCAGAATCTGTGAAAAATATACTTTGCCAGGTATTTCATTTCCAGCACCTCGTCTCATATAAATATATTGAAAGGACATAGTAAAATTTATGGCACATAATACTTAGGTGTGAAGTTTAAAAGATTTCCATAAAAAATATGACTGTTACACTCAATCTATTGCTGAGGACAAAATACTTACCTGAAGAAAAATATAGGTTACAAAACACTGCACTAGTATAATATTGAAACCAAAGGCTTGGGCTTCTAGAACTGAAATCTACCGCTAGCTTAAGCCTAAAAATGTACTTTATAAGTTTTTCCGTTTATAAGGATAACCCAAACTTACAGGTGTATGGCAGTATGGGCCTTATGCACAAAACCAGGCTCTCACAGATGGGCCCTAATGTTTTTCTACAACAATAACGGCAAACTAGATGTTTAGAAGAGCAGAGCCTATGAGAGGTTTGCTACCCATTCATCATATGTAGTAGCAGAAAAAATAATCAAACAAGGTTTTACTTAGGATACAAGTTGATGCCTCGGCTACTATCTAAATAACTGAAGGTTGTTTTGACATTTTGCTGCCCGGTATTTTCTTTGATGATAGGTGTGCTCTGTAGAAAGGCTTAAGACACGTGTGCTAAAGAAAAACTCCAATTTGGAATTTCATTGCACCAAATTTCGGTCCAACTATTGAATTCCATGCCCCATCTTGAATGGGAATGGAACAATTTATGACTCACTATACTCTCCTTGAGAACAGTGGAAAATTATATTATTCCTCAACATTTTGATTTCTTTTCCTGTCCAAGTTATAGTGTAGCTTGTCTATTATTTTTATGTCTTGTACTAAAAAGACAAGATTGTTGTCCTGTTTTTTTCCTCGAAAACGCAAGAGAGCTGTGCTTCATTATATTAAGAAGAAAAATTGTTGTCCTGTTTAGAAGTTGACATGTTTTGATGTTATGAATCAGATATGTGGGCACATAATCGCATGCATGTTGCAGCGGATATTTGCTATATGCATCGAATTGCACAAGGCAGTTCCATTCATACTAAAAAATCTTCTTATTTTTGTAAACCCACTTCGTAAATACATAGTACCATAAGAAATACAGTGGAATGAGTTTATAACTTTTCTCATTTTGCTTAAGACTTTTGAATGAACTGATTGGTGTATACTGGATATTACTTAATAATTTATATGTTACAAGAGCCAAGGCTCTTGAGTTTGATCCTGGATGTCACAATAAAAAATTAGGGCACACTTCTATTCGGCATCTTAAGCTTAAGGAGCCTATAAGTGAGTTAGAGTGTAGAAGTATAAGTGCATTGGACACATTTCCTCAGTACCTTAGATTTTTGGTTGAACTTGTTCTATGCAACTCGATAAGAAACAACCATATGCAACAGAAGAACTCTGTAGATTTCATTTTTCCTCACGGAAGTGCAGAGATCCTTATGTTTCATTATCCTTAAAGTATAGATGTATTTTTTTTGCCTTCTTAAATGATAAGTAGTCTTCTTCTTATATGACAGAGCAGTGCTCCTGCTATATTTTCGAAAAAAAAATGATAAGTAGTTATACAATTACATTGTGCACATTTCAACTCTTATGCCTTTTCTGGTTCTGACAAAATTTTCTGCAGTGCTATCATGACACGTCTGCAGTGACAGATGAGCTAGTTCAGATTATTCTACAGCCAGGGCTTGATCCAGGCGCAGTGGATGTATTCCTTGAGTTCATCTCCTACTCTGGAGGACCTCTACCTGAAGAGTTGCTTCCGTTGGTGAAGGTTAGGATGCCCTTAGTTGTGTGATTAGTAGTTTGTTTTGATTTTAGAGATTATATATGGTTTCTTTTGTTTTGTGCAGTGTCCAGTTCTGGTAGCATGGGGGGAGAAGGACCCATGGGAGCCTGTGGAGCTTGGAAGAGCTTATGCATCTTTTGATACAGTCGAAGATTTTGTTGTTTTGCCAGATGTTGGACACTGCCCTCAGGTTCTTTGTAACAGTTGGATTTAGTCAGCTATTATCTATTCAATCTGCATGGTGTTTTGTAACTTTGCATGTGGTGGCTCATGTTTTCTTTGTTTGTATTTATCTTGCAGGATGAAGCACCTGAGCTTGTAAATCCACTTGTCGAATCTTTTGTTAAGCGCCATAGTTAGCACATGGATGAGCCTGCTTTCTATGTTTATCGGTGCCCTTTTCCACCAAGGCCTGTATTTCTTGGGGAGGGAATGCCTAGTTGTGTTATTTTAGGATGACACAAATGAACCCTGACTGTAGGCCATGGTAAGTGTTCCCACTTCCGAATGTCAGCACGGTCATATGTTTGGCCGAATCTGATGGCAAAAACAGTTTACTATTCCCTATTTTCTGGGAACTAAGTTTTGTACTCCTTTGCAGTACTTCCATCTTAGTGCCGGTGGCAAACATCATCTGGCATATTATAATTCAAGTCTAAGAAATCACAAGGACATACCTGTTTTCCTTACATCATAAGGAAGAACCTGTCTCCTCAGACCAGAAAGGTTAGTACCAGTGTGGTTATATGCTACTCCCTCCGTCCCGTTATATTAGTAGTTGAAAGGTATAGTGAGAGTGAACGCAAGTTCCTACATGTATAGTTGTCTATAAAATGAGCCTGCATGATTTGTATAGACATAACATTTAATGATGACACTTTGACTTTCAGCAATAAAGAGAAAAGGAGAAATGGAAGTTCGATAAAATTGTTCCTGTTTTGACACTGATAATGCATTTTCATGAATCTCCCTTAAATCTTTAATATGTCAACTGCTACTGTAAAGACTTCACTCATGATACTTTTTTCCCACTTAGGATACCTTTTGGTGCTTGCGGAAATCCAATTCTGAATTTTGCATGGTAGTGGGGTTAATATTCCAATGCATGAAAACGTGATGCTTAATTCCACGTGTATATGCACTCCCCTTAGTTACCCATAGTCTATACCCCACGAAATTCATGCGATTACATGTAAAATAAGAAAAATCCGTCCATCTAATGGCTACTAATGCTGGTACTCTAAATGTTCCACTTCTGCAATAGTCTGTATCGGCTGATTGGACAGATCAGCTGTACTACCTACTTTCTGTACAGGTCTTACCCCAAGAAATGGTCCAACTGTACATGTACATGAAAACAAGAAATTGCAAGTCGCCTCTTGTCCACGTCTGAAAACGTGTCCTGGAGCACTGGTACGACTTCCAGCAGCTCAGAAAATGGATATTCCCCTTGTATAATTGCATATTCTGTGTGTGCAAGTTCAGCGTTCCAGTTCCAGCGAAATACTAATAACTGTGTATACAATTCTCGTTCTATGGGTCTGAAAACATAAAAACTGTATACGTCTCGTTCTGTGAGTCTGAAAACTTGCCTAGTCGCACTGGAGGATAAGGAAGCCCTACAAGTTGCCAGGCACTTGCGAGTAATCTTTGTTGCTCTGCATCATCACCGGAATCTTTCAACCACTCTGTATTGGTCAGCCATCTCGTGTTATTCGTGTGAAACAAACAGACAATTGAGTTTGTGAGCATCTAATAATCAAACAATGCAAACAAACAAACCCACAAGCTGGCCCGTCCTTCCACGAAGCCATGGTCTGGTCTGGTGGACATCTAGGGGTGGTAACGGATCATGGCTCGTTTGTTCCTTCACAATCTAGCTTGGCCTTAACAAAATTTAGTTTAAAAACTAGTATTATTTTGATCCGGCTCTAATCCAGCCCGATCCTTGAAATTTTTAAGTACAAAAGTGAGGGCCCTTTACCACCCCAGGACACCACAACCAAAACGAGCTGTCCTCTCCCCCATATATCCTGAAACATGTACGGACTATACGCCTTCTCTTCCCTCGCCTAATTTAGACAGAAAAACAGCGACGCCGCGGCCGCGCACAGCGCGTCATCGCTGGCCTTGCTTTGTCGCACGTTTTCCTCCAATGATACAGTGCGAAAGCATGCGACGCTGCCACAAGCAACGACCAAGCCGGCCGCTGGTTCTCTCAACTAACAAACACATGGCCAGACCACCACACAAGTACACCACAAAAGTCCAAGCCAACACGCAGGGGCGAAGCCAGGAATTTTTGTTGTCGGGGTCATCGGGGTCTACATGTTGCAATCTAATACAAATATAAGAGTGATATGCTAATGTTACTATAGAATTAGTGTAGAAAAACCAAAATCCATCGGGGTTGACCCCGATGACTCCATGTAGATCCGCCCCTGCCAACACGGAACACTAAACAACGAGCAGCCACCACATACGTCTGTACCTCGTGCCACGGCAAGCTAAGTCATAATACTGTGGATTATTAGAGACCCATGTCGTCAAGAACATGGAGTGTACATATATATGGACGAGCCGTGAAGCTGAGGAAGATGCATTAAAGGCACGAGCAGTGGAGTCGTCGCCAAACAAGCCATTGGCGAGCACTGCGAACTCGAGGTTTCTTGCAAGTAACCGCCGGTTCCTTGCTGCGGGTGGCAGGGGTTGGCCGGCCGGCATTGGATTTGGATATATAGGTAGACAAGTGTCGCCCAAGGATCCACACATTGTCACTAGCTTGTCTGGAGGGGATCGAGTTGAGCTGCTTCCGGCTTCGATACCTAGCTTTTTTTGTGGCTCTGATCAGCTGCCAAGCATACATCTTGGAGCTTTGCCTTCTTCTTCTTCTCCCTCGCCGGGGTTATGCGAAGAAGCAGGTCGTGCTTGTCCTGCCTTCCCATGGGAACGGCGGCGCTGCCCATTGAGAAGCAGTTCGTTCCTCCGGCTGCGTTACCGGCGTGGCCCGCGTCAGGTACACATCATGTTCATATATAAGCTCTTTTTTTCTCAGAGTTCATAAGCTCATGATTACTTGCATTCATGTTTCTTTTGAGGAATTGGGTGCATGAATGGTACCTAATTTCCTAATAAATTCGAGTACTTTTCAACCTGATGATCAGACAATTATATGTTGAAATTGAAAGTTGTGGGCGTTTTGCTTGCATGTATAGGCCTGCTGTTTCTGTGGCCTCTCGTTTCTAAAAGGACGGGCACTAGAAATCTAGACACAGCAAAAACACACGTCAAATGCTAACTTTAAGCTTTGGGTAGAGGCAGCTTGCCTACAATCCTCCTTTTGATCCTTTATGTCCGCTATATATGTTATGTGAAACGTAACAAGATAAGCATAGATTATTAAGCTTTCTCTCTATGATCAACTGATAGCAAGGATAAGTTCAAGCCACTGAAGCCAGAATGATATTGACCCTTTGTCAAGTCAAAGTTGCTTTTACGTTATGCTTTTCTCGATCTATTTCGAGTAGGCGCGTAGCAAAAGCTTAAGAAGCTTTCCTGCTCTTGTCGATATGAAAAATTTTCACGGTTTCCTCGAAGCATAGAACCATCCCTTTATTGAGCATTATATTTTTTGAAATATTTTATTCCAGCATCTTGTTATGAAAGATTTTTAATTCAGCATTTCTGCTTGCTGGAAAATTATTTTTATCTCTAAATTATCTAAAACAGAGAACTTAGTTATCTTGAATTTACAGTACATTATTTGCAATTTTAGTAAAAAAAAGGTACTGCAATTTTAATGTTTCATACAGAAGAAATTTGTTAAAAACGAAATGATTGAAAATCTCCCTGGAAAAATGTAGGTCCATTAAACAACATTTCAGTCATCTCAAAACTGGACACTAGCATGCATGAAAAATCTATTGGCCATCCCCACTGATCTGAAACTTAGCTTATTAGTTTGTCTGCTCTGTAACATTTTTGGCTCAACAGTGGCTCTGCCGTACGTGTTCAGTTTCAGATGGAGGATTTGCAAAGGGCAGCATAGACCTTGGAGGCCTAGAGGTGCGCCAAGTCACCACGTTCGACAAGGTCTGGTCCACCACGCAAGGCGGCCCGGACGGCGTCAGCGCCACCTTCTTCAAGCCCTCGCCTGTCCCCGCCGGCTTCTCCGTGCTCGGCCACTACGCGCAGCCCAACAACCGCCCTCTCTTCGGCCACGTCCTCGTCGGCCGCGACACCTCCGGCACCGGAGCACTCCTCGCCGCGCCCGTGGACTACACCCTCGTCTGGTCCAGCCCTGACGGCGCCGGCCACTTCTGGCTCCCCGCGCCGCCCGACGGCTACAAGGCCGTCGGCGCGGTGGTCACGGCGACGCCCAACAAGCCTTCCCCCGACGAGGTCCGGTGCGTCCGCGCCGACTTCACCGACGCGTCCGAGACGGAGGAATCGGTGCTGAGCAGCGACAAGGACGGCTTCAGCGCCGCCACCCTGAGGCCGGCTGGCCGCGGCATCGACGCCCGCGGCGTGCGCGCCGGCACGTTCCTCGCCCAGAGCAGCGCGACGCCGCCGCCGGCGAGCGCCTCGACGCCGGCGTGCCTGAGGAACAACAGCGGGAGCTACACGTCCTCCATGCCCGACCTGGCCCAGGTGAACTCCCTCCTGGCGGCGTACGCGCCGCACCTGTACCTGCACCCGAACGAGCCCTACCTCCCCTCGTCGGTGACGTGGTTCTTCGAGAACGGCGCGCTGCTGTACCAGAAGGGCAGCCAGACGGCCCCGACGCCGGTGGCCGCCGACGGGTCCAACCTCCCGCAAGGCGGCGGCAACGACGGTGGCTACTGGCTGGACCTGCCGGTGGACAAGAACCAGAGGGAGAAGGTGAAGAAGGGAGACCTCGGCAGCGCCAAGGTGTACGCGCAGGCGAAGCCGATGCTGGGCGGGACGGCGACGGACCTCGCCGTGTGGATCTTCTACCCATTCAACGGGCCGGCGCGGGCCAAGGTGGGCCCGCTCACGATCCCGCTCGGCGAGATCGGGGAGCACACCGGCGACTGGGAGCACGTGACGCTGCGCGTGAGCAACTTCTCCGGCGAGCTCCTCCGGATGTACTTCTCGCAGCACAGCGCGGGCGCGTGGGTGGAGGCGTCGCAGCTGGAGTACCTCGACGGCGGCGACGGCCGGAACAGGCCGGTGGCGTACGCGTCGCTGCACGGGCACGCGCTGTACCCGAAGGCGGGGCTGGTGCTGCAGGGGGATGAGAAGCTGGGCGTCGGGATCCGGAACGACGCCGCCAAGGGGAGCAGGCTGGACACCGGCGGCGGCGCCGGGCGGTGCGAGGTGGTGTCGGCGGAGTACCTCGGCGTGGCGGAGCCGGCGTGGCTGACGTACGAGAGGGAGTGGGGGCCCAGGGAGGAGTACGACATCGGGCGCGAGATCAACCGCGTGGCGAGGATCCTGCCGCGCAAGGTGAGGGAGCGGCTGGCCAAGCTGGTGGAGAAGGTGCTCGTCGGCGAAGGGCCCACGGGGCCCAAGATGCACGGTAACTGGAGAAACGACGAGAGGGAGGCCTAGTCGTTCGTGGGCCGTATATGTATGATTCATGATTAGAATCTGGTCAGGATTAGTGTTCACAAATAACATTGATAAATAATTTTTGATAATCATCACTACTTTTTTTTCTTTTTGGAACTGAGTTTTTGGGAACTCTCGAGTGAGAAGATGTTTTTCCTCCATATTATATATCTATACTATAATGATATAATGATTCAGTTCTTCCGAAAATACTTCTCACCTAAATAATTTCTATCCACCATTCACAGAGAACCCACGTATCAGGTCTAACGGCTGAAAAGACAGAAAATTTTCACAAACAAGAAAAATGGTCAGTTGAGCCCGCCGTATGACCCCCTTCGGGGAAGTCCTGAGTTCGATCTCCACGGGGAGCGAATTTCTAGGCAGACGCACGAATGTGCGATGGTTGAGTGGTTAGTGTGGCCCTCCCAGTCCAGGTTTCCGAGAGTCTGTCCGTTGAAAAAAATTCCCTCGTATGTCCCACGCCAAAGCACGGGTCTAAGGTCGGCCTAATCTCACGTGTGCTGCGGTGCCGTTGTGTATGGGTGGGGTAGGGGTTCGAGAATTTTTTCGACCTGTGTGAGAAGGTCTTCTTCTTAATATAATACCATGGGGGTGGTCTTACCCTCCGCAGGTCGAGTTTCTTTTTTAAAGAGTTTCTGCCGTTTGACATTACTTTTCTGACATAGAATTTATTTACTCATCCCACGCACCCACCAACTAAATAGTCTAAAATAACACTCATAAAGGTAGCACACACATGCCGTGCGGGCATTACTGTATTTACGTACCTAGGACTCGTAGATGCATGGAATCATTAGAAAATTAGTGCGGTGTGGTTTTTTTGGCCAGTGAAACTGTGAAAGTAGATTATATTTTATGTATTAGCAATTTTAATGTTTACACTTTACACCATGCTATGTCTGTCTTATTAGCCGTTAGAGGCATCACCAAGGATGTTAGCCTCGGTTCTAACCAAGATGATATTTTTGTCAATGCTTGAAGTCGATGGATTTAAAGTTTGGTCATCAAGGTTCTTCGAGACAATTGAAGGCCTTCAAACATCGACATTAATTTTCATCATTGGTTAAAAAAAGAAATTACACAAAACAGATAAGCCTAAATCATTTTGATCTCAGTTTACTCTTGACCAAGTTACCAGTTAATTTATTAAAAATTGGCTTAAGCTCACCCTCAAATTAAAGTAAAATTCTTATTTACTATGTTTTCTTAATACACGCGCGACGTGTCGCACGTGCACTCTACTAGTGTAGATGAAATCAAAAACTAATTACACAATTTTGTTATACTTTGCGAGATGAACATTTTGAGCCTAATTAATCAATGTTTGGATAATTTTTCACAGATACAAACGAAATGCTACAGTGACGCAATGATTATGAATTGACACCATACTTCCAAATTTAGGATCTAAACAAGGCCCTAGAATGTTATTGTACTGTTTGTGATTATATTTTTCTAATCAATAGGAGCTGCTTCTACACTGACGAAAAAGTCATATCAAACACTGTAGCGTACTGTAACACTTTTCGTTTGTTTGTGGTAAACATTGTCCTACCATGACCTAACTAGGCTCAAAAGATTCATCTCGTCGTGTACATCAAAACTATGTAATTATTTGTTTTATTTACCTACATTTAGTGTTCCATACATGCGTCATTTGCTATATTTAATGTTTTGATGTGATGTCGATGTGACTTTTTCGTTGAGAGTTTTTGAAACTATATAAAAAACACAACCCATATTTAGAACTACCGGTAGCTAGGACCACTGCGGAGGCCCTGCGCGCCTGACTGACGTCTCCGGTCCGGTTAAGGTTTATTGTTTCAAAAATTGCGAGTTAGTATATTGCTTTTTTTTGTGAGAATGTAGTATATTGCTTCGTACTTCCCCTCCCCGGTCGCCGGCCCAGCCCAACGGCTACCCGCGGCCCAGCCCAACGACTAGCCGCGGCCTCGCCCTCGCCTGGCCGCCTCTCCTCGAAGCCGCCGCCTCCACCTCTCTCAAACCCTAGCGTACGCCTCCACCGCCGTCGTCCTCGTCCGCGAGCGCCGCCTCTCCGTCCTTCCCGTCCAGATCGCGCCACCCCGTCCGACGCGCGTCCTCCGAGCTGCCGGTCCTCTGCCTCCCGGTCAAGATCCGGCACCGCGCCGCCGTCCTCCGTCGCCTCCGCCTTCCGTCCGAGATCTGCAGCACCGCAACCTCCGCCTCCCGTCAAGATCCGGCACCGCGTCGCCGTCCTCCGTCACCTCCGCCTCCCGTCCGAGATCTGCAGCACCTTCTCCTCCGCCTCCCATCCGAGATCTGCAGCACCGCATTGTCCACGTCGGTTTTTGCGCTGCCGTCAAGAAGGTCCTACTCTCTTAACACCTAGGGTTTCGGTATGGAAGTCGCTGTCTAGATAATTGCTGTTGAAATCTTGCAAGTCCAGCTGAAATGTATATTCTTGAAATGTTTTATGATGTCATTGCTATTCTTGTTAGAAATTTTTAGTTGCTAGAAGTAGGATGGATACCTGATCAATACATTTATTTATATTCTCAGGCTCCCATGCATCATTTCTGTTAGTTGCTACTATTTCAGTGTTCTATCAATTAGTACGATATTGGTAGACATGCTATGAATGATTCTTGATAATATGTGTTATTCTACTGTGTTTTTTGTGCTGTGCAAATTTTTATTTCTGCATCTGTTTCTTGTGATGTTGACTAATAAATAATTTTTTGTTTTACAGTAGATCCTGCACCGATGGCGGCGGAAACCAGAGTTGTTTCGAGTCTTGAAGAAGTGACCGCTGCCCTGCAAGAGTTGCAAATCAATGATGTTAATCAGGCAGTCGAGGATGGTCCAGTTCGGTTTCGTCTACACGAGAAAGCACCAGTGGAACAAGCATCTCTCATGAAGCTTAGAGTTCGTCCTGGAAGACGTGGGTTTTGGCTTCTCAATCCTGAGCTGTTAGACTGCAAGTGTGCTGCTAAAAGTGCTTTAGAAATGCATTTTCGGACGCTGTATGATCAATGTATTAATCAGTGTATTGTGGAGTTGGCCACGGTTGATGCTTCCATCGCCCCACTGAACGCTCTCCTTTCCATGCCAGAGGAACAGATACAACTTGTTGGTCCTGACCTTATCACTAGGAACCAAGGAGTGCAACATGTCATTTACCCCAGTCCACTAGTAAGTTATTTTGTTTTCTCATCTCTTATTTTTTATTTCATTTTTCGTTTTACTTTTTTTCTTTTTCTTTTTCTTTTATTATTCTTATTTGTTCATTTTTTGTTTTCTTATTTTTTTATTGCTCTTTTATTTTGTAATTCTTATTTGTTCTTATTTTTTTTGCTATTGCTCTTTTATTTTGTAATTCTTATTTTTTTTTTCAGTTTCCACATTATCCAGTGTATGAGTGGCAAGATGATAACCACAGAGTGCCATATCATCTTGCCTTCGCTACGCAAGGAGAGAGAGATGCTGCGCTGGTTCGTGATAGGCACGCTCAAAGAGCTTTTTGGCAAGCTAAGGTCCGGCTTCTGGAGGTGAAGAAATTCATCATTGAGAAGAAAAAGATGGAGTTGGTGGACTCTCTAAATAAAGAGTATCGAAAAATAATTCAGGAATCGTCCGATCTGGGTGCTGGTTATGCTAATTACGCTTAGGTATGGTGAACAACAATGCTAGATATGTTGAGTAGCTGTATTTTGCTTGTCTCTATCGGATTTTGTCAGCTTTAGCTCAATAGCCTTTTTATTTGTATGACAGGTAAGGATTGTAGCTGGTCTTCTCGCCCCGTGCAGTGCAGGTCGCCACAACTGAGCTATCACCCGCGCCACCGCCGCCGGACGTTCGCCTAATCGCCTGCGGCCTGCCTCTGTGGCTCTGGCGCACGCCGTCCTCCGCTTTTCACCAGCTGTGCACGTCGAGGGAGTTGGATTCGAGATTCAAGAAGGCCGGAGCTGCCTCGGCCACGGACTGGGCTTGCGAATTGCGATGAGGAGCGAACAATGGATGTGCATATATTGTTCATCTGATTTCGAGTACACGTACGGAGTGCGTACAGAACACTTCAGCGCGCAAGAGACTAAGGCTATCCGCACTCGTTGTACTTTAAACACGTACTCTAAAAGAAATATTATGTCTTCATCATCGAGATTCTCTACTCCAAGATTCTCTACTCCAATTTCAGTTTTTCCGCACCCGTCGTACCTTATATGCCGTACTCTATATCCTAGTCAACATTTTCTACTCAAATCTGTTTTACCCACCCCTACTATAGCCGCTGACGAGTGGGACCCACCTTGACCTCATCTATTCCCCCCACCGCCCACCATCCTCTCCACCTCCTCCTTCCCTCTCTCCCCTCGCCGCCCGCCGCCGCAGTCTCTCTGCTTCCCCCTCCCTCTCCAGCCGCCGGCGCCTCTCCCCTGTCGCCACCCACTCTCCCCTCCCTCTCATCTGCCGATGCCGGCGTTGCGCCGTGGGAGCCAGCGTCCTCCTCGTCCTTGCCGGCCATCTCTGCCGCTGGCGACGACAGCGCCGGCGCCGACACCGAGCCCCGCCGGAACGCCTCGACGGTCTGGGCGACCGCGTCCCTGACCTCGTCGTAGAGATTAATAGTGTGATAAATGATATAAGTTCTGCACTAATTTGAAGGGGCGCCAGAATAAGTTCTTTTGCACTACTCCATCTGAGCCCCGGCAGCTATCCAAGATCCAACAAGCCTTGGGTGTTGGGTCCGCCCATGGCGATGGACAAATTTGGGGTGGACTGGGGGTGGTAACGGATCATGGTCCGTTTTTTCCTTCACAATCTAAATTGGTCCTAACAAAATTTAGCTCAAAAACTAGTATTATTTTAGCCCGGCCCTAATCCGGCCCGATCCTTAAAATTTCTAGTAAAAAAGTGAGGGCCCTTTACCACCCCTACGTGGACTACGTCCCACTCACAGTATACAATTTTTTTTTTTTGACAAAGCACTAGCAGAAGCTACAAAATATCTTGAATTTGAAGCTGGAGATTTGTCGAGAGTAGCAATCAACTATTTTTTTTGTATATTTTGAAAATAAATATAAATACTTGAATTACTTTAATTAGTCTGTAAATTGTTGATACAACCGATCTCGAAACTGGGATTGTATCCAACCTAATCGACATCGGCAGATGGATAAGCTTTTCAGTC
This sequence comes from Echinochloa phyllopogon, assembly GCA_033239725.1. Lineage (NCBI taxonomy): Eukaryota > Viridiplantae > Streptophyta > Magnoliopsida > Poales > Poaceae > Echinochloa > Echinochloa phyllopogon. The sequence continues at coordinate 51,683,409 of BTCW01000002.1, forward strand.
AAACTAATGCATGCTTGCACATTGAGATCTCAATGTCAATGATGCAAATGTAAATAGCGAACTACAGTATGTGCACTGCGCCTGAACACAGCTAACTGCTATATACACGATACGTACAACCATTTCCACGCTACAAACGTACGTATCCCAAACGGTCTTCCCAGCTTGTATTATACACACAAACGAGTGCTCGGTCGATCGCAACCGTCTGATCGCCCTCACGAATCATACATACGGCCCACGATCGACTAGGCCTCCCTCTCGTCGTTCCTCCAGTTGCCGTGCATCTTGGGCCCCGTCGGGCCTTCGCCGACGAGCACCTTCTCCACCAGCTTGGCCAGCCGCTCCCTCACCGAGCACCTGGCGAGGTCTACTTTGTCGATCTCCGAGACCCGGCCGCCAAAGCTCGACTGGCTTGACGGTGAGCACCTCCACACCATCCCCCACCTCCCCCAACCCTCGTCCCTCTCTCTCCCTTCCCGCACCGAGCTCCTCACGAGTTCGCAGTGCCGCGGCAATGGCCTTGCCGCCCGTGCTCCGGTGAGCTTCGGCTGCCACGAACGGCGTCGGACCGAGAGGGAGAGGGGAGGGGCGCCGCGCGCGGATGAGAGGGAGAGTGGAGGACCGGCGCGCAGACGAGGCAGGGAGGGGGGCGGCGCCGGAGAGGAGGCAGAGGGGGTGGAGCAGAGAAGGAGCAGCGCAAGGAGGGACTACCGAGGGAGGGACGGGAGGGGGGTGGGTGGGTAAATAAACAATGTATGACATGTGGGCCTGGTTGCTGGTAGTTGGTATGGAGTATACGATATAGGGTACGAGGCTCTTCGCAGTGGGAAACGTTATAGCAAAACGCTACAGTGGTTAGAGGGAACGCAAGCCAAAAAATACCTGCAGCGGCGTACTGCATCGGCTACTGAATCCTTGCGTTCGGCTTCGCGAGCGGCAAATAAAGCGCACGTCCAGGCTCGACGGTATCCCGCCACGGTGGTTGTGGGGCCCACACGCCCAACCGCCCTCTCCTCTGCTCGGGGCGCCGCCGCCATCATCTCCGTCGCCGCTCGGCTCCATCCACCGCCGCGCCCACGAGGAACGGCCGCCGCCCTCGACGGAGCCTCCCCGCGGCCGCCGAGCGCCGCCCGCCGCTCGTCCCAGCCATCCACAGCCGCCGCCCGATGGGGAAGAAAGAGAGGGAGGGGAGGAGAGGGCCCGAACGTTGAGAACGACGCCGACAGCGGGGAGGAGAGGGCCCGGTCGCCGCGCCTCGCCCTTGGCCGAGGTGGACCTCCTGGATGCAGAGGCAAGCGGGAGGCGGTGGGGGCGAGCTCTGAGGGAGGGCCAAATCGATGCACGGGGAGCACCGCACCCGGCCTCCGCCGTGCTCGCGCCGCCGCCGCAGCCGCCGCCCGCTGGGCCGCCCATGGCCCGCTGCCCCGCCCGGCGCCGCTGAAGCCACCCGCCCCAGCTGCCGTCACGCGCAGACGGTGGAGTTGGACGCGTGGGAGATGGTGACGGTGGAGAACTGCCGCGACGCTGCCGCTGTGCGGTCGCCACCGCCGCGGGACCGCCACCGCCAGCGCCCACCCGCGCGCTGCCTGTGCGTCGTCCGTCGCGCCCGTCCCGCCGTCGTCGCCGGAGGGAGCCGCCCGCCGCCGCGGAGGAGATGCCTGGCAACGCCCGCCGTCGAGCCGCGGTCGTCCACGCCCGCCGTCGAGCCGCGGCCGTCCACGCCCGTTGTCTCCACGCCGGAGAAGAAGGGAGCGGCAGCCGCGTCCCCGGCCCCGATGCGGAAGCCGCAATCGCGTGGGCGCCGCCTCCGAGCTTGGCCGCCGGGGGAGGGAGCCACTCCGGCGCCGCCAGCCCCGCCGCGATCCGGCATTCCGCCTCCGAGCACCACCACGGCCCGCGCGCGCCCGGCCGCCGCCGCGACGCCCGCGGGGTCGCGGGCGCGCCAGTCCGGCCGCGCCGGCTCCGAGCTTGGCCGCCGGGGGAGGGAGCCACTCCGGCGCCGCCAGCCCGCCGCGCTCCGGCGGTCCGCCTCCGAGCACCACAACGGCCGGCCGCCGCGCGTGGCCGCCGGACCGCCCGCGTGCTCGCCCTTGGCCGCCCGCGAAGCCGGTAGAGGGGAGGGAAAGCAGCGCCGATGAGAAAGCTCGAGCGCGAGGAGGGGGAGGGAGGGGAAGGAGCTCGACGCCGCCCATGGAGGAGGTGAGGGGACGGAGCGGCGGCGAATCGCGCGAGGGAGGCAGAGGGGGTCGATGCGGAGAGGGAGATAGGAAGGAGAGAGAGAGGGGGGGAGATGGTAGTTGGGATGGTTGACTAAAATATAATATAGTTGGTATTGAGTATGAGATATAGAAAATGACGAGTGCAGGGAAACTGATATTGTACTGGAAAATATCGATGACTAGACGGAAATATTCCTTTTAGAGGATGGAGATAGAGTATAACGAGTGCGAATAGCCTGACAAGTGCGGGAAAAGTGAAACTGTACTGGAGAATCTTGATGACCAGGCAAAATATTCTCTTTAGGTGAGGTGTATAGAGTACGAGTGCGGATAGTCTTAGTAGCCATAAGACCAACTCTGCACATACCATTTTCACACAATAGGCATGCAAGTTTCCGAATAACAATCCAGCAATACCAGTCAAATCACAGAATTCAGCAATACCAGTCAAACAACAGAAATTAAATTTAGCTAAGAACCTTTATGGTTCGCAAAGCAGCAACCAGTCAACTATCAGAATTAACTCAATAAAAAATCTACACATAACACAACAGGCGTGCTCTCAAGTCTAAACGGTTGGAGTGCACATGAACGCAAGACAATGGCATGCCAACCCAATCTTCATCTGCTGCCTTGCATCTGCTGAAGCTTCTTCATGTAGAAACCAAGCTCTTCGGGCCGTAACGCGCTGTGCGGGCCGGATGCCAAATTGGAGGCCCAAATGTCCACGTGACCAACCAGAGCACGCGTTGTGCCGCTGTGCAGCGCTTCAGTTTAGTTAGCATGTGTTTGGTTCATGGGACGATGTGGGATGGGATGGGTCGATCCTCTTTTTCGTAGTGTTTGGTTCGGAGGCGAGTAGGACGGATCCATCCCCAAAGAGGAATATTCCCCCAATATCCGGGATGGATCCATCTGCTGAAAACGGGCGGACGGGGGCATCCCACTTCGCCCCCGTCCCGCTTCCGTCTTGCTCCATCCAAGGCAGCGCGTGTGACAGGAGGCCACGAGCAGCGCTACCAGGGGCGTTGGCGGCGGGAGGCCACGCGCGGTGGTGGCCGGCGGGCGCGGCGGAGAGGCCAGCGGGCGCGGCGGCCGGCGTGGAGGCGGGGAGGCGCGACAGCGCGGTGGGGAGGCGCAGCGGCCGGCGGGGTGGTACGGCGATGCGGTGGGGAGGCCTGCGGCCGGCGTGGAGGCGGCGAGGCGCGGCGGCGAGGTGAAGGTCCTTGTTTGGTTTTGGTAATAGAGTGACAACTTAGGTGGACTGATATGTGTTTAAGTGGAATACACAGGTGATTAGTCCACATGTAATTATGTGATGAAGGAGCTCATTGCATATGAGACATGACATGGAGTCATGTGACTAAAGTGGAGAAGATTAAGACAAGACTTGGTTTGATGGACCGGTTGCAAGTGTGAAGAGCAAGTCAGAGGCTAAGCGTTGGACCGCGTGGCGGGATGCTTGAGCGATGACTTGGCACCGATGGACCGATGCAACGGTGAAGAGCAAGTGGAGTCAAGATAGATGAACCAATACGTCGCATGATGATATGAAGTGGATCATATCATTTGTGATGATGTTGGTGCATTTGTGTCATCAACATTGGAGAAGATGGAATGGAATGCGCAAGGTAAAGGTATAACCAATAGGCATTTCATTTAACCGGTCATAGGTGAGTAGAGAAGTGTATGACCGAGTTTAGGATAGATGGTCGTACTATCAAGAGGGGCAAACTTGTTTGCATATCGGTCATCTAGTGCCACTTGATCAATAACTTGCATGGTTTGCATTTAGATGAGTGGCGACTAACTTGGGAAGGACATTGTTGAAAATCTTGTGAAAACCAGTCCTGTCGTGACTGGTCGGACAGTCCGAGGCCCTCGGGCGGACTGTCCGAGACCCTCGAGCGGACAGTCTGTGGCCCTGGGGCGGAGAGTTCGGGAAAAGGAGGAATTGAACTTAAATATCAAATATCTGTGGATATTCCATTCGGTTGGCCGATTGGCGTGTCCGATCGTCCCTCGGACAGTCCGTGATGTGGTCTCGGACAGTCCGTGGTGAGTGTTGATATGTGGGCCCATGTGCGCTGACCTCCCGAGTTGTTGTGATGTCCTCCGAGTGGTTTGGTAAAAGGTCGGACAGTCCGTGGTGGTGGTCGGACAGTCCGTGACCCATAATCTGTGAGAGGACCCACTCTGTCGATCTTTTGAGCGACCTAACATTGCGATGTTGGTAAGATCGAGTTGTGTGATAAAGAGAGTGAAAAACCCTTTGAGAAATGTTTGTGAAAATGCTAACTCACTCACACATAAGGTGGTACACTTATGGAGTTGGCACGTTTGCAAAGGAGTTAAAGTTTGGATGATGGTTATGACTTAGTGTGATCTTAGTTTGCAATTCTTCTTTGATCCAAAGTATTTTGGGTCAATAATTCAGTTGGGTTGGATAGCCCTGTGAATGAGCTTTCCATAGAGTCCAAGATCACCTAATTTGGACATCGGAGCTAAAAGTTATGGGCGTTTTACCGAGTGCCGGCTGTGCTGAAAATAGAGTGATGGACCATCCGCGATCAATGGCGGACAGACTGCAGATAGGTCGGACAGTCCGTAAATTCGCCCAGTTTTACACAGAGACGTTTCTCGATGATCCAAGGGGTCGGACGGTCCGCGGATAACGAGTTTTTGACCGTTTGGATCTCAACGGCTAGTTTTTTGAATGACGGACGGTCCGAGAATGGACTGCGGACGGTCCGAGAATGGACTGCGGACGGTCCGAGAATGGACTGCGGACGGTCCGAGGTAGCCGTTAGAGCTCGAAAAAAATGTGTAACGGTTAGTTTCCCCCTCCCCTCTATAAATAGAAGGGTGCCTGGGCCTTGGGAGGGGTTGAGCACCTTGGGAATGTGTTTCCCATGGTTGTGCTTGCCTTTGGAGTCCACTAACTCACTTGTTCATGCGAGATTGCGAATCCATTGCGAGTGAGTGCGAATCTAGTGCATTGCCTTGAGAGGTTGCATTGAGTGGCACTATGTGTTCGTGTTGCAAGTCGGTTTGCTTGTTACTCTTGGAGGTTGCCACCTCCTAGACGGCTTGGTGGATTGAGGCTCCGTTGAAGCACGCAAGAAGATTGTGCGGTGTTCCAGAGAAGGATTTGTGAGGGGGATTGTGCTCACCCCGCGGGGATCGCGAAGAGCAACTCTAGTGGAGCGTGTCATTGAGTTACCTCACTTGCGAGTGGTGTCTTGGTGTGCCCGGAGTGGCCAGCAGCTTGAGAGCCTTGCCCAAGAACCATCGAAGTGTTGGTTGACACAACGAGGACTAGCTTGGTGGCAAACAAGTGAACATCGGGATAAAAATCACCGTGTCAACATTGTCTACTCTTCTCGGTGGTTTGCATTTCTTGATCACAAGCATTGTACTTACATCCTTATATATCTTGTGCTTGTGTGGTTGCTCTTATAATTAGTTGGCTTGTGTAGCTAGAAGTAGTGATCTTGTGACTAATTTGTAGTTTAATTAGTCTCTTTGCTTAGTTTGTGTAGCTAAGTAAATTGAGCCTTTGGATTAGACTTGTGTAGTCTTGTCCATAGTGCATTGCTAGTGAGCTTAGAAGCTTTGTGCTTTTGTTTACTAGTTGTGTAGGAGCTCCCCGGTGTGTGAAGTACTAGAGGCATAGGTTTGTGTGACCTTGCTCCTAGAATTTATTTGGTGAACTCGTGCTAGCCCGGCACCTTATTCACTTGTTTAGGATCTTTTGTAAGGTGCTAGTGAACATATATAGATAGAGGGGAAGTCTTGGCTAGACCGATAGTTTTAATTCCGCATTTGTTTTGGTTAGCCGATAAGTTAAATTTTTAGAAAGGACTATTCACCCCCCTCTAGTCCGCCATCTCGACCCTACACGAGGCCAGCTGGCAGCACGGCGGGGAGGTGCGGCGTCCGGCGGGAGGTGCGACGGCGGGGCGGGAAGGTGCGGCTTCCGGCGGGAGGTGCGGCGGCGCAGAGAGGAGGTGCGGGGTCCGGCGAACGTGGGTCGTGGCGGTGCGGCTGGTGTGGAGGCGGAGCGGCCGGCCGGCCCGGAGGCGAGGCGACGCGCCTGGTGCCGCAGCAACCGGCCGGGAAGAAGATGACAGGGAAAAAATAAAAAGAAAATTGATTTAAATGGAGGATGATAAGTGGGCTCATCCTATGACATGTGGGACCCACTGAGCAATGAATCTAACGGTGTTACAAACGTTATCCATCCCATATTCTTCATCCCTTCTACCAAACAAAAACTGGGATGACTCCATCCCTATCAACCAAACACGATACGGAACGGTTCCATCCCGAAAAATAGGGACGAGAGCGTCCAATCCTACCTTGTCCCCAAACCAAACACATGCTTAGTCCCACCTCAGCGGGTTTGATTGAGCCTAAGCAGGGAGACGCCTACAAAAGGAGACCGGGGAGAAGGAGCAACTCATATCTTTCCCGGCCTTTTGGCTAAGATCAAGTGTAGTATCTGTTCTTATCAATTTAATATCTGATATGTGGCCACTTTGATATTAAATTTATTTTTTAAGGGGAGAGGCTCACCAAAGTGGCTTGCCACTTGGGCCCTCTAGCGTCGCTTGGGTCTTCCCCAATTCTCTGTTAAAATTTTGTACTGGGCGTCAGCTCAAATGATTTGATTTTTTTTGAAAGAAGAAACGGCTCATGAGGTGTGTTTAGTTCTAAAAAGAGTGGGGAAAGTTCGGTGAAAATGTCACATCGGACACTGTAGACTTTTAATTTGTTTGTGGTAAATATTGTCTTATCATGACCTAACTAGGCTTAAAAGATTCGTCTCGTCGTGTACATCAAAACTATGTATTAGTTTTTTATTTACCCACATTTAATGTTTCATGCATGAGGAGAGAGATTTGATGTGATAGGTAAATAGTGAGGTTTGGAGAGAGTTTTTGAAACTAAACACACCCATGGTGATTTGCGGTGCGTAATAATATTTAGGTGGGCTTGGGCTCAGCCCACTTTCCATAAGGGAATAGATGGCTGGAATATCATGAGCGCCCCCTTCCCATGACGGAAATTATCGTGAGAAAGAAGAGCGAAGCACCAAATCACTCCTATTTTGGTCACTGTTCACCAAGCAGAACCTCCACTTCGGGCAGTCAGGTACTCAGGTGCGAGTGTGTGACTGCGAGGCGGGATAAAAGCACTTCGGTGTAATATATATTTTGAAATCAACTTTCTTATAATGGACCGGTTGTTTAAATTAATCAAAAGCTTCGAATGCCTTTTGTTTTCGTGATATAGGAATCACGCGTCCTTATTAATCATCTTTATTAGTTCTCCAGTTGATCGAGCTCACTGGATTCTACAATCCCGGGCTGTGGCGGCTGCACAACCCCAGTTCTTATTTCTTCGTCATCGTTGCATACAATTCTGTCCCCATCTCACGCCTCACGGGCAGAAGACGACTTTGTAGTTGGTTCCTCCGGGGCAGGTGAAGGTGCTGGTGGCGTCGTCCTTGGGGTAGCTGTACGCGTCGGGGCACTGCCCCTTGAAGTACCTCGAGTAGTTGGTCGGCCCGCAGCTGCTGGCCGCCGACCCGACGCAGCAGTACACGTCCTGCTTGAACACGGGGCACGCGTTGTTGCAGGCCCCGTCCTGCCGGAGCTCGGCGGGGCACCGCGCGTTCACGTCCACGGCGCACCGGGGCCCCCGGTTGCACCCGGAGCCGCCGTCGGGGAGGAAGCTCATGGGCACGTTGAAGCCGTCGATGAGGGAGATGTCGAAGAAGTCGAGGTTGTTGAACTGGTTCAGCGCGAACTCCGCCAGCGTGTTCGGGGAGCGCCGTACCCCGTGCACGCCAGCACCCCGCCGCAGTCGCCCGTGCGGCAGCTGCCGCGGCCGCTCGCGTCGAAGCTGCACCCCGTGCGCGCCCAGATGCGCGCCGCCGTCGTGCCGGCGGGCACGTTGATGGCCCACCTGTCGCCGCGGTTCATCTGCCGCCCGCCGCCCACCGGCACGGCGGCCGCCCACACCGTGAAGGGGCACTGGTTCACCACGGTGAACGCCGCCGCCTCGCCGGCCGCGGCGAGGAGGGCGAGCGTCACGGCGGCGACGACGGAGCTGGTGATCGCGGAGGGCGCCATTGAACGGAGCTGCTGAGATGCAGCGGACAAGAACGCGAAGAAAGGGTGGGTTGCTTAGACATGAGGCGATGGACTGTTTTTTATAGTGGACGGATGAAATGGTGAACGGATTTGGGATGTGGAAAAATGGACAGGTCCGTGCATGATGAATTGATGGTGGCTGGAAAACTTTGAACGCTTCCATGGAAATTCTTGGCAAGATTGACTAGCAGCTACTGTAGCTGAGATTGTTTGACGCTGACACAAACGGGCACGGCTAAAAAGGCGCCACGCGCGCACGAGCTATTGCGGAGAGTTCATACTCGTTCTTGTACTTTGCCATAGCCGAGCTCGGCTTCAACGTCATAGGTTCGTCGTCGTCACAATTGGAATGCTTCTCTGGTTCGGCATTTGAACCTCACGGTTCGAGTGAGGAAGACGGTAAAGCAATCGAATGAGATAAGTATTCCGTAGACATAAGCTCCAAGAAAAATATAAAGATACAAATCACATGCGTCATGGTGTGACATACGGAGCCTGATTTTAAGTGGAAAGATTCGTAATAAGATGCCTTGCACGGCACATATATGGTGCGACCTGGTAATGGAAATGTAAAATCAGGATTGGAGGCTCCAATTTGATTAACAAATGTTACATTATCGTGCGAAATTGGATTGGAGGCTCCAAATTTCGAATCAACGTGGAAATGTAAATGAGCTCTAATTTGATTAACAAGTGTCACTTTAAAGTAGAAACCGGGCATAATCAACCACTACTCCTTCGAGTTTCAGAATATAGATCGCTTTAGTTTTTTATCCTAACATCATCAAACTAATTTTGTTAAATTTATTGTAAAGTGTCTTGATAGAATATTTATTTAGTATTATAAATATTAATCAAATTAAATTGAAAGGAGGTGAACCGAATTAAAATCTGGCCTAGTTGTGTAATCCAAACGGGCATAAGTGAGCTTGTGCCATGAGCAGTTTTAGGTCACTCTTTTAATTTATTTTCTTTTTATTTGTCTTGTTCAGAATATAGGTTGGTTTAGAATTCTTGTTGTTTAAATATTTTTAAATTTATCTATTAATATACCTTTTAAATAAAGACTGACAATAGAAGATCGATGTTACTAAATTTACCATGAAAACTACTTTCAGCATATTTAATCAGTACTCCTTCGGTCTCAAATTTTTTTGTTTTGGGCTCTTTTGTTTTTTTCTAGAAATGCCAGAAACAGGCGGAGTATGATTGAAAGATCATATTTTCATTGAAGAGAAATTGTCAAAGCTTCCCCTAAGACCATGTCAATGTCTTAAACAACCTATATTTTGAACTGAATGTGGTATTTTACTTCCTTCAAAATCTAAATCAGTTTATTTGGATGACTTTTAGATCCACCCAATAGCCATGAAAAAAAATGCATCTTGCTGCAGCACTACCATTTTTGCCACTGTTTAGCAGCACCGGGCTACAGCAGCCAGCAACCATAGGATAACACACGCACGGCTCTCATCACCCGCTCCTTCCCTCCATGGCTTCCTTCGCATCACCAATGGCGATGGGTGGCTGAAAAAAAGGGAGCTCCCCAAACCCACCTGCCCCATGGCTCCGCTCGCCTCCCCTACTCTCCCATCCCGCGCCCCTGGCTTCCTCGCCGCCCCCGCCATCCGCAGCGGGCGGTCTCCACACCTGCTCAGCCCGTCGCGGTCCACGTCCCCACTCCTCTCCTCCGCCCCCGCAGGCTGCTTCTCCCGCGCCCCTCACGCGCCCTGCAGCGCCGCCCGCGAACGCCGCGGCGACGCCGTGCGGGTAAGGCTTCCGATTCCCGTCTCTAGCTCAATGCAGTGTCCTGTTTTTGGTCTCGATGGTTCGGCTGTTGACGCGGGCCGCGGCGCCCGGGGTTTGTGCTGCTGCGCTTGCGCCAATCGAGTGTGCGGAGTGAGAGATCATGTGGATACGAATTAGATACGGGAATCTCATGGTGGCTCAGCAACATTATACATTATATGTACCAGTGTTAGTGCGTAGCACCATTACATTCAGGCAAATTGTGCTGCTATTTCGGTATCTCCTTTAGGTTAGACGGCTAGAAAGTGGTGTACATGTAACAACTAACAAGTATACATCATAAATTAACTTTCGTCAACTACATCTATTCGACGACTCTGTTAAGGCAGATTGGGGATTGGAGGGGCATATTATAGAACTGGTGTTTCTGAATGTATGGTTCATATTTGCACGGAAATTTTGGAATCTGCTTGAGTGTGTTTTTGTCTGCTTGAAGTGTGTTGTGAGCTTGTGAATGTAGGAGTCAATTGTGCTGAAGTAGACCTGGCTGGCAGGACAGTAGGAGTGGCTTTCTAAATTTGTCCTTAACTCTGTTTCTAGCCCTGTTGCTTGGCTTATCAGCCACCAGCCAGCAAAACACTTGGAGACTGCAAACATGAATGACAATCAATTTGTTAGCTACTAGGAGAGTGCACATACAGATGCAAATCAGCTGGTTCAGTCAGCCATAGTTGGACAGAAAAAGAGTGCTAATTAGCCATACTTGGAGCCATGTACAAGTTAAACCTGGTTTCACACTTTTAAAACTTCTAGTTTCTATATATTTGTTCGTTTCCCTTATAATTTCTTCAGCATTCTAGTCATTACCTTTGACTGCACAAATGAAATTGTGCTAAACTGTTAGTAAATGCAGAACACAAAGCACCTTACTAAGTAGCTATCCAATCTGGAATTGTGTATTGAGCTCTTGGGCTAATTGGAGGACTATCACAAGTATAATGGATATGAATATATGGTTACTCTTGCACTGTATTGTGTTGCTTGAAGACAGTTTTCATGAGAAATATGAACGAATGACCTCATTGCTGTTATTATTGAGGGCATCACTGTATTCATACCTTTGTTGTATAGTATTACCACATTGATCTCAAGTGATCCCTCATACAGACATTCTCTCAAGCTGATGCTGCTGGACCAGCTCCTTTATCAAAGACTCTGTCAAACCTCAAGGATTCCTGCTGGAGATTTCTGAGGCCACACACAATTCGAGGAACTGCTTTGGGATCCATGTATTATTTTACTGTTTTCATGACTATCTTTTGTTGGTTTGTGTAGCTCTTATCGGGTTTTATCAACTTGCTTGGGACTAAATGCTTTGTTTGTTGCTTTTGGATCCATGTGATGTTCTATTTTTCTAGTGTTGGGTTTGTGTTGGTAATTAGGCCGTAATTTTTCCTTTAGTACTGACTTCATTGGATTGACGACTTCATGCAGAACTTTGGTTGCTAGAGCCTTGATAGAAAACTCCCACCTGATAAATTGGTGGTTGGCATTCAAAGCATTCTACGGGCTTGTAGCGTTAATCTGTGGCAATGGTTACATAGTTGGGATCAATCAGATCTATGATGTTGCTATTGACAAGTATGTACAATCCTTCCATGGCTTGGCCTTATTTTAGTACCTAAAATTCTGGTGCTATTACAAACTACCACTGGTAGTCAAATATTTCCTACAATTGCTTATTGTATTAACATTTCTGCTTTATGCTATTGGACAGGGTAAATAAACCATATCTACCCATTGCTGCTGGTGATCTCTCAATTGAGTCAGCATGGCTGTTGGTCGTATTATTCGCAGCTGCAGGCTTTTCAATTGTCGTGTCAAACTTTGGACCTTTCATTACCTCTCTATACTGCCTTGGCCTATTTCTTGGCACTATATATTCCGTTCCTCCATTCAGGCTGAAGAAATATCCGGTTGCTGCTTTTCTGATCATTGCAACGGTACTTGGCTCACTCCTCTCTCTGTATTTCCTTTAATAGCACCAGCGAAATTTTTGTTCTTTTTTATGGTTTATTCATTCTTAACATAATTGGTATTGAACTGCTGTTGATTAGATTATGTGCTTGGTAAAAGTAAAAGTAAACTTAATGCAAAAAGGAAAATATCTCAGAAATTAGTATGTACTAGTATACTACTATATGTGCATGTGCCGCATGTATCGTGGCTATAAAAAAAAGTTCAGTTCCTGCAGTAGTTGCCTACAACAGAACATCTAGCTCTTTCGATTCAAATCTTATGGGGGCCGACAAAGTTGTTAGATATGTACATGTACCTTGTAATGGAACTATGCTTTTTATTGAACATCATTAAGAAGACGGCAGTAGCATCAAACCTATTTGTCAAGTGTTAACATAGCCTTAGTTGGAGCTAATAGTACTGAGATCTAATAGACAAGGTCGTCTACGCATTCTTGCGCATGCTAATTATGTTTTCATGATCTTGGGGGATCCTTATGGAAAACGATGATGAGTTGAGAACTCAAATTTCTAAGATATATATTTGTTGGAAGAAGAGAAATAATAGTGTGACTAGCAACTCACCTGTACCATTACTGTTGCAATGTCTTAAAAAAGGTACCTTGCAAGACTTCCTGGAAAATAACTAAATACTGCCAGTGCCAAGTTGCCTCAACTTTGTTCTGTTTATTTGCTAGAATTTTTTACTTCCGAAGAAGTTCAATGCTTTCTTTCCAACTCAGACATGATATAGATTCATCAGAACTTGTTAATTTATCTCTGTTTATGCTGCATAACCTTGTTTGCTAGATTTCATGGCATACATATGAATATATTTTTGACAAGAGAAACTCACCTTTCAAAGTTCTTTATTAGGTTCGCGGTTTTCTTCTCAACTTTGGCGTGTACTATGCTACTAGGGCTGCGCTAGGTCTAACATTCCAATGGAGGTAAATAGTCTCTGGAAATTTCTGTGGAACTGTTCTTGCATTCAGCGTTATATGTAGACATTCCTTACATCTTACTTAATAGAACTGGTAAAAGTTCTGTTGCTTCTAATTGCAGACAAACATTCAGATATGCCATGATGTCTAACGCCACATGATATCTTTCTTTCTGCAGCTCTCCTGTTGCTTTCATCACATGCTTCGTGACCCTCTTTGCTTTGGTCATTGCTATAACCAAAGATCTCCCTGATGTTGAAGGGGATCGCAAGTGAGTTTCTCATTTTACATTGTCCTATAGTTGTGTCGGCATTTTTTCTTTCTCTAGTGAAAGATCATTCCAGTTTGTTGGTTGATTTCGGACATCAGTGGTAGCGGTAGGTCCCAAAACTCTGATATCAGTTAAAGGGAAACACAAAATATTCTCTTTCCTAGGTGCATGTGTTTTAATGCACATGCATATCTGCACATTATTATTGAGGGTCATTACAATCTTCTTACTAACACCTAAATCAGTCGGTGAAAACACCTAGTTATCAACTCAAAATTGTAAAGCAGACAATGATGTTTTGAGCCTGTGATATTTATGTTACATTTCTCGAAGTCATGCCATGTGGTCTGAGCCAGGTTGGTCCAAGGGTTGTGTGAGGATTTTAACTTGGGATAGTATGTCTAAAATAAGCGAAGTACAGGATATACAAGGATATCATGAATATAAAAGGTTGAAAGTTGAAACCTGCATGTATTCCGTTGTGTGCGATCAGGAATTCTAAGCTACCCTTTGACTGAGTTTCTTTTAAGATTGGCTAACAGCAGGCAGTAATCTACCAATTATATCAAGCCTTGAAAGAAACATAAATGATTGAATTGCTGACATTCTACTTATAATGTTTTCCCCCACCAGGTACCAAATATCAACTTTGGCAACAAAGCTTGGTGTCAGAAACATTGCCTTCCTTGGCTCTGGTTTGTTGGTAGCAAACTACATTGCTGCTATTGCTATAGCTTTTCACATGCCTCAGGTTGCCCATTGACCTCCCCTGTAGCTTATTTTCCCCTTCCAGCTAGAGAGACACAAACACAACAAGTGTTGTACATAATATGCATTTTACTATCATTTACAGTACCTCATTGTTTTTTGCATACCATTAATTCAACTCTAGTAGATGCTTAGATGATAGAAACACAAATCCATCATACTACTACTTCACTGCCACTCACAGCTATAGTGCATACTTCCATAAATAGTGTTATGCTTGGAAGATGTAAAAAACCAGCTGTATAGGTATATGCACCATCTAAGCCTCCAAAGGGCATCAAGATTTGATCAAGTGTATTGCAATGATTAGCAAACAGGATGGTGTTTTGAATTTTCAAAGTTATTGTTAATCTTGAGGCGTATTCAATTATGGTAATCTTGCACTTTTTTTATATAATTCCTCAACTTGATTTATTTATTTTTGTTTATATTTATGCTGTAACATGCATTTGCATCAGACTCTTAGTAATGATTTGCCACACTAATTTTGTGCAACTTTTGTTCAGTACGCCGAATAGTCTTAAAGAATGGTTTTATATTTCTGAAGTGTATCAGCATGCAGATTCTTTATCTGAAGGATCGCTGTTCTTTCCATTGGATTTTCCAGAACATTATGCATGGTTCAATATAGGTAGTGTTACCTGGCCCCTTTTGCATTAATATGTTCTAATTTGCAGGCTTTCAGGTGCCCTGTCATGGTTCCTGTGCATGCTGCCCTTGCAGCTGGTTTAATTTTCCAGGTAAACATGTTGAGTTCTATGAATGATCGATCCTACAGCGTATGTTCTCTTAACTATTCTATGCAAGCCTGTGTGATTAGTGAATTGGATTGATCAGTATTGTTTGTTACCTTGCTCCTGTGGCGTGTGTGTTTTAGTTCTGACTTTTTTGTTCTTACCATGATTTCAGACATGGGTTCTGGAGCAAGCGAAGTACACTAAGGTGAAGCTTTCAACTTACACTTTTCACAGTTAAAGCATATAGAAAATTCAAAACTATTCAGAAAAGAAAAGATTTTAGTGACTGAAAATGCTAGCGTGTGGGCTTGCATGTATTTTGCTCAGACAACAAATAGTTGTCTTTTTTTATCTTTAATGCAATTATTATCTAAAAGTACTTATCTTCAATTCTTCTTGGTATGAAACATGGCCGTTCAGTGCCTTAGGTAAGGAAATATGTCTAACCTAAGTAATCATTGTTTTTGACTTGCATTGTGTATTTGGTTAACCTTTTTTCTTCTTGGAAGATCACTTGCGAAAGCAATTGTGATATCTCATGGGACAAAAACTTACTATAAAAGGATGGTTTTTTGTTTAGTGCATTTCTGATACAGAAGTTTGCTTTCATCTGTTTTGCAGGATGCTATTTCGCAGTATTACCGGTTCATTTGGAATCTGTTCTATGCTGAATATTTCTTTTTCCCATTAATATAGAGCCTAGAGGTAACTTTTTTCCATTGGCGTTCGGACCTACTTTTGCAAGTCCCTTTTATTCTGACATTTATTCACATAAAAATTGTCAGGTCTGGTAGTTCAACATGGGCTACGGCCTAAATGACGGGAGCAAATTAAAACAGGGAGAAGTCGGTAAAGTGCAGGGTCGCAGTAGGCGGATACCCCTTTTTTGTGCATATAAAACGTAATTGTTGTGTATATTTTGTATGGAAACAAGAAAGCGGTGGTGTTACAAGGATCCTGAACTGTAGGAGCTTTGGAAGCCTTTGTGGTGCTGCACTGATGAAGGCATTGTTGGAGCTGGGGAAGTTGGCTTTGGTACAAAATCCAACAGTGTCCCGTCCTGTAGCGACTTGTTTGCCTGCTTGTTTGGGAGTGCTTGAGCATAGGTCTGAAGTCGATGGAAGCTCAAGCTCTGGTCCCAAACAGGTGGTGGTGGTGGAACCATGGAAGGCCAAGCCAAGCTTGTTTCTTGTCGCTCGAGGCTAAGCTACTATGCGAGACTTATTTTGACAGCGTGTCCTGTCACGAAGACAGACTGTAACTTTAACTGTTGTACTAGCAGGAACCACTGTAATTTCCACAGTTCTGAAAAACTGAAACTCTCCCCACGTGTATGCTCACAACCTTCTGCATCATGGCTTCGTGGTGCAACTGGCTTCGTATCGTATCATACGGAAGCAATGCGGGCAAAGAGCCAAAGAGCTCTGCTGCAGTACAACCGCCAGCGGTTGCACGATGTCCTCCGCAGTCGGTCACACCGTGGCACCGTGCGACGAGACGGCTGTTCGAGCGGAAGTTGTGGATCGGCCTGCCGGTGCTGGTCCCGGCTCGCATAAACGCATTGTCGCGTGCGGCCTGGCCCCGGCGACAGGGACGGCCGACCCGGGCCGGGCTGTTGTCTGTTCGTTATTCTGTTCCCAGCGCGGGAGGTAGGCTACCCGGGTTCCGCTGCTGCTGTCCCCGGACTCCCGGCCCGGGGTCGTCCTCACCGGCCGGCGGCCGCAGCTACTGCCAATCTACCATCCACACCTACCTCTACGCCCCCACGTCGCGTCGGCGTCTGGTAGATCTGCGGGCAGGATCTACACGAACCCGAACGCACGTGCCACGCACGACCAATTCACAGCGGATGAAAGGACCAAGGACCCTGATTCGTCGGGTGGATCCGGGTCAACGTTACGGCCTCGGGAGCAGTGATTCTCGCACTCGGAGGGGCATAACTCGTGTCACGGTCAGTGTCAGTCTCGATGCTCCGAAAGAACACGAGAAACGACGGTCTCGAGGGGTGTTCGGTTCCACGGACTGAAATTAAAACGGACTAAAATTAATCTCAAAACGGACTAAAATTAATCTCAAAACGGACTAAAGATTCAAATCCTTGGGACTAAAACCCTAAAAGAGACTAAAACTCTTTAGCTCCACAAGAGGAGCTTATAGGGACTAAAACCACTACTTTTTCACTGGATGCCCCTCCCCCACCTGCCGGTCCACTTGTTCCCTTTTAAGTCCATGGGCAAAGTAGTCTTTGCGCAAGCCATTAAAGCAACTTTAGTCCCTTTTAGTCTAATGATCCAAACAGCAATTTTAGTCCCTAAGAGACTAATTTTAGTCCCTAGGAACCAAACAGACCCTTAGTTACTCCCGATTTGGGACTGCGCCGGCTGACGCGCGTTAGTCGGCGCACTGTAGCATTTCGTTTGTATGTACGAAAATTTGTTTAAAAATTTATTAATTAGGCTCAAAATGTTCATCTCGTAGAGTACAACAAAACTGTGCAATTAGTTTTTGATTTCATCTAAATTTAATACTCCATACATGTTATGACATTTTGATGTGATGGAGAATCTTCTTTTTGCATAGTAAATTTGGGAGTAACTTTTTAGAACTAAACAAGGCCGAAGCTACTGTGCGCGGAAGTACACGTACACAGTGTAATAGAGGTGGTGTTTAAATGTTAGAATTGGGAGGTTGAATTTGGGAGTAAGACGTCACTTCGTAATCATTGCGCTACTGTAGCATTTCATTTGTATTTCTGAAAAATTATCTAAAAATTGATTAATTAGGCTCAAAATGTTCGTCTCACAGAGTACAACAAAACCGTGTAATTAGTTTTTTATTTCATCTATGTTTAATACTCCATGCATGTTATGATATTTTGATGTGATGGAGAATCTTCTTTTTGCATAGTGTATTTGGGAGTTGCTTTTTGGAACTAAACATGCCCAGAATTTGGATTATTCGCAAAAAAGTTATGATGAGGACATCACCGGCTTAGATACGACCATGTTAATGGCTTGCAAACCAAAGGTGAATCAATCCTATATCACAGTTATTGTTGGTATATTCGATGAATTGATGCTGCGCCATGATGTGTGTTCAATGTCATTTTGTGAAATATATAGCTGGATCAAAACGAGTGTTAAACATATATGGAAGGCATGGAGGACCAAAGAAGTTGATTGAGGACCAATTTTAAGTATTCCCACGTTCCCCATCATGCTACCACGTTACATTGGCCCAAGGAAGGAAAGAGACCAAATCCAACACGTTTTGGAAAGTCTGGATTCGGACTGCATGAAAGTTCTGACTTGCGACGGCCGCCACGATTTCATCCGGACTCCGTTTTGGGCGTTTAAGTACTTGATGGAAAGCTATTCAAGTTTACTTTCAGATGGATCCGGACTCACCTTCATATCTGCTCGGACGCGGCCGCAATCGTCGATTTACTACCGAGACTTTTTCTGCCCACGGTGCCGCGTCACCTTATTTTGGGCCAATGGGCCATGTATCAAGTTGGGTCCATTAGGGGCGCGTCCTAGGGTTGTAGGACGACCCAAACCTCTTCCTGGTCGTCCTCCACCCTCTTTTATACCTCCATAGCCGCCACAAACAGATTGAGTTTTGTTTAGATCAAGTTTAGCCATTGCTACTTGCTTGTAAGCGCGCGTGCTGGTCCAGCCGCCCGTCTTCGAGTCGACGGAACCCCCCCACTTCGTTGGTGATTGAGTTTGAGATTGCGACACTTCATTCCCATCTAGTAATTTCAGTTTTTGTATCATACTTGTTCTTGCTAGTTCTTCGATTACTTGCAGGAACGGGTGTCGCGCTCCACAAGATCGCGACAGCCAAAGGAGGTGGTGTATCGGTCGCTAAGGCGCAGTCTTTGGAAGGTTGTAGTCGGGACGTGAACGTCGTCTCCTCCAATCGAATTATCCCCCACGCCTCTCATCGAAAGATCGGGCACAAACCCCAGCGGGTCCCCATCAGTTGGTAATCAGAGCGAGGTTTATCGGTGAGAGACTCTCAATTCTTTGCTGATTTTAATTTTCTACAGTCCAGAAAAGCCAAAAACTATTGGGAGTAAAATAAAGTCTCTTCTCCAACAGTTCCCAAAAAATTGCCCCAAATGCTTCCACATCATCAATATGTGGACCCAATGCTTGACTTTTCCCTTCGTGAACAGTAACCATGAGATTAGGAGGGTTGGGAGTGCAGAAAGCTGCCCAAAATCTAGCCCACTTTTACTCTTTTTTTTTGGACTGCAGAAAGATTGGGAGTATCTTTTGGGAACTGTTGGAGAAGAATTTTTTACTCTAGATCTAAAATTTAAAATTTGACTTTTGGGTATGTATTTTGGGCATTCTTGGAGATGCTCTTATATTTTAGAACGGAAGGAGTACAATTTTGTTTTCAAAAGAAAACAGGAGTGTATTTGTATCACATTTGTTTGCAGTTCTGAAATGTTGGGTCTTGGCAGCCTGGAGACTGGGAATTTTGGAGGACGAAATGGCCCGTCTGCTAGCGAAAAGCTGAGCCACGATGAAAAAGATAGCTCTGCGTTGGCACGGCGAACGCTCTGCTTCGAGCTCGTCGTGCCCTTTTCTTTACTGAGATGCGACATGCTGACCGGCGTCCTTTCCATTTCAAAAGGGGGAAAGGTGAAAGTAAAACATGGGCGAAACAATTTGAATTCACATGTTCCCGCGGCGTGAAAAACGCAACAAGTCTCTATTGTATTATACACTACAAACTTTTTTTCCATCACGGAGCCTGGATCCGGTTTCTTCAAGTTTCTCGTTCCATGGAACTGAAACGTGTTTGACGAAAAATGAATATGTGAATTTCAGATAGTAGTAACTGACAGGCAGGGCTGTCCGTCGGAAATTAGCAGTAGTACCGGTGGAATTTTGTATGCAACTCTCCAGAGTTCAGATGATCCGTCTTCCAAATTAAAAAAGAAGAAGAAGAACAACGATTGGATCTTTGTATGAACATGTCCCATGTGTCCTACGACACTTAGTATGATCCAAACGATAGTTTAAGGGAGCCGCACTTTTGGAATTTTCATTTGCACATGCGTTTGGGGTGCCGGTCAGGTTTTGGAAAGCTGTGGCCCAATCTGATTATGGATGACTTCGGTTTGCAATTGCATTGGTCGCGTCAAGCAAGTGCCGTTCGTAAACAAAGGAAAATAGGAGTGTCTCCTCCAAATTTCACCATTGGCTCGAGGAAATAAACTGTTGATTTCCTACTGGAAACAATACAGTTGATTGATATATCGAGCGGTGGAATCGATATGCCCATGAATCCCCATCCCCCAGTTTGGAAAAAAAAAGAACATAGTGAATTCTAGAACTTGGATCTTCTGTGGGGCATTGTTGGGTAACACCTGTGGGTTACTTGACTTCTTGAGTTGTTATATCTAGTTTCTTATGCATTTTAGTAATTTCAATAAAAATTGGTTACAACAAATACACATAAGATTCTAAAATATTCTAACCAATACATCAAAATTCATGTGTTTTTGTTGTATACTTGACCGGCTCGTATAGTATTGTGTGGTACACTTGTACTAACTTGTCATCTAGAGACATCCATCAGACAATGACAAAAGAACAAAAAGAAAATAGATAATGGGATAAGTTAATATAGAATCATATTAATGGCCCATTTCACAACTTTCTTAAATTAATGATGGTCTTACTACAACTTCTTACCGTATTTTTTTATTGGTCACACTACTATGTCGGGCTCGACAACTTTGAAAGACGTAAGCGTCGGCAAGATATCGTTTTTTCAGTTGGCTGGCACTGTACGATCGCTCGCTGCTAGACCTCAAACTGTTTTATGGCGGCATGGCCTTTGCGACATAGATAAATGCGCCTTTTGTGCATAACATAGTGAGCTTTAAACATCTCCTAACAGGTTGCGTACACAATCGATAAACTTGGCACTTGGTTTTCTGTCAGGTAGGGCTCTCAACATCGACACCCAAACAAGAGTCCCCATTGGTGAGTGGTGGCCGAGGGCACGGAAAAAGGTACCCAAGGAGAAGCACAAGGGGTTTGACTCTCTGATTTGGTTGGTCGCTTGATCGCTTTGAAGAGAGCGTAACATAAGGGCGCATGATCGAGTGGCCTTTATACCATCAAGTTTGGCCCCTTTGATTTTGGAGGAGGCTAGTGTGTGAACTAGAGCCGGCTTTACCGGGTTGCACACATTTCTCAGTTCTTAATCTCTTTTTTTATTTCTGATGACATCTCGGTACCACCTATAAACCCTTAATAAAAACTTCACTTTTCATAATGAAAAACATGGTAGACACGCTCTAAAAAAATCAATGATCCCATTGGATAGTTAAGAGTTTAGCTATAGCTGCTATCCAAACGAAACATATATCAACTTTATAGTTGATGGAGGGTCCAACTTTAGTTTCACCGCAAGCCATGTCACATGACTCATGAAATTAGATTTTGAGTAGCATCTCTTGGCACCTCTATCGGTAAAATATGCAATGTGAGGTGCCTCTAATATATTTTTAGATATATATATTCATGCCACGGCACATGTGAGATAAGTGTGTCGACATGATTTGTATACGAGAAAAACACCTAGTAACGTTGCCAAAGCTCAATTTAAGATTCCAGCCAACCCACAGGGTGGCCACAGGAGTGTGTGACCACAGAAACGCTGGCCTGGCCTGGACTGTCCTTCGCCGCTCCTCTGGAACCTGCACACTGCACACCTCCCAACTCGTCGGTCCTCACAGCCATCACGCTCCCGCTACCACGCCTCCTCCAGCGATCAAAAGCTCCGGCTTTGATTCCTCCTCCCTCCACCTTTCCCACCTCTTTTCCCTGTTAATTTATCCTCCGTGTCCCCTCCCCTCCACGAAACTTAATCGGATCTCGCCGAGCTCTCGGTCAATCGCTCGCATTTCTTGGAGAGATTGGTTTTTAATGGCGCTTATTGTGAAGTGTTTCGAGTTAAACCTCCAAGAAACAGAGGGAAGCTAGAGAGCCTCCGAAGCCAGGAAGGCAAGAACACGCTCAGGTACGCCGTACACGGGCTCCAAAGCCTCCTCGGATTCTCTGCGTGCTGCCTCAGTAGAGCGGGGGGAGGGGGGAGAGCTTCCCGTTTCCCATCATCCCCTCGCAGGAGTCAGTCTCCGCTCTCCATTCCCCCAGTTCGTGCTCGCTTCTATTGTCGGCGGCGGCGGCAGCGGCGACCGCGGTTCGTCCTGCTCCGCGGCGGCTTCTTAGTGCCATCTCCGTCTGTGGCGAGTTCCTCGGTTCGCATGTCTGGAAAGGGAGGAGGAGGAGAAAGGGCTCTTCTTTGAGGACAAAATCAGGTGGCCATATTCTCTTTCCTTGCTGATTTTGTTCCCCTTTTCTTTCTTGTACTGTTGTTGAGACTACGATATCGCCGTTTGTTGCGTCCTTTTGGACCCTTGTGATCTTTCTTCTCGTGACTTTCTACCAACCGAGGTTCCCTCTAGAAAAGGGCGCCATTTTAGCCAATAAACGGCGAATGAAGTGTTCTTGAAGCCTTGTTCATATGGTGCCTAAAGGAATTTCTAGGTGTTCGTTGATCTCTGCTCTTGTTCCCTGATCACTGTTCGCTGTTATTCTGTCCATGGTGGTTTATTTCGCGAGTTTTCTAAGTTATAGGCTTGAATTGTTCATGAATGTGTGGCGATAGAAATTGGGAATCTTTTGCCCTTATGATTTAGGGGTGCCTACTCATTGCCGCAATCTCTCCATTTATTAGCAGCTAAAAGATTTTCCCCATAATCCTCGCCGCAAAAAAATGATTTCCCCGTAATCTGGGGGTGAAATTAAATTAAAAGAAGTTAGTGCCACTGGACAAGTTCATTAGACCGCCTGACTATGCTGTACTCTAAGTTTGTTGCTCCGAGCTGAAGATTTAGGTAAACCTGAAAATTGATTTTCCAGTACTATTTTAACGCATACCCCACTTATGTGGATGCATTCTACTTGCACTTGGTATCATCAGTGACTTTTTTTTGAACGGATGGAAGCTTACGCTTTCCCAAATTTTTATTAGAAGACAGTTGGCCCTGTTTATAAGGAAAACTGGGCCCGAAAACCATACAACTTCGGTCCGAAGACCGTACAACTGGAGAGGTATTATACCATCTCATACAACTCCGGTCCATCGACCGCACAACTCAAGGGGTAGAAAACCCCGAACAACTCTACAACTCTTGTCCGCATACCATACAACTCCGGTGGGTTGGATTGAGACATCAACCATCACCGCACAACTCAACTGAAACGACCCGGCGGGCTGGATTGGGACATCAGCACACACCGCTCTAAACAACTCAAACAAACTTTGCTCGGTTGTCGTCAACTCGAGCCAACTCTGCTCGGTCGGATTGGGACATCGACACGAGCTACCACACACAACTTCCACAGCATAAAAACTCTCTTCTTTTCTACCCTACCACTGCCATTGACTGAAACCCCTCTTCTTTTTTTTTCTTTTTCTTTTTTTGTTTTTTTAACAAAGAAAAGGAAAACAAAG
The DNA here is from genome assembly GCA_033239725.1 of Echinochloa phyllopogon. Lineage (NCBI taxonomy): Eukaryota > Viridiplantae > Streptophyta > Magnoliopsida > Poales > Poaceae > Echinochloa > Echinochloa phyllopogon. Next base: position 51,706,829 of record BTCW01000002.1, read on the forward strand.
AGAAAGGACAAAGAAAAACACCCTCACACAAGACCCCTGGCGACACAGCTGCCCCAGAAGAAGGCGAAGTCCACGCTGGAGATACTCGACGTCGCCTTCAGGAAGGACATGACACTCGAAGCGCCATCAACATCGTCCCAAAAGGGAGAAGTTTTCACTTGCATCTTCACCGCGAAGCGACGAAATGGTTGGCACCACTAACCTCACCACCATGGCGCTACTGGGAAAACCTACGCACGACCCTTGTCAACGGCACCACCACGATGCCGCCAGCAAGCATTTGTGCAAACCGTCATCGGTCATGCCACCACGGCACCACCGACACATTCGCTGCAGGAGGAAGGCGGCCCGGGCAACCAGTTACACCACCATGGCGTCTCTGGTGCGCCGTCACTCGACCGCTGCCAGCCGCACCACCATGGCGCCGCAAGCACAAGCCCAAGCAAGCCACCGCCGGCCGCGTCACCAAGACGCCACCGAAGCACACCTCCACAAAACCATCCTCCCGAAAGGAAGACCTGCAGACATACCCGAGTTTCCTTTGGTAGCCAATAGCCGCTGCCGGCGTCGGCTCGTGCGCCCCGGCCAACGCTGGGCCCAAGCACCCCCGCGCGCCCGGCGTCCGCTCGCCGGCCGCGGTCAACGCGCCGCTCGCGCGCTGCCCGCGCCGGCCGTCTCCACGCCTGGGGCCGTCGCACGCGCAGGAGGTCGGCTGCCTCGCGCCCGGGCCGTGTGCCGCCATCGGGCCGCTCACCGCCGGATCCGGCCGACGACCACCAGCAGGGCGCGGATCTGGCCACCCCTGCCGCGGATCCGGCCGCCCCTGCCATGGATCTGGCGGTGGTCAAGCCCCTGGAGCTAGGGTAGAGGAGGAAGAAGAAGGCTAGGAAAGGGAGAAGGAAGGGGGTAGGAGGGAGAGGGCCCCGCCGCCACCCTCCTTGCTGCTCGCCGGGCTTCCGACGGGCAGCTCCGGCGGCGGCGGCGGAGGCGAGGAAGCGGACGGCGCGGACTGGCTGGGGGCGGCGGGGGGGAGCCGCCCGTGTCGCCCAGCAGGACGACGCGGGGGCGTGGGGGGAAAAAGTCCTGCAAACCTATCCGGTAGTATCATCAGTGACTTTCATAGCTTAAATATCTCCCTCATGTACAGTTCTCTAATCTCAAGTTAAGAGTTTCTACATATAGTAGTTTTGAGTTCTGGTTAAATGAACGAAATAATCACCTTTTTTTTTGTTGCTGTTTCAGCTTTTCTGGAGAGCTTCTGGAGTATCCCTTCACAAGTAATCAGATCCTTGGGGGCAACAATATGTCGCCCAAGGGACTACAGGGTGTGGTTATGTTATTAATGCTCATGGTTCTTGATGTTTCAGGTAATCCAGTTCACCATATTAGTTATTAAGTTTGCAGTAACTAGATATGGTTTTGAATGAGTAGTGCAAAAATTATACTGCTGACTGTAGAAGTACGGCGGAGCAAAAAATATTCTATGTTCTACATAGATGTGAAAAAAAATTCTTTATTTACCGTATTTGTAGTACCTCATTTTGATTTTCCTGAATGTGCTGGAAACTAGTTTGAACCGAGAAATAGGTTCTACATATATATATAATCCATATGTTTGCATAACAATCATTGTTACAATTTGTTGTAGGTGCATTTGTTGGTATCACTATTGGCAACGATATGTCGAACCTACCATCAGCAACAGACATAGTGGCTATCCTTAAAGCAAAGAAGATTCAACATGTTCGCCTGATTGATTCAGACCATCAGATGTTAACTGCCCTTGCAAATACTGGAATAGAAGTGATGGTTGGGGTTCCCAATGGTCAGCTACTTCGTGTGGGGCTATCTCCTTCAACAGCTGCTGATTGGATTAACAAGAACGTCGCTGCTTACGTTCCAGCAACTAACATCACATATATTGCAGTGGGTAATGAGGTTCTTACCAACCTTCCGAATGCAGCCCCTGTTCTTGTACCTGCACTGCAATTCCTCCAATCAGCACTGTTGGCTGCAAACCTCAATACTCAGGTGAAAATTTCAAGTCCGCATTCAATGGATATGATCTTGAAGGCATTTCCTCCCTCCACTGCCACTTTCAATTCGACATGGAGCACAATAATGTCTCAGTATCTTCAGTTTCTGAAGAATACAGGATCTTCCTTCATGCTGAATGCCCAACCATACTATGGCTACGTTGGAGGGCAAGGCGTATTCCCCTTAGAGTATGCACTGTTCCGCTCACTCAGTCCTAACAGTCAAATTTCCGATCCCAACACCAATCTTTTCTATACCAATATGTTTGATGCAATCATTGATGCTACTTACAACTCAATCCAAGCAATGAATTTCACGGGGATTCCTGTTCTGGTCACAGCTTCTGGCTGGCCATGGCGTGGTGGGCCAAATGAGAAGGCTGCTACTATTGATAATGCTTTGGCCTACAATACAAACCTCATACGTCATGTACTGAATAATTCTGGTACACCTAGCCAACCAATGAATCAGTCGAGCACCTACATCTTTGAGCTATTCAACGAGGATCTTCGGTCAGGACCTGTATCAGAGAAAAATTGGGGGATTATGTTTCCCAATGCAACCACTGTGTACTCTCTATCGTTTGTGGACGTGACCTCAACTATCCCAGAATCACCAGCTCTGCGCGGGATGTTTTGTGTGGCAAATTCAAGTGCACCCCATAGTTCACTGAAGCATAGTTTAGATTGGGCATGTGGCCCTGGCTCTGCAAACTGCAGTGCAATTCAGCCTGGACAACCATGCTATGAATCAGATAACATTGTAGCTGTTGCATCATATGCTTTCAATGATTACTATCATAGAACACAAGCTAGTGGTGGTACATGCAGCTTTAATGGCACTGCAATGATAACATCTACTGATCCAAGTAAGCTGCATTCTGCTCTTCTATACTCAGTAGGGTATGGACGTACGGTAGAAATTTTTTTGCACAATTATTGATTACTCCGTATGGGTTTCAGTAATTACTTTTGTAGTTTTGTTGGCTAATAATTTGTAGTTGCCCTTTATGTCAGCGCTAAAGCGATATTTCAGAAGACCAAATTTAGCACTGAAATGCTTGAAGGACTCAAGGTCCTTGTTATGCAAAATTTAACCCAACCATTAGCTACCACAGCTGTTTGAATCTGATTTCTATTGCACAAAAGCCTTACTTTTCTTCTGTTTTTATTATCATTAGGCGAGAGTTCTACACTTGTAGCTAGCCAGTGCTGAATCTCTTGTTGATCTGTTATTGTGTTTCCACCAGCAATGATACAGTCCTAGAAATGTACAGTACCCTGCAAAGCAAGCCCTACTTGCGCAAATTTCGGTAGGGATCATGTAAATAATCTGGCAAGCATTTTACCTAAGATGTTTGTCCCATTAGGCCAAATAAACCATATGTAGGGATGTGGCTAGCCAGCGCTGAGTCGCTTGTTGATCTGTTATTGTATTCCCACCAGCAATGAGACACTCCTAGAAATGTACAGTACCCTGCATAGCAAGCCCTACTTGTGCAAATTTCTGTAGGGAACATGTAAATAATCTGGCGAGCATTTTACCTAATATGTATGTCCCATTAGGCCAAGATAAACCATATGTAGGGATGTGAGGTTGGTCTAACGAGGATCATTGCTCTAGCTGTTACATCTGATCAAAATCATAAGCAGTGTCTCGGGCCACATCAACTTTCATCAGCATCTTATGTTTTAGTTTAGTTTTGAGAAATAGTTACTCATATTTTCTAGTTTAAAGAACTCAACTTTTTTTGCCAATTTAATTTAATTTCAAGAAATCAAGGGTTTTTAGTATATTAATTGCTAATATTGAATTGTAGTATAGCATGCAGATAACATGAGCCTAATCTGAATTCCCCTGTATTTCTTGCAGGCCATGGTTCATGCATTTTCGCTGGAAGGTATGTATAATGTACCATTTTGCGTTAAAAGGTTATAAGTTGTAACCTTTTTTTGTGCTCCATACTGAGAATGTGATTTGCTCCTGTTTGTAGCACTGGAGCCGACAACGGTGGTACCGCCTCCGGGCCTGTAAGCCCCGACAGTTTTGCTTCGAAATCCCAATCCGGCTGGTTGACTCTCCTAGCAGCCGCATTGCTGCCCATTCTAGTGATGTAAAACATTGTAACCATGTCGCATTTTGGATGAGATATCCCGTCATTTATCGTGGATCTTGTCATTAGGTACTGTAGGGGCTTGTGGGGGCATATTTGTTTTAGTGTATTCAGGTAGAGGCCATGTAATCTTATCCCAGAATTTGTTGTCCTAGGAATCAGATTGCGTCAAATCATCAATTTTGAAGGTCAACATGGAAAATTGAGCTGTGACAAGCAGCTTATCCAAAGTGCTGGAAGTTCCAAGTGATTTGTACTCCCGCATATGGTTTAATTTGGCGAAGTGTTTTTTTTTCTTCATTTTTTAGCCTTTTCGAACACGCAGCCTCGCCGGAAATGGATCTGTTGTATTGTTGTTGGACTCGAGGAAAGAATTTGATTACCTGTAAACGACTACGGCCCGGTAAGGCCCATAGTAACCCACTAGGTCCATTCTCAGTTACTGTAATGGGCCTACCAAATTGGATTTAAAGCCTCACTAGGAGAGGATGGCAGCCGGCCCACACACTTTCGCCCTCCCCGTCACCGTCGCGGCTGCCATGTCCTCGTCGTCCTCTTTCCCCACCTCCCGCTTCCCCTTCCCCGCCGGCGCCGGAGCCCCCGGCGGAGCCGGCGGTGGAGGAGGTGGGAGAAGCGTGCGTCCGTGGGGGTCGAGCGGCGGGACGTCGGTGTCGTCGTCGGGGAAGCGGATACAGAAGGAGCTGCTGGACCTCAACGCCTCCGACTGCTCCGCCGGGCCCAAGGGCGACAACCTCTACCACTGGCTCTCCACCATCATCGGGCCCCAAGGTATGAGCTCCCTCCCTACTGCTTCTCCAATTGGTTCGAGGCAGTTGAAGCTCGTCGAAATTTAACTGCGCTGGAGGATGACAGTTTTACCTGTTCAAATTGCTGCCTCTATTTTTAGAGTAGGGCGTTATTTGTACAATAAACTGGGCTCACGAGTACGTGCCGGTTGAGCTAACGCATAGGTAATTTTTTCTTGCAGGTTCACCGTATGAAGGAGGGATATTTTTTCTCGATATCGTGTTTCCCCCGGATTATCCTTTCAAACCTCCCATGGTAAGATTTCACAATTCTTGTCAGCATGTTCTTTTGGTTGACGTTGGTCGATCGAAGTGTGCCTGGAAATCTTTGCTTAGTACAGAATTTTTTTTATGTCCTGAAAACTAAGTTCCAACCTGACATTTCTCCACTTCTTACCTTCTACCTAATCCCTTGATTCCTGGTTCTTTTACTCTATTTGAATGGCCAAGTTTCAAGGAATGTATGTCACACTCAGCTGTGATGACTGTGATCACCAAAGTACTGGAAAGTATTAGCTACAGAAAATCAGTTGGGAGATCAGATCAGTTAGGCTGGTAATAGTATTCTGGTTCTAGTTCTAGTTCTAGTTCTGATTGTTCTGCTTTCAGGATCTGTACTCTGCTCATCCTAGGGAGCTGAATGAACCATGCAAACAGAGTGTTATCAGAGTGATGAACTTTAGTATGCTTTATAAAATGCAAAGTGTTAGTTGTCCTTAAGCTTTATATCCCCAGATTTTCAACAGTCTGGCTTCATAATATGGTAAACTTGATGTTGAAACAATAATTTATGAGGGCTTACTTTGTCCTAGAAAAAGGAAAGTACGTTCAGCTATCTGTCAAGAATGAAGATTAATCTAGAAGTGCCACATGAAAACACCTCATCGAACGATACTGGCAGGGAGGCATCAGGCATGTATCTGATGACAAGGAGTGGAACTAATGAGAAAAAGACTATGCTAAAAGACAGTTTTCTTTGCTGCTAATTAACGTAGCCTGCTTCTTCTAAAGCGGTGTTTGCACGTTTTCATGTGAAGTACTGTAGTGTGATGTCTTACGACTTCTTAGTGCGATCTTGATGTATGAAGAAAAACTATCTGAAGTTTCTAGTTTACCTTTGTTTTTAAAAAAAAACAAAGAAAGAAAGAATGCTGAGCTATTAAGATGTTGTTTTTGTTCTTGCATGTTTCGATTAATGCTTAACTTAGCAAAAGATATCGTAAAATTGTTTTTACTTGGTGGAAGCCTTAATGTTGTAACAGGTACTTTTGAAATCATCTCTTTTCATGCGGTTACAGATTGTTTTTTTTTTTGGCTTAGAATATGATAAGAGAGTCTGCTAACTGAGGAAGTGATTCTAAATGCTTTGTCCACTCATTCATGTTATTTATATTTATTCATCACTATCCAGCTACTAGCCATAGTCAAAATCACCACCGACACATTTCTGGAGGATGCCAACACCACCGCCATCTATTTCCTGTTATTATTTTTCAACTTTTGACAGGTTGCTTGAGATATGAGGGACCAGAAACAGCCAACCTCTGTTTTAGCTTTCACCCACCGCACAGACCTTCAGTGGCACAGTTAACCATGATTAGCTAATTAAACTAACAATCATATAGAGCTATTAAATTTATGGTAGTATTAAAAATATTTTTGAATGTTTCAGTTCTCTAAATAGCCTATCCCAGCTTATTTTGGACTGAAAGACTTTGTTGTTGTTTTTTGTGTTCTCAAAATATCTTTCCAATGTTCTATGGTATATGTCTGTAGTGTTACAAGCAATGTTAATCATGAACTGATATTTTGCATGTTAATAGCTGAAAGTATTCACAAATATTTTAGCCTTCTAGTTGGATCTATTTAAATTGAGTATTTTGTTTTGATTGGACAATTTAGTGTCGTAACTATGAATTTGTGTTGACCTAAAAAACAACTCTGAATTTGTGTTCTGCTGGTATTCTCCCAGGTAACTTTCAAAACAAGGATTTACCACTGCAATGTTGACTCTGCTGGTAAAGTGCACTTGGATATTTTGAGGGATGGCTGGAGTCCAGCTTTCACCATTTCAAAGGTGTTACTGGCCATCAAAGACATCATCAGCAATCCAGATCCATGTATGTTCTGCTCATTCTCTATGCTACCTTCTGTAAACATCCATGGATTCCGGTGCAAATTAACCATACTGTCTGCAGGGTTTCTACTTTGATTTAACGCTCAAAGGACTTATGTTTATGACCTTCATTTGTGCAGACACCCCGCTTGTGATGAGCATTTCACGTCAGTATCTTACTGACAGAACTAAACATGATGAAATAGCAGCTGAGTGGACAATGAGGTTTGCAAGATAGGGAATTCTGTCTGTATCTAAGCAAGATTGACCTTGTAAAAGAATAATCCTTAATGTGGCCTGAGATGTAAAATGTTGGCAAAGGACCCATGTTTTGCTTAATCTGAGTTGTGTGTACTTTATTCTTGAGTATTGCTTACTTGCTGCTTTTAGGTGCATTTCTTTTTCAATTTTGCACTTCTGCCAAAGTTGTGCAAGAAACTCTTCAGAACCTGCTACCTGACTTTTGTAGTTTCTTGAAATGATCTCTATTGAAACTGGCATCAGTTCCTGGTTGAGGATGCCAATTTCATATACTGAAAGGAAAACCCCCCAAGTTACTTGGAAATGTCCAGTGGCTGACAACCGTTAATGTTACAGTTGTGCAAATAATTGATTAATTTCTCCAGTCAACGTAGTTAAAGCATGTCATTCAAATCTTTCACTTGAAACTAAATCCTGCTGGTTATCATTCTGGTGTTGTTGTTGGACAAGGCTTCAGTTAGACACGTATTTGCCCTCGCTTCCGGAACTTTGTCCCTAGTTCGCAGGCGTTCCTTGGACAGAATAAATGTCATATTGCCATCCAACAAAGCATGATAATGTTGTTTTAGAAGCTAGTTGCAGAACAAAGATACCAGATGTTTATGGCAGAATAATGGTCACTTGCCTACTGCTGCTAACTTGGATCTCACTTCATGTAGGGATGAAAAGCTACCGGGACAGCTACTGATCTTACAAATTACCAAACGGGACTTCACCTCTGAAATGGACGTCTCACCAGTTCACTGATTCCCAGTACGGACTGTTCAGTTGATCACATCTGGCGACCTTATAACTCCTCCATCGAGAGAAGAAGATGCAAAGCAACTCTTTCCGGTGGTCTCTCCCCTCAGACCACAGACCATGGCCACCGAGCTAGATGTGAGCAAGTCTCGCCGCTTCGACATTGCCATGTCGAGGCGGACACGGCGGTCGACAAGCCTGGTCTCTTGTTTCCAAGATCAGTATGTGCCATCCCTGGCGCAACATCGCCACCAAGATCTGAAAGCGTTTCTCCAGTCCCAAGATGCAGAGCTGAAGGCACTCCAGCAATGTGAGGATGCAGAGCAGCTGACAGCATGTCTGGATGAAGATGATGAGCTGCAGATTCCACAAGCACCACTCCAGTATGAAGATGACGAGCAAAAGACACCAAAGCGATATCAAGATGAGCAGGAGAAGAAATCTCAGCAATATTCAGGTGAAGAGCAGAAAAAACCAGAACATTATCAAGGTGAAAAGGAGAAGAAACCAGAGCATCATGAAGATGAAGAGGAGAAGACGTCAGAGCAGTATCAAGATGAAGATGAGGAAACATCTCAATACAAAGACGAAGGGCTGATGAAACCGAGCCAATGTGAAGACGATGAGGACACGGCAGCAGAGCTGTACCAAGACCCTGAGCAGAAGGCACCTCAACAACACCAAGAGGCAGATGAGAAGGCGTCAGAGCAGTCTGAAGACGATGAGGATGAGAAGCAGCAGAAGGCACGGCAGGAATACTGCAACACAGAACAGAAGGCGCCGGAGCAATTTCAAGGAGCGAGGAAGCTCGCCACGCCACCGCGTGCCATCGACAACGTGCCCCGGTTCTCCCTTCAGGAGCTGATACAGCAGAAGCAGCTTCAAACCGGAGATGCAAAGCCTACCAAGAAGCTACGTGGCCATGGGGAGAGTGCCCTGCCTCCTGACCAAAAGGTTTCAGGATCAGAAGGAGCAGCAGCAGGCGGCACGACGCTGGCCATGGTGATAAAGCGACCCGAGGGAGGGAAGAAGTCGATGGGGATGATACGGCGGTGCGTGAAGGCCCTGAACCAGATGATCAAGACCAAGCACGGGTCCAAGAAGAACCTGCATTTCTAGTTTCAGCAGGATTAAGGAGTATATGATGATGAGTATGTGTGGTCCAGAGTTTCTTAGTAGACTGCACATATCTGAATAATATACATGCAGTTATGCAGAAACAAAGTTTTGGGCAGGATATGGCAAGAAACTCCCCAGCAGTACCGTGCTCTGACCGTGTGTATACCGTCTACCTATAGCAATAAACTGTGAAATTTAGCTGAAGATCACCAGTCTGTTACTATGCGAGAAGATGCTCTACTCAGTGATAATGTTCTATGCTGTTAGCTCAAAAAGTCGAGATGAGGCTCTGGAGTCTGGACGTGTGTTGTTGACTTCCTCTGCAAAGTTTCTTTTAGAAGTATGATCGTGATCACAAAAGGGAAGTTGGTCGGTTGTACCGACACTTCCCCCCAGGTCAGCAGTGGTTTTGGTGCAGGCTCCCTTTCTTCCTTTTTTTTTCCTGTGTGCATCACGTCCCGTTTGATTTGGTGTATTATTAATGCGGAGAGTACAAGTTAGATCAAAAGAAAAGGTGAAAGAGCGGAAGCCTGTGAAGTGTCTTGAGTTCTTGGTTGAGGAGGTATTACCATCACACACGCCCTGTGTTCCTTTATGATCGCTCTCAGTTTACTCGTTTTGAAACTGCATAGTTCAGGTTGGGACTGGAGGACATGTTTGTGATGTAAAAAGTTGCTATTTGTTATTATCCAACTGAAATTGAACAAACAGTTTTTTCCCAGATAGGTAACAAACAGTTCCACCTTTGCATAAAAAATATTCTCATTCATAGAAGAGAAAACCAAAGATGTGACTTTTTTCCATACCGGGTGAAACCAAATTTTATTTCCCAGATAGGTAACGAAATTACAGAGTTCTTCCACCTTTTCAGCGTTCTAATGATCCAAAATTGCTGTTAATGAACCTACACAGAGGGTAGATCATTAACAGCACCTCTACCTCTTCACCTACGACCGCGAGTCCGCGACAAAGCAGCACAACATCAACAACATCTAACCCACAGAACCAGAAAACACCACTCCTGCAAGACAAGTTTAGCACTGATCATACACAAACTGCATCCCACAACCAGAATTATGACCTCTTTGCAAATTTTGTATGTCTGACGCAATGCTGCTCAAATCTTCAGTGCAGCAGGACTACAGTGTCCTCCTGATCAGCTTCCTGAAGACCAAAGATGTGACTTGGTATGCCAAGAACAGTCGGTACACTGACGTTGGAGTGCTCCGTTTCACCGTCTGAAACTCAAATCTTCCTGGCACGGACACTTGGCCGACGTGAGCAGAGACGCGTCTGCCTACATTGCCGGGGGGCAGTGGCCAGCGCCGTGCCAACCCCTGATTTCTTCCAGCTCTCAGAAACCGGATTCTCCGTGCCGCGTGTCATGACACGGCCGCGGCCGCTATCTCTTCCGCCGTCGTCCTCCGCCGCCGTCGCTGTCGCGGGCATCTCCAGCAGGAACACGATGTGCTGGCCGGCGCGCAGGCATCCCCCTTCCTCGGCAGCAGGAGGCTGCTGAGGCAGGTGGCGTGGCCGTCGTCGTCGTTCGCCGTGCGCGCTGCGGCGCCCGAGATGCTTGATGGGAGCCTGGGAGAAAATGTTGGTTGGAAGAAAGGCTGACGGTACATGTAGAAATTGGATGTGACGAACAATGCATCCATATCTTGTGCGTGACGTGAATATCGGTTTCAGTTTGCTTTTATGCGCCGTGTTAAACTGGATTAGAGGTCAGCAGCAACATTTGCTGCTACTGCACGGTACTTATCTTGCATCAGCACTGGAGGGAGCAGCGATGTACTATAGTCTGTCATTTGGAGAACCACGACACAGGGTTGTTGCGAAGGAAGACACGGTAACCAGATGAAGAAATTGGGAGCCTAGAAACGATGACTTACGACAAGGCTCCGTCGATGGTTGGTAGTTGTTGTTTTGCAGTCGTAGGTAGTGCTGTAGACTGTAGGTAGCACATAGTGGTTATAAGAAACGGTGGCATCCTCTGCTTCAGAGAGAAGAACATGTGTAAGAAACATTGTAGTTTCAGAGAAAACGGCATGTGTGATGTGAACAAACATCACAAAATGTTGCAGTATTCTGATTCAAATTTGTGGAAGAGAGAAATGACATATATGCATAGTTTCATCTTTGGAGAAGCAAAACAAAAGGTGTTCATGTGAATAAAGCTTCCTGAAAAACTGAAGGGCTTTGTCGATTATATTATACACCATGGGAAGGATTACGAAGAAGAAAACATACAAGTTTGAAGAAACTCCAACATCTGTGTGATCCTGATTTGGTTGTATATATTTTAGTAAGTTCAATCTCAACTATTGCTAAAGACTTGGGAATGTGAAAATGATGCCTAGTGCTAGGATTGACTGAATACATTAGCAATGTTTCTACAGAAAGCCAACTGTTTACACTAGCTCCCCCATTACCTTTAATTCGTGTTTCAAAGTTATGCAAATGACTAAAGTAGAGAAGTGGAGTAAACAGCTAGCACACCATCAGCATATATAATACTGAAAATTGAAGCTTGTATACTGTTAGATATATGGACTGGCCTATATATGGAGTAACTCAAAATATTATTATAAGTTATCTAATTTGGAATTTAAAATTTAAAATTTTCAAATGATATCGAATGTTAATAAGTTATATATCAAAGTTGTACATATCCATAAAATATAAAACTTTGTAGCTGACAAAATTTTAATTTGAGATTGTTTAATTCTTCAAAAAATCCTTATAATGTATCTAGATTAAAATCTTTAAAATGGAGGCTTCCTTTTTAGAAAATGGAATTGTCTCCGGGCTCTGCAACCGCACACAGCCAAGTTCTTACAAAGTTTTCAGCTCACAAGCTGATTAAAAATAAAAACAAAAGTATGTAAATGATAGGAAGAAATCACAAGCAAAGTCTATTATTGCTTCTCCATCCATTCGTGGTAAAGATATCCAAGACGACAACCTCCAGTGCCTTGCTTGCTAAACGGATGGTCTCCCTTGTGTCCTCATGCTGTAACAAGAAACGTAGCCAGTATGCTCCTCTGAAAACAGCCTGCATAAAAGAGGTAAATCGTTTTTTCTCAAAAACTATATCATTACGTGTACACCAAATCGCCCACATAATGGTTGCAACCCCAACAAAAATTATCCTTCTATCTTTTTTTCTTATGCCTGTTAACCAATTTCCAAGCATATGAGCTATTGTTCTTGGTGGAGTTAATCCAGTAGCTATATTCACAACAAAAATGGAGGCTTCCTATTACTCCAAAGTTATGAACCGGATCCACCTCTTTCAATGAAATAAAAAACCTCTCACCCTCATCTCTCTCTACTCTCTCTCTCTCCCTCTCACCTCTTGCTAGTGATGGCGGCAGCGCGGCTAGGCGGCGCGGCACGGCACGGTCGGCTCGTGGGCGGCCAGGGCCGGGGCGTGCCGGCGGAGCGCGCGGCCAGGGCCGGAGCGGCTTGGCTGGGGCGCGCGCGGCTAGGGCCGGGGCGGCGTGGGCGGCTAGAGCCGGGGTGGCGCGACCGGGCAGAGTGGCCGCCCAGGGCCAGCGCACGCTGCACGGGCAACACGGCCGGGCGAAGCGGATGTGGGAGGGGCGCGAACGGCCGGTGCAGCGGCGGCGATGGCCGGCGCATTTTTTTTCTTTTCAAAATTTATTTGCCAAGTGTCCCTTTCAGCACTCGGCAATATGTTTGCCGAGTGTCCGACAAAGAACACTCGATAAAGAGCTTTTTGCCGAGTCATGTTTTGCCGAGTGTTGTTTGTCAAGTGTAACACCTTGCCAAGTGTTTTGTGGGTTTGCCAAGTGTTCATGGCACTCGACAAACATTCAGTTTCCCTTAGTGTTGTGTGTGAGTCTGTAAGGTAGAGAGAGGTGGAGCAGTGGTGATGTGCTGCATGCCGATTGGAGAGGAAGCAGGAGATGCTGCTTCTCGTTTACTTCACGGGGAAGGAGGTATGAGTGAGAGATGCCTCGGCTGTCTTGGTCCAACGAATGGAATGGCGAGAGGAGGAAGACAACATTAGACGTGGTAGCCATTTGTAAGAAGGGTACTGTGGTCTTTTGAAACATCCACCCAGACAGAAATAATTTGTTTATTCGGTACAATGTGTTGCAAACAAAATCATGTTTCGGTGGTGTGCCGTAGACAAAATCAACTTTACTAGTGTGTACCCCACAAAACCTCGCTTAGACGGTGTCCTGCATACAAATTTCCCATATTATATCTAAAATCTGGCTCTAAACTCCCATTACATTTATTAAATACATCCGACAAACACACGTTTAGAGTAATCTTAACCCATAGTGTCCATAAAAAACGTATGCTACCATATTACCTCCTTTTAGAACAAGCAAACCGCTCTCTGCAATCCATGATTCCTCGGTGTGGGTCCATAATAAATTCTCGTGTCTATGACATTTCTCTCTCCCTCTCTCTCTCAACACCTAGCCACGACGCCGAAGCAACGAGGTAGGCGCGGAGCAAGGCCTAGTCTATGGCGGTGGTAGTTGGACGTCGAGGGAGTGAGGCAACCATGACGCGTGGGAGCGGCTTAGGTTACAACAACAACGGACTTGAGGGCGCAGTGAGGCAATCTTGGGCTCGTAGGCGTGCTGGTTGGTAGCGGTTGGGACTATGATCCTCCTTCAATCCTTCTCTTCCTGCCTTCGCGCTCCAGATCTAACGAGCGAGGCGGTCTGGGGCGGCGTGGCGAGATCTAGTGCCGAGTCTAGGTGGCACAGTCGGTGGTGGGCGCGTCGGTACCGAGTATGGATGGCAGCGGGTCGGGTACGTGTGGGTAAGGCATTTACCCGCCCGCGAGCATACCCGCGCTGCCCGTCTTTACCCGCCCGCGAGGCTACCCGCGGGCGAAAAATCTTGCCTGCGCCCGCACCCGACGGATATCCGCGGGTAGCGGGTTTGCCCACACCCGCCAGCGACGGGCCGAAGAGCGGCAGGAGCCCAGCCGCGACGGCCTTGTCCCCGAGCCCGACTGGCCGTGCGCCGGTGCGCCGCCTCCACCGAGGTGCGCCGCCGCAAGACCGCGACCGCGCCCGCCGAGCCCGACTCCCCGTGCGCCGGTGCTCTGCCGAGCCGCCGCCGAGCGCGACCGCCGCCAGGGCGTAGATGTTCATCTTCTCCGGCGGGAACCCAGCCTGGCCGCCCCGTCGCGTACCTCCTGCTCGCGTTGCTGGCTGCGTCGGCCACCGCCGCCACGAGCCGACGCCGGAGCCGAAGGACCCCGCCGAGAAGCCCGATGCCGAGGCGTTCGTCGGAAGCGCGCGGGAGAGGTTGGCGAGGTTGGCGGCAAACACGCTGTTGGGCTGGTAGGTCCGTCGGACGCTGGTGGAGTTGCAAAGGCAGGAGATGGGGAGAGGACGTCGCCCGCCGCCGGCGTCGGAGAGGACGCGAGATCCAGAGAGAGGGCGCGGGCTGGGGACGGAGAAACGAGAGAGCCAGAGAGGGGGGCGCGGGCTGGGGAGGCGGCCGGCTGGGATTTGGGTGGTGGGTGGTGGGTGGATAAGGTGGGAGTGGCTAGGGTTTGTGTTAATGGGCTTTGGGCCTTTGGTTTTTTGATGGGCCTTCTATTTTAAGCAGGCAGCGGATATATCCGCGGGTGAAAGTTGCCACCCGCTAACTGCCCGCGGGCGGATTTTGCTGCTCGTACCCTTACCCGTCAAGTCGGATACCCACGTCCGCGGGCAAAACTGCCATCCCTAGTACCGAGAGCCTTTCCATTACGCCAACTGATGCATCCGGCCCAGACATGGGGTCGGCCGAGGCCCAACAAATTAAGGTTGCCCGGACCCCAACAGTTTTTAAGCACACCCACTCGAGGAAAGGCCCAATCGCCCCAAAAGACTAGTCTGATAGGGGAAGCGTGGCTCTCCCTTTTAAGGTGGCTTCCTCCTCCTTCGCTAAGCAAGGTGGGACAATTCGGACGTGCACAGCTGCCGCCTACACTATCGTGCGCTTGGCCAAACCGCGTGCACACGGCTGCCGCCTACACTGTCGTGCACCTGGCCAAACCATGCTCCCGCTGGACCACGACACGCCGGCTACACTGTCGTGCGCCTGGCCAAACCGTTTCACGGCTGCCGCCTACACTGTCGTGCGCCTGGCCAAATCGTGTCCTGGGATGTCCTTATCATTCCCACCCCCTTAAACGAAGGCCCAGCTCTGATACCAAATGATGCATCCGGCCCAGACATGGGGTCGGCTGAGGCCCAACAAATTAAGGTTGCCCGGACCCCAACAGTTCTTAGGCACACCCACTCGAGGAAAGGCCCAATCGCCCCAAAAGACTAGTCTGATAGGGGAAGGGTGGCTCTCCCTTTTAAGGTGGCTTCCTCCTCCTTTGCTAAGCAAGGTGGGACAATTCGGACGTGCACAGCTGCCGCCTACACTGTCGTGCGCCTGGCCAAACCGTTTCACGGCTGCCGCCTACACTGTCGTGCGCCTGGCCAAATCGTGTCCGGTGATGTCCTCATCAACTAATGTGAACCCGCTGGGGTTTGTGCCCGATCTTTCGATGAGAGGCCTGGGGGATAAATCGATTGGAGGAGATGACGTTCACGGCCCGACTACAACCTTTCAAAGACAGTCCTACTGCCTTGCTTCAATTTGTCCAATATTTCAAGTAAACAGTCAGCATAATATTCTGGAACATATTCATCTCGAAAAAGCATTTTAAATTCATTCCAAGTTTGTGGAACTTTGTTGTGCCTACAAATGTGTTTCCATGTAATCAAAGCATATTTTGTTAAAGCACTAGATGCAACAAAAATCATTTCATGTTCAGACAAGTCATAATTATCAAATTCTGCATCTACCTTAAGCTCCCAATCAATATAAGCTTCAGGATCAAACATACCAGCATATAATGGCAAATGTTGAATGACATCCTGAAGATGAGGGTCTAGTTTCAACCGCTCAAAAATCTCTGTATCACCTGCCATGATTAGTTGACAACAAGAAACACAAAAATAAGATGTATCCTCCTGTCAACTACTAGATGTGTTGGTTTTAATTCTCTCAAACTATCCTTGTTCAAACAGGCTCTTACAAATTCTTACCAAGCCAAACAGGTGGTGACAGCAACCAACAAGACAACAACCTAAAAGATAGTGTATCAGTGCTGCAGCAACAAGACCTGTCAAACTGTAGTCGGATATGTGGAGCTATAGGTGGGCTGAAACAAGGAATAATTGGCACCACGTTAATTAAAAAGCAAGCTGGATAATCGTTCAACGGCAGCACTGTGCTGGTCCTAGCCTAGACCGTGCTAGAGACGCGAGCCTGGACACAAGTGAAGTCACAACACACCACCGAAAACAATCACAATGATCAAATCAGCCCCTTTCTTTCTTTCTTTCTTCTTTTCTTTTACTTTTTTTCTTTTTTTCCTCCTCTTTTTTTCTTTTGCTTTTCTGTTGGGGACTAAAAAATTTTTATTGATGCTATGACAACCAAAACAAATGGCCGCATACAACCCCTACCAAAACAGATTTACAACTCTTATTTCAGCTAGCCAGAAGCACAAATCTCCAGGTCGATTGCGAAGTGCTCAGAAGGAATATTCGAGCAAGGTCAGATCCGTTGGAAAGAGCACGAGTTCAGTTTTCTAGATTGTACTAAAACACTTGATTTGGAGATTGTACGTGGAAACTGCAGCAGATTTCTTCTCGTGCTAGACAGGAACTCCGAAACAAAACGTGACAAGAACTCGAAACTCTAAACGACTAAACTAAGACCAGCAACTTGACTCGACCGAAGCAATCGAAAACTCAACAAGCCCTAACTAAGCAGTCCTAGCAAAGGCTCAAAAAGTTTATAGGATTGCGGAAAAACTAATCTACTATTTTTTTGACTTTTCTGGATTGTAGGAAATTAAAATCAGCAAAGAATTGATAATCTCTCACCGATAAACCTCGCTCTGATTACCAACTGATGTGAACCCGCCGGGGTTTGTGCCCGATCTTTCGATGAGAGGCGTGGGGGATAACTCGATTGGAGGAGACGACGTTCACGGCCCGACTACAACCTTTCAAAGACCGCGCCTTAGCGACCGATACACCACCTCCTATGGATGCCGCGATCTTGTGGGAGCGCGTCACCCGACCTGTCCTGCAAGTAATCGAAGAACTAGCAAGAACAAGTATGATACAAGTACTGAATTTACTAGATGGGAATTGAAGTGTCTCAGTCTCAAACTCAATCACCAACGAAGTGGGGTTCCGTCGACTCGAAGACGGGCGGCTGGACCAGCACGCGCGCTTACAAGCAAGTAGCAATGGCTAAACTTGATCTAAACAAAACCCAATCTGTTTGTGGCGGCTATGGAGGTATAAAAGAGGGTGGAGGATGACCAGGACGAGGTTGGGGGTCGTCCTACAACCCTAGGATGCGCCCCTAATGGACCCAACTTGATACACGGCCCATTGGTCCAAAATAAGGTGACGCAGCACCGTGGGCAGAAAAGGTCTCTGTAGTAAATCGATGATTGCGGCCGCATCTGAACAGGTACGAGGGTGAGTCTGGATCCATCTGAAAGTAGACTTGATAAGCTTTCCATCAATTACTTAAACGCCCAAAACGGAGTCCGGATGAAACCGTGGTGGCCGTCGTAAGTCAGCACTTTCCTGCAGTCCGAATCCAGACTTTCCAAAACGTGTTGGATTTGGTCTCTTTCCTTCCTTAGGCCAATGTGACGTGGTAACCTGATGGGGGACGTGGGAATACTTAGAATTGGTCCCCAATCAACTTCTTTGGTCCTCCATGTCTTCCATATGTGTCTAGCACTCTTTTTAATCCACGTATGTATTTCTGAAAATGAGAATGAACACACATCATGGCGCAGCATCAATTCATCGAATGTACCAACAATAATTGTGATATAGGATTGATTCACCTTTGGCTTGCAAGCCATTAATATGGTCGTATCTAAGCCGGTGATGTCCTCATCACCAACGACTTTTCCTTTCGTTTCTGCATATTCCAGTCTCTTTTTTACTAGCTGTCTTACCACTTTAGCATTTTGTTTATATGAAAATATTTAATTCTATTACCTAAGTTGTTGTAGAGGATTTCAAATTTCATCTCTCATTAGATTTACCCTGCCTTGGATTTCTATTTTTATACAAGCAAAGATTTCTCTATCTTTTTCTGTCGCATTATTTTTCATGCCATCTTATTATTTTGTTTACTGCCCCATACTCCATATGTATATAATCGGCTCTAGGGTTCAACTTTGTCGCGTTAATTTTTATGTTATCTTAATATTTTGTTTACTACTTCGTACGTATACAATCGGCTTCTAGAGTTCAACTTTTGGATTCTGTTTCGTCCATAGATGGATGTTGTTGCAATTCACCGTCACCGCATCCATCAACTCGGTTTCGGGGCTGATCCCGCTTGTTCGCTAGTTGCCCGCAGGAGGAAGGTGGATTCCATCCGCCCACTGGACACCGGGCGCTGGCCGCTGGCCACTGGCAGCCTACTGCTAGTTCACACGTGCGTGTGCCGCGTGACATGCCATGCCAAGCGACGGCCTATGCGTGTGCGATGCACGCCGGCAGACCACGCCACGTCGCGATTCGCGCAGT
Source organism: Echinochloa phyllopogon (assembly GCA_033239725.1). Taxonomy (NCBI): domain Eukaryota; kingdom Viridiplantae; phylum Streptophyta; class Magnoliopsida; order Poales; family Poaceae; genus Echinochloa; species Echinochloa phyllopogon. The sequence continues at coordinate 51,725,642 of BTCW01000002.1, forward strand.
ACGATGCGACCTGCCATGATGCGACCCTGATCGATCGATCTGGTTGGCGTGGTCCCGAGCTCGGCGGCCGCTGCGGGCGCGCGTGCTGCGTGCTTAGCTTTTGAGGTTCCTAGGGCTGGTGAGACGTGGTCGCGGGCTCGCGACGCGATTCCACGGTCTCGACGTGGCTTCTCTTTCTCATCCAGACATCCCGCCGTATCCACCAGTCTGGCGTTGTCGTTCTCGCGGCTAAATCAAAACAGCAGATGGACCGGCCCGGTCCGGTCCAGTTCAGAGCTCTTTCGCGCCTCAAAGCAGCCCTAGAGGCCCACTTCTTTTCCTCCATGAGAGTACCTAAGCCCAACACTAGAAGTCTAGAACTCGCGAGCACAACGCCCATGAGTGAAAAGGCTGGTCCATTATCTCTGCGGGGCTAACAGGCCGGACGAATTCGGGTTTATCCGTGTTGAGGCCGAACATCATAACAGCACCATAGGGCCCAACGATATCTCGTCTTGTTTTCTAACTAGTGTAGGAGACGTGACATATCTCTTTCGTATTACTTCCTAGAGGTAATATTAGGAGGTAATATGTTACGATAACAATCTAAATAGACGGTCCATAGTTATTTGGGAGGAACATAGCAAAGCCCATACGAGGCACTTTGTTATTTTTGAAAGTGTAGAAGACACTTTCTTTGTGGAAGAGACACTTTCTTTTTCAGAACGTGTAGAAGACAGATATCTTCCCATTAGATCCAAGGAGTCTTGTCTTTTGTTTCTCCATGAGTTACTATAAGAACGGTGAGAATTGTCTGTTTTCCCACGGGTTCAATCCCGAATAATTCGAGGGGATGTTCAGACTCTTGAATCACTGCCCTTGTTGGAGAAGGAGATCAGTGAACTTCTGCTTTCGCTGCAACCACCAAAGAGTTCCAATTGAGTCTTTGGACCATATCTACATCAAGAGGTATTGAAAGCCTCTGGCCAGCCGCATGATCACAACCTCACTAGTCTGCTCACAATGCTTCGCACCATCGTAGTGATCTTATTGAAAACACCATCTACTCGTCTCAGATGATCAAAGACAACATTTGCTTCAAGAAGCACGGGATGACACATATTCTGTGTGAAACATTCATCTATACATCAAAACATGTTTAGAAATACGACACGTTTCAAAAGTAAATTCAAGCGATTTTCAGTTTTGACACATTTTCACACATTGTACTACTACCTCCATCCTTTTTTATTTGACGTTAGGACCAACAAGTTTAGCTTATTTCTAGTAGTATTTTCTGTCCTAAACGTCATCTATTTGCAAATGGAGGTAGTACTATATTTGTGTGTCTCACACAATACATTTAAGACGCAGTACGTTTGTGTGCGTATCCCATTCCACAATTCCATAGTATGTATTACTTTCCATGTTTGCCGTGGTTTATTTCTTGCTGTTTTTTTTACTTCTTGTCTGTGCTACAGGAAGCAAGATATGAGCATAGACGAATGTGTCAGCTCCTAGTAACACTGCCATGATAATTTCCTACATTATTTCACGCAAAACACCTGTGGAGATAAGACAGTATCTACGTACTCGCCTCAGATGATCAAATACAGCGTCTGATTGTTGAGGCGAAGTCTGCCAGTCTACCCAGCGTGCATCGAATTCCCATTGCTACCTCCACCACAGCATCTGATTCATCCAAGTGTCAGTTCTCGTGGAATTCAACGTCAGAATACCCCTTGCTTCCGCATGAGACGCCGCCGCTCGCCGGAGCACCGCCGCGCTCTGGCCATCCCTTGCGACCCTTCCGTCACTCTGACGGCTTTGCGGCCGCCCCATCTTTCATGCAAGGTGACAAGGAAAACGACGCCCCTAGTGTCGCTGTAAACTGAGGCATGTTCTCTGCTTCACGCCGCGGCTCGCCGCTCGCCGTCGTGTTCCGACCGCACCCTTCGTCCGTCTCCTTCGCTTTGCCTCCTTGAGGTCACGCGCTTGCCCATATCTTGCCATCGACCGCCACCGCCAGGCTTCATATGGCTCGTGCCAGGACAAGTAATCGACTCATCTGAGCCGTCATAACAACTCAGTTGCTGCTCTCAATCGTTACATGACATGTCGTCAGCTCTCAATCCTAAGTTGCCGAGCACGCTTATTTTGGTGCCAAAGTTTAGAAGCCAAAAGCATGCCTTGTATATAATACTGTTTTGAGAAGTTTCACATGTACTATGCCTTCCATCCATCAAAAGCCCATTAAGTTTTCAAAAGCTAGCTTTTACTAGCAACCAATAAAAGCAAAGCATATATAAGCCAAAAGCCTAAACAAGCAAATCCCTTGAACTCTAACTTTGTAGCCACCTTCAACGCATCGAAATCCCTAGCGCCACCGCAACCTTCTCGCACTATGACCATGGTTGCTACTCAATGTCCAACTCTTGTGCCGTCATCACTTGAACCCTTGTCTTAGGCCTAAGAACTCAGTTTTTTTTTCTGAACAGAAGCGCTGATCAGCTTTTGAAATCGACTTATGAGAAGCAAAAGTTGTTTGTATTAGAAGCCAAAAGTTTTTTGCATCGAAAGCCAGAAGTAACTCCAAAGGCGATTTGGCTGGCTTCTGTAGGATACTATCTGAAAGAGTATTGCATATATTAAAAAATGAGGGTGGGCAACGGGGGAGTTTTTAAACTCCACCTGAACAAGGTGGGAACCCAGCGTTCGACCACCCCTGGGCGGCAAGACCCTCTCCAAGAGACTTGCCAGTTGCACTAGAGGCCACTTCCCAGTATTGCATGTATTATGCTTTTTATTCATTAAAAAACCATTCTACAAAGATTGTTTTCTAGCTTTTACCAATAATCCATAAAAGCCAACCACACATATGCCCAAGAATGTGAAATACCGTCCGTCACGCTGCTATTTTAGGCACAGGAAATCTGCACGTATTGCACGTCAGCGTCTCGCCGATAGCCGATATATGAGCAGAAAATCCTACATGGCAGCAGCCAATGCGGTGCCTCCCACTGATTTTTATCAGCTCGCAGCCGCGCGCCCCTCCACGTCAGCGCGATCCGGCGTCCCAGGGCCAGACGAGTAGATTCTCCTCGCCGCGTGGCACCAGGCGGCCGCGCCCGCTATCCCCTCGCGGATAAAGCCGGGCCCGCCCCGGCGCGCGCGCGCCGCGAGATCCCTTAAACTGCCGCGCGCGCACCGCCCACCACACAGCAGCTCGATCGATCCCACGCGCCACAGACAAGCTCTGCTGCCTGCCATGGCGCTCGTCTCCGCCTCCTCCTCCTCCACCACCGCCGTCGCGGCGCTACCCAGAACTGGGCAGCGCGCGTCGCCCTTCCTCGGCGGCAAGGCGCTGCTGAGGCAGGCCGAGGCGGCGGCGCGGCCGTCGTTCGCCGTGCGCGCCGCGGCGGAACCCGACAGGCCCATCTGGTTCCCCGGCAGCACCCCGCCGCCGTGGCTCGACGGCAGCCTCCCCGGCGACTTCGGCTTTGATCCATGGGGCCTCGGTGAGACTTCTGATCGTCGGCCGATCAATCTCTTGCCTCGTGCACATATAATCTTTGAGTTTGATCTGTATAAACTAACTGGCGATTATTCTGTGCAGGATCTGACCCGGAGAGCTTGCGGTGGAACGTGCAGGCGGAGCTGGTGCACTGCCGGTGGGCGATGCTCGGCGCGGCGGGCATCTTCATCCCGGAGTTCCTGACCAAGATCGGCATCCTCAACACGCCCTTCTGGTACACCGCCGGCGAGCAGCAGTACTTCACCGACACCACCACCCTCTTCATCATCGAGCTCATCCTCATCGGATGGGCCGAGGGCCGCCGCTGGGCCGACATCATCAAGCCCGGGAGCGTCAACACCGACCCCATCTTCCCCAGCAACAAGCTCACCGGCACCGACGTCGGGTACCTCTCTCTTCCTCCTTGCATGAACCAGCTAGAAACAATTTTTTTTCTCAAAGAATCACTCATCTAGCAGTTGTCCTTAATTATATCGATGGCTGACAAGTATAAGCATCTATGTGCTGGAAATGCAAAAATTAAGGTACCCTGGTGGCCTGTGGTTTGACCCGCTCGGCTGGGGCAGCGGCTCGCCGGAGAAGATCAAGGAGCTGCGCACCAAGGAGATCAAGAACGGCCGCCTCGCCATGCTCGCCGTCATGGGCGCCTGGTTCCAGGCTGAGTACACCGGCACTGGCCCCATCGACAACCTCTTCGCCCACCTCGCCGACCCCGGCCACGCCACCATCTTCCAGGTCAGCTGAATCAGTTCATGTTGCAATAATATGCCACACAGCTCTGATACGATTTGGTTACTGATTGGTGGCTTTTTTGTTGTGCTCTTGATCAGGCCTTCAGCCCCAAATGAGGAGTTGGAGTTAGCGATTTGGGAGTGATACCAAGCATGCATGGGGGTGGAGATTGTTAGGCTGATGGTCGATGCTACTTTTTTGTGTGGGCGGAATAGACTGTCCATGATGATTGAATGGTTTTGTAAAGTGATGCATGCCTGTTGATCCTGTACTTGTACTATGTCGTGACCGATGTAAAAATGCAATACTCATTAGATGCTATGTTCTCTTCACTGAATCAACGACTTGATTTGACAATGCACATATGTGGCCTTGGTCGGAGATGCCTTCGCAAAAGTTCAGTATGATGCAGCGTAGAACTTACAAAGTTGGCAAACGTTCCACTATAGTGAATGATGACATACACTTTGTATTCTTATTAAAATGTGTGGTTGTTGAAGATACCTCTCTAGCATATATGCGTGGACCTGAACATCCTGAACATGCACCTCAAAAGAGTAAATGGTAGCACCCTATACCCCTCGAGCACAAAGAACATGAGCCCTACCCCTACCTCAAATGGGTTGTCGCCCGTAGAGAACTTGAAAACGTGCCTTTCGGCACGGTACCGATGCCATTTATCGTGTGCGCAATTGGAAATCGTGGTGTCACGACATGCTTTTATTATGCTAGTACTTTTCATCTCCCTTGCAAAGACAACAAGATAGTGCATTACCGAAGATAGAGAAGAGAGGTTGTCAAAACAACCTATGGTTGTTAGAACTATGAAAAGGGTTAGGGATCGGCAATAACATCTCCAAGAGTGGCTAAAAAAATAAAGTCTCGAAATACTAGTTTTGGAATATTGCAAAAAATTATTAGGAGAAAAAATACCCTTCCATCCAACAGTTGTTAAAAAATTAGACCCAAAAGCAGCCACGTCATCAATTGTGGGGTCGTTGCTTATTTTTTCTATGCTGAACAGTAGCTCACGATTTTTTTTATTCGCGGGGTATTGGGAGCTCAGAGAGGGAGGTAAATTTGGCTCAAAATGGAGTTAGTATTGGGTACGTGCAAAAAAATTGGAAATAGAATTTGGCAGTGTTGGAGCATAATTTTTTTTTTGTTTTTGTGCCAAAACTGATTATTGAGAGTGTTTATTGGATACTCTTGGAGATGCTCTAAGAAAAGGTTGGCAGTAGTGTGGGGTGGTACAATGTGGCCATACCACTGGGACTGTTGTTGGGGTGGGGTCTTGGCGGAATCCACCAGGTTAGCGTGGCGGCAGCCGCCGAGACAAGACCATATTGCAGAGCAGGCTGCTGACGTAGCACTTATGTGACAAGATGAATTTTAGTCTATACATATCATCCCTCTTTAGGGTGCTTAAGATCTAGATTTTAGTCTCTAAGGAGCTGTTTGGTTCACAAATTGTATCGCAAACGTAAATGGTAAGGGGTTACAGGGACAATGGTTACCGAATAAACGGTTCCTCGCTTTGTTTGGTTCATGCGGAGCTCTGTAACGGGAATGACAGAAAGGAGGCACATCGGGTGGTCTGCTGTTGTGCTAGTTGATATTTACGATGATGGTAAGGAGTGATGAGGTGGGGCGGTGCCGTAGCAATCGCGAGTCGAAACTACGAGGTGGAACACGGGATCCGATTAACCTCCTAGCTAAGGGGTATCTGTTAACGCCAGATTTGTATTGGCTTGGGAACGGATCGCGCGGCACCTGATTACGGTATGCGCGAGCCAAACAAATTTAAAAGAATCAGATTACGCTGTGAGCCGATAACACCGCCAGATTGCCGAACCAAACACTACCTAAGATGTAACCCTACTAGAGTTTGAGAATATGGGCCACCCATGATAGTAGTAGGCACATTAGAGCCTATCGATGAGATGAAGCATGCTGATCTCGTAATAGACTTCTAATAATCTCCTTACTCACACCATATCATGATTGTCGTGGTGGTCTATAACCATTTCATTCTTAAGAGGATGCAGGTGAATTAGCTCATCCGCTCACGATACAATAGATACTCACCAGTGGTGTAGCCAAAGGGTATGTCATGTATGTCTTGGCATACCCTAAATTTGGCACATGTTCAATAAAAATTTTTCTTCTCAAATTTATTTACTTCTACTGGTGGTAATAGTAAGTATTGAATGAGTATTTTTTGCAGTTCATCTAGCTACCACTTAGTATTGTTTACAAATTACATATTTATACACTACCAAATTATATATAAAAAAATAAATACGACATACCTTAGATAAAATCCTAACTACGCCACTTATACTCACTAGGGAGAGTTTTTTTTTCTATCACGAAGATCCACAAAAGCTTGTTGATTGGTCATTTGAGGTGAATATTCATTTCGGTCACTTAAATCTATACTAAATATTAAAAGATTTATACTATATACAAATTTAACACTTTATTAACAAACAATACGATGGTTCGCATGATGTTTAAAAAGTAGAACAAAACTTTTATGGCTTCAAGTTTCCCTTTCGAAATATCGACATCACAGGGGTCTAACGCGAAGTTAGACCGCTCAACTTTTCCTGCAAGAATGGATCGAGAGACCCCAGAAGAGTAGACCGAAGACAAAGGAAGGCCAGGCCCAGGGGCACCATCCCAAAAAGCAGAGAAATCGAATCGAGTTGAGGGGAGAAAAAAAAGGAAGAGCGCCGCCGCCAGGACCGCGCTCGCCATGGCCGCCGCATCCTCCCGCCGCGCGTCGCAGCTGCTGGGGTCCGCCGCCTCCCGCCTCCTCCACGCGCGGGGCTTCGCCGCGGCGGCCGCCGCCGCTCCCTCGCCGGCGGTCTTCGTCGACAAGAGCACCCGCGTGATCTGCCAGGGCATCACGGGGAAGAACGGCACCTTCCACACCGAGCAGGCCATCGAGTATGGCACCAACATGGTACGCTCCCCGCCGCCGCCACCCCCTCCCTTTTGATGTGACCCTCGATCCGTGCGTCTCTTCCCGTTCCTTGCGATTTAGGGTTTGACGGAGCACGTGGCATGCGATCTCGTGGGTGTGCGGTCTCCGATCTCCCATTTCCTTGGGACTTAGGTTTTCGTTTCGCTCCCTTACAGTCCGATTCAGAGCGGGAGAGACTGACGGTGCTCTTGGAGCAAGCTTAACTGGATGTTGGCAAACTGTATGTTATTATATTTGTTTTTTTAGGGCAGTGCTATTATGCTTAAAGGTACAATGCCTGAAATCGTAAGTGAAGTGGGAAATACTAGGTTTTATTATCATCTGTTGAGTTGATTTGAGTGCTGACGATGTATGCCACGCAATCTACCGAGGCAGCATTTTTCAGTTTGATAGGGATTGCCAAGGCACTGCGACTACGAAACATGGTCAAAGTAAACAATGTTTGATGGCTTTCTTGATGTTTTATAGACCAAGACAATCATTAATTGGGATTTTCTTGAGATTTTGAGAATCATATCCATCATGAATGCATTGAAACCTTTCAAGATGTTCTAGTACAATCTAACAAAAATATCATGTATGAAGATGCAATAATTCTTCAGTAAGTGGGATCGAGGCAAGTCTTTTTTCTCATCTGTTTTATTTTATATAAATGGGCTGCAGTCCTCACACAAGGAAATTGTGACATAGGAAGAAGGAAGTAAGGGACTCAGTATCTTAAGTCTGTGGTGTTTGGTATGATAGATTCCATGGACCTGGCATGTTGCCTGGAGGTTCATGTTCTAATTTATAGTTATGTTGTTTACCACTAGATTCATATAATTACCTGTGGCACAGCAAAGGAATTGGCCCAGATGTGAACCATTTTTGCTTGTCATGTGGTGTTGTACTGGTATTATTATGAACATTTGAATACATCTGAAAGGGGTTTGTGCTGGACAAATTGTTTGAACAATGATTTCTATGTTTCAACTTTCAATAGTGTTTCAGACTTTCAGTAAATAAGCATTATAGCTTTTGTTTTGCTTGTATTTTGTGGTACTCCTTTTTTAATTAAAGTTCTTTTTGTTATAACAGGTGGGTGGAGTGACTCCTAAGAAGGGTGGGACCGAACATTTAGGGCTCCCAGTGTTTAACTCTGTAGCAGAAGCTAAGGCTGAAACAAAAGCCAATGCATCTGTTATATATGTTCCACCACCATTTGCCGCCGCCGCTATAATGGAGGCAATGGAGGCTGAGCTTGACCTTGTGGTCTGCATTACGGAAGGAATTCCTCAGCATGACATGGTAATTTGTAACCATTTAAGTGCTTTGTTAGTTACTGTAACTGTTTGTCTTCTGAGCTTGAGAATCTACTTGGTGCCATATCATCTTTGGTTCATTAATAATAGTGTGAACTTGTGGTCAACGTCATCTTCCTCAGATGGTTATGTAGTAGGTTATTATTATCTAGTGGGCAGGTAGTTTTCAAATTTTGTTAAATAGTGTAGGTGGTCCAAATAGACAGATTTTACTAGCATGGCCCATTGAGCGGTTTGCTTGCTGATATTCCTTTTTATTATATATTTGTCTGCATATTGTTATTAACTCATGTCACAGCACAATTAGTTATATTTTGCTTTGTTAGCGGAACTCCATGAGGTGATGTCACAATGTTTCCTTTTGCAAACTTATAGGTGAAAGTGAAGGCTGCACTAAACAGGCAGTCAAAAACTCGATTGATTGGGCCAAATTGCCCTGGTATCATTAAGCCTGGTGAATGTAAAATTGGAATCATGCCAGGTTACATCCACAAGCCAGGGCGTGTTGGGATTGTATCTCGTTCTGGTACCTTGACATATGAAGCGGTATGTCTGTTATTATATTTTTTCTTATGTATGCGCCAAATCAGTTAATTTGTTTGTCTAAGGTGCATTTTTTTTGTTGACAGGTGTTTCAAACAACAGCTGTAGGCTTGGGGCAGTCAACTTGTGTAGGCATTGGTGGTGACCCATTCAATGGCACAAATTTTGTTGATTGCCTTGAAAAGTTTGTTGACGATCCTCAGACAGAAGGTACACCTTTTGTGGCCGATACATCAAAATTTTAAGCAAAAAATCTTCTCTCTTTTTAAAGAATATTCATGAGACGTCTCTTCCTGAACAGTGTACTCTTCTATGTTGCATTAGTCCCTCATTTGGTATTTTTGGCATTAATCCCTCGTATCTGTTTTTTAATACTACCTCATATGCATTTTTTATTCTATTCCATCCCATTTATTTATTGTTCTCACCGTTGAACAATATGCTGTCCCTTGTAGGTATTGTTCTCATTGGTGAAATTGGAGGTACTGCTGAGGAGGATGCTGCAGCATTCATCCAGGTAAGAGTTTGTCAGTACGATAAATTTAATAGCCTTCTTTTCTGTATAACATACATGTTATATTTCTGTTTCTGTTCTGCACTTTGCAATGTCATTCCGTCATGAACTCGTAGATGGATATTAAAAACCACGCGTCTTCAAATATTTATAGCTATACATATCTTGTAAGGAAAGTCATACATCATGTTCATGAATGATGAACTTGCTGCTTATATGGATCTTTAGGCATTGTCTCGGTAGCCACTGCATGTAAAAAATAATGAGCTTCAAGCTGCCTTGCACTTCTAGGTTCTAAGTGGAAAAGGGAATTATTGTCGGGAAATTTGTCTCTAGGACACCAAAACAGTCCCCCACCCCCCACCCCCGGCCCCCTCCTATTCCCGTGCCAGGCAAAACAACAAAGTCAGTGTCCTGCAGCTAAAATCAAACAATCGGTGTCCTGGAGACATAGCAACACTTCTTTTTGTGTCACAGGGACATTTCTCATTGTCCTTTTACCCAATGCAATTAAGCTGGATGCCTAGACTTTGATTTAACTAGCATATGTGCTTATACAACCCTATCTTTAAGCGGGTCCACAGTTCCTATGCAAGCTTTGTGTGGCTGCGAGGCACATTTTAGCAAAGTGTGTCATCTTATCCATCTGTTATGTGCACTCATTAGTAAAATCCCTTGTGCCCACCTGCTCCCTGTTGACCTATGGTAGTTGCAATGAACTTGACAAGTTTCACATGACATGGAATGACTTATGATTGGTCAGGTTAGATGTTCAGAAGCTAACACTTATGCGTTTTTCGTCTTTTTGATTCTATGGAGGGATTTATCATTAGTCACTGTTGATATTGCATTTCATAGAATTGCATGTCTTTTGGCTTGAGTGCTGTAATTTTTCTGCCTGTCCTTTTTTATTTTTGCTGAATCAAGTTACATTCTCCTATCTACTAACTTCATTTGTTATGCTCCTCAGGAAAGCAAAACTCAAAAGCCTGTTGTTGCATTCATTGCTGGACTAACAGCACCCCCGGGTCGGCGCATGGGTCATGCTGGAGGTATTACCTTAGCAAGACCTTGACTCTGTCCTTTTTAATTTTAGTCTACATTTTTTTCCTACCCTTTCAATTGTGTAACCTCTTGAAGAAATGGTCATTGCATTTTAATCTGAGTTAAGATACCATCAGCTCATATGTTGCCATTTTATTGACATGTGTCCAGGTGATTCTGTCACTTTGCAGCAGTTCAGGAAAAAAATGTTGCATGGAGATCTATTCAGTTTACTAAATGTCTAAAAGATACTTCATTGATTTTAGTATAAAATAAGGGTGGATGCAGCATTGTAGCATAGCAAATTTGTACATGCTTACCAACACCAAAAAGGAACAAAGCCCTTTAGCCCCAAGCAAGTTGTGGTAGGCGAATTTGTACGTGTCTACCAATTTTGAAAAATTCCTTGTTACTATACATTGAACTTGCGGTGATAACCTTGTTTGCATTCTTGAATTTGCTGTAATCGTCAATTAATGGTAGTAAGCTGTTATTCATTACTCTGTCCATTCCAATTATGATTGCACTGTTAGTTTGTTGATGTAATATTTTTCTTAATGCAATTTCAATTGCATATTTATCATGTTGCATTTGCTAATATGATTTCATTCCATCCTTGCTATGCAGCGATTGTGTCAGGTGGAAAGGGTACCGCCCAGGACAAAATCAAGGCACTCAGAGAGGCTGGTGTCACTGTCGTTGAGTCGCCAGCGAAGATTGGTTCTACCATGTTTGAAATCTTCAAGCAGCGTGGAATGGTAGAGTAGAGAAATGGTACAGTAGAGTAAACATTGGAAAACCTTGTTTTGGTGCTCGTGGGGTAATTGCGAGCAATTCCTTGGTAGAGCTGTGTCGCCGGAAAACTACTCTTCCTTTTCTTCCTTACCTGTCTGCGGTGTGAAGATGGCCTGGCCTTCTTCACCAGGATCACCTTCCCATGAGCTCATTTCAATAAGACATTCTGGAGTCATGGACATGCTGTTTTGCTTGGAGTCAGTGTGGATGCCTAAGCTGTTTCGATTTTTTTACCGTTTGAAAAAGTTCAATCTAGGTTTACTGGTGTTTTTGCGAGTCTTAGGTGCACCTTGTATTATTTCCGTGTGTATAATGGTCAGCAGAAAATTGTGTGCACGATCAATTGTCGGTTCACCGGCGCAGCTGACGGATATTGAAAATTTGCAAAATTTCTGTCACCTTAACACTTGAGCCTTGAGGCCTCACATTGCTTATTTGTTGCTCTGATAAAGCTACATAAGCGCTTGCAATGTGTCATGTTCAAAAGCTTTAGGTCCGGGCGGCTTTGTAGGCGGGCATCAAACTCCCCGTGCCGTCAACCAGGACTGGTGAACCCGCATGGGGAGAATAGCTGCACAGCAGCAGCCAACTCGTCTTTTCTCGTCACGAGCTCGCTCACGCACGCTTACAGCGCGAGCGCCACGACTATCTATACTCTGTAGATATTCAGAGACTCTCTAAATTCATCATAATTCTCTAAATTCATCATAATTGCTAGTTTTAGAGATTTTGACTGAAAAGGTATCTTCCAACAGTTTCTTTATTTGGTTATGTAAACATAGTCACTCTCTATTCCGGATTTCTCGCTCTTCAAATATAGAAAAGAGAATAGCTTTTTCCGAATGCACACAAGATATAGAAAAGCTGTTAGAAAACAGAAACATATATAAAACAATTTTTATACAAATGACTCTAAATGGCATAATTCTCTAAAGGAGGCGACTAAGTGGAGAGCCCTCTCCGGTTAGCCTTAACTGGAGAGCCCCTCGCGATTACTATATATAGACTGTATAGAAGCGCGGAAGCCAAAAAAGGAAACAGGTGCATGCTTTCCTGCCTAACCACGTGCGCGCCAAAACGAACGGCATGCAGAGCACGCCAATGACAAAAAAAAGCACCAGAAAGAAACATAGATTTTTTCAGAAATTCATATCGGGACAACATGCAGATCTTTTCACTAAAAATCACACATGATTCATAGAGATTCAAAAACAATGATATTAGATCCAAGTAATTTGAAATCCTAGAGGTCTATCTTATAAGACATACACATGTTTGTTTCCTAGCTACATATTGAACAAGTAACAACGAGTGCCGCATAAAAATCATTTGTCTATCCCTTCTACAGTCAAAGAGCACTTCTCCTAAGCCTCAGATTCAGATACGTATCTGATGGAAGACAAAAAAAGAAGTCATAGTCAGAAAACCATTTCATGACTCTACAATAAGTAACTTGGTGAATTGAAAAGTATAATAGAAAGTAGCTTGCAATAAAACTATCTACATACTTGCAAGAAGTTATTGATGTGAGTAATATGTTTTTCAAGAATTAACTACATATAATAAAGTAACAATATCTCATTCTTTTGGATATGACAAAAACTATTTGAACTAGAAAAAAATGTAACAACTTTTTGTCAGCAACATGATGAAAACAACTCTATCTTGATGACTGGTTTAGAGTTGGGTTAAACTTGATGACAGAAACTGCAACGCAAGTTAGCACAAGATAAACATATAAAATATTTCTTATTCTTTTCAATATAAATCTAGAACTAACTGCAGAACCTGGTACATGGACTTCCCACAAATTTTGTAGAAACAACATATGAACAGACTGAGATGTAGAAGATGAAAAAGGGTTGTACTTGGGTAATGATTTACTTCACTGCAATCATCTAGTTTGTTTTTACTAACCAAGACAGCACATGCATCACTAGAGACGAGTTGTTGATTTCTTCATGAAAGATATCTCCTTTGTTTTGAGGGTCTAGGAGAGCATTTGTCTCTCATGCATGCGCAATAAAAAATGAACTGGAACATAGACCTACTAATGGAGGGTCAAACTGAAAGCCTAATTATCATATCTATGTTGATAAGAGGGTAATTAAGTAACATAGTTGCAGTGTGGGCATATGAAGAGAGTTACTTGCTACTAAACTAAAAATACGAAAAGTTACTTACTGTTAAAAAATAAGTATGGAAAAGCTACCTATTGTGCAACTAAAAATATTGGAAGTTACTTCTACTGAAACTAAGTTGGCTAGCAGGTTTATCACCATTAAAAGAAAGATATGTACACACAGCTCATGGAAGACTTCTTCAACATAGTGTAATCTGCTACCGCTATACTATCAGTCACATGTACCAGAGAAAGCTGATAAGTTTAAATGACATGTCAAAACCATCATAGGTCAAGAAGGTAGCCATGGTAAAAGACCATCTGATCCTTGTTTTTCATGTAAAACACATGCTCAAAAAGCATAAAAACATGGAAGTTTTCTAAGAGATAAACAGTTGAATTGCACGCGAATTGATCTATTGAATATATGGAAGTACCAACATAGCAGACTAGCAACGATCATGGCTATGCAATCACAATTTAACAAGAGACATCGCCACACAATATCACACAAAACAGGATTGTTCTTAGCAATTTAAAAACAATGCATCATCATAGGTGCTACTTCATGTTTTATTCAACAGATTCCTATACAGATCACACAGCAAAAAAAAAATCTGGATTAGAAACATTGAATTAAGACTCAAAAAGTCGGATTCCTTGCATTGGAGGTGATTGTGTGCAGGCATAATATATGGTCAGTTAAGAGAAATGAATGATATGGATAAATTAAGTTAATACCTTTTTATTCTGTAGCTCACTACTACATCAAGCACATATACCAAAAAAAAGGCAAAATAATGTGTAATGCAGGTTATGTCAAGTTATTTATTTATTATATATACCGATGCAAAGTTACTTCCTTTGTCATATCAATTATAGATAAGTTACTTTTTGTAATATATGCAGTGATGATAAGTTATTTCCTAATCCATATAAATAGTGTCAAAGTTACTTTTGATACAATAGAACCTAATGATTGGGTGAACATTCAGTTAAAGTACCATGCCATGAATTACTGAGTCACCCATGACACATACCACTATGCAATTCAACTGATAAATAGGCTCTATATGGCTGATCAGACCTAACATATGAAGCCCACAATAAAGAAAAATATATATCATGATAACAAGTACTAAAACCAAAAGAAATGACCAAACAGATATATATATTTCTCTAAAACTATATTAGCACTAGAATAACCACAAAAACTAAACACTACAATAGTTGAAGATGCTTGCACCAATAGCTCCAATATCTGGTTCCCAAGAGACAGTGCCACCCCATTATGCACTAACCCTACTTTAGTTACATCCATACAAAAGCAACAGTAAGTTCCTTTCTAAATAAAATAAAATAGTAAGAAAAGTTGCTTCCTAATTCAGAATATAAAAGAACAAGTTACTTTATCTGCAATTCAAATTAGTGACAGGTTGGAATATGCACTGAAATAAAAACAACATAGATGGGAGGTGTGTGTATGGAATATACCTAATTAATATGTCTTTACAGCTGGTTGTAAAAGAGATATCCCTGCAGCACACAATATGCACTGACCTGACTTAGCTACACATGCAAAAAAAAGTCACAAAAAGATAAAATCAGCAAAAACTGACAAGCTACCAGGCCAATATGATTGCACCATCCAATTATCACAAAACAAATAACCACAGTATTTGAAGTTGCTAAAAAGACAAGCCATGTTCATGCTAGGATAAATAAAGCAATGATAAGGTGTTCCATAATCTAACTTTTCAGCCTAGTAGCAAAAATTTCACAATATCAATGCACATAAAACTGAGTGGTGTAAGTTACTTACTGTTAAGTAAAAAATGAAAAGGCTACTTAATGTTGAACTAAATGCATGAGAAAGTTACTTACTAGTGAATAAAAATTATGAAAAGTTACTTCCAACTACAGAAACTTTTCAGCCCAGTAGCAAAAATTTCACAATATCCATGCATATGAAACTGAGTGGTGTTACTTACTGTTAAGTAAAAAAATGAAAAAGCTACTTAATGTTGAATTAAATGCATGAGAAAGTTACTTACTAATTAATAAAAATTATGAAAAGTTACTTCCAACTACAGAAAATGACACATAAATAACATTTCCAGTGAAATATGGTAGTTATTGTCACCTATTATCATTAGAATGCTAACTGGAACTGAGGCAAATGCAGTATATAAATGTCAAGCCTGATATACTCAGCTAGTTAATTATAGTGAATCTGATACTTGCAGCTTTGCCAGATTGTTTTCTCAGTGCATGACAGGACAGTTTTATGGATATTTTTAGAACACGTCAGCCTAACACGACATCCATTGGAA
Source organism: Echinochloa phyllopogon (assembly GCA_033239725.1). Lineage (NCBI taxonomy): Eukaryota > Viridiplantae > Streptophyta > Magnoliopsida > Poales > Poaceae > Echinochloa > Echinochloa phyllopogon. Next base: position 51,741,532 of record BTCW01000002.1, read on the forward strand.
GCAATTTTACATAAGATTAAAGTAGGTTCCATGTTAATTACTATTATGTACATGAAGTGTTCGCTGTGACAAGTGGCGAGGAAAAAAATCATGTTACCATAATTGGGTCCAACGAATTCCCTGATAGGTGAAGCGCGCGTGCCATCCTAGTTTGATCATCTTATGCACTAAAAACAATATGAAAAAAGCCTCTATATAGGTGTATCACTAAAAACTCTTATGAGTTACTGCCTCTGTGTTGCTGAACAGTGGAATGTTACGTTAATGATAGGTTACTTCCCTAAAAACATATAAAAATCTTGATCTTCAGTAAGTGTTACCCATCTATAGCTAAGAACTTGAAATCAGGAGCTCAGGGCCAATGTTGTTTGCTCTGATGTAAATCAATTAGAATACAAAGCGCACCCAAAAACTAAAAAAAGATGTCGGGTAGACTATACTATTTTAAGATGCCTACAAATCTTAATTTTCTTAGTCTTCAGCAGAAGTTGCAGTTTAGGCTCATTACAGCCATACATGCATCCCCAAAGTGAGCGAGTCTCTCAACACATATCCTATTTGTCACAATTAGGCAGCAAACACCACAAAACAGAGGTGATAGACACACCGAAAAGCATCTCGCATCAACTAGCCAATATGAAGCCAGCCTGTTCTTGCACACCCTCCCTCTATCCCTAAAGCACAATGAATGCATAACCAAGATCCAGTTGGACCTAACAGAAGACTGACATTAATCATGCAATCGCATTGCAAGCGAAATGAATTAGAAATCTACAATAGACAGGACCCTGCATCTGTCCATTCAATTCACGAACTGGAAATCTGCAGCGGACAGGGACCCTGCATCTCTCAATCGCGGCCTCCGGGAAACGTACAGATACACCCTAAACACCATAAGTCACCATGGCACAAACACGGCGAAACAAGGAAATCCTCGCGATAAGGAATGGAACCATGCTAGATGGAGAGAATCCGACTCACTATAGGGTGTCAGGCCGGCCGAAAACATTGCTGTCGTCGACAAGTCCGGCCAAGAGTCCATCAACTGGGTTCTTCGCGAGATCTGCTCAAAAAACACCGTACCACATAATAACAAGTCAATCCACCAATGAATCCACAGGGAACGACTAAAATCGAGCCGAAAATAGATGCAGGGATACTTAAGCGGGCTGCGCCTATGAGCTGCTTCTGGAGGACCGGTGAAAATTGGAATCTGATACTCAAACAGATCAAAATCCAAAATCAATGCACACAGTTAGATCCGCAGGTTATGAACGAGGAGAGTCAAGAGTGTGCACCTAGATCGATGCGTTGCCTCGCGTCCCCCGCAGCTGGATTGGTCGGCCCGCCGCCGAAGGCGCTTCCTGCCGGGTTAGCTCGTTGACGGCGCCTCTCCCGCGTTGGGTCGCTGAAGAATCAGCCTCCCGCCGAATCGACTCACCGGAGATGCTGCGCAAAACTCCCCTCCGCACTCCGGTGTCCGAGATCAACGGCACGCGCCGCCTCCTCGCCGCAGACTGCCTCTTCCCATTGGAGCCCTCGAAATGGAGAGAGAGAGAGAGATGGATTTGGACCGACGATTCACATTTGTGAACACAGGTATTGTTGGATTGAAAAAGAACGAAGATGAGGAGGGGTCTCCCGATAAGGTTAAAGGGAGAGCCCTCTCCCTGTAGATTTTAGGTTCTCTAAATTCATCATAATTGCTAGTTTTAAAGATTTTGACTGAAAAGGTACCTTCTAACAGTTTCTTTATTTGGTTATGTAAACATAGTCACTCTCTATTCCGGATTTCTCGCTCTTCAAATATAGAAAAGAGAATAGCTTTTTTCGAGTGCACACAAGATATAGAAAAGCTGTTAGAAAACAGAAACATATAGAAAACAATTTTTATACAAGTGACTCTAAATGAGGATTTAGAGAGACTCTCAGAGATGATCCGACAAAATGTCGCCCACGCGCCTGCAGATAGTGGCTGACAGGTGCCCCCGTGTCAGCATCTCCTTCCCGACGCCGCCTCCTGTGTTTCCTCCACGCGCCTCCGAGGGTTAGGGTTCGAGATTCAGGGTTGGGGTAAGGTCTCCGATGTTCGCCGGCTTAGAAAAAGGGGTCGAGGGGTGGCTGGATGCCCAGCAGTGGTGGCGGGTGAGGCGACGGGGGACGGCGGGATGATAACCAGATGGGCGGTGGAGGAGGCGGGGGTGTCGGCGAGCTCCACTGGGGCGACGAGGCGAGCTCCGATGGGGGCAGCGGATTCGGCAGCTCCGGCCATCAGAGACGGTGAAGGAGGGCGGCGCGGGGGCGAGCAGAGAAAAGACGGCGAGATCCCATCGAGTTAGCATGGCGGCGGACGGCGGGGCGGATCTGACGGCTGCGGCAGCCGCCGGAGACGAGGAAGGCGGGCGGCGCGGGAGCGAGCGCTGGGGAAGAAGGCTTCGGCCCGGGAACGAGGCTGGGTATTTTTCGTGGGCCGTATTTTCATGGGTCGCGCCTTCCGGTGATACAACGACGGGGTGTCGCGCGCGTCACCCAACCACGCGCCCGCCGTGGGGAAACGCGGGATTTTCTTGCATGCCGTGAGCCAGGCCAGGCGACGCATCTTGCATCGGGCGGATGACCGATGATGCATGGAATCGATCAGCCCCGAAGTGTTTCAGTTCTTTGAACTGTCTTGTTTATCAAGTCCCAGGTTTTGCTGCAATTTTAGAGAGGTGAGTTCCTGTAGATGTGGGCCTGACATCAGGGAAGAGAGAAAGCAAACTATCCAGGAAGTTCTCCATACTTCCCATCGGCACAACCCAAAAACAAAAATAAATAAATCAAATAACCACACTCCCATCTCTATCCAGTTCCTTTTCTCCTCTGTGCTTCACTCCCGTTCCTCGCAAGACCGAGCACTACCTTGCTCGCTGCCTCTCACGCTCTCCTAGCCCCTAGCAGACCCAGATTCTGACCCCCTGTTTTTCTCTTACGTAGTTTGTCCTAATTTATAATTTCTGCTCTTTAGTTGTCATTTGTGTCTTAAGTAATGTACGGAATTGTCATTCTGCAAATAACTCTACGTCAACTCTGTGAGTAGTATATGTTGTGTTGTCGTTGACGAAGAAAGTAAAAACTTCAAAACTCATTCTTACTCATTTGGGTCCTTCTACCTGCTTCGATATGTACAGCCGAGTAGACTCGCTGATCATCCTCATTTCAGCTCAAACAATGTGTTTTATTTATTTCCTAGCTAAAAACGAATGGAAAGTCTAAGCTTGGCCTAAAAAGAAAAAAATAGATCCATGCTGCCCATGCGGACGATGGTTGTGGACTTGTGGCAAAAAATTTAGGCCCCAAATTAAACGCTTCTTTTCGGCTCGGCCTGAAATTTGTTGCTCATGTGATAGTTCTATGACACGTGAGAACATACCTAGATCAAATCACCTTAAGCATTTCAAATTTGAGACATGTCTTCAAGTTGGTGTCTTTTCTTGGGTTTTGTAAATCGGTAAGATGAGGAGGCGTTTGGTTAGCACACGGGTAACGGCAATGGTATCGAAAATCGATTACAGCGGTAACGACGGCCGGATCACCGTTTACGGGCTTTGTTTGGTAGGACACATGTAACGATATCGCAAACGCATAGACCGAGGTGCTGGCTAGCTAGCGGAGCCTTCGTACATGCTGACATGCAAGCGTAGGCGAAAGAGAATACGGCAGCAAGTCTCAAAGCCAGAAGACAAGGCTGCAATGCGCGCGGACTCTGGAGGCGGACAGCTCTGCGACAGCATTGTAATCTGACTAGTGATTGGCGCGCCGATGCGCGCGGCCGTATTGATATATGGTTGCCGTGATGTCTTAACAGATGGACGAGGAACTAACAGAAAACATATATTATATAATATATAATATGAAAACATTAAGTCTGATGGTAACTGAGTATCATGAAGTACATATAGTTTACGGGATCACATAAGTTTCAAAAGTTCGATGTACTGAGTTATAATAGGAACATATAATTTATAATAGTTACATTGGTAGGTTGTTCACACAATAATTAACTAAGAAGCTAATCTTGAGTCTTCGGGTTTTTTATTGAAACAACAACACTGATAGCGTGGAGGACAGCAGGAGATTGGCGTAGAGCCGTATGTTTCCATGCTGCGGATGCATACCTACCGACCCCTTTATCTGTGGTAAAAAAAAAGCAAGATGTAGAAGCAATGATAAACAGCTAGAGCTGAAATATAATAGAGAATCCATGAACTCTGAACTGTGTACCTGCATCGATTTGAAGTCAATAAACCTACCTTCAAACCCATCACCATCAGTGTTCTCTTTGTATCTTATTGGGCATGTTCTAAAAAAGTAGATATATAAAAGGCGCTAACCGCAACCTTACTGGAGTATTTAATCATGAAATGAAACTCGATTATGAAAGAATTATAAATCCAAAAAAATCAATGTACTCCTTTTGTCCCATTGCTAAATAGCATCAGTGGTAAGAGGCTATTTTTTTTCTCTAAGAAGCAGTGCACATTGGTTAGCACTATTCGTATAGCATTCTATTATTCTATAGCAATTCATGGAAATAGCTAAATCAGAAGACCTAATTAAAATAAGCCTACAAAATTTAGTAGGAATGATGTGAAAAAACACATGGAAAGAAAAGTAATTGGCAGTAAGTGAATGTAGAAGTGCAGAAGCTTCATGCATTGACATGTTGCTGTTACCTTGAACAAATAGCACGGCAGCCTGATGGTTGCCACCAATTAAAAGGAAAGTTGTTAATGAATTCAAGAGTACGGCAATGATATCTATGTTAAAATCAACAGATCAACTATATCAGTAGGAATTGAGAGAGGAACATTTCAGTATTCTGGTGCCAAGGGGAGCAATAGGCGCAATGCTATTATTGTCGACTGCACTGGCATAGTGGCATGTTGCAAGCATGTGATTAATTGTCCTTAGTAAATTAAAGGCCAGTGGTGTTGACTTTAGATAAGAACATCGCTACTTAAGGGGGGCACCATTAACTTTATAACAGCAACACTAAAAGTATGCTAATACTAATATTCACATGTTTGGGCTGTAGTAGAGGTAGATAAATTGATAAAATAAAGATCCATTACTATTGCTAAATGTGTAAGAAACAAAGAATTAGGTAGGCTTCATCGTGCAAACCTACCAATACATAACATAATTATATCACTAATGAAACCAATCGATAATTTGGTAAATACTACTGAATTGCACTTACTGAAGGAACAAGACAGCTTTGGGCTCTTTAATCTACTTACGATATGTTCCATTTAAATCTACAAATAAAACACTAGAGAGCACAGAGATAAACATTTTTGTCCATATAAATGTTATAAATTGTCACTGCTCTGGGCAAGACCCTTACTATGACTTTGGCAATGGCTGAGATACTATTTTTTCTTTCCTCCATAATGCCTACTCTGAGATTTACACAACTCAAAATAAGAGTAGTGCTCTGAGAAGAATACCAATCATAATCTACTTTGAGAGGTAACATAGATGGATTAATACCTTCGGTACCGGTGGTTAGCCACTCTACTGCGGTGTTGTGGTTCCTGAACTGCATATAACAAGACACACAATGGTGTCATCATCATTGGCTATCTACTAACCCAACTAAAAAAATAATAAAATTGCACATCCACAAACAAGATAAATCTGAACATTGCCACTCCTGCATCTTCTAATATCTAAAACATGAAAGTTCAAGGTCAATCTGCCCATAGCTGTAGCAAGATACTTATGAGAAGGGAAAACTTACATATTGAAGCAATTCCAATGCAGGCTTGGATCCAAATGAGCTGAGATTATTGCTAGAAAGCATTAAAGGGAGTCTTAGTCTGTGTACTTCGATAAATTGTTTCAATGGTTGCATCTTCTCCAAATTTCACATGGCTTCTTTTAAGCTTCTGCACAGAACATAATGGACCATGCTTATGTTAGCATTGGTGCAATTCAATTGTCCTTATGTTATTTAATTTATCTTAAATGCCAAGGCATTAAAAGAATGGATATACATAATCTCAAACAATATATTAAGACCGTAAAAGGCAGCTTAATGGATGAATTTTGCATTAGTACATTGAGCCCATGAGTAGGTGATGTTATACCTTTCTTGCCCATCCCTTTTGCTGCTCTATCTGTTGCATCCTGTCGCTGCTTGGCTTCGTCCACCTACATGCTGCTGCTGCCAGCCTAGCTTGAGTCCTGCACTACTTCCTACTGTCGGCTACTCAGCTTTTGTGCTGTGCCCATTCCTTGCTGGGACAGTGATAGCCAATGACAGCACTGCAGCATAACTCGATTTGGACGGGGTGAGTTCGATCTTGTGAATAAAAATCCGATTAGGAGAGATTTGTACGTCGTTTCCATGAGAAGCAGTGAGGCATCAAGCAAATGGAGGACAACGACAGGAGGAAAACTCACCTTGGTAGGTCCAGCACCTCACGAAAAAGTACTTCTTCCGCACAATCGCAGTTCAGAAGGAGGCCACACACCGTCGTCGCTGAATGCCGGCAGCTGCGCCTGCGTCCGTCCACAAGGGCCGCACCTGCGCCGCTGCTCGCGCGCTTGCGGCCACCCACGCGCCGAGGAGGGATGCGGCAGCGCACGCCCGCGCCGCTTGGTCCTGCCGCAGGGGTGGTGGTGCTCAAAACAGAAGGGAGGAGGCGATATAAGCCGTCGAATCAGTGCCCTGCGCCGTCGTCAAAACAGAGCAGAAAAAGAGAGGCTCACGACCGCCTACATCTCTGCACCTCTCGCTCCTGCGCATCAATCGTCCGTCTGCACATTCTCCCGTGAACTGCGTCCGCCCGTCCCGCCGTCGCTATCATCCACCGCAGCCGCTGAAGCGTCCTCTCGAAAGAGAGAACTTAATGTGATACAAATACCAGTCCCAGGATGCTGGTTCACATTATTACAACAGATAGTTCAGTACATAAACAACAGTCACGGGAGACGGTGGCATTGTAGGGCCACAACAAACAGCACTAACGCTAGACTCCAGATAAAAAGGTTGATAACCTAGAGGTCTTCATCAGAGTGGCAATACATGCGGCTTCCAGCGGGTGACCCTAACACACAGGCAAAGGCTGGGTGCAGAACGAACCCCTCTAAACGACGTCCTCAGGCACAAAGTCCGGGTCTGCCTCTGTAACAAGATAAGCAAGGGTGAGTACTTACGTACTCAGCAAGCGCAACCACAACCACGGAGGGGTACAACAGAATTATGCAAGTATTGTAACAAGGATGGCTCATGGTTTATTTAGCAGCAAAGCAAATTTTTATTACACATGCAGGGGTTGGTTTTCGCAATGGGTTTACACAAATATCTTTTTCTTGTTGCGTCAGTGATCATAAATATTTTACTCACAAGATTATGATGCTACCAGACTTCCCGTCTGTCGTAGCCAATTCCCAAAACTCTTCTCAACTCGTAAATTCACCACACACATTCTTACACCAAAACAGGGGACCAGTGAAGTGACCAAGCCGTAACTCGCCCAATACCGTGGACACGGCTATCCGGATAGGTTTTAACTCTGCAGAGGTGTACACAACCACAAGAAGGCTACCACAACAAGAACACCTTAGTGCCAGTGCAGCTCCCATCAAAGCCATTACCCACCATAGCTAAACTGACAAGTTATCACAGACGCGACTAGGGGGTTAGCAACCTACCAATGAGGTTCTATCCAGGGGCATACCCCACATAGAACGTATCCCCGGCTCTGTGGCCCTCTGCTGCTCACCAGCACACCACATAACCAACAGCTTAACTAGTGGGGTTTATGCTAGGCCGTTGCCACATACAACGGTCGAGTGGTGGTACAGTAAAATGAGTTAGGCTAGATGACACATCAACATCATCCCAAAAGTTGTGCTAGGACAGACAACTCCCACCATGCTCAACCACACAGGGTCAAGCTCACCTCGGTATTTCACACAGGAAATACCGTCTGTCTCATCCCACACGGATACTCATTTTATTCCTAAAAATCCATCTCTTTTCTTTTAAAGCACGCACACGGTTGCTTTTGTAAACATCAAGTGGTTGTAATGAGGTGTACAACAGTAAAATATTTCTAAGCATTTCTAGCAGTGACTAATATTCAAACAGAGCATTTGCCATATTCAAACATTAATCTAGGTTGTCAAGGAAACAGTAATAGCAATCAAGGAATGGCTATCCAATCGGGTTTAGCAGTAAAATCATGCAAGTTTTATAAAACAAGCCATGGGTTGTGTTTATAAAATTTAGGACGAAAGTATGCATCAAAGGGTGGGATTGCACTTGCCGTTCTCCCAACCCTCGGGGGATTCCTGTCCGGGGTCTTGGTCTCCAAGCTCCTGCTCGTAAACCTGCTCCTCCTCGAGTCCTTCCTCGATCACAGCGGAGTCTACGGCACACACAAACAAACAACCAATAAATAAAAAGAAAAAGCTTTATTGAGCTTAGAAGAAAGAATGGAAAAAGAGAGCGAATGATGATGACACGATTATTTTTGAATGTGGACTGGATGGATTTGGCGGAAATATATTGGTGAATATTGTGGTGGAGTTTGGGGTCAAACGGGATTAATTTGGCGCATGAAATGACGAGTTTGGTGGAGGTTTAGGGGCTGTTTATAAAGAAAAGGACCCTAACTGTAAATACCGAAAAGATCAGGGGGCCCTGGCGAAAATAACAGAGAGAGAGGGCATAGTAACCGTGGACTGCGGGTTGGTTTGGCCAAAACCCAGGGGGTTATGCGTAAATGTGTCAGAGAGAGAGGTTTTAGTTGTTTGGACTGCGGGTTCGAATCAGAGGAAGCGTAGGGGGTTATGGGCAAAAAGGCCATCTCTTTCCTCCGAAACAGAGCAGAGGGGAGGAGAGGGCGACGGCGGCCGGCGGCGGCGGAATCGCCGGCGATTGTGGCGGCGAAGGGCCAAATTGGCCAGGGGGAAAGGGAGAGGAGGTCATGGCAAGTCCACCCGTGCTCTTACCCAAGGCAGAGGTGCAGTGGGGAGGGCTACCCACGAGGGCCAGAGGCAGCGGCAGCGCTGGCAGTGGGGGCGGCGGTGCTGCGGCGGTGGAGGGGACGATTGTGGTGGGGTGTGAGCTCAAGGTGGTGGAGGAGAGGCCGACCGGCCTATTTATAGGCGTGGAGATGGTTCGAGGAGGTGGGCCGACGAGAGGGGTAGGCGGCGGTGATCTTGGCGGCCGGCGGGTGGAGTCCTTTAATGGTGGCTGGGACACACGCGGTGATTGGTACGGCGGCGATGTAGAGGTGCTGTACGGCGGTGTGCTTGGCGGGACGCGGGGACGGGACCGAGGAGGGGTCGGCGGTGGTGTGGTCTGCGCGGTGACAGTGGCGGTCGGAGCGGCGGTGGTCGTGGTGGATGACGGCACGGCTGCTTCGTACGGCGGTGAGGCCGGTGGGGCCACAGCGAAGGGCGGCACGGCGGGTGACGGCGTGCGCGAGGGCAGCCGTAGCAGCGTGGCGAAGGTGCGGCCGGCGGTGGTTGGCACGGTAAGGCGGTGGTTGGCGCAGGCGGGAAGACGATGGCGGTGGGCCAGGCGGAGGTGGGCGGCACGACAAGGCGGTGGCGCGGCGGGGTGGCGTGGCGTGCGTGCGCGCGTGGGTCGGTGGCGCAGAGCAGAGCGTGCTCGGCGCTTGGTGAGCGGAGCGGTGGCGTGCGGGCGAGGGCGGTGGGGTACGGTGGTCAGCGCAGGCGTGCGAGAGGCCGTGGACGGTGCAGCGATGGCGAGCACGGGAATGCCGGTGGCGGTGCAAGGTGAGGAAGCGAGGGAGCGGTCGGCGGCGTGCACGGCGCTGGGATAGGGAGCAGAGGAAACCGAGGAGAGAAAGAAGGGAAGGGAAAAGAAGGAAGAAAAAAAAGAAAAAAAAAGAAAAGAAAAGAGAAAAGGAGAAAGGGAGAGGGGAAAAAGAGAGGGGAACTCGGCGGGATTCGCGGCGGAGAGACGACGGGTGGTCGACGACGGTCGGCCAGTGGTGGACGGGTCCGGCGGGCGACCCGAGAGCGGGTGACGCGGGATGGGACGGGAGAGAGGGCGGTGACAGCAGAGCGAACAGGAAAAAGAGAGGGGGTGGTGATAACAAGGAGGACAAGGTTTTGGCGGAAGCGGAGCTCGGGTGGTAAAAGACTTTGAAAACTTTTCACCGGGTGATTTCTTTAGTGATTTTCCAGAGATTAAAACGCGGGCGTTACAGCCGCAGTCGTGGCCATCGTCACCGCTCGCACGGCCTCGGCCTCCACCGCGACGGTGGCCGCCATCTGCCATCCGACCGTGGGCCACCATCGCCTGCACAGCTGCAGTTGCCATCCGCCCATGGTCCACCGCCTCCGCCATTGCCTGCGCCCCACGACTCAGAAAGAGGTGGCCAGGAGACGGTAGGCCACCATCGGTGCCGACGAGGAAAAGCAAGGGAGCGCATGAAAAGAAATAGGAGAAGAATTGACCAAGAGCGATCCAGAGTCTTCTAGCCACGAGGAAAACAATGGTGGCATTGGATCAGATATTTTTACCGATGGGAGCCGTGAGTCTCGAGACTTCCAGACAGCCGTTAAGGGACGCGTGGAATTAATTGCTGACTTCCTAAGCGAAAACGCTGACTGATAACGATAGCCGTAAATTTACAATCGAAGGGATAATAATATTTTTACCGACGTGTACACCATGACCGGCCGCGGGAACCGCCCGGTTGAATATGAGTAATTACAGTCGTGGAGGAGGGGAATCAGTTTTCTATACGTCGGTATCCGATTACACGTATGCGATTGCGAGAGAAGTTGAAACAAACGTCCGTAACGTTATTTCATCACCTCGGTGATCTGTTTACATTACATTTGTCAAACCAAACACTATCTTAGGCTTTCTCCAACAATTGAGCTAGTTTACTAGCTCTTACCTCTTAGTCATTCCATGTCATCCTTGTCCAAAGCAAACTGTGGGACCTATATGTTGCCTTTCTCTCTCCCTGTATACCCCATCTCTCTCCTTATCCCAAAGTTTTTAACTTGCAGCTCGGTAGGTAGATGCCCCCAGCCCGCCATCGGCCTGGGGCTGCATGCTCCGCCTCCGGCGCTCCGGCGCTGCATGCTCCGCCTCCTGCTCGCCGCCGGCCCACGCGCCCGCCGCCGTGTACGCTCCACCGACGGCCGGCCGTTCGTCTACTCCGACGCGGGGGCGCTCGGCATGCTGCTCGCCGCCGGCCCCGACTGCCCCTAGCTCGTCGCCGGCCCACGGGCCTGCCACCCCGTATACGCTCCACCGCCGAGCGAGCAGGGGGAACATACGACGGCATGCATATGGAGGTGGAGCTTGCATGAGGATGGCTAGACCGGCGGCGGAGGGAGCACTCAAGCAGCTACGCGACCCCAAAAGCTCGTGAAGATTCACCCACCTTACGTTCGCCCATGTCTCGAGCTCGCCGCACCGTCGCAGCTCGCGGCACCCCGCTCCGCTCCCTGCCCAGTTCACCTGCTCGCGAATCTCTCGCGTGGGCCCGCAGCCCCCTCGTTTTGCGAGCGAGACGAGCGACGAAATACTCGCTAGCTCGTTCAGTTTCTGAGTTCTCTCACCTCCACGTCGGATAGAATCCTATGTCAGCAGTCGACTTCGCCGATCGTTGGAGAAGGCCTTATGAAAACCAATGTTGTTGTCTTTTCTTGGGTTTTTAGTACTGTGCGTACATCTTTTATCTTATTGGGTGTTATAACTTTCATATAAACTTTATCTACATCTGGACTTATTTGGGCTGCTGCAGTGCTGCAGGTTCTTCAAACAACGCACCGTTGCTTGCATGCTCCAGCTGTAGCTGCAGCTGATCGCAGCAATATTTTCTGTAGTACCTATCCACACATTATGCAGATCAAATTTGGACTTTTTCATAAATGAATCAGCCACGAATAGAATGGAAGTGCTGGTTGGGATGGTTCAAAACTGCAAATGAATTTTAATCAATTTAAAAAATCCTGTTTTAGAACCGTTTGCACCATGATGTTATTTACAATTAATGAGATGAAACAAGATCATACATTGACATGTTATTTTTGGAAAAATCAACCATTTTTAACATAGAAATGGAGCACTGTTGATATATTTTTCCTCATAACATTTTTCTATGTTGTTGGAGCATTTTCTTTGTTCTCTAACAGCTGTATTTTTCAACTAGAAACATTTTCTCTCATGTTCAGATTGTTCGCTCGGAATATTTTACTTTGTTCTCGGGGCATTTTCTATATTACGAGAACAATTTCTATTCTTAAATATAAAAATTCATTTTCAATAATTTATGTACCAATTATATTTGAAATTAATAGCGCATAAACAATGAATTGATGACATAACAAGTTTAAAAACAAAAAAGAAAATGAAAAGGAAGAAAATGGTGCCACATGCGTTGAGGGTGGTTTTCGTTGATGTGGTGCCACATGGGTTGTCCTAGGTGGCGCCATGTCAGCCTTGAGGGGTAAGTTAGTTTATCTTGGTAGTTTGAGGGGTAAACTTTATAAAAAAATTGTCAGATCCTAAAATTTCCTAATATAATAATCTTAATTAATATAATATTTTTCTCAAATTTTGAAATTTTTTCCAAGGTTTATTGAAGTAACAGTGAATTTAGCACAAGAAAATAATTAATTTCTAATTTAAAATAAAACAACATAGATTTAATGTTGTGTGGCTTGCATTCACTATGGTTGCATTTAGTGCCTTTACGTGTATAAAATTTTCAAAAATGCATTTAAAAGCCTTATGGAGATTTTCTAGATTTTTTAGAATTTATTCCTATTTTGCCTAGAGCAGATTTCAGTTTTTGGAATAGGTTAAAATATTTTTCATGAGCTCCAACTATTTTATTTGGTTTTCTCATGTCCAACTCTATATCTAGAATGTTTCCTAAGATTTTTGAAATTTTTGGAGTATTTTTCCTGATCTAAATGTGAATTTTAGACTTATAGAATTATTTAATTACCTAAAAATGATTATTCCGAAAATATAAAGGCTTAAATCTCCGTAGACCAGCCTTGGCCCTACATTCAACCCCGTTTTAGCCTAAATCCATCCCATCACTTTATTGGACCAAATTTCAAAGCCCATTAGTAGTATGGGATATCTCTTAAGCCCAATAGCATTGGAAGGGATTGAACCACCTATTAATCCCATATTGCTAATGGACATGGAGGTATAGTTTTTCTTCCTACATATAAGAACCACATCTCCTCAAAGAAAGACAAACCATAGACTCCTTTATAGGGCCTAAGGTAGTCTTTTACCACCATATCTTCTGTTGGCGCCCATTATTCGTCTTCGCGCCAAGCCTAACCCTCGTATGGTTAATTTACTCAAAATTGATAATAATTTGATCTCTGGTTATTATTTCTTGTGTCCTTGCTGAGTACTATCTATAAATATACTAATTACTAATTGCTTCTACACAATCCCAGTCAATTGCTAGTGAAGTTTGGAGCCTTTGTTTTCAGGATTTGCTGACTCGTAAGTCATTCATATTTTGTTTGCATGATACTATATCTGTTATTTGCTAATGAAGTCATTATATGTATAAAACTTGATCCGAGCCTGCGTTGCGCCCCAGCATAGCCTCCTCGCCGGCGGTGAAGACCTTTGCGCCGACGAGCTTGTTGTTGCACAAGCTGGCGTTGAAGGCGGCGCCGGCGCCGGCGTCGACGCACATGCCGCGCCAAGTGGACCGGACGGGACCAAGGCCTTTGTTGTTGAAGCTCGGGCTCTCCGGCCATATGCCAGAGTCGACGAAGCCGATGACGATGCCGTCGCCGAACTCCGTGTCCGGCCAGGCGCCGAACGCGGGGTCCAGACCGAGAAAGCCCGGCGTCCTCGTGCTCCTCGGACGGAGCAGCCTGTCCTCGTACACGCCGGTCACTCCCTCGGCGCCCCATATGCGCCGGGCCTCTCGTCGCCGGTGAGCTGGACGGCGAACCCGTGCATGATTGTGTCGTAGGTGTATGTTGAGGGCAGCGTGGTTCTTGGAGGCGAGAGCTGGCTCGGTGATGAGCTGCGCGAGGAAGAGGAACATGGTTAAGTGGAGCAAGAGCTTTGTGATGACGCCATTGCTGGTGGATGGTGAGCTCCGTGGTGAGGGAGTGCGTGCCCGGTGTGGGCTTCTTATAGCGGCTGTCACTCTGGAACTGCTACACGGCACAGTGGTTTCAAGCTGGTGTAGTGGGTTAGAGATCTAGTACTAGAAAGATATAAGGTAGTGGGTTAGAGATCTAGTACTAGAAAGGTTTTCAGACTTAGCAGGACTAAGACCGAGTACATGATGTGCGATTTCAGTGGGACTAGATATGAAGATGGAGATGTCAGGCTTGATGGGCAAGTGGTGGCCGAGAAAGATACCTTTAGGTATTTAGGATCGATGCTGCAAAAGGATGGTGAAATTGATGAAGATGTTAGGCATAGAATTTCAGCCGGTTGGTTGAAATGGCGTCAAGCTTCTAGTGTCCTCTGTGACAAGAGGGTACCACAAAAGCTAAAAGGTAAGTTCTATAGGACGGCGATTCGCCCGGCGATGCTATACGGTGCTGAATGTTGGCCTACTAAAAGGCGACATATACAACAACTGAGTGTAGCAGAGATGCGTATGTTGCGTTGGTTTTGTGGTCACACAAGAAGGGATAGGATACGGAATGAAGATATTCGAGATAGAGTCGGAGTGGCACCAATTGAGGAGAAATTGACGCAACATCGGTTGAGATGGTTCGGACATGTCCAACGGAGGCCTCCTGAGGCGCCGGTGCGTAGTGGGGTTCTACAGCTGGCCAATAATGTTAAGAGAGGTAGAGGGCGACCCAAACTAACTTGGGACGAGTCGGTTATTAGAGACCTCAAAGAGTGGAATATCTCTAAGGATTTAGCTATGGATAGGAGCGCTTGGAGACTAGCAATTAATGTGCCTGAGCCGTGATTTTTGGGTTTCACCTCTAGCCTACCCCAACTAGCTTGGGACAAAAGGCTATGTTGTTGTTGTTGTACTCAGAGCTGGGCAATGCCCCATCCATCTCTTCCCACCAACGAGAGGTAGCCAAATTCTACTTAAACGCTCTCGAGTTTGATAGATGTGAACCAAGGCTTCGGTACCAACTTTTTCCTAGCTTACTGCGCTGTGGCACAAGTGTGGAATAGCTCTGTTCACCATCAGGCACCAGCCATCTGGCACCTTGCATTTTAGGGTAGTGCAAAACTGCAAACTTGATAGATATACCAAATACACATCTGAGGCATGAAAAATGGATTGGAACTGAAGCAAAATATGGAGCTTTCCTCCCTCTAGCAATCTGGGGACACAGACCAAGAACTATGAGATCATCCCTTTCATTCTGGCTGTGTCCAGTCAGATGAGGAAATTTGGAGCTTTGGTAGCGGTGAGGCCTGGGGGCGGTTGCTCTGGGAAGACGTGTACTGATAGTTGAATTGGAAGGGCAATGGCAAAAACATTCAACCAATGGTAAAATACCAAATCAGAATTACAAGCATGGTGCTGGAAAGGCTCATCATGTGGTACATTCATTCAAAGTATATCAATGCTTCAGCCACTTTGCTACAAACTTGTTTTTTTCCAGGATATTCTAGCTTACTACCCACATTCTTTCCTTCCAAAGGCAAGCGCTATATATGCCTATGTGGCAGTTTAGTTGCTTTAAAAAAAATGTCATATACACCATGCACTGTCCTGAACAATTCCGTATGATCAGTACAAGTCTTCCTGTTTCTATAGTAACATTGGAATATGCAAGGAAAAAATTCAGCTTAAAGTATACAGGATAACAATTAATGTACCCCTGGTTGGGACATGCTCACTTTCTGAAAATGCAATGCAGCCAGGGAATCATCTTGCCCTCTGTAGACACGGCGTCTAGCAAATTCCAGCCCAGGAATATGTATCTGAAGCGTGCAAGTTGAAACCAGTGCTACGCTGGCTGCTCTTATTACCATGCACTGAAGCAAGCACTATGGCCATTCTTTCTTGGATGTAGACCAAATAAAATTTTGGAGCTATCTCGCTTTGGTATACTAGATATATGGATCCATAGAAGTGTAGGAATTTCAATTTTATCAAGCCTCCAAATCCGGAGAAGGCCTCATGGATAGTAAAGATAAAGATGAATGAACTCGGAAGCAATTTCCGTTCAGGGAAAAAAACGAAGCAAGGGTGCTCCTAGAAAGGTTATACAGTGCTTCTCCTGTAGTTCCTTTTAACCATTAAACTTTCATCATGTTCTGCCAATTTGAACTCAGGCGAAAATGGTAAAACCCATTTGGGTCACTTCACTAATTTCTGGCCCAACAGTTGGCCAACTGGCAGATTCTTGTTGATTTTTGTGGCGGAACTGAAGATAAATTTACGGGGGCAGCCCTCCACACAAATATTTACCGATTCAAAAATCTAACAATTTTCCTCAATGTTTCAAGTATATACTAGTTAGTCATGACTATAATAATAATTTAATAATTAATTATACATGCAGTAACTGAATACCAAACTCTGTTCCTAAATTTGGTCTGATCTGGGTACTTCCTGTCATGCAAAATCCCAACTTCACCAAAATTTTAACTGAAAGATTACTAACGTCACCAGAAGAATGCTTACAAGAACACGGAGCAAATATAACATCATGCAACATTTAACACTTTTTCCCAACAAATCCAATCGATAACATTGATAGCTCTCACAAGTCACAACACAGCATACTGAATCACTGATTTCCCCTGATCAATCAACTCACCAACATGGCATCAGTCGAAGCATGATCTTATTCTACTGCAAGTTTCTACTCAAGCCATCAGTTCTTCCACTGGAAGGCCACTGGGCTCCTGACACGATGGTTCTTGTTCTGCCAGATGATGTGTCCGAAATCCCACCCTGCCTTCCGGTTTCCGCGCGCTTCGTTTCTGAACTCCACCGTGTAGCTCTTCCTCTCCTTCGGCTCCTTGAACTCCAGGGTCGCCGGCGTGACGATCACCTTCACGTGCTCCGGCGCCACGACGGTGACATTGTACGTCTCGGCCTCCTCGGACACCTTGGTCAGCGTCCGCGTCAGCGTGCGGACGGCGGCGCGGTCGTCGAAGACCACGACGAAGGACGGGTAGTTGAGGCCGGCGGGGCCGCCGGCAAGCGTCCTGGTGCACCCGACGAAGTCCGGCACGAAGACGCGCATCTGCTCGGCGGTGTAGTTCATGGCGCACAGGAAGTCGACGTAGTCGCGCTCGCCGGCATCGTAGACCAAGCCCGGGTCCATCACCAGCCGCGGGAAGATGTGCCCGGCTCCGGCGACCAGCGGCGTCGCGGCCGTGTCGTCGTCGCTGCCGACGGCGACGCCGTTGTCGCGGATGTCCCGGCCGCGGTTGTCCATCGTTTCGGCGGTCGTCATCAGCGCCGACCGTATCATGGCCGGCGTCCAGCTGGGGTACTTCTTCTTGATCAGCGCCGCGACGCCGGCGACGTGCGGGCACGCCATGGACGTCCCCGAGATGATGTTGTAAGCACTTCTCCTCCCGTCGAGGGACCAGGCCGCAAGAATGTTCACCCCAGGCGCGATGACGTCGGGCTTCAGGAGCTCCGGGGCAGCCGAGTTGGGCCCCCGAGATGAGAAGCCCGCCACCACGGGAGCCCGGCTCGCGGCGGTGAGCGTCTCACAGCCGAAGCTGAAGGACGCCACTGGCTTCAGCTCCGAGGCCAGGTAGGCCTCGAGCTTCTTGCCGGCGGTGTAGCTCAGAGTGAGAGCCGGAAGGGTAAAGGCCGTGGCCGGCATGCCACTCCGTAACCAGCTGGTACCATCCACGGCAACCAGGCCGGATCCACCAGCACTCTGCACCAGGATGCCATGCCCGATGCCTGCTCCGGTCGTGCACACCACGATCTTGCCCATGATCTTGTCCGGCGTGAGGCTCTTGTACGAACAGGCGGTGGGCACCAGCTCGATCATGCTGGTGCCCTTGGCCTGCATGGCGTACAGGGACTGCCCGGCGAGCACGACCCCGTTCCCGAGCGTGAGCTTCGCCGGGAACAGCCGGTCCACGTCGGCGGCGCCTACGGTGGTCATCCACGGCGCCGAGTTGACCACCGTGGATGCCGTCGGCCCCCTGTTGCCGGCCGAGAGCGCCACGAAGATGCCCCTGCGCTCGGCGCCGAACGTGGCGATCGCGAGGGCGTCCTCGTGGAATGGTGAGGGGAAGCCTCCGATGGAAATGGAGATGATGTCGACGCCGTCCTTCACCGCGGCGTCCACCGCGGCTACCATGTCCGCATTAGAGCAGCCGCCCCTGCGGTTACACGCCTTGTACATGGCGATCCTCGCCTTGGGCGCCATGCCCCGCGCGGTTCCCCGCGAGAACATGTACAGGCCGGCGTTGGGGACCTCGGCGCCGGCGGCCGTCGAGGCCACGTGCGTGCCGTGCCCGTACTTGTCCCTCGGGGAGGGGACGGCGGTGCCGCTGCTTGAGCTCCCCACCATGGCCTTCGCGGCAGCGTCGAAGGCCTTGGCGCCGACCAGCTTGTTGTTGCAGAGGCTGGCGTTGAAGTCGTGGGCGTCGACGCACTTGCCCCTCCAGCTCGGCCGGACGGGGCCGAGCCCGGTGTCGTTGAAGCTCGCGCTCTCCGGCCAGATGCCGGTGTCGACGAAGCCGATGATGACGCCGTCGCCGAAGTTGGTCTCGTTCCAGGCGCCGTTCCTCGGGTCGAGGCCGATGAACCCCGGGGACCACGTGGTGTGAAGGTTCAGCACCCTGTCCTTGTACACGCCGTTGACGCCGGGCGCGCCGGACATGAGCCGGGCCTCGTCGCCGGTGAGCTGGACGGCGAAGCCGTGCATGGCGGCGTCGTAGGTGTACAGGATGCGGCTGGAGTTCATCGCCCCAGTGGAGGAGGTGTGGGTCGTCATGGTCACCATGGAATGGTACCAGTGCTTGAGGGTGGCGAATTGAGGCGGCTTGGCAAGGTGGTTGGCATGGACGATGTAGGTGCTCGACGGCTGAGGCTTGAGCGCAGGCTGGCTGCTGATGTTTGGGACGAGGGCTGAGTCGGTGAGCTGTGCGAGGAGGAGGAACAGGGCTAAGTGGTGCAAGAGCTTTGTGATAGTGGACGCCATTGCTGGTGGATGTGTGAGCTCGGTGGTGAAGGAATGCGTGCCCGGGGAGGGCCTTATATAGGCGCTGAGCCCAGTTCATCTGTCACTCCGGAAACCGGCCTGCTACACAGTACACACAGCACAGTGGCTTGAAGCTGGTGTGGTGGTTGGTGGACTGAAACCAGGAGAGGATTTCGTTCACTAACAAGTTGTACAAGAATAATTGGAAAAGTAATCCACTTGAGGATGACACGTCACACGCGGGACCCAGGACCACCTGTCAGTGACAATGAGGAAATTCTTAGGATTACCAACAATTCTAACATAGGTGTATCTAGGATCTAGTGGCACACTTTAGCAAGTAGCAGATGGATTTTATTTGTGGTGTGAACCTAAGCAATATTAGTATCCAATGTCAGATATGAGAACTCACACTCCTCATCGGTTGATGGGAACATCCTAGATTTAATCTCATAATCTGAACCCCTTCAGAAAAAGGGAGAAAAGTTCTTGTATGATTACTGGGTTGAAAGTCTACCAGAAAGATATAAAGTTCCCAGTAAAAGAAATGAAACATATAAATCCTTGCAAAAAATGAAATATATAAAGTTTTGAGAATCCTGTTGAGGAGCTCTGCCAAAATCTGGGCATATTTCTTCTTTGCATCTATTAGGTTAGATTCATCATGTTCAATTTCTGAAAATCCAACGTGACGATTATCTTGCACTCTGTGCCGCGCGGGTAGCAACTTCTGAAAATCCAACGTGACGATTATCTGAAGCGTGCAAGTTGTAACCAGTCCTACGCTGGAATGCACTCTGGACATTAGGGGCTGTAAAACAAACCAAAATTTGGAGCTATCTCGCTTTGGTATACAAGATAGCTCAATGGAAGTGTAAGAATCTGAATTGCTCATGCCACCAAGTTCAGAAACGGCAGCATGTATAGTAAATATGAACTCTGAAGCAATCTTCATTCAGAAAAGATTGACTCTGAAGCAATCTTCATTCAGAAAAGATTGACTCTGAAGCAATAGGATGCTCCTGGAAAGGTTAGACAACGTTTCTCGTGTAGCTTCCTTCTATCATCAAATTTCGATCATATTCTACCACTCTGAGACTGAGATTACATGATAAACCCTTTTTCCACGAAAACTCCAGGCTCCTTCCATTTCAGATCAGGAAAGGGCAGAAATAAACATTTAGTGGTCTGTCACCTTGCAAATTCATAGCACAATTTATTCAGAATAAGAGTTCATTGAACCATCCACTATCCCTGTCCGGCCTCAAATATCCTCTGGGTTCAATCAAATTCAGTTCCACCAGGCAAAAGTACAGAATGCAAAAAAAAGTGGTCGGTTGTGTTTCTTCCCATGTAAGGTAGCGTTGAGGACACCATCTGCTCGCATCTGACTGTATATCAAAAATAACGTACATGATAGTAGCTCTGAAATAATTTCATCCATTTATAATGAAATAATCCTATGAAAACAATTCGGAATGGATTCACATACAAGCTATATTAGTTCCCATTTCCCAACGACGTGATCAATGGAAGCTTTCTTGCTCCTATGATACTTTCGTTCCAGAAACAGATTGTATAGAATAAAAGATTGGCATACCGCTGAATGCAACTTGAAATTGCAACAGTTTCTCAGTCATACCGATTAGTCGATGAGGTTAGAATTGACCACATGAGAGTAATAATTTTCCTCCTTTTTCTGGTTTGTTCAACATATAGCATTTTTTTCTTTAGACTAAATACAACTCAGGGTATCCTAGATTTGACGCTACCTGCCAAGCAAACTATCTTCTGGAGAACTTTGACAGGAGATAGACAACCAAGAAGCAAAACAGAGCAAAGAGGACGACGTGGAGAACATGGTTTGAGCCCTGCTGGATGATGCTCTTGTTCAACCTTCGCATGTTATTCTTCACTCCTGCCTGTGCTTTTGCAAGGGTCATTTGCTATACATGCACAGGAGAGAACAAAAGTTAGAGCGTAACGAAGTTATAGATTGTCAGAGAGCATATGAAAAAATAGCTGTTCCAAAAGTAATTGTTTCTGTTATATTACATCTGGGACATTAACAGCCAAAATGCAGCTACATGCAACGTATCAACCCAATATTTCACCATGGGCTAGAGTACATCCAGGGACATAAAAGATCAAACAAAATAACTAACCTCATGCGTAAATGCAAATATAGAATATTACAAGGGAAGTGTTCTAAGACATAGCATGATGAGAACTATAGGTGGATGTGGTAAGATTGAACAAACAACTATATCGGATGAGAAAGGGGAAATGCACACCAACTACTAAGGACACCCAAAGACATAACCATGAGGATGCCAAGATATAATCCCAGTAGCCAAAGTAAACACAAATAAGAATAGCAGGGAACATTACCAATTGGTTAAGGAAATCATTCTGGAACTTGGCTTCAGAATTTATCTCCTGGGCCACCTGGAAATAACAAATGCCAAAAGTTAAAGACTTGGTTACCAGAATGAGAATAAACTCCAACAGCAGCAGCTTTAAAAAAAATAAAAATGTAAATGAACAGCTTATAAAAATGATAGAACAAATGAGCAACTGCTACTTTATGGTTTTTCCTTTACTTGCTAAAACATTTTATATAAGACCTACATGCAGTATGTTTGAAATAAACTAAGGTTGGTTCTACGAGAATACATAAAACCAGCAAATCGACTAGCTCTAGATGTGAGAGAGCTTGCAGCATCAATGCCTATGGTAATAAGAAGTAAGTGGAGCACATCAAAATGAAAGTTCAATGAAACCAATGAATACTCACAGCAGGAGATAAAAAGAAATAAGAGATCAACGAGACAACTAATCGCCTAATCATATAAATCTACTGATGGTCAGGAGTAATGAGCGATGTAAAAGATCATGAATTTCTGATTCACAAATGGAAACCTACATTGAAACCGCAGCACATAATGAGGCATATGTATGGTGATCTGAGCAAATGATTGTTAAGAAAAAATATTGGAAACAGACCTATACCCTTAACAGACACTAATTCATATATTGCATTTTCAAACACCCGAGATCACATAAGTCATGGAAAAAAAACACTCTAACACCACCATGCCACTATATCAAATAACTAAATGTCCATTTGGAACATGGAAATAAGTTTCATATCCTGTGGGAACTGAATAGTTTCCCGTAAACCCAACAAAATTCTCAGTAAATTCTTGCGTTCAAGACAGCCAAGATGGTAGCAGTCTAAGGAACTGGTTTTTGAAACCTTTCTCGCAACTAATACCACAGTAGCAGTCTCCTGTGTTTGAAAACCTACGGTAACAAGCTGTTACCGTTGGGATTCGGAAATCCAATTGCTTGCCGGGAGCACTATAAGTCCCAATGAGAGTGTTGTTTTGAGCTATTTTGCTTGTTTTCCCTGGTTTATCTCTAGATCACTAGATGGTAGTGGTGCAACCTGTTGAAATTTTATGAATGCTTGACAGAAAATAAAAGGTGAATAAGTACAGGCTTAGACTGGCCAGAAAATGCCTAACTCCAGGAAACTCGTAGGAACTTTAAAAAACAAAGGAACTAGTTTTTGAAACCTTGGTAACAAATCGTATCACACTCGAGGCCTGTTATTCAATTGATGTGGTTCTAAATCTAGTTCCATCAACTCCCAAATGTTCTATAGGTTTAAAGATGATGGAACCAAGTTAGCTGAACTAGCAAGCTGCAACACTACCATGTGCTAAATCACAGATCCAACTACATATTGAAACAAAAATCAAGCGACTACGAAATACTCCGTATAACCTGCACCACCATAGGGAAGATCCACAACATGCGTGAAACAGCCGACCCCAAACAATAGGTTTTCTAGCTATGGGGTCGCGGTTCCAACTCAATTGAGCACCAAGCGTCCAAACGAAGCTACCGCGCAAGGGATATCAAGCACCACGACGGATCAAGGCGGAAGGGAAATCAGGTCTTACCCCTTTGAGCATGCGGACCCTGGAGTGCAGCCCGTCGATCTCCTCGTCGAGGTCCCCGTGCACCGGGTCGATCCGCAGCTGGATCTCGTCCGAGCTCGCCGCGTTCCTACAAAACCACGCCGCGGGTGCCCAAAATTCGTCACTGGATCCGATCCAATTTCTCGGGAAACAGATAATCGGCGGCCAGACGCCGCGGAGGTGGCGCGGTAGGGTTTACCTGGATCGGAGAGGGCCGGAGCCGTACATCGGGTGCGCCATCACCGGCCGCGCGCGAGGGCGGACGGAGCCTCGGACCTGTCTTGGGGATCGGCGAGGGATGGTGACGCGGCGGCGCACGTGGAGGCGTGCGGGTGACGGCGACGGCGACGGCGGCGGCGGGCGGAGGTGGGGGAGGGAGGGGAATGGTGGAGACTGGAGATGATGAGTAGGAAACGGTGAGAGGATGGAAATCGCAAAGCCGTGTCTCTGGCACTGGGTCCCATATGTCAGTGAAGCTTTGCGTTTTCCAGTTTCTAAATATTGATGATGGTCATGGGGATCCTGATATGTGGGGCCATACCATGTGTTTGTCAGACAAGATCAAGCCGTGTCATGGCTACATACTGACACATTAGCTCCAAGCACAGCCATGCTTGGATTTCTTTTTCTCCGACGCACGCGGCCATGCGCCCGTGCCAGTCGTTGACGACCAAAATTGGCACTGACCGGTTTGGATCTGTAATTCGAGTAGGTTTAGGATTCTGAGTTTTGTCCCATATTGTAAACCGACCTAAAGGGGTACGACTTCCCCACCCTATAAATATAAAGGGCCATGGCCGATTGAGAGACATCCCCAATCGAATCTATCAAATCTATCTTTTATCGTTTTGTCTTTACTTTTATCTTTTTATGTTCCGCATTACTTTTATCTCTTTACCCAACTTTTCCAATCTATTATCATGCTGTTCTTCCTTCGTCTCTATGTCGATCGAAGGCGTTCTAGGTGGCCTGCCGATCCTATAACAACCCAAGGCGCGCCTGTCCTGACGGGGTCCCTCCCGTACGGGCGTTCGTTGGTCTCTCGCCGGGCACCGTCGGCGAAACCGGTCTGACCGGTTATCAGAACCGGTCTGACCGCTTTGCGCGGAAGGGCAACAAGGAGCTACTCCGCGTGCTTGTTGTTGGCGTGGTTTCGTGTCAATATATTTTGGCGACTCCGCTGGGGAAGAAATCTCTGGTTGTCATGACTGATTTATCAAGTGATTTGATGTCATGTAAAGAGCTGATCGAAGAATATCATCAAGAATATGACGGAGCAATTGAAAGGATATTCTTGTCTTGCTTCGTTAAGACAGGACAAGGTGTCATCAAGATTAAAGAGTTTCAGCCACCATCGACCATCGCCATATTAAAGGAGATACAATCTTCCGGTACTATATCTACCCGTCTATCTACCTATATTGAATTTTTGATTACTGAAGATGATAAGGTAGATTCAATTCCTGTTGATCAAGAGTTGGCTATTGAAAAGCCGACTAATGCTATTATTGATCCTTGCAATTTGCCAAATTGTGATGTTGTTGGTCAAGAAACAAATCGGCCGTCTCTAGCCGAAATTGTTGATCCAAAATCCCCTAGCCAGAGCATAGAGGCTACATCTAGCACTTCAACGCTCGGGGGGCAACAGAACAAAGGCAAAGGTGATGGTTGCAACACAACCAGTCTGGCCGGTGCCCAGACCGGTCTGACCGGTTCTCAAACCGGTCTGACCGCTTCAGCTAGGGCTTCAAAAAATAAATCAAAACCAAAGATAGTTAAGCCAAATAAGCCCGAGATTGGTGTTTGGAAAACCATTGAATCCAAAGGCCGTCATAAGCATCAAAGAGAAAAGCCGAAGTGTAACAAGAAACTTCCGGCTAAGTCTCAAAGACAAAAGATTGTCAATGATGCTAGTCGGTCTAAAAATTCCAAACAATCAAAATCTTCTCCTAGAGAGAAGTTCCATAATCGGAATCGGCAATGGAATAATTCTCACAAATCAATGTCGTTTCCACCGTATGGATCACCTACACCGATGCCATGGGAGTCTTGTTTTAACGTGCCTTATTTTTATTCTCCTTGGTATTATAATTCATATATGCCGTCTCTTCCTAGATATTTATGTTCAGATTATATTACTTATAGGGAGCCGGTAATTAATAAGTCATCACTTATGCATAATGACCGTTTTGATCAAAAGAATTGGTCCACACAGAAAAATAAGCGTAAGGTGATTAAACAAGTCTATCGTGTCAAAAAAGATGGAAGATTAAATAAAGATCTAGATTTGACACTAGACGTAGAAAAGCCGTGTATTGAAAAATCATCGGCTAGTTGTGTTGATCAAATTGTCTCCAATAAGCATATCACAAATATTATAGCTGAGCAACAATCATGTTCGGCTGGGGGGCAATATGATCTCAGTGTGACTGATTCTGAAGAAACCGGTCTAACCGATTCTAAAAACCGGTCTGACCGGTTTGACAAAAAAATTGATAAATCTACAGGTGTCACTTCAAAGAGCAAGGTGATGAAGAAGAAGCCAAGCTTTGCTGAATTGTTACATAAATATCAGAAGATAGCCGAGCAGAAGCAAAGTAATCGGTTAGAAGATCAAAGTTGGAATTTTTCATCACCAAAAGCAAAGAAGCATCAACGGTCATCTCATTATTCTTCAACATTTATTCCGTCGATGTATGTGCCATGGAATACGTATCCAAGTATACCTAATTATAATTCATGGTTTTGGTATAATCCTTGGTCTTCTTTTTACAATTATCAATATTATGCTTCTGATGTACCAAGGAACTACGGTTGGTTGTCATGGCCATATCAAGATTTCAATTATTAGATGACCTGATCATTGAAGATTATTTTTTGGCACGCAAGCTTTGCCAAAAAACAGGGGGGCATATGTTGACGACCAAAATTGGCACATACCGGTTTGGATCTGTAATTCGAGTAGGTTTAGGATTCTGAGTTTTGTCTCATATTGTAAACCGACCTAAAGGGGTACGACTTCCCCACCCTATAAATATAAAGGGTCATGGCCGATTGAGAGACATCCCCAATCGAATCTATCAAATCTATCTTTTATCGTTTTGTCTTTACTTTTATCTTTCTATGTTCCGCATTACTTTTATCTCTTTACCCAACTTTTCCAATCTATTATTATGCTGTTCTTCCTTCGTCTCTATGTCGATTGAAGGCGTTCTAGGTGGCCTGCCGATCCTAGAACAACCCAAGGCGCGCCTGTCCTGACGGGGTCCCTCCCGGACGGGCGTTCGTTGGTCTCTCGCCGGGCACCGTCGGCGAAACCGGTCCGACCGGTTATCAGAACCGGTCTGACCGCTTTGCGCGGAAGGGCAGCAAGGAGCTGCTCCGCGTGCTTGTTGTTGGCGTGGTTTCGTGTCAATACCAGTCTTCTACCGCCAATCAAAACGTCGGCAATCACCTTCAGCTCGCAATAGTAAAACGAAAAGGAATCATGTAGCATTATCTTTCTCCGCACAAGAGCTGCAACTAGACTTCCAAAAGTAAACTCCGTTGGTCGTCGTCAACTCCTGGTCTGACAAACTATCGATTTTCAGCACGATGCATTGCACCCGAGATCTAACGTTCCTACTAATAACAGGAAAAAAAAAGCAAGATGGATGCATTTCTATGGACCGCACCGATC
The DNA here is from genome assembly GCA_033239725.1 of Echinochloa phyllopogon. Classification (NCBI taxonomy): domain Eukaryota; kingdom Viridiplantae; phylum Streptophyta; class Magnoliopsida; order Poales; family Poaceae; genus Echinochloa; species Echinochloa phyllopogon. Next base: position 51,768,355 of record BTCW01000002.1, read on the forward strand.
TAAACAATTCATAAGCAACGGCATCATGAATTGCTCTGTTTTTCTAGGACTAGGTCGACGCATCGCTCGGTCATCACGAGGCCCATCCACATGCAAGAGCCTGGAATGCATGCTCCTCGACCTCAACATCTGGTGCTGTGCGCCCGGCCCTGCGTATTTTTCTTCTCTCCTCCTCATGTCATGTGAGTATGTGACCTTTCCCTGTCCGTCCGTCCCCGTCGCCTTCCATCGGCTTAGCGAGTCTCTCTCCCGCCGCCGCCCGGGACTGGTTGCTGCGGGATTCCTTCCTTCAGCAGGCGGTGAGTTTGTGTTGGTGACTCCGAGCCGGGCGGGCAGGCCGGCGGCGTCCCTCGCCGCTTTCGGCCTTCACTGCTTCAGGATAGGTGAGCTCGTTGCCGACTCCTGTCTGGTCACAAGCTACGTATAGAATTCCAAATGGGCCGGGCACGATGAGCGGCACGAGGCACGGCCCTAAAAAGCACGGCACTAGCCCGGCCCTAAGCACGATCGATAGTGCCTTGGGCCGGGCCGGCACGAAGGGGGTTTAGTATCTGGGCCGCCGCCTCGGCCCGTAGTGCCGGCCCGAGGCACGGCCCGAACATGGTCGGCCCGGTTGATGGCCCGATCTAATTTGGAAGCCCACGTATATATATGTACCAAGAAACCCTAATTCTCATTCCATCCTCACCCCTTCCCCTCCCGAGCCGCCCTCTACCCCACCGCCGAGCCGACGCCTTCCTCCACCCCATGCTCCGACCGGTGATAGCGCTGGCCTCCTTCTCCTTCCCCTGCTCCGGCCGGTGGCCGCTGCGGCCACCTTCTCCTCCTTCTGCTCCGGGCGGTGGCCATGCCGGCCTCCTGCCCTCGACGCCGAGCCGGCATCCTCCTCCAGTCCTCCACCGCCCTGCTCCGGCTGTGGCCGCGGCGCCCCCCTGCCCCACCACCGAGACGGTCCCTCCTCCGCCCCCTGCTCCGGCCGGCGGCCACGTCAGGTCCCCTCTCCTGCCGCCGAGCCGACCCATCCTCTGCGCCGCCGCATGGAGGCCGCGCCGCCGCCGAGATGGTGCCGCCCCTGCCGCCGTACCGCCTACTGCCGCTGCGGCGCCGCGAGCGCTCCTCCTGCTGCCTCCACGCCGCCCGAGGGTCGGCGCCGCCGCGATGGGCCTGCGCAGGCATGATGGGCCGGCCTAGCCCAATGGGCCAGTTGGGCCGCCGTGCCGGCCCGACACGAAAAACAGGCCATCGTGTCGGGCCTTAGCAGGCAGGTCGGCACGGCAGCCCGGTCCGGCCTGGCACGATGGCTTGTTGGGCCCGTATAGTGCCGGGCCAAATCGGGCTAGGGCCGGGCTCATTTGGAATTCTATAAAGCTACGGCAGCATGCATTGCACGCCACCTGCTCCCCTCCATTCCACATTTCCACCCACGCGCTCACCAGTCGATCACCACTCGTCACCTGCCCCGTTCAGTTTTTACAGGGCGGACGACCGGACCGGCCGTTCCGCACGCCGCTCGTTCGTTGGTCGCTGACCGCCGAGCGAGGAACGCGATGCGCATGATACAACTGCTGCCTGCTCGGTCCGCTGCACGCGTCGCGCAGACGGCAGAACGCTAGCCTGCGGCGCCCGCCGCCCGCCGCCACCGTACGGCTGAGGCTGACCGGCAGGCTCCGCGCCGCCACCGCACGCCCCGTCACCGTCCGGTTTCCAATTCCGCTGTCCTCCCGTGGCGGTGGCGCGGCGAAGTCCCCCATTCCCCCACCCGGCCGGGCCACCCGCACACCCCGGATCGCCGATAGGCTGACGCTGACGGCCGTGACCTGACGCGCGGCGGCAGCGCCATTACTTTTCAAAAAGTCGGCTATTAATTTTTCCCCACCGTATCTGTTGTGGCTTTCTAGTTCTAGTACCCGGCGGCCTCGATGGCGGGCCCCACCCACCCGAGCGAGCTCCGGGACCTCCGCTCCGCTCGTCTCGGTGGTGCGCTCGGCGCGCGGCGCGTCCACCACTACAATACTCTTCTTTCTCCTCTGCGATTGCGTCTCCGCCTCCGCTTCTCCCACAGAGTCCCTCTTGCCCCTCTCCTGTTCCTCCACCCTCTGCCTTCCTTCCTGCCTGCCGTCCACGCGACGTTCTTCGGCCCGTCGCCTTCCTTCGGCCCACCCTCCTCACCCACCCCCAATCTGACTCAACAAAGTTGCACTAAGGTTCCTTCATTCGGAAAGTTACGAGCCCAGAGTCCCCGGAGCCGCGCGGCGCGGGCGAGTGGAGACGGACCGGACCCTCGCGGCTGCAGGTGAGCTCCGCTGGCCTCTCTGCTTGGTTGGTTTGCTGATCGCCATGAAATTGAGTTTGGGTCTGTCTCCCGGGAACATGAGCGGACCGGACTGGCTCATGCGTATGTGATCTTTTGCGATGGGGCCATGGGGGTGGTACAAGATATCGCGGGAGATATTTCTTAGCGCGACTTGATATGTGTGCAGTTTTCTTTCATCTGCTGGCAGTTCATGTGTACCCATGACTGCAACAAGTTCGATCATTTTCACAAGTTTTTAGTGCAGTGCCGTTACTGTTTTAAGTCTGCAATCAATTCCTGTGGACCTAGGCCTGGGGCCGCTCAAAGGACGATTTTTGGGGGGACCTAGGCCTGTGTGCAGTGCAATTGTTTGTTTGTTTTTGAAAAAAAAAACGAAATGGCAGGGGCTCTCAGATATGCCTTTCAATCAAGGAGAAGAGTGCAGTGCAATTGCTGTTTGAATGTTTGCAGAAGTTTGGGCACAATGGATGTGTGGGCGTGAATACGCGAGGATCCTCGTTCGGATTGCGGTGTTAGCTGGAATGGAAACTGAAAATGAGGGGAATGGGTAAGCTGAGATCGGAGGTGGCTCATAAAGTTGTGGAGTTAATAGGAAGGTGTGGCTAGTGGAAACGCGAATATATCTTTTCCCGGGTCGATTTGTTTCTGAACTAACTCTGGCGCACTGAAGTAGTTGATGTTGCACCTAGAACTGGTCACAGGAACATGGTCTTTCATTTGGGTGATTGGCTTGAGACTGGTAGACCTTTTGCAACGGTTGTACCTTTCCTCGTTGCAATCAGTAAGGTGGTACACATCTCGTGTAGTCGTGTTTATTGCAGGACAATAGTATGGTTACATGTCAGCATCAGTCATGCAGAAACTTGGATCTTTTTCTGTTACTGTAGCCATTGTGTAAAAATCCACAACTTATAATCATGTATGCGCATGTTGTCACTTGGTTAATCCAAATATATCCCTCATGAACTAAAACTTGGTTTTGAGCTGAAATTTTGTTTCACAAAGCTCATGAATAACATGCAAACATTTTCTGTGTTTATCAAACTTCAGGATAGCAGCTTTGCAGTATTAATTCTGTTTTTCTGAAGTTGCGGGGGAGACTTTGTGCTATCTAGGCACTGATTAGTGACAATTAAGCCTAACATGATCACCATTGTGGTGCAGGTGATACTTTTGTAGTCTTGCTAACTTCAAATAATGGTTAATATGAGGGACAACGAATCGCTGTATGAAGCACACATGGAGGAGCCCTTAGGGAGGGTGCCAATACTTTCTTATGGTTCTGGGCATATGCTTAATGACATCACATCATCTTGTTGGTTTACCTATTTGCTGGTGTTCTTGACTGATTTGGGACTTAGTCCAGGGTATGTGCTTTCTGGTTTACATCTCTTTTTGTCCTATTCCAGTTAATGAGTATATTCTGATCTGTAGAATGTTGCTCAATCATGTTAAAGTGGAGTTACTTATGAACTCACTTTAGCTTTAGTCTTACTCTTTATCCATTCTACTTGAAGAGGAATTTTATGCTGCTATGAGTTAGGAAGTGAGTTTAATTTCAACCTGTTTTAGACGTGATGCAGAAATTATCTTTCTGCAATACACTCTAAAACCCTTTCAAATATATGTACTTTAAAACTTTAAATGTAGTAATTTAAAACTTTAAATGTAAGAATGCAAAACTACTAATCAAAATTCTGCTGTCTTTTTTTGTTGCTAGTGCTAGTATTCAAAATTTGGCAAATAAGGCTTTACGATGTTTTCAAATACCAATGAGGCTATAACAGAAATGTTAGTTGCTAGGAAAATGCTGACTATTTTATTACTAATTTTCTGATCAATGACATGTCGTAGAGTCTGCCTAAAATATTGTATTGTTGGATCCGATCATGTTTGTTTACCCAGGTTATGAGAAATATTGAGATGCTGAAAGCTTGGACTAAAAGCTTCAGGATTACTTCAGAAACTTTACTTTATAATTCACCTTTGCAGCGACGCTGCTATTGTCATGCTTTCTGGACAATTGGCGGATGGATTCACAACAATCTTTGTTGGGGAACTGGTATGGGCCAAGATATAACATGATCCATGTAGTAAAAGTTTCAATATAGTGACATTTGAATTGATGCTTCTCTTTTTAGTCACCACGAGCTGAAACTTTGTTTTTAGCATTTGCTGTGTATGATTCTGGGGAAGATATATAAACATATCACTTCTGTTCCAGATGGATCGTTTTGGGCATTTCAAACTGTGGCATGCAGGAGGATCTATTCTAGTGGCAATTTCCTTCTCATCTGTTTTTGGTAGCTGTGTTCCTTGCAAACTTATGGGGACTAGTTCATCTACTTTGGAGACTGTTGGATACAGCACCTTTGCCGCTATCTTTAATGTTGGTTGGGCAGTTACTCAAGTCGCTCACATGTAATTTCTCCTTTATTTCACTACTTTCCCCATTCTTTTGTCTATGGTTTTAGCATTTCATTTATGGATATATTCTACATATTTCTAAGGTCAATGGTGAACTGCATGACATCAAACCCAACTAGCCGGGTTTTGCTTGTAAGCTGCCGTAATGCCTTCACAATGGTTAGAATGCTCTACTCCAATATTTATTCTGCTACGACCAAATGACAAAATAATTGCATCTGAGAAGCTCATTTTCCTTGCTTTTGCTAGGTTGCAAATCTTAGCCTGTATGGCATTGCTTTGTTGGTATTTACTCTATTGCAGTCAGTGAGCGTAATAGTTCAGGTACTCTCTTGTATCATGCAATATGTTTACCACGTGCCTGATTTTATGGATATCATTACAATTTTTCAATACTTTGGACAGTATCGGTGGATTGCTTATGCGTCCATTTCCCTTGGATCCTGTTTTGTTGCCATCTTCTTAGTTGGAACTAAGGAGCCAGGGTAAGATGGACTCCTTCATACCTAACATTCTTTGGGAAGAGTTTTTGACTTTCACCAGGTTTTTCTTCTCTTTTTAATTTGTTGAATAAAATATTTTATCTTTAGGTCAATTCAGCACTGTGTGGATAAGAATCTTTCCAGAATTTCATGGGCCTACTGGTTCAAGAGAGTATTATACTACCAAGTTGCTCTAGTATATACTCTGACTAGATTGGTGACCAATGTTTCACAGGTATCTAGTAGTCTTTTGATCTGTGATATAGGACTGAAATTACCTTTATTTTGGCAACTTCTAAAGGCATTTATACTTTTCATTTTATTTACACTTACGAATTTTATTTTTGAATATATGGCTTTATCCATGGAACTCCAACAAGATGACCAGTCAGTGATAATCTTCCATTTGTCTTAACAGGCATTTCTTGCTTTCTATGTGATAAATGATTTAGAAATGCCTCAATCCTCCAAAGCATTGGTAAGGTCCAACCCCACCCTTTTTTATTTTTTTAAGATTTATTATTCCTGATTCTTGCATTTAGTTTGTCTAGTGTTTTATTGTATCCTTAGGAAAGTGTACTCATCTAGTGGGCATGCTATTGTAGAAATTTTAAAAAAATTAACAAACAAGTGATATAGTATATTCAATATAAGTATAGAACTTATTGTCAATGATATAAGAGGTGCAAAAGCAAAACTTTGAATGTCCGAAGGATGCTGAATTTCAGTCCGTTTTCTCAAATTAATCTGCTTTCTGTTACTTCCAGTGATGTCCAGATAATCTGATGGTTCACAGTCAAAATAATCTGAATACTGAAATAGATAAAAAAGGGCGTACCCAGTGCCGTAGGCTTCCCGCACCGTGCGGGGTCTGGGGAAGGGTTGTAATAGCGCCCAAACCTTACCCGCATAAATATGCAGAGGCTGGGGCTTGAACCCGGGACCTTCCGGTTACAGACGGTAGGCTCTACCGCTGCACCAAGCCCGCCCTTCTGAATACTGAAATAGATGTTAGATAATAATTATTTTTTCTGCTTCCGCAGCTAAGAAACCATCACCGGTTTCATAACACGCACCAATATGTTATATCGGTTTTTGGGGTAATATGTTATCAGTTAACATGGTGTAGTGCATCGGCAGTAGCGGATTTCCAACTAGGGTCACAAAGGCCATGTCCTTAGTCTTGGCCCAGTTGCACCTTGGACTCGCTGCTTATATGTACTCCAGCCCAATTTTGGCAGCAATCCCATTGTGCGGCCCTAGGTCGATGGGCTTCTAAATATGTGTGCCCCTGGATTAATTATTTCAAACTTTTCCTTTTTCAGGTTCCTGCTATCATCTACGTCTGCAGTTTGATAGTATCTGTAATATTACAGGTCAGACTATTTTGAATGCCTTTTTTTAAAATTTAGTATTTGTTACTCAACTCGATGGAGTTTGGAAATGTTTATAGGAGACTAGATGGTCAAGTTGGCGTCTCAAGCTCTACTTTTCAGCTGGAGCAGTGCTTTGGATATTGTCAGGTCTTGGAATTGTTCTTCTACCAAGCAAATTGCACAACGTCATGTATGCCATTTCAATCATAATAGGAGCTGCAAATGCACTTATGACAGTAAGTATAATGTAACACTGATTAATACCTGTACTGCAAAGAGATGATACAAACTTTAGGAACTAAGAGTTAATAGTGTGATAATTATATTACTACGGAGCTAATTTTATAAGATGTACAATAAATAAAAGTACCTGTAAGAAGGTATATTACCAATTAATCATGCCATGGAGGTATGCTGTCATTCTGGCCCATGTACCTTGTTGTTAGCTGGGTAATGTATCTGGTATGCCGGCTTGGATTTCAATCCCGACCTTCAGTACTATCTGGTTTAGTATGTGTCCTTGGTGATCAGTTATTCAGTTACATTAGAAGGGTGTAGAGAAAACAACTTAACCAGTATGTTCGCTATCCTGCATCACTCTTATCTTTCATGTTCTTTCCTTGATACCAGGTGACAAGTATTAGCATGGAAGGTGTTTTAGTAGGAGAAGATCTAAACGGTTGTGCTTTTGTGTATGGCTCATTAAGTTTTGTTGACAAAATTTCATGTGGAATAGCTCTATATATACTCGAGTCCTATCAAGGTAATAGCTGTAACTTTCTTGGTGCTGGCACATCAACAAAATCATTGACCTAGTAATCTCAGTTAAAATTTTGATGAGGTTCGGATTTTGCATGGCAGGAAGTACCCATATCAGATCAAATTTAGGAACGGCTTTTAGCTATTCAGTTACAAGACTTGGCTTGGGCTTAGTTCCAGCTGCCTGTTCGCTGCTTTCAGCGATAGTAGCCTATACCATGGACCTCCCTGATTCTCGACCAAGACCTTTGGTGGAGCCCCTTCTAGCATGATTTTTGCTGGTGGCACTGCTACAGTTTGACTGTCAACATTTGGTCGTCAGTAATAGACACGTGGTAACACGTTGGAATGACTCCACTGCTGGAGCCTGAAGCTACTAACGACATTATAGGGCACAGGAGGAACAGATGCTTGGTCAATGCATTTCTACTTCATATATATATAGTCTGAATAGATTATGGAGATTGGGAGAATGTACTCAGCAACATGTTGAGTACGGCTTAGAAGTAACACAGGAATAAGGAAGACTTCTATTGATCATATATACTGAACTGTACAAATCATTCCCAGTGTAAATGCAACTTATCTTGATTGTTCAGGACAGTGCATGGCGTGTATGGCAATTCTTTTGAAAGCATCTAAACTGCCACACAGGCATACATAGCGCATGATCCCTTGCCAAGGGAATGAATATTTATTCTAGTTCTTTCTTTATAGGACTCTAACTTCATTGTAAATGATCGCAGGGTGTACATATAACATCATGATTCAAAAGAAACATTTTATATTTATATCGATAGATGAAACAATGTCACCTACGGTCATGTAAATTATTTCTGATATTCAGGTGTCTTGTTAACAGTTCATCATTGACACCGTACATGGTATGAAAGCAAGCTGGCCAATTTCTAGAGGCCTGATGAACTTGAAATTCTTCCAGGAACATGTCCAGTTGTTCACTTAGTCATCTGTACCTTCCAACTATCACATTCTTACGTAGGTAATATACAATTGTGAGAAAGTTCCAAATTCCCATCTTTTTTTACAATGATTCCTGCACCAATTCATCATCCAAACTGAAAATAGCTTGTGTCCAAGTGCTGAATAATAGCCTGCTGCAGTTCATTTTTAGCGATGTAAAAAAGGTTTGTATAACTCATCTAGTCATCTTACGCTTCCCTTGAGCTATGTATAGAATACCTATCTAGTGTACCAGAGTAAGATAGCTCCAACTCTTGATTTTGTTTCGTAGCCTAGGATGTCCACCAATGCTTTGCTTCTAAACCGTGTAACGGCAGCGTCGTACTGGCTGCGACTTACACGCTTCAGTGTTTACATATTTTCAGTCTGGAGTGGAATGTGCTATATATACCCTTGCGTGGACAGTGCAAGATGATTCGTTGCATTGCATTTTCAGAAGAAGAAAATGCAAACGCAAGCGAAGCACTTGTCTGCAACTACAAGTTTATGCTGTATAAGGATAGCATAGGCTGGAACTTCTCCGTTTCTCTAAGCAAACTCCAAAAATTTCAATACAGCAGGATGAATTTAGTCTGATGATTGCAACAAAAAAAAACAGGGCCCAAAATTTCGACAGAACTCCTCATCTGGGTACACAATTTTCTCTCTTTCCAGTATACCTCTAACCAGACACCCAGTAATCATACAAAAAGTCCAACCCCTCTTATTTTTCTCGCAGGGGTTTGCCATGGGATTAAATCCGTATAATCCACAGATAAACTCGCTAACGTGCAGGTAGTGCCCATTAGGCGTGAGGACGTAATTACCTTACGACTGGGCAAGCATTGCCAAGGTCTTACATTGGATAGTTCGATACTGACATTGTATAGGTTCACACCACAAATAAATCAAACTACCCCTTTAGGCCCTCACTGAAATGTACACTAGACCCTAGAGGCAGTTGGCTACAGCCTGTAAGTAAGCATTTTTCCTCTGCTAATATCAAGTAAATTTTTCCCGGTAGTACCACAAAAAAATTGTCCCGTATAAAATAACACTGTTATCACTGAGAAAAAAAACTTGACCGGTGGGGGAAAGACCGCCCCCATGGTATTGTTAAATAGAGAAGACCTCAGTCTTACCAGCCAAGAAAACCCCCGAACCCCAGGCCGGCGCCCTGCCGCTATTTGCAGTGGGGAGGCACAACGAGGAGATTTTTTTAACCTCAGCCTGAAATTCACTCCCACGGGGCTATTTGCAGTGGGGAGGCACAACGAGGAGATTTTTGTAACCTCAGCCTGAAATTCGCTCCCACGGGGAGCTGAACCCAGGACCTGAGGAGTGCTACTGAGTCCATTCCAGCTAGAGGCCATTTCGCTATCACTGAGAAAAAAGGTCCCCATATAAGCCCCACATGCCATCCTTATGTGGATTAATTGCTATTTTACTGTCCTCGTAGTAGTATTTGTTAGCGAGCAAAAAAAATTGTTAAGGTAAATGAGCAATTTTTTCTTGTTCCAGTGTCAATCCTGAATCTACCATGACCAACCACCACACCAGTTTGAAACCTCAGAGCTGTGTTGCAGGCTTGCAGCAGGTTTTCAGGGTGACAGACGAACGGGGCTCGATCAGCCTCTATATAAAGCCCACACAGGACACGCATTCCTTCACCACCGAGCTCACCCATCCACCAGCAATGGCGTCCATCATCACAAAGCTCTTGCGCCACTTAGCCATGTTCCTCTTCCTCGCGCAGCTCATCACCGACCCAGCTCTCGCCTCCAAGATCAAGAACCACGCTGCGCTCGAGCCTCAGCCATCGAGCACCTACATCGTCCATGCCAACCACCTCGCCAAGCCTCCCCACTTCGCCTCCCTCGAGCACTGGTACCATTCCATGGTGACCACCCTGTCACCTCGCCCCACCAACACCAGCCGCATCTTGTACAACTACGACACCGTCATGCACGGCTTCGCCGTCGAGCTCACTGGCGACGAGGCCCGGAGCATGTCAGCCGCCCCCGGCGTCGCCGCCGTGAGCGAGGACGGGCTGTTCTACCCTCAGACCACGAGGTCGCCGGGGTTCGTCGGCCTCGACCCGAGGATCGGCGCCTGGAACGAGACCAACTTCGGCGACGGCGTCATCATCGGCTTCATCGACACCGGCATCTGGCCGGAGAGCGCGAGCTTCAACGACACCGGGCTCGGCCCCGTCCGGCCGAGCTGGAGGGGCAAGTGCGTCGACGCCCACGACTTCAACGCCAGCCTCTGCAACAACAAACTGGTTGGAGCCAAGGCCTTCAAGGCTGGCGCAGACGCCAGGGCGAGGAGGAAGAGCGGCGGCGGCGGCGTCCCCTCCCCGAGGGACAAGGACGGACACGGCACGCACGTGTCCTCGACGGCCGCCGGCGCCGAGGTCCCGGACGCCGGCTTCAACAAGTTCTCGCGAGGGACGGCGCGGGGCATGGCGCCCAAGGCGAGGATCGCCATGTACAAGGCGTGTGACGGCGACGGCTGCTCCGGGGCGGACATCATCGCGGCGATCGACGCCGCGGTGAAGGACGGCGTCGACATCATCTCCATTTCCCTCGGAGGGGCGGCGAGCTCCTTCCACGCCGACGAGGTCGCGATCGCCACGTTCGGTGCCGAGCGCAAAGGCATCTTCGTCGTCCTCTCGGCCGGCAACGGCGGACCGGAAGCATCTACGGTGGAGAACTCGGCGCCGTGGATGGCCACCGTCGGCGCCGCCACCGTGGACCGGCTGTTCCCGGCGAAGCTCACGCTCGGGAACGGCGTCGTGCTCGCGGGGCAGTCCCTCTACGCCATGCCGGCCAAGGGAACCGCCATGATCCCGCTGATATCCAGCGGACCGAGGTCCCCTGGTGACTGGACGCCCGACAAGGTCATGGGAAAAATCATGGTGTGCATGTACGGGGCAAACGACGAGCTCGGCATCCTCTTGCAGAATGCTGGTGGAGCAGGGATTGTTTCCGTGGATCGTCGCGAGTGGTCTCGAGACGGTGTCACGGCCCTTCCCTTCACCCTTCCGGGTCTCACGCTCAGCTACACCGACGGCGAGAAGCTCAGGGCGTACATGGCGTCGGAGCCCAACCCGGTGGCGTCCTTCAGCTTCGGCTGCGAGACGGTCACCGGCAAGAACAGGGCGCCGGTGGTGCCGGGCTTCTCGTCGCGGGGGCCCAACCCGATCGTCCCCGAGCTCATCAAGCCCGACGTCGTGGCGCCGGGAGTGAGCATCCTCGCGGCCTGGTCCCGCGACGCCTACGTGTCGGGAGATGGGGAGATTCCCGACGGGAGGAGAACCGACTACAACATCATCTCGGGGACGTCCATGGCGTGCCCGCACGTCGCCGGCATCGCGGCGCTGATCAAGAAGAAGTACCCCGGCTGGACGCCGGCCATGGTGCGGTCGGCGCTGATGACGACGGCCTGGACGCTCGACAACAGGGGCCGGCCCATCCTCGACGACGGCGCCAACGTTGGCCGCCGCGACGGCGTCAGGGTCGCGACGCCGCTGGTGGCCGGGGCAGGGTACGTCCACCCGGATCTCGCGCTGGACCCGGGCCTCGTCTACGACGCCGGCAGCCGCGACTACGTCGACTTCCTGTGCGCGCTGAACTACACCGCCGAGCAGATGCGCCTGTTCGTGCCGGACTTCGTCAGGTGCACCAGGACGCTCGCCGGTGGCCCCGCCGGCCTCAACTACCCGTCCTTCGTCGTGGTCTTCGACGACCGCACCGACGTGCGCACACTGACGCGCACGGTGACCAAGGTGTCAGAGGAGGCCGAGACGTACAATGTCATCGTCAAGGCGCCGGAGAACGTGAAGGTGGTCGTCACCCCGGCGACCCTGGAGTTCAAGGAACCGAATGAGAGGAAGAGCTACACGGTGGAGTTCAGAAATGAAGCCCACGGAAACCGGAAGACAGGATGGGATTTCGGATACATCATCTGGGAGAATGAGAAGCATCAGGTCAGGAGCCCAGTGGCCTTCCAGTGGAAGAACTGATGACTTCCAGTTGCAGTAGAAACTTGCAGTAGAATAAGAAGTGAAACTGTGTTGATGAGCTGATCGGTCAAGGAAAATTCAGTATTACTCTGACCTGTGTTGTGTGTGACTCTGTCAGAGCTATCGATGTCAATAAGAGTTATATAATCTTAAATTTTCTTGTGTGCTCTTGCTGTTTTGCTGTGCCTGAACATGAAACAATTGCAATTGCAAACTGGGCATTTTGTTTTCTTCAGAATTGCATGTCCTCTAAGCCGGCAAAGGTGAGCAACAGAGAGTTCTTCAGAATCCAAGTCCTCCAGGGTGAGGGCCTGCCATTGAGCAGTGAGTTCTGTTTTTGCTTCTTTCACTTTGCCATTCTCCGAACAAAACCACCATTATAGCCACAAAGATCCCCATATTTTTCATCCATACTTGGGCAACAGCCAAACTGATCGGTCAAGTAGGGTCTGTCTTTGGGCCTAATGCCTTGTGCATGTGGATATTTTTCTCATAAATTAGTACAAAAAGATCCATTAGGGACCTTCCCTACTGTTTCATAAAAAACAAAAGTTGGGATATAGTCTAGTCACATTTAAATCGGTCAGTGCCTGCTTTACTGGCTGAAGGCAGTTATTTGACAACCAGAAGTACTAATGTACAATGCTGGTGAGCATTTACCTGGGATGAAGAAGGCCGTATCCTTCTTGTGGACAAATGTGGTGAAATTGTTAGAGATGCGTAGAGGTATTGCTACTGCAGTGACTGGTGATGGCCTGATGGGACATGGGAGCACAACCATGTTCCGGAACAACATGTGGAATGGAATTGTTCCTTGCAGCGATAATTTTCCCGAGTTACATTCCTTTGCCAACAGTGATAAGAGTTACTCTGCAGGATGCACCAAATATTCAAATGTAACCCAGTAGCAGAACGACTTCCATATGCCCCTCTCTGTGCAAGCATTCCAGCAATTTCAAATTTTACAGCACACCCAGTTTCAGTGCTAGTTCGGATATTTGGGTTTACATATGGGGTAATCCTGTTTTATCCTCAGTGAAGGAGCTCAACACAAATGGTCTTTTAAGAAGAGGAACATGTCGCTGCTTTTTTACTCTTGTGAGCTATCCTTACAGCAAGAGCAAAAAATTGTTCGTCCATCTGTTCCTGTCCTGCAGTTTTGTTAAGCCTTGTTGGGCTTCAAGTTGGACTAGAAGTCCCCTCAGCTTGATCCTCGGGATCATCCAGGCATCCAGCATTTTAGAAGTTAGAAACTCTCTGCGCAATTCTTCATGGAAATCATAATCTTGATGAGCTGGACTGCTGGAGACCCTGGACAGTGAAAAATGAATGTCTCTTCTAATCAAGTTGGCCTGAAAGTCATTAATCCATGAATTTGCTTCGCTGTGGTTATCAATAGAGCAAAATCAAGATACTTCCCTTGGATCCGGTGGTTGATAATTATCCGCCATCCCTTGACTTCAGTTCAGTTCGCTCCTACTCTAGTGAATGCCTTTCATTGACTTCAGGTCAATTGGCTCCTACAGTCCTACTCCAGAGTCCAGTGAATACCATCCCGGCCGGACTTCATTTCGCTCTAAGAAATGACTTATGTCATCGAGATGGGAAATAATGCATTCCCCTCTAGAAGAGTTGACCGAATACCCGATCGAGGCATCTCTCCGGCCTTTCTAGAGGGTTCGTCCTCTGGTAAGCTTCCTACAATAAGCACCATAACCTCTCCAACCCCATCACACAACCCCTTCTGCTGGCCTTCTCCTTCCCTCTCTCTCCATCGCTTGTCAAAACAAAACAAAGAAGCTGCAAACCTTGATAGCTATGGCGTCACCACGGTACACCGCTCTACTGCTGGTGTCTCTCCTCCTCCTCTTCTGCATCTCCCATGCAGCTACAGAGGCAACGAGATCAGGAACACGCCAACCACTCCAAGAACAGCACGAAGAGGTGAGTGGCATGCAGCAACCCATGGCCCGCTCCGTCATTGCTGCTTCTGCATGCAAAGAAACGATATCGATCACCGTTCATGCGTGCAGATCACCAACGACTTATATGTCGAGAACTGATCGACTTCTGTGGCAAATGAGGTTACTCTTTGTATGTATATACTTGTAGGTGGAGGATCTGGTGGCAGCGAGCTTCGCGGAGGTGGAAGAGCAGTGCGCCGGCGCCGTCGGAGGGGAAGAAGGAGAGGAGTGCAGAGTGCTTGATGAGGAGGACTCTGATGGCGCACACCGACTACTACTACTATGCAAACCACAACTAGATGATCAGCCTAGCTAGAATGCAGCAGCTGCTGCAAATTCAATCAGCTAGTCGTTGTGCTCCAATCAGTTCCTGGTTGATATCGACATCTTATGCAGTCAGTGCTAACTGCTGTATGAGCAACAGAAAATGTGTGACAGTTTCAGCTTGTGTTTCGTGTCAGTCAATGTCATCGATTATCTTTTTTTTTGGAATTTTGGGTACTTTCAATCATGCAAAGGTTGGCGATCAATAAAACTTGTTTGTCTTGTCCAAAATCGTCGTGTTTGGATTGAGTTTGCAGAACTGCACTTTGAGGGCCTGAAAAAGGTCTCGGAAATTCAGTGGACACTAATTAAGGCCTAATGAGGCTTTCCATTGGCTGCGCTTCCTTTTCATGGTCTACTACTCTCCCTGACGGCCAGGGTGCGCGCGTCGACCAGCACGAGCAGGCCATCGGTGGTGGGTCCGAACGCGCAGCAGTGGCCCTGGAGCTCTGGGCTGTCCATCTCGACGAACTGCCCCGTGGACGCGTTCAGGAACTCGGTCTCTTAGTGCACAAGTCAATATGAGCTGGTGTAAATGGTTCATTACAATAATAGCAGAGGTTATTTGCTTTCTTGTATTCTCTAGCCTGCCTTGCTTTCCACGGCTCCCCACCCTGAGCTTGAGATTTATTTTCCCTGTATTGTTGTGTTGCTGGTCTAGATGAGTATTGTGGCCTAGTCTGCTTGTACTTGCCTTTCTCCAATCTTTCTTCTTGGATTGTAGCCAAGTAAAAAGCTTTCTCCACTTTATCAGGCATCTGTGACTTCACCACATGTTTAATGTCTTCTTTAAGGCCTCTGATGAATTGATTCACAAAGAATAAATCATCCAGAGCAGTGTTATGCATCTCCAATTGATATCTGGCATCTTCAAATGCTTGGAAATACTCATGTACACTTGCTGTTTGCTTCAGTCCCATCAACACAGTCATGGCTTTCCTATAATCATATGAGCCAAATTTGCTCTCCAATGCAGCAGTAAATTGTTCCCAAGTCCCCAATTCAGGCTGCTGAAGCTTATATACCTGAAACCATTTCCTGGCATTATCCACAAAATTCAATGTTGCTGCTGAAATCCAGAAATTTTGTGGTATCTTGCACAGGTTGAAAAACTCTTGACACTTGTCTTTCCAAATCCTAGGATTAGAACCATCAAATTTTGGGCAAGTCAACTTAGGAACTGTGGTTGTAAAGGTTCGATCACGGTTTGAGACTTCTGTCTTGTGTGTGGACTGCTTGTTGGCAAAGATGTTCTCCTCCTTCTCCAAATATTGATCATGCTTGTGAACATTATGGTCCCCTTCTTCAGAAAAAATTGTTTCTGTACTCACACTTTCTTCCTCAGACTGGTGATCTGTTTGTCGTTGCAACCTCAATTGAGCCACTGCCCTTCCAGTTTCTGCTATCTGCTTGGCTAACCTGAGCTGATCTTTGACTGTCTGCTCAGCCACTTGGGACTGTAAATCAAGTTGTGCCTCCATCTGATGCTGCTTCTCATCAATAGCAGAGACCTTGGAAAACAAGAGATCCAAACTTTGTTTCATTCCCTCCCATCTCTCTGTGTGAAGTGCATCATGAATATCCATTTCGTCCAGCAACAATTGTGTTTGTGCCGAAGGTTTAGTCAGCGCCTTGGCCGTATTTCTCCTTGTTTTCCCAATTGTGACAGAATAGAAGATTTACCACAATTCAACACCCAAAAGCGGAACAAGCTGAGATTTCAAGTTACCCCGTGCACGTCTGCTACCTTCAACTCCTCCCCGCGGTTCTGCTCACCCGTTGTAGGCGTGCTGAACCGGAACCCAACTCCTGCAGTGCGGATTTGGCTACGGAATTTTACACAGAGACTTGCTCTGCAACCCTGACCGAAGAGCACTGCCCACTGTCGCCTCCACAGCAGAAACGACCACTTGACACTCGGAATTTTACACAGAGACTTGCTCTGCAACCCTAGCCATGGATTGAATTGCTGTTAGATGTGGGGAAAATTGGGGTGTTGCCGACCAGATTCGAGTGGAACGAGGGATTTTCCGTGGGTGAGCCACAACCTAGTTCCACCACGCCAATCGGACAGAATCTGGCAGCCTGGCTGAGGATTTACGAGTTAAGTCGCCGGATCTGAAGATATGGTCCGCGGCAAACCCAAAATCGCGATAGCTGTAGTGGTAGATATGGAAGCGATGTAGAACCACGAATCGAACAGAAGATTCAGATCGAGGCTAAGGTTGGGACCGGCCACGACGAATCACGCTCACCGAATCCTTCCCAAGAACCCGGATCGAAATCGACTGCCGACGGCGGAAACCACAGCCCCAAATTCATTGTCTCTGATACCACTGTAGTGCCCTGAGCTCACCGGCGAGATCGTAACCGGGAGCGTGAGCTCAAACAACAAGAAATCAAGAGAGAAGGATACAGATCTCAGAGGTCAGGCAACTCGCCAAGACCAGTTCATCGTTGATGCGATAAAAATGATTCGTTGTCTGAAACGTTACAGTCTACTGGCTTATCTCCAGGACACTCCGACCGGGCCCACTCGTCATACTCTCTTACACACCTACTCGTCTCCCTTCATCGATGGCGCCTTCAGGGAATCCGTCTTCACGGCATCCGCTCCAGTGGTGACAGGCGGCGGCGCGCGGACGTCCTCCCGGAGCATGAACCATCGGCGCGGGTACGGTGGAAGTGGCGGTCGTGCAGTGTGCAGGGCGCCGTGCCCGCGGGGTCGGGGGCGCACCGCCGCCACGCGCGGCACACGGCGCGGAAGCGCACGTGGTCGGTCGGCGACGTCGTTGGCGAGGACGCGCTCCGAGATGAGCCACGCCGGCCCGTCGGCGAGGCTCACCCAGTTGCGGTCGGCACTCCTCTGGCCGTGGGGAAGGATCAGATCACGGGGCGCGGCCGTGCGCGCGTGCTTCGTGCCCCAGGTGGGGAGATTCGTCTCCGCCATGGTGGAGATGGGGCTGCAGGGGGCGTGGTGGTGGATCGTCGAGGAGGGTGCTCGGCCGCTTGGACCGCCGCCGAGACGGGACATGTGATCGTGACACGTGACGCCGCTCTCGTCATCTACCGCGGCGGCGCCTGGTGCACCGGGGGCCTTTGGAAGTTGGAGTTGGTGCGTGTTCAAGTCCGACTCTTCCGCGCCGGGGCGAGCAGGAACGCTATATTTTGCGATCCAAGCAATACATGAACTGGAATCTGGTGCATGGCGGCTCCGGTTTATCTATTGAAGAATCTTTTTTTAAAAAAAAGGTTTTACTCCGATTGAGTATACGGTGGCAGTATATCTGTATGTGGTACTACCGAGATTAGTGCTTCAAGATTAGTGCCAATTTAAAGAGGTACACCGTACACGAATCTGATGGCGGCATGTTCAGGCGCTGGATAAAAGTTGACTCAGACGTGTTGACATCTTATCATTCCATAACGTGCCACGGGCCACGGCAAACATTTACTACTATTCCATTTATTCCAGCATCTTATCACACACACGGGCACACGGACGATCGAGCGAGTCCGAACCAGGACCAGCGGTCGTCGATCAGGAGCACGCGAAGCAGTGGCAACCGCCGTCGAAGAAGCCGCCCTTGCAGTGCCCGCCCTGCCGGTGCATCCGCAGCAGGCAAGCGGCCGCGCAGAACACCTCCAAGCACGGCCCGCCGTACAGTCGCGTCTCGCCGCACTCGCTCTTGGGAAAGGCACCGCCGGCGACGGGGACGGGCTGCTCCTTCTCCTGGTGGTTGCTTCCGCACAGCTGCTCGCCTTTGACGACGTGACCTGTCGTGTTCAAATTAGCCATCAAGAGAGACGATGATGCCATGGTCATGCAAGTCCGTATGTCCGTACCTGCAAAGACGACGAGCATCACCACAAGGATCGTAAGCACGGCAGTCCTTTGAGCCATTTCAGTTCCAATGCAACCCGCCTTGGAAGTCTGGATAGAACTGTGGCAGCGTTGAACTTGGATATATAAGCATGGCATGCAGTGCAGTCCTTTGTAGGCGCTTGGATAGATAGCTGCATCCACGTGTGTATTCTCAACAATTAATATGCATATGGAGGTCGGATACTCCCTCAGCCACAACCATTATTTGTGCTATCATTCAGATCCAGTTCAGGATAGGGAGTACTTAGGATTTTCCAGACAAGGATCCATTCATTCATTTCTTAGAGAAAGGAAAAGGATTCCATTCATCAGTACAGAAAAGATCATCATCAACGAGCAGAATGAACTTAGAAAGAAGAATGAAACAACGCACGTGAGGCTTCCATCAGAACTAAGGCGCTGAAACAACAGAAGGCACCATATATAAGACGTGCAACTGGGCAAGCAAACCATATACCGTAACATGTAGAAAAGGAGCAAACAAAGCCTAGCGCCCGAACATTCGACCAAATCCAAAAAATCGGACGGTGACATGGCACAACCACAGCCAAGTATTCACAACCGACGGTAATGTAGCATGCAAAAAAAAATCCCGCCGCAACGTAACATGATGTTGCATGCAACATGTAAAATTTTTTTGCAAAATCCAAAAATAGCATATGCAAGATCAAACAATAGTGTCTGCAACATGAATAGTCATCGTTTGCAACACTAGAAAACTCAAGCTTACAACTCTCAACCACGCACGACAGCAGACGAAAAATTCCCAATAAAAATGCAACATTTGGATGAAACACTTGCAACATGCATGCGAAACATATGCAACATCGCAACATCTCAGATCTATTTTTGCAACATTCACATCAAACAGTTGCAACATTCTTCTGAAACATCCGAAACACGTGAAACATGCCGTTGCAACATGGAGCAAAACCCTAGAACATTCCAGATCTACTATTACAACATTCACATCAAATAGTTGCAACATTCATCTAGAATGTCCGAAACATGCGAAATATGCTCTTGGAACATGGAGCAAACGCTAGCAACATGCACCAGAACCGACCTGCTGCACGCCATGTCGCCTGAAGCTCCTCTGGCGGCGAGAGCGTCCGCGGCGCGCGGAGAATGGCGACGACAACGCAAGGAGATGACGACGGCGCGGAGGACCATGGATGGGGGGCGGTGGCGACGCGTGGAGGACTGGGGCGGCGGCCGCCCGAAGGAGCAGGGCGCAGCGACGACGCGGATGAGGGGCCAGAGGCGGCGCGCGGAGGGCCGAGGCTGCCGCATGAGGAGCGACGTACGGTGACGACGCCGTCGTCGCGCGGAGGAGTGGCGACGGCGACGACGTGCGGCGCAGCAGGAAGGGGCGGCGACGGCGATGCGCGGCGCGTGGAGGGCGCCCGACGGCAGGAGGAGCAAGGAGGGTCAGCGACGATGGCCCCGCACGGGGGACGGCCGGACGGCGGCGACAGATCGAGGGCGACGGACGCGACGAGTGAGGAGCGGGATTTTTTTTTTTTGCGCGAGGAGACGACGCCAAAATGACGCGGGCGTGTAAAGATAAGAGCGAGGGAGCCAAGGAGGGAGCGGAATGGATCAGGTGCGTACGATGGATCGCGTCCGCATCGGACGCCTGGTCGAAGCATTACCGAACAAACAAAAATGCAGTCTGACAATCTGTGGCGGAGTGTACGCCTGTAAGCTTCAAGTACGCATATGCTGCCAAGGGCTCTCAGGATTTCTTAAGAGAGTGTGTGGCTCGTCACGGTGGGTAACCGATGCACAGTGTAAATGTGTAATGTAACTAGCAATAAAGGATAGACTTCTTTTTTCCCAGCTGAAGTTTTGATGCGCTTCTAGTTGGTTCTTGTTTCAAATGTTGTATGGAATTTCTAAGACTATAGCTTCCGTTACAAAAAGATTAACGTTTTTGTACGACATTGAAAACCTTGCAAGTCATTGATCATCATCCAAAAAAAATCTCGCAAGTCCCTACACTTCCATAGCAAAAAAGAAATTACTATTCCCTGTCGCCTGCTGGAATTTAAAATTATATTTAGTTTAGAACATGACATGGTCTACTACTCTACTAGGTGAAGCTATGAGCGTATTACAAATTTTGAAAACATGATATTTTCATAATGATAATTAAATATATTGAAAGTAGTTTTCATGTGAACTAATAGCATCTATCTTATATTGTCAGTTTTTGTAAAAAAAGAAGTTACATTTATGGTCAAAGTTAAAAATATTTGACCGCCAATACCCTATATTTTCTACCAGCTGGGGTAATATTTGCATTTCTATCTCTCAGGGTTTAGGGTCCCTTCAAAAGTTGCAATGTGCCCATGCCCAAGATTATGCGTGTATGGTAGCCATAAAAAAAGTGTTATGTGTATGGTACACACGCCTGAAAGTTGCTGATTACTGCTCTATGTGACTTACTATTATTCAATGATTATTCATCTTTTATTTTATTAAATTCTTTTTTTGGTTAGGTAAATCATTATTTACTACTTCCTTCAGCCATAAATACTTGACATTTTGGAGAAGGTATATTCATTTTTGAAACGTCGACTATTGATAGCTTTTAAATATTAAGTTTGAAGACATGAAAAATAATTGTTGAATTAGAGTAATTACAAAAATATAGCACCATCATCTGCTTGGAGGATGAAAATAGTGTTTTCATCCATTGTGAGGACGAAATTGATAAAAATTGAGTGTTATGTGTATGGTACACAACTACACACCGGCCTGAAAATTGATGTTTACTGCTCTATGTGACTTACTGTTATTCAATGATTATTCATCAATGCACAAAAATTCCACCCAATGAGCCGCCATTGGGCATACTAAAACTATTTTTTATCGGCGGATGCTATACTTTTGAAAATAATATAGGAACAATTAAAATTTACTTTCAAAAAAGGAATGATTGAAATGAAAAATTCTAATAGTATTGAACCTTCACTGGATACCAGATGGGAAGTACACTTTTTTTTTAAGCAGCAGATGGGAAGTACACTAAAGTCACTAACTGCTAACGAATACATCTGAGTTCCATTTTGTTCAGCACCTGAAAGCCCTGAACTGGCCAGCCATCAGGGAGGGGACTCGCATCACATCCAGCGGAACTCAACAGGGCTCCTCACTTGATGCACGTCGTTCTCCCACACGATTTGCCCGAACCTTGACAATCTGGGTGCATTGTTCCTGCTCCTGAACTCGACCTTGTAGCTTTTGTTCTCATTCTGCTTGCCGAACTGCAGCGTCCGTGGCGTGACGGTCACCGCCACCCCGCCCGGCGACACGACCCTCACGGTGTAGGTTTCGGCACCCTCCGACACCTTCGTTACGGTGCGCTCCAGCACGCGGACGTCGGCGCCGTTGCTGAAGTCCACGACGAACGACGGGTAGTTGAGCCCGGCGACGCCGCCGGCGAGCGTCCTGTTGCAGCCGGTGAAGCCGGGCACGAACATCCTGACCTGCGCGGCGGTGTAGTTCAGCGCGCAGAGGAACTGGACGTAGTCCTGCTCCCCGGCGTCGTAGACGAGGCCCGGGTCGAGCGCCAGCTGCGGCCGGACGTGCCCGGAGCCTGCCGCCATCGGCGTCGCGACGCCGCTGCTGTTGCGGCTGTTGTCCGCGATGTCCCGGCCGTGGCTGTCGAGCGTCGCCGCGGTCGTCATGAGCGCCGACCGGATCATGGCCGGCGTCCAGCCGCGGTGCCTGTGCCTCAGCAGGGCCGCGACGCCGGCGACGTGCGGGCACGCCATGGAGGTGCCCGAGACGATGTTGAAGCCTGCCCGCCTCGCGTCGCCCGTGCTGCGCGTCAGGGGCGACTCCGGGGACCAGGCGCCCAGGATGTTCGCGCCCGGCGCGATGACGTCGGGCTTGAGGATGTCGCGGGCGACGTGGTTGGGCCCGCGCGACGAGAAGGACGCCACCATCGGCGCGCGGTTCCCGCCGGTGATCGTGCGGCCGGTGAAGCCGAACGACGCCACCGGGACCGGCACCGAGTTGATGTACGCCGCGAGCCTGTCGGCTTCGTCGGCGCTGATGGTGACGGCCGGAAGCGTGAACGCCTGCGCCATGAGCCCGTCCATTCGCCGATCCAGGGGGTCGATGGAAATCAGCCCGCTGCCGCCGGCCATCTGCACCGCGACGCCGTACGACGGGAACACGCCGAGATCGCGGGTGCACGTGACGATCTTGCCGGAGATCCTGTCCGACACGAGGTCGTTGGAGCAGTTGCTGGGCAGTAGCCGGATCATCTCTGTCCGGTTGCTCTTGTGGGCGTAGAGAGACTGGCCCGTGAGTACCTGGCCGTCCCCAAGCGTGACGCTCACCGGGAACACCCGGTCGACGGTGCCGGCGCCGACCGTCGTGATCCACGGCGCCACGTTGCTGAGCGTGGACGCTCGCGGGCCGATGTTGCCGGCGGAGCAGGCGACGAACACGCCGGCCCGCACGGCGCCGAACAAGGCGACGGACACGGGGTCCTTGTAGAAGTCGGGGTCGTTGGGGCCCCCGAGGGAGAGGGACAGGATGTCGACGCCGTCTTTCACCGCGGCGTCGATCGCCGCGACGACGCCGGCGCTGCTGCAGGTGAGCCGGTCGCAAGCCTTGTACACGGCGACCCTCGCCCGGGGAGCGACGCCCCTGGCGGTCCCGCGCGCGAACCCGAAGAGCCCGGCGTCGCGGACCTCCGAGCCGGCGGCCGTGGACGCGACGTGCGTGCCGTGCCCGGACCTGTCCCTCGGGGACAGGAAGTCCTCATCTCCCGGAACGCTCGTGCTTGTGCTTGCGCCTGCGCCGGCGGTGAAGAACCTGGCGCCGACGAGCTTGTTGTTGCACATGGTGGAGTTGAACCGGTCGCCGTCGGCGCACCGGCCCTTCCAGCTCGGCCGGACGGGGCCGAGGCCGGCGTCGTCGAAGCTGGCGCTCTCGGGCCAGATGCCGCTGTCGACGAAGCCGATGATGACGCCGTCGCCGAACTCCGTGTCCGGCCAGATGCCGAAGTCCTTGTCGAGGCCGAGGAAGCCCGGGGACCTGGTGGTGTGCAGATGCAGCACCCTGTCCTTGTGCACGCCGGCCACGCCCGGGGTGTTCGACAGGCGCCGGGCCTCGTCGGCGGTGAGCTCGGCCGCGAAGCCGTGCATCGCGGTGTCGTACACGTAGAAGACGCGGCTGGAGTTGGTGGCCGGGGAGAGGGAGGCCACCATGGAGGTGTACCAGTGCTCGTGGGTGGCGAAGCGGGACGGCTTGGTGAGGTGATCAGTGTGGACAATGTAGGCGTCGTAAGGCTTGTGGTCGTGGCGGGCTCTGCTCGGACCGCTTGGTGTTGGGACGGTGGCTGTGGCCTGTGCAAGCAGAAGCAAAATGCTTAAGCAACACAAGGAACCAGAGGGTATGGACGCCATTGTTGATGCACGGTAGGTTCGGCTTGGGACGACGAATGGATGCTTAGGGATGCACGGCTATTTATACTCGCGCGAGCTACCTATTCGCCCAAGATGTCAGCCAGAGCCAGGGGCTGAACGGGCCGGACGGAATGATACTACAAATTTCCCAAGATCGTGGGTTTTCATTTCGTTTGGCTGGAGGCTGGAGCCATCAATTTGATCCGCTGGAGTGGCTGTATCCATCGGGTGTTTGGTTGGACTACTATGAAATACTTTATCACAGTCTGCAATTGCTTTTTATTAGATATATACGTGTAGGCATATTTTTAGTTCTAGCCAAAGATTTTTCATGCAAATTTTCTTTTTCCAATGAGATCGTACGCGTTATATTCCAGGCAAGACTAAGTTGTGTTGCAATTCTTTTATTCGCCGCAACTTAGACAATATTAATTATCACCGTAATTTAAGATGCAAAGAACAACCAAATATGCAAGAATGAACTATATCTCAGCTAGCAAACGACGCGGCTCAACACGCCACCCACCCGCGTTTGATTTTAGTATCAGAGCTGGCAAAATATGCCGTTCATTATATTAATAAATAAGGACAACACGATATAATCGAAAGAAAAGCGGACAGCTACAAAAGAGAAACTAGACTATAAAAGACTATTAATCACTAGTAATAAGCTGCCTCCATCTCTTTGACCCCTTAGGCACTGAACTCGTGCCGCCTCGTTGATTTTGGGGAGTAGTATGAAGGTAGGGGATTCTTTGTGTTGAAAATTCGCATGTTCATCTCCTTCTAAAGTTCCCAACATACAAGAAGAAAAGTAGTGTTTATATTGCCTTTCTGATGGCTTCGTTAGTTTTTTTTTTTTTTTTGAGGGCTTCGTTAGTGACGGTAGCCGCCTTTCACCTCAAAGAGGTTCTTTTGGAGAGTAGTAATGGGCCCAATGCAGAACGCAGGTGATCCGATCCGTGCACTGCATTGGGCCCATTACTACAGCGTAGCCCAAAGTGGCTACACATGGACCGGACCGCAATTAGCCTCTGCGGCTGCCGGTTGGGCCCCCTTGTACGCAGCAGTCGCCAGGGTGCGGCCCGCTGCCGCATGCCGCGCGGAGAGGTGGCCGTGTCCTTGCCGGCGGGCGGCGGCTGCTGCTGCGCCGCCTGGGCACCCTCTGCCTGACCGCCTGCAGGCGCTGCTCCAACTTGGCTTGCTCGGTGCTTGTGCATCACCGGATGGATGTGGCGTCACCTCTCACCTGCGGGGTGTTGCTCGATCGGCTGTTGCCTATGGTAGGGGTAGGGCACCACCAAATTTCCTTGCGCTCATGGTAAATCTGGACCCCCGACCCCGAGGTTATCACTGAGATCTGGCGGCGAGTTTTACCCAGCTACTGTATTTGTTAATTTTTGTATCATTTCTTGCAATTCGCCCGAGTCAACGCTAGCAACAATGCTTGACAGCGAGACGGACCGACGACTCCAGAGCCTGAGCTCGGAGCTTAGCGATCCCTGGTATGTTGAGTTGTTGACTACACGTGCCCCGGTCTCTATTCCCCACGTTTCCATCACAGCTTGTTTTAATTTTATTTGTGTCCCATCTCCAATAATCGGAGGTTCCATCACTTGTGCAGGGGATCAACTTGATCAGCGTTTTTTTTTTTATTTTTTTTATCGAATACGCAAGATGTGTATTTTTGTATCAAGATAGAGGAACCGTTTACAAAGCAAAACAACGACGCCCCACACGTCACACCCACCCTGCTAGCTTACAGTTGTAATTACAAGAACCACAACAACCAAGAACAAGGAGGGGAAAAAGAAGATCCGGGGATGGATTACTCGCGAACTAGACAACCGAGGTTCGTAGCTCCGGCAAGGATCCACTGCTGACCTTGAGCCTTGATGAGCATGAGCAAATTCTGAACTGACATGTGCTCCCCACGGAATACCCGAGCATTTCTTTGGCCCGCCACGGTCACAACATTTAGTTTGGTCTCCTGAATACACACGATATCCGGCCTAATTTCGTCAACTTGATCAGCGTTTTGAAGGGGAAAAAAGTTTATTCAGAGTATGAATCCGAAGATTTTCAGCATTGCTGTTTCACGCAGAAATTTACTGTATTTACGACAATCTGTCTATCTACACGGATCGAAGGAAAAGAGGACAGATCTCTACTCCTAATAAGACTGTGCTAGAGAATTGCGTCCGCACCCTTCTCCCGTCTGCCATCTAATTATATTCATCCAAATCCGATCCTACGGCTGCGATCCACTCCCAGCCCGCACCCTGCCCGCGTATGACAGACGTCGCCCTCTGCCAAACCCCCTCCCCGATGCCCCCCACGCCCCGACGCCCAATCCACCCGTGCCGCCGCCTCCGCCCGCGGCCGATCCACCTCGCCCGCCCTCGGCACCTCAGCCGCCGCCGCCTCGCCGGCTCGCCGAAGACCTCCGCAGCTGCGATGACCTTGGCCACAGTGACCTCCGCTGCCACGATGGCCTCGTCCCCGCCGAGCAGGAGTCCTCGTCGTCGGAGTACTCCTCATCCGCGCCGCCGAATCGGCCGACACCGAGCTGCCTCTGGCCTACGTGGTCGCCGCCTGCTGCGCGCGCGGAGGCTGTGGCTGAGCGGCCCAGGGCGCCGGCGGCGGGTTGGCGCGGGCGCGGACAGGCCCGACGACCGGCGCGACGGGGACGGCGCCATTGACGAGCCCGAGGGGCCCGGAGGCCTCCACCTACCCCTTAGACGCCGTCAAGACGTGGCTTCAGCTTCACCGTGGCTCCGGGGACACGGGCGGGGGCAGCGTGATCCGCGTCGCGGCCGAGCTCGCCCGCGACGGCAGGGTGTACCGGTGCTTCTCCGCCGCCGTTCTCCGCCACCTGATGTACACCCCGCTCCACATCATGGGGTACGAGCATCTCCGGTCCACCCTCGGCAGCAGGGGCTGGGAGGTCGGTGTTGTCGAGAAGGCACTCGCCGGGGGACTCTCCTGCATTGCCGCGCAGGTAAATTTTTCTTAGGAAAAAGACAATTTGTGTTTCCGTTCGATCAATCTCCAATCGAACAATGCACTTTCACTAAATGCAAATACAATAGTCAGAAAAAGTGTCTTGGACCCAATGAAAAAAATTTAGGCGAGTTATGCATAACAAACCCCTAATTCTTTGAGTGATTTGTAGATAGGTTGCGATGTTCTCACACTCATAATGTGGCAGTGAGAAATAGCAACATACAAACACAGTGGTCACAGAAGGTGACAAGAAGAAATCAAAAGAGCTCTGAATAACAAGTCTGTAATTCAAAGTGAGATTTGCAGACAGGTGGTGATGTGGGCACTAACACAATGTGATTACTGATTAATGAGACATTGAACATATTTGGGGTTAATAGGTTCTAAACTTTGAAATGGACGAGAAGATTTAGCAACATGTGTTGACCCAAAGCTCCAAACCATAGTTGATTTACACGCTTCTTTCTTATCTCAAACTATTCATTTCAAACAATACTGAAGTATTGTGCTGGATGATAAAGCAGCACACCTCAGTCTGGATTTGTTGTTTGCTGTATGGCACGGTGAGTGGGTGAGCAGTAGCAGCAGCGACAAGCCAAGAACTTCAGTATAGTATGATCATTTGCTTCCTATACCTCTGGTCCAACAGTTGGCAGCTGTTGCTTGGGCCATCTTGGCCAAAGTACATAGACTACCCACAGCGTGTTCGGTGGTCAAAGAATGATTATTCTGACATCTAACCCCGATGTCCAGAAAACTTCACCTCACACAGTGTCCACAAAGATGAACCAGGGGTTTGGCAGACGTGAAATCAGTTCTTTATTCATCCAGCATCGATTCTTCTACATGATTCGCATGCCCTGTTTTCTATTTCAGCATTGCTCTCTACAATGGCACTACCCGAGGCTTGAATATTCTCTTTCATGATACAACGAGAGGAAAATAAGAATATGTGATGTATGTGTAACTTTTTTGATGAAACACCCTGCGGGAAGTCCTCGCAGTGCCGCATGTACTGGACCTTCCTGCCGGTGTCACCTCTGGCCTTGGCCCGGCAGTCGTAGTTCGGCGCCGTGTCCGGCGCCTTCGCGTGGCTGGGGCGCATCAGCACCCACGGCCTCAGCCCCGCCATCCCGTGGCTGACGTACCCGAACGTCGAGACGGCGGTGGTGAACAGCACGTCGGAGAAGCTGAGCAGCACCATTTCCGCGAGCGCCTTATGGTTCTGCTGCTGGTCGCCGAAGTGCTGCTCACCCAGGTGTATCGGCTGGAACACGCTCACCGCCTCCTCCCCGGCCGCCGCGGCACCGCGCTCGTAGTACAGGTCCCTCAACCTCTCTGAGTACTCGCCGTGCAGGGACACGACGACCGCCGCCTTGCCTTTTGCCGCCTGCCCGTCGCCGGAGCCCCCGGTGGTGCTCGAGGTGTTGGTCGCCACGGGTGGACTTCTGTGCGATCCTACAATAGTCAAAATTAAATTTTTGTGTGATCTATTTATCTTTACTTCATGTACCATACCCGTAGCAACGCACGGGCATTTACCTAGTACAGTACAAAGAACGAGGTGTTTCAGCACAGAATAGATTTGGAGCCCGCAGCCTGTAGAAGCCAAAAGCCAAAGCCAGTAGGTCAGGTGTTAACAACTTTCATGCAATCCGCAAAGGGTAATCAGAGACCGTATGCTCGTTCTCCCTGGAGAAAGCTGCAGCCAGAAAGCAAACGTGTGAGGGTAATCAGGAAGCATTGCCGCCTGGGCCGAGGACCTGCCTGTGCGGCTGTGCTGTGCACGTTCTTGAGAGATGCAGGTTAGCATAAGAGGAAGAGAAGGCAAAAGGATGGGATCGAACAAGAAATCAAGAATACATTCTGCAGAGCTCCAAGCACGCGCTTAAGGTTTTCCGGACCATGGTTAGGCCTGAGTAAGAGGTTGTTTTCAGAGGTGCATGCAAAAGCAGGCGAGATGCTAAAAGTACTTATCACCCGTGCAGCCGTGCCCTTCTAGATGCTAAAAGAAACAGCTAATCCTGGATGCATATGGCCAACCTTGGACGAGCGACTGATCGATTGCTGGCTCCAGCGTCTGCATGCCTCACATCACATGCCATTGCCGGTACTCCACCTCTTCTCAGCTGCAAGACAAACACAGAGGCAAAACGAGAGGAGAAGCAAAGGTAAAGAAGCCGTCGGGTTACCTCGTAAACCACGCGCCAAAGCGGCACAAGACCAACAGTCCTGAACCACCCTGCTGTAGTTTCGCTGCCAAAGTAATGAAGTTTGGGCTCGCCCGTCATGAGGAAAAAACAACAAAAAGCGGTTCATGAGCGAGACCAGCGTGCAAAGCTACAACGGCGGCGGCTCGCTGAGGTCTCTTTATGTTCACTATCCAGCAGGGCTAATGGGTCCTAAGTTCAGGAGAAATGACACCGGCTTCAGACTGCACATCTCGATCGACTAATCTGATGTCGGTGTCATCTCTCCTGATCGTAGGAAGCACACCCTCAACAGCAGCTCTCGTTCCTCATCTCCTCTCTGATTCTCTGGTCATCCACAGAGCACTACCGCTAGTCTACTACCTCTCTCTCTCTGCAAATTCTTGCTTGCTGTCTGCATATACACACAGCCATGTACTCTACTTCTCTGTGTCCCTCTGCCTGCAGAACACACACGCACAGCCGCCTTTATATAGGGGCGGCAAGCAGAGAGTGGATAGCTAGGAGTGTGTGCGGCAGGCATTTCTCGCTGCCACTGCAGCTCTGGAGAGACCAGTTGATGCGTTCATGCCGGTAGCGGGTGACGTCCAGCCTGGTGACGACTGGCCAACAATGCCCTGCGCTGATCCAGCCAAACTTTGACCGGATCAGGCTCGTGCATTCACAAAGGAAAATTTTGACGCCCTCCCTTCCACACCGATGATAGGCACGGGTCAACGCCTTTGTCACCAAGTTGCAAGTGAGAACGCTCTGGCGCTCTCGACTGTCACAGTTTCACGCAATCAATATTTTTTAGCTCAAAACTGACAGTGCGGCAATATAACTGACGAGCAAGGCGATGTTCTTCGACGCCGGCTTTCGTGTTCCCGATCAATGTTCGTGTTTGTGCCAACAGCACGGCAGGAGCTGTCCCATGGACCATTTTAGATTCCTCTGTTCTTACCTCTTTGATGATTCAGTCGCTGTGATTTGTGAATTGGGATTGCAATGTATCTAGTTCACTGCAACACCAAGGCTCTCCGGTCTCCAGGCTGTGACAAAGCAGAGGTCCACGGTCAGCACTGCTGTGCCTAGGCATTCTCTTATTGAGATGAAACCGAGCTTTTGGCTCATCTCGCAATCATTGGTTGCTCCAAGAAACCTGCCATGATTGAATTGAGATGTACAGATATATACAAGTTAAAGAACAACAGGTCTAGAATTCTTTAACAGCCACCATAGGTTTGATCGACGCCTTCTTTCGAACGGTCTAATTGTTCAGATTCCCAGTGATGCCCAGCTCTTGTGTTCTACGCCTCTGCCTTCCTGACTGAATTGTTCTACGTTAGGATCAACGAACAGCGAGGAATCATGTAGTCCCTCATGCTCCATGGCTCGACTCTCATTTCAAGCTTTTTTCTGTTGCTTTACTACTCTATCCTGTTTATTCTAGCTTTTTCATGTGTGTTCTGACAGAAAAGTCTGCTGGAAGGGTCTCAATGACGCTACATTTATCTTATGTTCAGTGAACTTGAACTACTAGAATGTTAGTAGTCTAGTACTGTACTGAAAAGTATGGAAGAAAATCACACATATTGCTTTCAGAGATACTATGATCTCCTCCAGATCAAATGTACCTGTAATATAGTCTGAATGGTAGTAGTCGGTAGATTGGTATTACGTCTGAACGGCATGAAAGCACGATATGGCTGTTGCAGTGGCAGGATTTCAGATATTGATTAGGCCTGCCTGACTGACTTGATCAATGGAGTTTCCTGACGCATTCAACCATGTATTTTATTTTTAACAATCAAATTGTCTGGTGGTTGAGCAATCAAAATTTAGGAGATCCAATATCGCTAGATGCATACCAATTCCTTTTGAAATAGACAGGGGATAACTAGATGCATCCATATCACTTACTTCAAAGGAAAAAAAATAGCACATATGATTGGTGGTAATGAAATATCACAATGCAATGGATTGAACCGGAATATGTGGTGTCACGAAGCACATGTCAGCATGTATGGTTGAATTGTCTCCTTGGTTAGGTTTACTCCATTATGCAATATCCACAATGATAGACCATTGGTTCAATTCTTTAGTGTTTTGAATCAATTCTTTCAGAGAGCATCTCCTTAACCAGCTACATGTTTAGAACGAACCACAGAGGTATGCCACTTGGATCATGCATGTATGTTAAACGTTAATTAAAACAATGGCATGCTCGCCGGAGGTTCATAAATAACAATATTAGGATTAAGACATGGTGAATAAATGTTCAAGAATACATGAGATGAAATAGTATCAAGATACCGATTAATTGTATCAGGAAGATCATACGTTTCGGAGAGTTCACCTCCTCCTTGTTCTTCTTACTATTACTTGTGAGTGCATGCATGATATCCATCCGAGTCCTTTTTCGCGCTACGAGGAAATGCGAAAGAGATTTTGTTTTCAGACTGGAAGCAGATTGATGGTCAGGCTGCGCAGCCTATTTCTGTGGTCCACTCAAACCATGCACATTTTTATCCGAAAGCATTTCAGATAACTCATAGGCTCTAGGCATTCTGCAAACGTCATTTTTGTGCTGTTCATCGTCAACAATTCCTCAAGTTTTCCATTCTTTTTACTAGGATGGCTCCCTATTGAAGAATATTTTTTCTTGACTAGGCCTATGTCTTTGAATTGTCGTCTTCTTTGGAGACAGCTGTGCACCTCGCTGTTGCCTAGGTATACCTGTCACCACTAGAAAATCCATACATGTAGATTCATCCACTTTTATCCGCTACTTTAGACTGGTCACTAAAAGAAAATTTTATGTCTTTCTCGATGCAAAATAGATTATCTGAAATTGACTAGTAACTTAAACAAAGGATCAAGGGGCAGGGGACACAGACACTGAGATCTTATCATGATCTGAATAAATCCTTCCAGAGAAGGGATATCATATAATCAGTGAAGAATCTTCTACAGGTACATCTTAAGAAATCCTTGTGCGGATTTGCCAAATCTGTGTCAATAGTGAATTAATTGGTGTACACCAATCATGATGCTTACTTTCATGCAGCACAAACAATACCGAAAAAAGAAGGTTTGGTCGAATATTCCTTGTTCTATATGTTACTTTTTTCTTGCAGTGCCTCATTACTCCGGCGTCTCTGTCATTCGTGTATTCTGAATCTTTAATCGGAACTCTGCTTGGACGGTATCACTCTCCCTGTTCCTGAGTTTCTGTTAGCATACTGTATGACAGAATTTCTGGAGCAGCTGCACAGTGAAACCAGTTCCATTCGAGTGCATCACTCTGATAGCCTGATGTATGTGAAAAGAAATTTGAACCAACCACCCAAGAAAGACGAACGTTGACCGAGACTGTGAACTGGTCATCAGACTCACATTGGCAGTAGCAGGAAGGCATGGCAAGACTAGCATGTGTGCATCACATGTTAAAACAAATATATTATTTCCTAGTAATCTATGTGGCGCCAGTCGAAAATCCTTCGTTGCGAGCTATTTTGGATCAGTCCAAACACAATGCATCTGCGAGAAACGGAGGGCAAATGGTGGAGCACACGTCAGCAACTGTAGGGCCAAGGCCGAGGATTGGAGCCCCCTAGCACCCCACTGATGTGGTTCGGTGTCTTTGGTTGTTCAGTTAGTAGTATAGTTTGCATCATGTAATCGTGCCGAGTGCGAGTGCCCGTGTGACCCGCATTGTAAACTTACTAATCTTCTTCTTAATGCAAAAATACGCAGCTCTCCTACGTGTTCTCGAAAAAAATGGATCGGTCCAAACTGAAAGAGTTATCCACATGTCCTTCTCTGGTTTTAAAAATTCGTTACACCTTGTGCTTCACTGTGGTGGCGCAAATTGGAAGCTTCTGCTGGTCGTCTGGTCAAGAGAGTGCCCCAGTGCAGCAGCTGGAACCTTGATTGCTGCCCGTGCTGGTCCTGGTCCACAGTCCACTTCGATCTGAGGTGACCGTGGACTAACCGCTGACGGACCAGAATTGCCACATGCCAATAGACCACTAGTTATGGATCGAGTTGGAAGGATTTGTAAACCCAGACAAACCTGATTCTCTGAATGACACCTGGTTGTCCTGAGTTCAGTTTTGACTCACAAAGAATAGAAGTCCTAAGGATACCGTTTTTTCTTCTTCTTTTTTTTTTGCCTCATTGATTTACAGTTTGCAGCATCTGCACAGGGCAGCATAGAGTTTTTTCCCCTCTAGTTTCGCATGACTTGTAGTTGCAACATTTTGGTCCTTATTAAAGGTCACTCGCACAATGGCCTGGTATTATTTTTGACCAAGATTGCAGATTTGCAGTGCAAGTACAAATACATACATCATCACTCAAACAAGGAAAAAAAACATTAGGATCGGTCCGCCGAGGCAAATCTTCCTAGAAAACGGATATGGGCCTCGTACCCCTCCTCCTCTCGGCCCAATCTCTCCGGCCCGCTTCGTCCGCTGCCGCAGAATTCACAGGCCGAGGTTCACCCACCGCAGCCGCGCGTCCCCGACACGGCGGCAGTGGCACGCGAGGGGGGAGATGATTAAAAATGCCGTGGCATCGCTGATGGTGCGCCTCCACCACCTGCCCCTGCCCCGCGCCGCGCCCGCCTCCACCTACCACCGCGCGCTCCGTCTCCCGCGGCACGCATCGGCCTCGGCGCGCCCCGCCGCCGCCATGTCGACGACGGCGGAGCAGGCGGTCGCCGACCAGAAGCGCGCGCTGCGCACCGAGGTTCGCAGGGCGCTGAAGGCCCTCTCCCCCGACCAGCGCGCCAGCGAAGGTGACGCCCGCCGACCTGCGCTGAGCGTGCTTTGTTCGATTTGGGGCTTGTTACGCGATTGCTGGGCGTTGGGCGCCACCTGTTCGTCGATTAGTCGACTAGGAAGTAGGAACGTCGCTTTTTATCTATGCTGCTTTTGGGCTAGCTTTTACGCACATACACTGACACTCTCATGGCGCACACACTGGAGAACGAGAAATGAAAGAGTGGCGGAAAATTTGTGCAACTTCACGTAGATTCTGCGTTGTATTTCAAATTCATAACTATTTATAGCATTGGGGCTTGTCTGAACCTTATGAGAAGTGTTATTTCCTTATTAAGATCAGCAGATAAATGTTATATTTGCAGCTTAAGTGCTAAGAATGAAAGCGTCAGAGAAGATACTAGGAGAAACAAGGATTAGTGTGCAACGAGGACTTTCCTTGTTTTTATTTGGTAATTAGAGACCTTAACTGGGAGGGGGATGCTGTACTAAGCTGTTGCTCTTCCACTGTTGGAATAAAGTAGATTTCATCCTGTTGTTCCGTTCAAGTATTTGGATTTTGGAGGTGAAAAGTTTCTTTGATTTTCCAGATCTGGCTATTCAAACTACAATTTTGGACTCCTCTTGGTTCAAAGCAAGCAAACGGTTGTGTGCTTATATAAGCTGTCAGCAGTTGCGAGAAGTTGATACATCGAAGATACTAGCAGAGTGTCTACCATCGAGTCCAGGTGAGTCCATCTATAGTTATGATCGTCACTGATTCTGCCACTAACAGTTTGGCTCTTCTTAAGGGCAAGAGGAACTGGCAAAGGATCTTTATGTTCCTCGAGTGGAAGATAAGAACCGCAATATGCGGATGCTCAAAATCACCACCATGGATGACTTAGTTAAAAATTCAATGAACATTCTGGAACCATCACCTGTGGATGCTAGTGGCAGTGATCGTGAAGATGGTAAAATTCATTTCCACCTGTACTGGGAATCATTTCCGCCCACCTACTTTGTATAA
Source organism: Echinochloa phyllopogon (assembly GCA_033239725.1). Taxonomy (NCBI): domain Eukaryota; kingdom Viridiplantae; phylum Streptophyta; class Magnoliopsida; order Poales; family Poaceae; genus Echinochloa; species Echinochloa phyllopogon. The sequence goes on from BTCW01000002.1 coordinate 51,803,294, forward strand.
GTTACTGCATCAATGGTGTGACTAACTTGATCCTCATTTGATCGTTGCAGTATTGTCAGCCTCTTCCCCTGTTGATCTTCTTTTATTGCCTGGTAGGTTCTCCGTCATTTCCTTTATACATGCTCCGACACTGACTCAGTTGGGTGATACTTGTTATTCGTGCAGGACTAGCGTTTGATAGAACTGGTCGAAGACTGGGACGTGGTGGAGGGTAGGATTGCACATTATTCTACTTGCCTGTATTGAAGTTGCTATTTTTCTGGGATATTTAGAAAATACTCATACCCTTACATGGGAAGTAGGATAAGAAACTGCAGGGCATTCCAAATTTTGTTTCAGTCGATTAATATTGAAATTCTAATACTTTTGATTCCAGTACCAACAGAACCAGTTCTAATAATAACAATAGTTACCGTTTAAGACAGTAAGTATATTTTTTATATGCAAAAACTCATGGAAAGGGTGTTTCATACTACTCACACAAACTTGTGGGCTGGCAATGGAATCAAATATTTGTCATGGCATCTGGACCAACTAACTTTCAATCTGAAAGTTTGTAATCCAACCCTGTGGATTTACAACTAAGATGAGATGTATGAACATAAACTCTGTATAATAACATCTTAGTAGAAATTTGAAAATGCAAGGGCATGTTGGTGCTGCAATAAGCCTCAAAACCTGTAGCCTTCCTTTTTTTTCTAAATTCTTTAGATTGTTAAGGGTCCATGATGTATATTTGTTTTCTTCAATGTGGAAGTACCATCATGCAAGTCAGATTTGTAGTTTTTATATTGCCTTAACTCTAGCACTATCAACCTAACAGACGGCTCCAAATTTTTTAATGCATCTCAATTTCATAAAAATGCCTGAGTACATAACCTCAAAGATATACAGTGTTGCGCTCAAATGGGTAGTTCAGTTTATGTGTACACACTTATGCTGTTACTGCTATCTTATTGTTTCCTTTTTTTTCCAAATTTATAAGGTACTATGACACGTTCTTGCTGAAATACCAAGAACTTGCAAAAGAGAAAGGTTGGAATCGGCCTCTCTTAGGTATGGCACGCATATTTTTATATGCAGATTTTGATAATGGTTCTCTAGAGCCCTTTCTTGGTAATTAAGGATCTTTTTCTTCCGGTACTATTTTGCAGCAAGTTATTTTATTTAGTTTGCGATATTAAGTTGAAATATGCTTTGCATCCTCTACTTTTTCGTTGGAATCATACTGATCAGTCTACATCAAAACATAAGCAAAATTGTTTTGAAGTGGATGCCCAGAGTTGACTGAGGGTTCTTTTTGTGTAGAGTTAGGTCTTTATTATGTCTTTTTGAAGCTAGTTTAGATTCCATTATTAAATCTAGTCATCAAGATAGTTTCGGTGTCAGATCCCAATAACTTCTAGTGCAAATAACTTCTAGTGCAAGCTAGTTTAGATCCCATTGGTTACTTACCTTTTTCTTAATAATGTTGCTGGCCTGTTATGTTATAATGCGTTGGTTACTTTATCTTGACAACAAATTGAATTGGTTTTCATGGTCCAATTGGTAATGTGGAGAAGTTGTTGGGTTTATGACCAAAATACTGCTTGAATTGTAAAAGTTTTCCACTTATGTTCTCTAGTAGAAGTGAGCAGTCATGTTTCTCAGTTCTGATCTAAAGTTGACTGCTGTTACAGAGTTCTTGTAAATTGGTTTCGAAGATGAACTGCTAAGCTCCTACTCGCATCAGCTCTCAACAGAGAGCTAGTGAACAAGTTCCATTTTGATCTCTAATCATGGATTCGTTGATGAGAACTTGGATGTGACACGAGCAAACCTGCCAACAGTGCACATTTTGATTTTTGGGGGGTTGTCTAACTATACTTGCCATAACTATCAAGCCAAGTATGCAAAATAGATCAGAATTAGGGCAAGGTTTGACAAAGCAAGTATGCATTGCTGATCCAGAACAAAATAGTATAGCTTGCATCAAGGGAATTGACAATGAGCCTTCCAACATACTCTGAATCTTTTTTTTTTCATACTGAATGGTGAATCAACAAGTCACACGGCAGTTCGTTGTGCTTCTAGTTGGATTAAAACCTTTAATTTCCAGAACAGAGGACAGAGTTTTCATTCATTTACTAATCCATGATTATGAAATGTTAATCGAAATGGAAACACCTTTTAGTTCTTCTGTCATTCTGCTTTTCACGGTTCCATATGATGATGGTTGATAATATGTGTGATGCATGCCATCTTAATTGCTAAATTACCTATTGTAGTGTTTGGTTTCCTATTTTGAAGTTGCTCTTTCATACTCGGTGCAAATTATGGAGGAAGGCGTTATCCCAGTCAACTCAACTGATGTTCCTATTGATGCTCTGATCTCATCCTCCGGGGTTATTCCGATAAGCCCAGCAGCGATGGAGAGGATGTAATGGAGCCGATTGGTTTTTTTGTTTATGCCCGTGCACCTTTTTCGTGATCCAGAAGATCAGGGATTCATCCATGTCTTGTGGCATTATGCCCTATCATTTTATAATAAAGTAGACACTGGATGTCTATTCTTTGTTTCAGCTAATTTTAGATGTATAAGGTAAATTCTTCTTTTGAGCAAACAGTTAATAAGTTTGACAGAGTATTCGGAGTTCTCTTGTTATGTACTCCTTGAAAGCTTATATATTCAGAACTGACCACTTCCCGCAAAAAAAAATGAAAACATAAAACTTTTTTTATTTTTTTTCTTGAGGTGAAGGGGAACCTTTATATTTAAGGTAGTTGGGCCGCTTTGAATTTAAGGTAGTTGGTCCACCATAAATTTAACCCTCTTGGGCCGGTCTAGGCCCTGTTCGGCTGATCAAACCTGGGCTGATATCGGCTGAATGTCGATGGGCTTATCAGCCCAGCCGTTCGGCTGGCTGAGCCCCCGCATCTCCTCCCATCAGCCGTCCCCTCCGCATCTCGGACTCGCTCACCTCTCCGCGGAAGGAGCGCCGCAGCTTCTCCACCGCTGCGGCCGCCGTTCCCTCGCGCTGCCTCGCCTCTGACCAGGTGCACCTCACCGCCTCCTCCAGCTCTCCTCCCTCATCTCTTTCTCCGCTGCATCCCCTTCCCGTTCCTCTTCTCATCATCCCCTTTTTCTTCTTGCTAGGGTTCGTCACGCGGCGGCGGCGGCGAGCCATCCGACAACTGCTACTCCTCCGTCAACGGCGGCGGCTCCTCCAGGTGTGTATCTCTCCATTCCCTCCCCTCCTCATTCTCATGTCCTCCTTGCTAGATTAAATCCCATACTTTTGTGTTGTCCTGGATCTACGAGAGGAGGCTTCTGTGCTAATTTCTAGTTCGTTTTTCTATTTCAGGATTCCATCTGTTGTTGCTCTTTCGTTCTAGCCGCGCGGATGAGGAAGATTTGATTACAGTGACCTCTCTATAGGATCCGTTAGGTTTCAGAACATTCTTATAAAAAATAGTTCTGTTAAAAAATGGTCAAATGGGCACATGGATGACAATGTTCTGTCCAAAAATAGTTTGGACATGGATTGTCACGGTTGCGCTCTGGGATGTCATTGCCTTTTGGGTTCATGTATTGCGCATTATTGCTTGGGTACTGCTATTCTACTTACATTTTTCAGGTATTGGTAGTTACTTTGTTGTATCTCAATTTACAAGTTTCAAGTAAAATGGTGTTCAGTCAAAAAGGTCTTTGCTACTAACATTATATTATGCATCACATGATTTTGTTACATTATGAAATGCTAAATGTGCCAGGTGAGCCGATGAAGTTCTTCATAAATTTGGTTTACATATAACACTACTACTTAGCTGCTAACTGACTGGGTTCAAGTTCAATGCTGTGTTGTTGTGTTATTACTGTATTTTCCATATTTCCCTCATCTAATGCTTCTGAATTCCAACTGTTGCATGCAGGAACTTCACCTAATCACCTAGGCAACCAGCATCGAAACAAGCAGCGAACTTGTGCGTGCAGGCGGCCTACAATTCAGTTCCACCCAATAAAATAGAAGAAAACCCTGGACAGTGTGATATTAGTTTGGCTTTGTGTGATAACAGCATTTTACTCAAGTTCATTCCAGCCTCCGAGGGAGCCTGATTGAAGATGAACACCAACGTGAAGCCCAGCAACAGGCCTTTGGTGGTTCCTTTCACAATGTAGTCAGATGAAAGTTGTTATTGTTCTGATGATTTCTGAATGTGCTTGCAACTGCAATGGTTTGTCATTAATTTTCAGTCGTAAGTGGTGATCTTGTATAAACCAGTGAGATTCTGTTGTAAATGATTACATGTGCAATTCCAGTCCTGTTTTATGTGGGAAGTGCAAACAGGAAACGCAAATAATATGCCAGGTTTTGGGGAAATGGCAGTTGCCGCCTTTTTTTGAATTCCATAAGCCACCATATGGCTGATTCAAATGTGTCAGCCTGTGTTCAGCCGAACACTGTTTGCTTGTTCTAGATACTGTTCACATTCAGCCAAGTTCTGCCCAGATTTGATCAGCCGAACACAGCCCTAGTCCTATATGGTTTTGGAGAGAAGTCCATACTACTAAAGTTGTCTACTCCATTCGTTGTAAATGACCGTACTACCACGGTTAGAGTATGTGAAAGAAAATAAAAAAACAATTCCAGTGCATGTTAGACGATGGTATGGTGATGTAGATTTTAAGGTGAAAACTAACTATTCGAGTGTGGATTGAAATTTGTATTCTACAAACTGTGCGTATCTGAAGATTAACCAATTATTGAAAAATATTTTTTTTTGCGAATGAAATATTGAAACACTTAACTACATGTCCCGACAAGAAGATGTACATGTGAATTTAATCATATCTTTACCAACAGAAGAACAATGCAATGTTCATCTGTTGAACAATGCAACAGTAGTAGAAAGGATTATATTACATATTGTACCGAACTGTCACTACTTCTCTCACCGATCATGATCGACCTGTCCGAAAATTAACCATTGATGGCAAAACTCTTGTCCTGGAACAGTTTGGCTACATCTTGTATTGGGCAATGGAGCTCAGTAACAGAATTTCGAGATATATCCACCACTAGCAGACCTCCCCTTCCTCTACTTCGCTGCTTGTACGCAACGTCCACCTTGGCATGGTGTTGAGCACGCACAGAGGAGAGATGTAGGGGTCGTTGAACCATACCGTCCTCACCACCTTGTCCAGCTCCCGCCGAGCCTCCTCCCTTTTCCGCTGGAGCTCGTCCCGCCTACGCGTGGCTTCGGCGGCGGCCTCGACGTCTCTCGCCTTCGTCTCCTCCACCTCCTTCTCCGGTGACCGCTTCCTGTCGTCGACGGCAGCCGAGGGATACGACGACGACCCCCGCGCCGCCCTCCGCTCCTCGGACCGCGAGCTGCTCCTCCTCCTAGCGCCGCCCTCACGCGCGCGGCGGCGGCCACGCTTTTGCCCGCCCCTCTTCCTCCTGGCCGCGCGGCGGGTGTCGTCGGCGTCGTCCCTCCGGTAGTAGCTGCCGCCGCGAGAGGCGCCCTCCTCCCTTTCCCTCCTCACCCTCTTCCTGTCCGGGGACGCCGCCTCGCGGTCGCCGTCACGTCCCCGGCGCCTCGCTGCCATCGCCGAGGGCGACGACGACGACGTCGTCGTCCTCCGCGGCTCATCCTCACGGGGGCCTGCCAGCTGGTAGTGCCGGCGCCCGCTTGCGTCCTTGTCCGCGGCGACGGGGTCGACGCGGCGGGGTCCGGACAGCGGCGAGGCTGATGAGGCGACGACGGGGCTGCGCCCGGCGGAGCGGTGGGGGTGGGAAGAATAAGCCACCGCGGCCGCCATGATCGATCGGTGTGCCTCGCTAGCTTGCTCTAGGGTTCGTACGTGCCGACCGCGTGCTCCGAGATCTTGTTTGGGAGGCGGGTGATGGTTCGCAACGGTTTGGAGACGTGGACTGAGTGGGGAAGCCGCCGCCAGGTTAAAAAGGCGCGCGGCATTGGCGGTTGTCTCGTTTAGACGCTTTGTTTCCAATTCGGACAAGGATTCCGAAGGTTGCCTGCGATTCCGATTAGGCGCGGATTGATGGGAAAACGCGGATTCAGCCTGCCCGTTCGGTTTTGGGCCTGGCCGCTCACGCGGCGATCCTTTCGGGCCTCCTTGTAGATGCGGTTAGGCCAGCAAACATTCGTGGCCCAACAAGTCCCGAGTGGAGGCATAAACCAGCCCATTCCTTTCTATCCCGACGGGAGCATTTGACATGACAGGAGACGTTTGCCTGTTGCTGCACGGCACGTTTGTGTACTCCCGCCGCCCCGCGGCCCCGCCCCCGGGCCAAAGTCCAGCGGTCAGCGGTTTGTGCTGTGCTTCAACGGGCCGGCCCGGGCCGTCTCTCTATCGGTCGTCGTTAGAGCACGCCGATCATGTGAAAAGTGGCGAGCGCGCAAGGACTCCTGGCTCCGGCCTTGTTTTTCTGCAGTCAACAGTCAGATCGTGCACGATGCATCTCAGGATAATATCTCTCCCTCCGGTGTGCCCTGTCGCTGTTTTTCTTTTTCTGCTGGTAGGTGACCTACATGGTAAGTCGTCGCCGGTTACTCAGCCCCTCGCTCCGAAACGCTGAACGCAGCAGCGAACGGAGCTTCGAAACGTGTTGGTGACCGGTAAATCGCAGTTCGGTCACAGGCACATCCGCCGCACTGTCGCATGCACTGCGGCAGCGTCGAGTCAGGATCGAGGAGCCGAGTGTTTCGTTGATGAATGCCACGGATAATCGTCGGTCGTCGCCGTCAGAGACCAGGATTCCCAGCGACCACGTGCTGAGGCGCTGAGCTCGACACGGCCCGCGCCAGCCGGACAACGCACGGGAGACAGCGACGTCCACGCCCCCAGCCCCCGTCGTCGCCGGCCGCCGCGCAACCACCGTGGTGCGGCTGCCCAACAAGTGGGTCGCGGCGTGCACGAGCGCGATTACAAAACAACCCAAGCCCCACCCGTCGGTCGGCGCGGTCCGGCCTGGAACAGATCAATAATAATCCACGTACGCGTCGCCGTCCGGCGTTCGGTGCCGCGGCGGACGCGCGCCTGATTGGACATCCGCACGGGGGCCCCGGCCCGGTGCTCCCGTGCATCATCGTCATCCGCCTCGATCCGCACCGGATCTCCTAGGAGCAGCCGGGTGCCCGGCGGCTCGGCCCCGCAGCGGCAGGCGGCGTGCCCGAGCACGCGCGCGCCGGCGCCGCAGGATGCGCAGGACCCGATGGAGCCGGGTCGCGGCGGTAGCCACCAGCCAGGAGGACATGGCGATCACTGTAGGCGAGCGACCAACACGCAATAAACCCAGCCTGCTGCCGCAGCCGCTGGCCTGGGAAGCTAGCGGCGCGGCGGGGGTAGCTAGCGGACGTGCGCGTCCATTCCGGGACTGTGCGACGCCATTGCTGGCGACACCCAGCGTCCGGCCCCGCGCCGCGCACGCCCATCAATAATGCGATGCGAGCACGCACGTACAGAGGCCGTCGCGTATCGATCCCAGGCTCGTCGCTCGTGTACGCGCCGGCAGCCCGATACGATGCGATACGACCCGACGGCTAGCCACTAGCCAGCCAGATGCGCCGCACCGTGCTCCAAGATACGCTGGCAAAGGGAGGTCGGGGACGAGGGTTGTGGGAAGACATGGATGGCTGGCTGGGCAGCCTCGTGCTCCCAATGATTTCGCTCGCAGCTGGATGGATGGAGCCTGTGCTGTGCTGATGCCTGCGTTTTTGGTATAGGTGCGTGGGGGTGGGTGTCAGCGCGTGGGGGATGATTGGTTTGGTGCGCGGGCAACAGCATCTACAGGGCACCCGGCCGGGCGGATAGCTAGCAATCGATTTGAGTTGGGTGCCGTTCGTCTGTCGCTGGGGAAGATGTCTGTGTGTGTGCGCGCGAGCCAGCGATTTATTAGCATCTGATGATTAAGATCTGCTGGTGCATAAAACATTGGTCTCCTACTGGGCATCGCATGCTTGAGTTTGAGTGTCCGCAAACATGCTTCGCACTGTCGCAAGCGACGGCGAGCTAGTGAATGGTGACGGCGAACGGTAGCTAGGTCTGTAGGTGTAGCCTAGGACTACAATAGTGTACTAGGTCTGTAGGTGTAGCTCACGTTCCCAGAGAAGATACTCCTCCCGGTGTAAAGTGTAAAGTGTAAAGTGTAAAAAAAAAGGCAGAATGGAGTGGTAAAGAGATGGAGAATTGGAGATATGCAGGAGTAAAATGCAGTACAGTCACGTCCGAGAGAGACAAGATCGAGTCACAAAGTTCAGCCCCATTCCTTCGTCTCCTTTTTACCCACGAGGTCACGCATTTTGAGGAGTCACAGTTTATACAGGGCGAACAGTGAAAAGTGCCAAAAGAACGCAGCAGAGCATCCAACAAATTGAAGAGACGGAACGATGATGCAATTGGTGATCCAAACCAATCCAATCCAGACGAAACGAATGAACGATTGTTCTTCTGATTACTCAATTTCTCATCACATAATGTTAGGTTGATCTCCCGGCCCACACGGCCCAAAGGCCGTGGGCCTGATCCAGTCCGCGCCCTGATCGGGGGCGCCCAATCCTACATGGTTGGAGGGCCCCTGTCACCCCGCGCTATAAACAAAGGTGGGGCTGCCGACTCAAGTTACGAGGTTCCCCTGAGCCGCCACGACCCACCGACACACCTATCCGATCTAGGGTTAGCGCGGGCAGTGACGGGAAGACCCTCCACCGCCGCCACGACGTCATCGCCGTACTCCGTCGCCGCCCCGGGCCAGTGTCGTTGGCGACCAGAGGGCCGGCGCGACCTGCTACCTCGACCTACATCTACGCCTGCACTGCGCGACGCTGCCTTGTGCAGAACTTCCCCAAGCGAGCCGGCCATGGCGACTGGAGCCGCCGCGACCGGCGGGGATGGTGAGCACCGACCCCTTCTCGCTGTTTCTCACGAGCACAGCACACACACACGCACATACACGACCAGATGCACATATCCTATATGTATCAATGTTCAAATAGAACTAACAATGGTATCAGTTAGCCTCGTTGTTAGTAGATCCAACTCGGGAAACACGAGAAATCCGAGAAAAAGAAGCAAATCGAACTCAAACCCTAACCCTAACCCTAACCCTAGATCCAGAGTGGACTTACCTCCGTATGCCGTCCACGGGCGGCGCCACCGCCACCCTAATCACCCTACAGATCTCCTCGACGGAGCCGCGCGCGAGACGCACGCGACTCCGGCGAGGAGGCCCGCAAGGGCGCAGAGCGGCGGCGACGGCGTGACGATGCCGTCTTCGCGCGCACAGATCCGAGCGCACGGAGTTCGCCGGCCATGGTGGCGGCGGAGCTCCGGCGGCGCGCCGGCGGTAGGCCACCGACGACGCGCGCGCACGCGCGTAGACCTAGCTACGGCTAGCACAGAGAGGGGAACAGAGAGGGATGGAGAAGGAGCACTAATGGCGGCGCAAGGACTGCGGCACGGCGGCGTGTGGCCGCCGGCCATGGCGAAGCGCGGCGGCGCGGCGCTGAGCGCCGTTTTCGCCAGCGAGAGAGAGAGAGAGGAGCGCTGCGGCGCGGAGGAAACAAATGACCTAGGGTTTGGGCGACGCGCGACTCGGCGGGGGTTTTTATACCTCCGATCTCAGCGCTCGACCGTCGGATCTCATGAACGGCCGAGATCGACGCGGGCGGGGGGCGCGGCTGCGGCGCTGGGCTCAATTGGCGGCCCAGGCCCAGGTTGCGGCCCGCGCGCGCGAAGGGCTTGCCCAGCAGGCCGAAACAGCCTTGGGCCGCAGCCGCGAGCTGAATTTCGGCCCAACAGAAACAGTTCTGCACAGTAGCTTTTCGCATTTATTTGAATTGATTTCAGTTAATTTTGCTCAATTTGAATAGAAATTTGAATAGAATTTGCCCCTGTTTAAATTTGAACCAAAGGGATAATTTTCAGAGGGTAAATAAAGTATTTCGCTACTGTCCATGTGAATTTTTTAAAGTTTCCGCTGCTAGATATTTATTTTGACTTGCATTTAAATTTGAACCAAAGGGATAATTTAATTTCAAGTCACAGATAAAATTTCAGTTTTATTGTGATATTGTTATTTTCTGACCAAAGTTGATAATAACAATATTATAATTTTATAGATGCTGATTATTGCATTATTTCTTTTTCTGCCCAAAGGTGATGAAGTTTAATGTAATAAGGCATTGTCATTATGTTATAATATTCTCACTTAATATGAATTAATTTTCAGCTGCGGGTTCCATGATGGTTTCCATCAAGGACATTCCCATTCTTAAAGGAGATAATTATAATGAATGGTATAAGAAGGTGGACTTCTTTTTTACCATGACAGAGCTGGACTGGGTCCTCACTACACCGGTTCCAGCTGAGCCTGAGAAGCCGGTTAGAGGGGCTGATGTGACAGATGCTGTTTGGCAGCAGACAGAGCAGGCCTATACGGTCAGCAAACAGAAATTTGACACAGAGAATGCCAAATGGATTACTGCTAACAAGAAATGTTTGGCAGTGGTCAAGAACACCATAGAGCCTTCTGTTTTTGGGGCAATTAAAGATTGTCATAATGTCGTTGAGTACTTGGCGAAGTTAAAGAGTCAGTACACTGGCTCTTCAAAGACCTACGCCTCTCAGTTGATCAAGCAGTTGATCAACGCCAAGTACACAGGCGGCATCAGAGAGCACATACATCGCTTAATTCACATAAACAATAAGCTCAAGCCAATGGATGAGGACTTGAAAGAGAGTACCATCATTCATTTGGTTTTTGCTTCATTGCCAGATGAGTTTGAGAACTTCGTTGTTAACTACAATGTTAGTTCTGAGAAATGGGACATAGAAAAGACCATAGCGATGTTGGCTCAAGAGGAGGAAAGGATAAAGATGGCACGGGGTAACAATGTTAACCACATGCAAAAGAAGAAAAATAACAACAATGCGTCTAACAACGCAAAAGGAAATCCCTCCTCTAAGGGCAAAGGCATTCAGCACTCCCAGCAGCACAGACCTAAGGATGGGCAAACCACAGTGGAGAAAGATCAGTGTCTCTACTGCAAGGAGAAGGGGCACTACAAGAAAAATTGTGCCGCCTACTTAAAGATGATCATGGAAAGGAAAGGGATTCCGTTCGACGAGAACTACTCAAAGAAACGAAAGGCGAATTAAAGTCGCAAATGGTGTCGAAGCAGAAGTGAAGGCGGTGGGCGACCTTCTCCTAGAGCTCGACACCGGATTTGATTTATTTCTTAGAGATGTTTTCTTTGTGCCTAGTTTACAGAGGAACTTAATAAGTGTATCTCGTCTAGATGATGATGGATATGGATGTCATTTTGGAAATGGCATGTGTGTAATAGATTTTAAAGATACAGTTACTACTATTGCCTTTAAGAAAAATGATCTTTATTTGTTATCACTACGTGAAAGTGTGAATTCCGTATGTGATGTGAATGCGCTTGTATCCCCACCCACAGCTCATTATAGAAAACGAAAGAGAACTCAAGACACGTCGTCGAAATTATGGCACTGTCGCTTAGGCCATATTTCGAGGGGGAGAATAGAAAGGCTGGTTAAGAATGATGTTCTTCCTCCTCTAGAGTTCTCAGACTTAGATAAATGCGTTGATTGCATCAAAGGAAAATACATAAAGATTACAAAGAAAAATGCTGAACATACCGCAGGTGTTTTAGAGTTAATTCACACAGACATCTGTGGTCCGTTTTCAGTTAAAAGCATAGATGGTTTTGACTCGTTCATTACTTTTACCGATGATTATTCCCGTTATGGATATATTTATCCAATAAAAGAAAAATCAGAAGCGTTGGATAAGTTTAAAATATTCAAGGCTGAAGTTGAGAATCAACATAATTTAAAGATAAAGATAGTACGTTCCGACCGTGGAGGGGAATACTATGGTCGGCACACCCCATATGGCCAAGTTCCAGGACCTTTCGCGAGGTACCTAAGGGAACAAGGTATAGTTACCCAGTACTCTATGCCGGGCGATCCTCAGCAGAATGGAGTCGCTGAAAGACGTAACCGTACCCTTATGGATATGGTGCGAAGCATGATCAGCTACTCTACACTACCAGTGAGCTTATGGATGGAGGCTTTAAAAACCGCCACCTATATTCTCAACAGAGTTCCCAGTAAAGCGGTGCCAAAAACACCGTATGAGCTGTGGACAGGCAGAGTACCCTCATTGAATCACCTACGGGTGTGGGGGAGCCCTGCTGAGGCAAAGATATTCAACCCGACCATTGGGAAGCTAGATCCCAAGACAGTGAGTTGCCATTTTATTGGCTACACAGAGAAATCAAAAGGATATCGTTTCTACTGTTCTGACAAAGTCACAAAATTTGTGGAAACGAGACATGCTGCTTTTCTTGAAGAAGAAATGATACGGGGGAACATGGAAGCTCGAAAGATTGATCTTGAGGAGAGGCGGGTGTGCGCACCCAATCCAATGATTCAGGAGCCATTTTTCGAACTACCTGTTGAGCCTACACCGACGGTGCCAGACACTGCGGCTCCAGCTCCTGTGGTGTTTCCTCCTGTAGCAACACCGAATGCAAATGTGGAACCTGTCCCTCAGGATCCTATAGAAAATGTTGCTGCAGATCAGGGGGAGCATCAACGGCCTCCAATAGAAAATGTTCCAAATGTAGAGGCCCCTAGAAGGTCTCAAAGAGCAAGAAAGTCAGCAATTCCTGATGATTATGAAGTGTATAACACAGAAGAGTTTCGAATGGAGGATGATCCTATTTCATTCGAACAAGCCATGAGAAGCGAAAACTCATCCAAGTGGCTTGAGGCCATGGAAGATGAAATGAAATCGATGAGTACCAACCGTGTTTGGGACTTAGAAGAAATTCCTAAAGGAGCCAAAACAGTAGGCTGCAAATGGGTCTACAAGACGAAACGTGACTCCAAAGGGAATGTAGAAAGGTTTAAAGCGCGTCTTGTGGCGAAGGGTTTCACACAAAAGGAAGGAATAGATTACAATGAGACTTTTTCTCCGGTCTCATGTAAGGATTCCTTCAGAATTATAATGGCATTGGTGGCGCATTTCAATCTCGAATTGCACCAGATGGATGTAAAGACGGCATTCCTTAATGGGGATCTTGAAGAAAAAGTTTACATGGCTCAACCCAAAGGTTTTGTCGTGGAAGGAAAAGAACACATGGGATGTCACCTAAAGAAATCCATTTATGGGTTAAAACAAGCTTCGAGACAGTGGTACTTGAAGTTCAACGAAACGATAAAGAGTTTCGGGTTTAATGAAAATGTTGAGGACAATTGCATTTATGCAAAATTCCAGAAAGGCAGTTACATTTTCCTCATCCTTTATGTGGATGACATTCTACTGGCAAGTAGCAATGTCAACCTATTATTGGAAACGAAGAAGTTCCTGTCCTCGAACTTTGATATGAAAGACCTTGGTGAAGCCTCATTCGTTTTGGGAATCGAAATTCACCGAGATAGATCAGATGGGGTATTAGGATTATCTCAACAGACGTACCTGGAAAAGGTTCTAGAAAAGTTCTATATGCAGAGGAGTAAGCCTACTCCTGCGCCAATAGTCAAGGGCGATAGATTTGGGGATTTTCAGAGTCCTCAGAACAGTTATGAAAGGGAACAAATGAACACTGTTCCATATGCTTCAGCTGTCGGAAGCTTACAGTATGCACAAGTGTGCACACGCCCTGACCTAGCATTTGTTACCAACATACTTGGCAGATATCAGAAAGATCCAGGCCTCGAGCACTGGAAATTAGTGAAGAAAGCTTTACGGTATGTGCAAGGCACAAAAGGCCTCATGCTAACATATAAAAGAACTGATTCCCTAGAGATTGAAGGGTATTCAGACTCAGACTTTGCGGGAGATGGAGATGATAGTAAATCCACGACAGGCTACGTTTTCACTCTCGCAGGGGGAGCTATATCGTGGAGAAGCTCTAAACAGACAGTGACAGCAACATCGACGATGTATGCTGAGTTTATAGCATGTTACGAGGCATCTTGCCAAGTTGAATGGCTAAAGAAATTCGTACCAGGATTGAGAGTGGTAGACAGTATAGAAAGACCACTAAAGATGTACTGCGATAACCAGCCAGCAGTGTTCTATGCTCATAATAATAAGAAAAGTACGGCTACCAAGTCGATAAAGATAAGATTTTATTCTGTTAAAGATAGAATCCAGGATCACACCATAAGTCTCGAGCATATTAAAACAGAAAAGATGCTCGCGGATCCGCTAACGAAAGGCTTACCGCCCAACGTGTTCATGGAACACGTAGCCGGCATGGGGCTAAAGTATTGCCTATGATCTCTGGATTAACAGGGCCCATAGATTAAAGAATCTATTTCTGAATAGGGGCGTGTACAGTAGCTATGGATTCTATCGACGATTGAGTCGGGACGATGAGATATGCTCTGTGCACAAATCTAGGATGGAATAAGGAAAATTGTAAAAGTAAAAGAAAAGCGATTGTGAGATCAAAGGGGAGATTGTTAGGTTGATCTCCCGGCCCACACGGCCCAAAGGCCGTGGGCCTGATCCAGTCCGCGCCCTGATCGGGGGCGCCCAATCCTACATGGTTGGAGGGCCCCTGTCACCCCGCGCTATAAACAAAGGTGGGGCTGCCGACTCAAGTTACGAGGTTCCCCTGAGCCGCCACGACCCACCGACACACCTATCCGATCTAGGGTTAGCGCGGGCAGTGACGGGAAGACCCTCCACCGCCGCCACGACGTCATCGCCGTACTCCGTCGCCGCCCCGGGCCAGTGTCGTTGGCGACCAGAGGGCCGGCGCGACCTGCTACCTCGACCTACATCTACGCCTGCACTGCGCGACGCTGCCTTGTGCAGAACTTCCCCAAGCGAGCCGGCCATGGCGACTGGAGCCGCCGCGACCGGCGGGGATGGTGAGCACCGACCCCTTCTCGCTGTTTCTCACGAGCACAGCACACACACGCACATACACGACCAGATGCACATATCCTATATGTATCAATGTTCAAATAGAACTAACACATAAGTCCATCAATGAAACAACAGCATCCCCTACACTACACCTACACCGAAACGCATGCCCGATCGAATCGGTCGCAGCACGAAAATGCGTCGTCAATTCGTCACGCAGACTACACAATTTGCCGCTGATCTCACAAGAACCCGCGATCAGCTAGTACTCGATGCCCATGGCACTGCATTGCAGAATCGCCGTACGACGGGAGCTCAAAGACCCGAGCTTTTGCGAGATGAATGACCGGCCGCCGCTTCTTCTTCACTTGGCGCCGACGCCGAGCGTGAGCTCGAGCTCCTCGGCGGCGACCTCGTGGATCCGCTCGCCCTCCCACGGCGTGACCCGGCCCTTGTCGAACTCGAACTCCGCGGGCCCGCCTCGGCCCATGTTTTCCGCGGCCGCCGCCATCCCGTCCAGCTCCATGGAGTTGGAGGCGGAGGCGCCGCCGCCCGGGTTGACGAGGTTGTAGGTGGGCGAGGCCGGCGCGGTGGTGGCCGCGGACATCTGGAAGCTGATCCAGCGGCCGGAGTCGACGGTGGAGCAGACGTCGGACTCGTCGCACTCGGGGATGGTGTCCGGGTGCTCGCGCCGGCGCGCGCGGGTGGGGCTGGCGGGGGCCGAGACGGCGAAGAAGGGGTGGCGGAACGGGTCGACGACGACGGCGTCCCAGTCGGGCTTGCGGACCTTGGTGGGCGGGCGCGACGCCGCCGTGGGCGAGGAGAGCGGCGGCGTGACGGGCGCGCTGCTGGAGACGCGGAGCGGCGGGAGGTTGGGGAGGCCACGGAGGAACGGGAGCAGCGAGGAGGCGGCGGCGGCGGCGGGGCCCCCCGGGTGGTGGTTGGTGTTGCTGCCGCTGCTGTGGTCCAGGCGCGTGGGGCTCGGGAAGCTCGACGACACCGGGCTGGCGTGGTAGGACGGCACCGGGCTCGGGTAGCTCGACGACGGCGCGCTGAGCAGCTGCGACGACGAGCACGGGCTCATCATCCCCGGCGGCGGCTTGCATCCCTGCCAAGAACCAAGAAACGCAAGGCTGTGAGCTCCTCAGGTCGAGCAGATCCGCGAGCGCCCGCCCGCATGGCCGCGTCCAAGATCCAAGAAGAACGAGGAGAGGGAGATCCCTCAGGGCAGCAACAAGAAAGCTCGGACCTTTCGGTAGGTGGTGCCGTCGTCCTCGACGACCCATCCGGCCTCGCGGCAGAGCGCCTTGAGCACCTCGTTGTTGTCGCAGTGCTTGGGGAGCTTGTAGTTGCCGAGCGCGCGGAGGCCCGTGAAGATCTTGGCGGCGATGGCCCGGCGGCGGCGCTCGCGCCGCTTGTTGTTCTCCCGCTCCTTCCACGTCGGCGTGCGCCCCAGCCCGCCCGCCGCCGCCGCAGCCGCCGCGGCCGCCCCCGACGTCATGCCTGCTGCTAGTAGCCTGCAACGTACCTTCCCCGGCCTCTCTGCCTGCCTCTCCCCTCCCAGCTCCCAACTTGCCTTGCTGCCTCCTCTTTCTTTAATGGAGGGGTGGTGGGTGGCGTATTGCGCAGCGAGTATTGACTAGCGGGGAAGAGAGGGGAGCTGAGCTGCCTGCTGGCGCCGTAGTAGAGGATCGTAGAGTAGAGTGGTGTGTGTGGCATGGCATGGCGTGCGAGCTGGAGGTGCTTTGAGCTTTCGTCCTCGTGGGTCCGGCCGGGGGGCGGGTGGGCCCGAGCTAGCTCACGAGGGTGGTACGGTAACTTTACTTTATTGCAACTGGATTGGCTAGATTCTACTGGCCATGCCCATGGAGGTGGGTGGGTGTGGTCTACCTTTTCCTCCCCCGCCTCTCCCTCTCTGCGTGTCTCTGCCGGTGCCCGGGGCCTCGGCTTTTGGGGAGTGAGTGAGAGTGGGAGTGTGCTGCGCGTGAGCGAGGGAGTAGGGCCGGTGCCGCAGCGGTGCCGGGCATGTGTGTGTGGGTGCGCCTTGGGATTTGCGACGGCGAATTTTACGGTGGCTCATGCCGGTGCCAGTTGCCACCGTCGTCGTGGGAGGACGTTTTTCTTCTCTTCGGCAAAGTGGCGTAGGCACTTTATGGGGGGAGCTGTACGGGTGGCGTGTGTTCACATGAGGATTCGATGAGTTCAGTGACGCCCGGTGGAATTAACCATGGCACAATGCCAGGCTTAACGACGGCACAGACAGACGCCCGGTACAATACATCCCTCCAGTTTCTCTGTGGAGATGCACGCAGGCACGCAGCGGTGTTGACACGGGTCAAGAGAACACCGCTGGAGCTCGCTGATCCGGACGTCGTGGGCGATTAGATGGCAGTCACGGGGGAAGCGAGGGGTCGGTCTCTGAGCCTCTCTGAGAGGCATCGATTAGGATAATCAGGTAGTATCAGCCGGGAGAGACAGGGCTGTCAGTGAGACAGCAGCTAGTGACAGTGCCTTCAAAGCTCTGCGGCTTTGACCGCCCCGTACCGAAGCACTCATGATTAACAGTAGTATAGGACGTACGCTGACGACGGGTCCCCCTCCTCATCCATGCCACGCCGTCCGTGGTCGCCGGTAATGAAGAAATTTATTTATCTAGCCCGGAGCACAGCGGCAGCGGTAATTGGACGGGCGGTAGAAGGCGGACGGGGACCATCTGGCCCGGCCCATGTGGTTATCGTGCCGCGCGGCCGGCGATTCTATTCCGGCCCACTTATTATAATACATGTGGGCTGCAAGTTTAAATTAAGCTGCGGCAACAGACGAACAATTTTGTCCAGGTAAGGCCTATGGATTGAACAATTTCGTTTCTGCCGGCGGGACATTTATTTTTGGAGAGCACAACATTTCTCACTCGATCATCATGCACGAAAAAAAAATGAACGGAAACAACTATGTATTTGTTCTGATAGAAGAAAAACATGATTCGGCATGAAAAAAGAAGTGTACTAGAAGAAAAAAAGGCAATTCTTTTAATGCCATAGAAATTTATTTGGCTTCGTTTAATGCTGTATTTTTTTTAAAAATTCTCTCATTGCTATAGGTGGTTTTTTCCCCTTATATTTCACATCGCCTCTCCGATGGAATTAAGTAAATTTTAGCTATTTCTCCGACATGCTATTGTATGTACTATTTTACTTCATAACAAACAGATAAATGAATAGATGATAAATAAATATGTTTGCCAATCCAAGCGAAAAGAAATATATATATTTATGCTAATCATCCGACCAGCACCGGCAGGGTGCTCCAGTGCTCCTCCTGTACTGGAGCGCTGCGAACGTGATGCAGGCCTGCAGGGCCCACGTAGCCCCGCCCTCCTCACGAGCCACGACGACCACATGCGAGGCCGCGAGACACGACGCGGGCGAGCGCCCCTCCCGGCCTCGCGTCGCACGCGGGGGCATGCGACGCGACGGAAGCGCGGGACTCGACGCGGGCGCTGCGCGCACCTCCCGGCCGCGGGCACGCGGGACCAGGACGGCGGAGCCCTCACCGGCGACGTCGTCTGCAGAAGGCGTTAGGGATTTAGGACATGGAGATGCGCAGAGGATGCATGGGGTGCGAAGAACATGTTACACTCGTGTGCAACATATAGCATCCACGGTCGCGACAGATCTACTCTCATATACGAAAGCCCGCAAGGACGATAGAGAAGGCAATGTTCATTGGGGGCCCTGCATCGCGATGGCAGCAGGAGCCGACGCAGCTCGCGTCGCGGCGGCGTCGACCTCCAGCTCGGCGGCCGAGGAGAGCACTGCCGCGCGACGTCGGCGAAGCGGGTGTAGTCGTGAGGGATGAATGGCCCCGGCAGGATAGGCTGGAACCGGCGGAACTGGGTGGACGTGGTGGCCGTGAGGGAGTGAGACATAGCAAGAGCAGGCAGATGATGTACAGCCCGGAGTCGGAGACGATCTTGGCAGCCTCCATTGGCGCAGCGCAGCCTGCAAGTGGCAGTGTGGTAAATCGATTCAGCATTTGGAAACAATTAGCCTCCATTACTAATTAGACTGCCACCTGGATGTCGTGCATAGCAGTCGCACAGACAAATGAGTCCCCAGGATTGGATAATGCATACATGGTGGCTTTGATCGAGATAGTACTCTACAAATAGTTTCTGACAGTGAAAGGTTGATCGAGACAGTACTAGGTCGCCGTATATAACATGCTCCCTCCATATTGGTATTAGATGACGTTTTGGACAAGATTTTAGTCAAAAATTAGGAAATAAATCATGAATAACTTTTAAGCCGTTGAGTTTGGAAAAGTGAAAACATATGAATAGATTTGTCTTAACAAATATTTTTATAAAAGTATATGTATATTACTTTTAATAAATTTTTTTGTAAAAATAAAAAGTCAAAGTTATGTTTTGGAGATCGTGTCGTTGTCCTAAACGTTATCTAATACCAATATGGAGGGAGTATTAAACTGGCACCCGAATGTCTCGCGGAGCACTAGCCCTGACAAATGCTCTCATCGATCATTGTTCGCGATGAAGCTGCTGCTTAAGTCTCTATGGTCTCTGTGTGGGTCTGTCAGGGAGATCGCCTCTGAGGAGGAACGTGGATAGCTTAGAAGTGGATCAATTTCCCAATGCCATCTGGTGCCGTTTGATGAATAGACAACGAGAAGAATTCCTTGCATTAGGCACTAACCTTTTGCATGACTAAAAGGTACTAAAAACTAGTACTGCTTGGAATTTTCCAAATGGAGACAGCTCCAAGGCTTCGGTTGCTGTTACCCAATCAGCATCAAGGATAGTACTGTTCTTTTATGAAGCATCAAGCGTATGATACATCGATCAACAAATAAGAGGGATGCTCCTCTACCCAGCTTAGTAGATTCGGTGAGGCATAGTGTAGAAAACATGAGCAGAATGGGCCCATTCGGCTGAAAGGCCCAAGAGTGGGGCAAGATCAAGCCCAGCTGCTGCCACCTTCTCGTTGCTTGTTGTTTGTTGCGCACGCGCGAAAGGGAGATGCCACGCAATGCAATTCAGTCGGTCGGTCGGTCAGTCAATCCGTTCCAAGACGGTACCGTTCAGCAGACGTGCAATGCTGAGGAGATGGCGACTAACGTGGGGAGAGGTGTGCAAATAGGTGAACCCTTTCGTACAGTTTGAACTTTGAACGTGTCTACATCAATTCGTTTCTTTGTACAACGAACCCACGAGATGAGCTGGGAAGTCGATCTTTATTTACCGCATTTGTCAGATGTGCCGATGATCGAACCGGACTTTCAGATGGAAAAGAACAAGGCCAGTAAGAACAGGAGCGTGAACTCAGATCCGGGCATAGACCGGGACCTGAATACCTGATATATGCGGTAGGGTAAGCACAGAATAAGCAGAGTACTGCTCCAAGAAGTTCAAATTAACTCGCACCACATGTGAAGCTATCGAAAGCATCCTCTGTTATAAGCTGTTTTCATCATGAACAATGCGCACATGTAGGGCAAAAATTGCTCCATGGCTAGGAAATGGTTACCATGAAAAACAACAGTCAACAGCGGGGGTAACAGAGGCTGTTCCATCCCGCTTCAGGCCCTATTTGGATCCACCAGCTAAACTTTAGCAGCTAAAGTTTAGCTGTTAGGGATCCAAACGGGGTTAGCTAAAACTCAGCTAAACTTTAGTTGCATGCCAAAATGTACACGATTCCTTTAGCTGATTGAGCCTAGCTAAACGCAGCTAAACGAGTTTAAAGACCAAAATACCCCCACATAGTTATGGAAATTTTCCACTGTCACATGATTTTGTCCATAATTAATAAAGGTTAGGATAGTCTAATTAATTCAATTAGCTGATGGATCCAAACACCCCCAGCTAAAGTTTAGGTAGGTACTCTTTAGCTAGCTAAAATAAACCACTATAAATTAGCTAGCTAAACTTTAGTTGGGGTGGATCCAAACAGGGCCTCAGTCAAGACAGCTGATGATGTCACTGAAAGGAACTTGAGATATAGCATGTACAAGTACATTTCCTATGAGGATCACATGTGAAAATCAACAGTACTCACATATCAGTAATGTCTGAACATCAAGCAGAAACTACGGCAATCAATTGAGAAATGAACTCATGCATTCATACATGTGGTCACATGAGAAACATACCGTTCAGCTTGTTCAACACAGTGTTTAGACTTTGGAGACTACTTTCCTCCCCACCTTAAGTCAAGACAGCTTACGGTGACAAACAAAATAAAGTATACATGCGAGTGTTTTGCATAAACACATCGAGAAAATCCACATTACATGATTACTACCATGACCAATAAAAGCATGGTCATATGCATTCATTCATACGGTGAGTTGGTAACACGAGAATAAGAACAAACATAATTAATGTGACGTAGATGGACATAAATAGAAACTATGACAGCCGATGGAGAATTAGTCATCTGCATCTCATTCATTTGTTCACATGAGAAGCAGTAGCATTCAGTTTGTTCAACAACTATGACAGCTGATGGAGGATTAGTCATCTGCATCTCATTCATTTGTTCACATGAGAAGCAGTAGCATTCAGTTTGTTCGACAAAATTGTCTGGACTACATAGAGTCAGAGACTAGTTTGCCTTCTTCAGTCAAGAAAAGAGAACAAAAGCTACAGCAACAAAAAAAATAGAATGCACAGGTAAATGGTAGTTGGAGATTTGGCTCTGAATGTGATCAGTGCCTATGCCCCTCAGGTAGGCCTTAGTGAGAGCACCAAGATGCAGTTTTGGGAGGATTTGGATAGCATGGTTAGTACCGTGCCTATCAGCGAGAAACTCTTCATAGGAGGAGATCTCAACGGCCATGTAGGTGCGCCTAATGTAGGTTTCGAGCGAGTGCACGGGGGGTTCGGGTATGGAAATAGGAATCAAGAGGGGGAGGATGTTTTGAGCTTCGCGTTGGCCTACGACTTGTTGTTAGCAAATACCCTATTTAGGAAGAGGGAATCTCATCTGGTGACCTTTCAGAGTGGACAACACTCGAGCCAGATTGACTTTATCCTTGCAAGGCAGGAGGATAGACGTGCGTGCTTAGATTGTAAGGTGATACCTGGGGAGTGTGTTGTCCCTCAACACAAGTTGATGGTGGCGGACTTCAGATTTCGGGTACGTGTCCAGCGGGACAAACGTGCCAAGATAGCGAGAACGTAGTGGTGGAAGCTTAGAGGGGAAGCAGCGCAAACTTTTAAGGACATGATGTTAAGCGAGGGGCCTTGGGAGGACGGAGAAGATGCAGACGACATGTGGCTAAAGATGGCAACATGTGTTCGGAAGGTGGCTTCAGAAGTGTTTGGCGTGAGTAGGGGAGGAAAACAAGAAGCGAAAGACACTTGGTGGTGGAATGACGAGGTGCAAATGGCTATTAAGGAGAAAAAGGAATGTTTCAAGCGCCTTCACCTTGATCGGAGTGCAGCCAATATCGAGGGCTATAAATTAGCAAAGAGGGCTGCAAAGAGAGCTGTGAGTGTAGCAAAGGGTCGTGCATATGATAACCTTTATCAGCGGCTAAGCACGAAGGAAGGGGAGAAGGATATTTATAGGATGGCGAGGATCCGCGAGAGGAAGACAAGGGACATCAACCAAATCAAATGCATCAAGGATGGGACGGATCGACTTCTGGTGAAGGATGAGGAGATCAAGAACAGATGGCGAGAGTACTTCGATAAGTTATTTAATGAGGAGAATGGTTCGACGCTTGAGCTGGATGACTCATTTGACGACGCCAACAGACGTTTTGTGAGGAGAATTTATGAGGCAGAGATTGCGGAGGCTTTGAAGAGGATGAAGGGAGGTAAAGCGATGGGTCCTGATGGTATCCCCATTGAGGTGTGGAGATGCCTGGGTGACAGAGCAATAGTATGGCTGACTAAGCTTTTTAACCTCATTTTTAGGTCAAACAAGATGCCTGAAGAATGGAGAAGAAGTATATTAGTACCGATCTTCAAGAACAAGGGAGATGTTCAAAGTTGTACTAACTACCGTGGGATTAAGCTGATGAGCCATACGATGAAGCTTTGGGAGAGGGTTATCGAGCATCGCCTTAGGAGAGTGACAAGTGTGACCCAAAACCAGTTTGGGTTCATGCCTGGAAGGTCGACCATGGAGGCGATTTTTATAATACGACAACTCATGGAGAGACATAGGGAGCAAAAGAAGGACTTGCACATGGTCTTTATTGACCTCGAGAAGGCATATGATAAAGTACCAAGAAATGTCATGTGGTGGGCTTTGGAGAAGCACAAAGTCCCAACTAAGTACATTACCCTTATCAAGGATATGTACAAGGATGCGATGACGGTTGTCCGCACTTATGGTGGAGACAGTAGTGATTTTCCAAATAAAATAGGTCTGCATCAGGGGTCAGCATTGAGTCCTTATTTATTTGCTCTGGTGATGGATGAGGTCACAAGGGATATACAAAGTGATATCCCTTGGTGTATGCTCTTTGCTGATGATGTGGTGCTAGTTGATGAGAGTAGAGCAGGTGTTAATAGGAAGTTAGAGTTGTGGAGGCATACGTTAGAGTCCAAAGGTTTCAGACTTAGCAGGACTAAGACCGAGTACATGATGTGCGATTTCAGTGGGACTAGATATGAAGATGGAGATGTCAGGCTTGATGGGCAAGTGGTGGCCGAGAAAGATACCTTTAGGTATTTAGGATCGATGCTGCAAAAGGATGGTGACATTGATGAAGATGTTAGGCATAGAATTTCAGCCGGTTGGTTGAAATGGCGTCAAGCTTCTAGTGTCCTCTGTGACAAGAGGGTACCATAAAAGCTAAAAGGTAAGTTCTATAGGACGGCGATTCGCCCGGCGATGCTATACGGTGCTGAATGTTGGCCTACTAAAAGGCGACATATACAACAACTGAGTGTAGCAGAGATGCGTATGTTGCGTTGGTTTTGTGGTCACACAAGAAGGGATAGGATACGGAATGAAGATATTCGAGATAGAGTCGGAGTGGCACCAATTGAGGAGAAATTGACGCAACATCGGTTGAGATGGTTCGGACATGTCCAACGGAGGCCTCCTGAGGCGCCGGTGCGTAGTGGGGTTCTACAGCGGGCCAATAATGTTAAGAGAGGTAGAGGGCGACCCAAACTAACTTGGGACGAGTCGGTTATTAGAGACCTTAAAGAGTGGAATATCTCTAAGGATTTAGCTATGGATAGGAGCGCTTGGAGACTAGCAATTAATGTGCCTGAGCCGTGATTTTTGGGTTTCACCTCTAGCCTACCCCAACTAGCTTGGGACAAAAGGCTATGTTGTTGTTGTTGTTAGGTAAATGGTACTCGAGTACAAGACCATACAGCAAAATTTGCCAAACATTATTACTAGTAGAGCAGAATGTAGGAAGAATCTACCATAACCAATAAGAACATGATCTTGTGCATTCATTCATTTGGTCGCATAGAGGCTGATGAGACCACACAATAAGTATTTGGTGTTCATACGAAGTGCACACCTTATGCAGAGCACATATGTATATCAGGATCAAGATATCATTAATAGGAATCCTCTCATAACCTCAATCAGTGCAATGATAAAGTTCGAAACATTTTGCGGCGTAAATTTTATTGGATATAGCATGCACTATCCAGAGGCATTTGATGTTTACATTCTCAAAGAATAAGAGGAAAGATATGCATATAAGCACCCTTTTTTCCCACTCAATCAGCACCCATCATCCATTGGACAGTAATTGCTTATTCTATCAATTTTGTAACATTGCAATTGTTAACCTAAGACACTTGGTCAACCATGACCTAGAGAAGATCATATACTGTAGTGATGCGAAAGGGCCTCTAGCTGAGTTGGTTAGATGGCCTCAGTAGCACTCCTCAGGTATTGGGTTCGACTCCCCGTGGGAGCGAATTTCAGGCTGGGGTTAAAAAAATCACCTCGTTTGTCACCACATCAAAGCATAGGTCAAGGCCCGGCCCAGGTCGTAGCCGTGGTTGGTTTGGGCACTCCTACCAGGGGTAGTTGCAGCAGCCATCAGCCCGGTGGGTCGTCTCACAAGGGTTACGGTTATGTAAGGGTGGGGCAAAGGTTCGGGGGTTTTCTCGACCTGTGTGAGAAGGTCTTCTTCTTAAATGCAATGCCCGGGGGGCGGCCTTCTTCTTAAATGCAATGCCCGGGGGCGGCTTGCCCCTCGCAGGTCGAGTTTTTTATATACTGTAGTGATGGTTTACCCGGAAGAAGAACAACTAGGATTCTGGTACGGCGCATTGCTGGGGTGCGCCCTATAAGTGGAAGACATAGGGTAAGATTTTTCATATGTGATGGTGGCAAACATACAAAAATGGTTTTAGTGAGCCATGCAGAGATGTTGAAAGTTGAAACGCGACACCAGAGAAAAATCCAAATTTCTAATAAGATATAAGAAGTCAAACAATTTTGGCCAAACTCAGCTAGAAATCGACAAGTGCTATGTAACTGAATAATTTCCAAATGAGATTGTTTGATGCATTTTTATGGTACCATGCATGCAGCAGCAAATGTTCAGCCAGAAAAGAAAACCATAATGCAGAAAGATTGGTTTCAATCAGGTTTACTAATTTGATATGATATTCATATTTTCAACTAAATAACCTCGTTACACCAAGGTACAAAGCTACAGCTAGTATACATCGCATGATGATCTGGATATTCCTGAAACCCAAGTTCAATTACCTTACAAAGTTACAAATCGACAAGAGCAACAACAGAGTAAGCATCACCTCAGTTCTGCCTATGAGCGATATAGTAGGCCAAATGCAACAGAGGTGCCGCCTTCTCTTTGTCAAAACCAGCAAGCTGCTCCGTTGCATCAGAAAGCAACTTTTGTGCAAACTCCCGTGACTTGTCTAACCCCAACAACTTAGGGTATGTCGTCTTGTCACTTGCCAAGTCCTTCCCTGCTGTCTTCCCTAGCTCCTCGGACGACTTGGTCACATCAAGTATATCATCGACCACCTGGAACAGAAGCCCTATTGATCTTGCATACTTCCGCAGCCGCTCAATTTGCTCATCCGTGGCACCACCGATGATTGCCCCAATGACCACTGAGGCCTCAAGCAATGCAGCAGTCTTGTGGAGATGGATGTACTCAAGGCGTTCAAGGGGCACAATTTCAGATGTGCCAGTCATCTCAAGATCGACAACCTGGAGAGAGCAGACAGATGCATTTTCAGTAATGATGAAGTACCTGAGAATCTCATTCTTTATTAGAGAGTAATAATTTTCAAGCTCAGCTATATGCAGACAAATAGGCCATCCATATCACCACTCTTAGGAGGATACGCCATATAAAGAATAAAGAATGACATAATTAGTGCATTGCTCAAATATTGAATTCCTTTTATTCGGTGATGAATGGGGAAAGAAATAGAATCTGATAAACGAAGAGACCTGGCCGGCGACGAGGCCCTCCGAGCCGATGCAGCGCGCGAGCTCCCCAATGGCGCGGACGACGCGGGCGGGGTGCTTGTCCGCGTCGACATCCGGCGGGTAGGAGCCGATGCTGGCCATGTGGTGGAACGCGAGCGAGAGCAGCGCGTCCCCGGCGAGGACCGCGATGGGCTCGCCGAAGACGACGTGGCAGGTGGGCTTGCCGCGGCGGAGGTCGTCGTCGTCCATGCAGGGCAGGTCGTCGTGGACGAGCGACATGGTGTGGACCATCTCGACGGCGGCGGCGGGGGGCAGCGCCCACGCCTCCCGGCCGCCCGCGACGCCGCACGCGGCGAGGCACAGCGCGGGGCGCACCCGCTTGCCGCCCGCCAGCAGCGCGTACCGCATCGCCTCGTGCAGCGCCGCGGGGGGCTCCCCCGCCGGGATGGCGGCGTCCAGAGCGCGGTTGACCACCGCCGCGCGCTCCCCCATGTAGGCCTTGAAGTCGAACTCCGTGGTCGCCGTGGCGGAGGCGGCCGCCGTGGCGACGGTGGCGGAGAAGCGGCGCCGGTTGTGCGCCGCGACGGAGGAGGATGGTGAGGAGGAGGGCGCGGCGGCGGCGGCGGCGGGGAGGAGGGGGCCGATGCGGACGCGCGAGGCGGCCAGGGGGTGGAAGGCCATGGCAGCCATGGGTGGCGAGTGGCGAACGGCGATGGGGTTAAGTGCGGGCTGCGGGGGGTGCGTCGTGGAGATTGGGAGTGGCCCCGAGATGTTGCGGTCTCCTTATCTTGAGGTGAAGGGAAGCCTTGGACGCTGGCCCTGGCCCCTGGACGCGTCAGTGGAAGTGGAGTGGCCGAGTGGCCGCCCGGGGCGGTGGTGTTGCACGGTAACGGTGCGGTGGAACGAGCACTTTTTCGCCGTGTCTCGCTTTCCATCTATTGGGACGGGTCCAGGCAATCCAGTCACAGCTCACAATTCATGGATGCCGTGAAACTTCTTCAATTCAGTCAATTTTTGGGACTCCCCTATTCAAACTTATAGTCTGGGGAGAAGAATGGCGTTACCTGTTTGTGGTAACTGAATGGGCAGAATCCTCCAACTCCAAGAGAGTATGTGGCCGTATAGGATTAGGATCTTTACCAAAAAATTTCTGGACGTTACTCGCAAAAAAAATGGACGTTTTGGTTGTGGAAATTCCAAGAGAAAATCTCCCTTCCTAGCAATTATTGAGAAAAACAAGTGGAACCGTGCAAGATTGGGATTGTCATTTTTTTCCCAGCTGTCAAACGAAATGTCTCTATTTAGCTACAGACAGCATAAATGAAATGTTTCATCACATAAATACCGGGAAAACATCTATTGTCCTATTCTAACAGTATGTACTAGCTGTTCTCTACTGTTTAGAAATGTCTTAACAGGCAGTGGCATTCGGACAGAACGTGTCATAGAAAAGCTCGAGGTTGTAAAGTGGATGGTTTTGTGGTCTAGTGCTAAAACTTCGCTAAATGTACAATTTTTTATACTCTTCAAAGTTGGAGAAGGTGCTAGTAGTCCGCTTGTGACTTTATCTATGCTGCTCATCCACACGTTATTGTTTTTAAATTATAAGTTGTTGGCAACAACTAGCCAATTATTTTTTTCCTTTTTATATGAAATAGACATAACTAGCAACATACTCCCTCCGTCCCGTAAAGAATGCAATCCTCACTTTTTGAGAATTCAAACCATTTCAAGTTTGACTGAATTTATACATAAAGTTACTGACCTTTATGATACAAAATAAGTATCATTAGATTAATCACAGATTATATTTTCATATTAAATCGATTTGAAGACATAAATATTAGTATTATTTTGTATAAACTTGGTCAAAGTTGAAATGGTTTGACTTCTCAAAAAGTGAGAATTACATTCTTTACGGGATGGAGGGAATGTTTAATTATTTTCTAGAATATTTTTTGTTGCTGCAAATGGTGTGATTTTTTGGTCTAGAAAAAATGGTGTGAGGTTGGGCACGTGTGCTGCAAATTCACGCTATCCAAGGCGATGCATATTTTTTCTATACAAGGTTACAAAATTGTTTTTTCTTATTTTCAAAATGTCTCTTTTTTTATTAAAATCATTGGCAAAATCACTGTCAATTCATGGCGTTACTTGATACTTTCTTCCTTGTTATTTACAAAGTAATCGGGCATAACATCAAATCCACACGGCCACCACCATTTGTCTGGAAATTCAACATCAAAGTCGCTTTATTTGTTTGCTTAAAAACTATTTTGTCACTTTGTGTACCATATATCTTTAATTCCCATATCACCCCTAACATGCCAAAGGGCATCTAACATTCAACACTAACACTTACGGTTACGGATACCTAACACTATTCAGATTTGTCGTATTATAGAAGTATAAGTAGATTTGTATGACCAGTGGTTTTCAGATACACATTTTCGCTCCTTGATTGAGTATATAGCCAGCTCACTAAGAATATTCTCCAACCAAAGAAGCATGGAGCCTATCACGATCCGAAGATGGAGCTTCAGTAGAAGCGTGCCCCCTACAACCCGGAAGCCAGAGCCCATCGTGCCATGGTCACAGGTCACTAGGGTGGTCCGATAAAAGAAACGTCGAACCCGGGAGAAGGAAGCACGCCAGTGCGCCACCCCCATCCACATGCCAGAGGTGGCCAGGGCATGTGATTTTGCGATTGGTCCTGGCTTTTTCCTCGCTAGGCCGGTGCCGGGATGCCGATCTTGCCACGTGCCACCGGCAAAGCCCAACCCAACACATGCGAGACAGGCAGCTCCGACGAAGCTCACGATGCCGGTGCGGTGCGCGCTCACGTCGCAAGGAATCACCAATTCACACTCCCACCTCCGGCAGCCAGAAGCCGACAGCTAGACCTCAAAATAAGAAATGCATTGCCGGCTGCAACCTATCAACCCTACCACGGAACACCTGTATTCCATTATATAAGTCTTGTCACCATCTATAACAACACGCCATCACGGAATTGACAATGGCTCCACCATCACCCTCGCCTTACAAATCCCTAACAAACTGCCATGGTGTGTTTCATCTACGTCGAAACCAGGTGGTGGTTGTCGTCGCCTATGGACGGACTACCCCAACAGGGACCAAAATTAACACAAGTGTAGCGTCGATAGCTTCGAGGGAAGCAACTTGAATCGAGCGAGCGCGTATACAATTACAAAAAGAACAAGAAGAATCAATGAATCTTCACGGCCGTCGTCGGCTAGCTCTTCATCTCGCCTTCCTCCAGGTCGACCGGGGGCAGGCCGCTCACCCTGGCCTTGAGGGGCACGTCCTCGCCGTCCAGCATGTCGCTCTTGTTCCGGGGGATCGGGGTGGCCGCCTTCTTCTCAGACTCCACGGCCCAGCTGTAGACCACCATGCCCATCACCGCGAGCAGCATCCCGAGGATGTTCTTCACGGTGAGGGCCGAGTCGAACAGGATCCAGCCCAGGATCAGCACGCACACGGTCTTCATGTGCCCCAGGACCTGGAATGAGGTCGCAGAGAACCGCCCGATGCAGAGGTACTGGCTCATGTTGCAGAAGACGGCCAGGGAGCATGAAAGCAGTATGAAGAACTGCAGAACGAAGACAACATGAGTTGTCAGATCAACACTGCATAATGATGAAGAACATAAACACTGCATTTATCCGCTGCAACAACGTACTCCCTCCGTCCCAAAAAAAAGACATTTTAGAGATTTACCTTGATTGCCCCTAATTATTAGCCATATTTGATACTAATTGGTTGTTGCATGTACATGCCACTTACTAAATAAGAATGACTTATTTTTTGGGACAAAATTTGAATCATAGAGTGTCTTCTTTTTTAGAACGGAGGGAGTAGCTGCTAAAACTTCTTTCAGCAGTTGGCAATAAAAAAATGCAATCAAACTGAGTAAAAGCCCTATATTAGAACTGTACAGAGATAAGCAATCCTTAGGAAGCATGTTAAGCACCATCCAGTAACCAAAAGACAAACTGTAGTGAGTCGTGACAGTTCCATGACAATCAGTTTTGTCTTACACGGGGCAACACAATTTTACTACACGTGGACTACTGACTGAGTAAAATGGGGAAAATGCGTACTGTATATCAGTTAGAGAGCTGAGAATAATATCAATGAATTTAGAGTAGAAGATACAGCACTAAGGACAAATAGCATCCATAAAGAAAGTGTACATTCAAGAAATGATAACTTACAGTTGCCCCTCCTGAGAAGTTGTAGTTCAACAATGACCGTCCATTGAGGTAGTAATCCACAAA
Organism: Echinochloa phyllopogon; assembly: GCA_033239725.1. Lineage (NCBI taxonomy): Eukaryota > Viridiplantae > Streptophyta > Magnoliopsida > Poales > Poaceae > Echinochloa > Echinochloa phyllopogon. The sequence goes on from BTCW01000002.1 coordinate 51,833,939, forward strand.
GGGACCCAGTATGATAAGTGAAATTGCCTGAATTGGTGCAGTTTTGCTCAGCAGCTCAAATGATCCAATGTTGTACTTCTTCTGAAAGGAGCCAATGGTCTGGGAAGAGGAAATGCACTGTCAGCTAAGCACAGGTATAGAAAGTAACTTCCAATAACAGTTCTTTTCAACATACAAGACTAAAAAGTTTGAACCCTTCATCTACAGCTTAGAAGCATTAAAAAAGTTCAGTAATTTTAACAAACTTCAAAGACGACACTTTTGCTACTAAAACACAAACTTCAAAGACTGCATTTTTATTGATAAACATCATCTAGGGGGAGAAATACAACATCATTTGAAGATGTAACAAGAATAATGTTAAATTTTTGAACTAGAAGATATATAACAGGCAAACAAATGTCTACAACAGTAAACAGCAAAAAGTTAAGTAAGCACAATCATACAGAGAAACATCTATGAAGAGTGCTGCCAATGTGAAGCTTATGATTCATCATATCAACTGAAAAATCATGATACGACTGAACTGATAAACTTTAGGCACCTTCTTACACAGTGGCCTGAATTATTGTATTTCAGATAGGCGTAACAAAGTTTCGAATTTGATGGGTCCATGACTTATCACCTAGTTATAGTAACTAGTAACTACACCTTCGTTTGGGTGCTATCTCAACTGGCAAATGACCTAGTATAGTGCTTAGGCTACAGCTACAGCAGTAGTGAAGTAATGCCCAAAGCAACTCAATCAATGGTAAAGGGAAGGCATCAATAGGACATTAGGACGAACCAAGTACTAAGTAGTAATCTCTAATCAATTTTAACATATAACATTATTATTGACTATACAAGTCTAACCAAATTCAACATATCTCATCATTATTTACCATATCAGCTTCAAATAAGATCCACAGCTCAGATTCATAATCATGTAGTAAAATGCCATTGCACAATATCATTATGGCACCCAAAACCTTACCATCATAAGCAAGGAGTGCACAATGCAAAAAGTGTAGCATCAAAGATGGCACTAATAAACAAGGAAAGGAGCTCACAATCTGTTGCAGCGAGGTGCAGAACACAGCAACGCACGCGCAGATGAATCCCTTGGCATTGACCTCGACATCCGTGACGGTGCAAATCCCGACACCGGCTGCCACGACGACCACCGCGGAGATAACCTTTGTGGTGTAGTGCTTGCTGTTGAGCACCCATTCCATGAGGCAGACCACCGGAATCATGCTCAGTTTGGAGATCTGCACGAATCGTCATCTTGAGCCACACAAGCAACACAGAGGCCGCTAATGGCCCGGGCGTAGGTACGCAAGTGTTAGAGCATGGCGTACCTGGTAGAAGCCGACGGAGTTGAGCATGAGGCTGAGGTTCATGCCGGTGATGGAGGTGTTGGCGACGAGCGAGAACCAGACGAGCTCCCATAGCGGGACGTGCTTGGAGACGGAGTAGCCGGTGGCGTTGGAGATCCATCCGACGAGCGCCGTGACCGTGAAGTGGAACCCGGTCAGCGTGGTGGCTGCGCGCATTCGCAAGCAGGAGAGAAAAAAGAAACAAAACAAAGCAGTCAGACGCCGCCCATCACAATCAGATCCGCGAATTCCCCGAGCTGCGGCGGGATCCGGACTCCAGATCCGCGGCGGGGGAGGAGAGACGAGGAGGGCGGGGTACCGAAGGCGAAGGCGTAGCCGGACGAGGACATGAGCTGCTTGTTGGCCATGATGATGCCGACGGAGCTGACGACGTTCATCGCCCACGCGCCCACGTCGGACACCGCCGGCGGCTTCTTCTCCGCCTCCATCGCGTCGCCTCTCCTCCTCCTCCTCCTCCTCCCAGCAGCAGCACGGCCTCACGCGAACCCGGAGGAGGCAAAGGGTTCGGTTCGGATGTGCTGCCCTGCTCCCTGCACCCTGCCGGCCTTCGCGTCTCGGTGCCTCACGCGGGAGGGGCCGCTCGGTTATAAATCACGGGGGGCGTTGTTGCCGCCTAGGCAAGGAAGGGAGGACGGGGAGGGAGGGTTTCGAATTGGGGGCCGGAAGCGTCAACGGCCACGGGGGGCAACGGTGAAAAACGAAGCGAATTGGTAGCTGCTGGAGGGGATTGGGGGAGAGAAAGACGACGACGGATTGACGGGGGCGGCGACGACAGGGAGAGGACGGCTCCGTGGCTCGGGTGGTGTGGTCGGCTTGGACTTGGATCTGGGGGCCGGGCCGGGCCGCGCCGCGGCGGATGACGCTGGCCTTTTTCCCTGCAGCTTCCGCTCCTTTTGCGCGTCGCGTCGCGGCGCAGGATTTTATTTTCTCCGAAAACGGCAGGCCCCGCAGCGTGCCCGTTCAACGTTGGAGGCGGAGCACCCGCGACCGGTTCCGTTTGCAGCGGTGATTAGCCAGATTAGGTGAATGACCGAAGCGAAGCCTCATGCCTTTTACTCTTGTGGTGGCGCGGTACACCTGACCGAAGCGAAGCTTTTGCTTGCTCTTCTCCGGCATGGGTTGTTGTTTCTGCAGCCCGTGCGCGTGCGCTCGCGTGAGCTGCGACACGCTACGCTCTTGTGAGACAGAGACAGACTACTCTTGTGGCTGCACTACACGTCTGCACCCTGGACCAGGGTGCAGAGTCCCCGGACGAACCTTTCCTGACCCAGCAAGCAAGGGCTCTGAGAACGCGGCGGGGCTTTTCTTGGCATGGAGGACACCATAGAAAACTGGCCGGCAGATCACGCTTTGTCATAGTCTAGTACTGTTGCTGGTCGACTGCGTGCAGTCCAGGCCTGGAGATCCACCGCGTCGTTGTAAAGGAGTCGTGTAGTTTGTCGAGACAGTTTAGATACTCCGTTAACCAGCCCAACTTAACTAACCAAAGTTAGGAGAGCCGAAGATGGAATATTCTCTTTGTTTGAGTATTAGGTTAGGTTAGTAGTTTGTTCTTTTTTTTTACGTGAGCTAATGTGGTGGCGACTAAAGTGTCACGACGGCAGCTCTGAACTTGCCGCTGAGGGCTCTGCACGTCAATTTTCTGGGATGGAAACACCTCGTGTCACCCGATCAGGCCGTGGAAATAATAGAGGCGTCGGACTAGCAATTCAAACATCGTCGTCACCATGGACTTAAGAAAGCGAGGGCTCTGGCATCCGATCAGCACCACCGGCGGCGATGATTGAAATCCCAGCCCAGCCGCCTGCCTCTGCCCACGCTGAAACAGAGTTCCGTTCCGATACGCCAGGTTGCATTTCAGTTCATCGTCAGTGCGTGTGCTCTCTGACCGGATCTTGCTGGGGGCTGCTCTAATCCACGTGGCACGGGGGCCAGTTCATTTGACTTGGCAAAGCACCCGCACCCGCTTCGAACGAGACGCGCATGCGCATGTAGTATGTACCACGCGGATACATTGGCGCAGAGGTTAAGGCATACTACACGGCGGATCTCTGATTGTGAGAGAGTAGAATAACCCAAGCTGTGTTCGTAGTGTTGAAGCCAAATGTAGCAAGTAAAGCCCACTGGGCGATTAAAATTTAAAACAATATACTACACACATGTTGACCGACGACTTTTCTTCTTTCCATCACATTCATTCATTCATCACAAGTTGCATTCCTGTATACGGACAATACAGGGCCTTCGATGGCGAGCAGAGACCAGAGCCACCGGATGTCGTCACGACGTTAGCTACCGCCGTGGCGCCGTGATTGGCGATGATGCCGTCCCTCTCGGCGTCGCGGAGAAGTTCCTGATGGGCACCGACAGGCGACGATGCGTTTAATTTGATGCCACGGCGGGATTAGTTTAGGTTTTGGCCGTGGCGGTGATGGGCAGCGCCAGGTCCCCACGACTAGGCCGCGCCCCGTGGGTGTGGGTGGCTCGGCTCGGCCGGCGACGGCATCCTTGTTCCGGTGGGGCAGGCAGGAGAGGGGGCACGAGGTGGGTGCGGAGTGCGAACAAGCCGGCCGCCGATTTGTCTCGTCCCGCCCCGAATCTTGGAAGGGCGTGGACGTGCACGCCACTCGGCCGGCGACGGCGACGGGAGGCCAGCTGCTGCAGTACTACTGCCGCCCCGCTCCGGGGCCTCCGGCCATAAGCTATGGCGGTGTTCACAGGGTGAATTTGGGTGAAAATGTCACATCGAACATTGTAGCGCACTGTAGCACTTTTCATTTGTTCGTGGTAATCATTGTCCTACTATGACCTAACTAGGCTCAAAAGATTCGTCTCGTCGTGTATATCAAAACCATGTACTTAGTTTTTTTATTTACCTACATTTAATGCTCCATGCATGAGGAGAGAGATTTGATGTGATAGTGAATAGTGAAGTTTAGAGAGAGAAAGTTTAGTGGAAGTTTTGGATTTGAAGGGAAGTGAACACCGAATAAATCACGTAGTGGCTAGCGCAGCAAAATCACTCTGGCCTAACAGCATTTCATCAAACGGGAAAAAACAAGCGTATATATGCGCATCTACAACGGGTCTCGTGTTCCTTTTTCGTACGAAGTTTCATCGTCCTAGGATGGATCTTGGTTCTTACGAGCATAGGGACGAATGCCGCTGTACGAACCGTTGTTTTCGTACCGCTTGAGGTTCGAGTGTTGCTTTTGACGAGGGAATGAAAATAAATGGGTCGTAGGGTCACATAGAAGCGCTTCCGTATGTTTGTTAGCAGGACTGCTTATGCAATGCGACGGAAATGTTTAGGAGATCTTATGCTAAGATCAAGATGTTCGATGCATGAAGGTAGGCGTTTAAAAGAGGAGCCACGAGCGCAACAGTAAACACAGTACGGCACCGGAAAGTTTGATAGTTAATAGATTTTAGGTAGTTAATATATGTGACAACCACTTAGTCCGGCCTAACAATTGAAAGTGGACGATTAGCTCGGTAAGTAGTGCTAAATGCCAACCTAGAAGACTACAAGGACGTCTTTTATGGACTTGCTTGGCATCATCGACCGACTGTAGACATAAAGTAGCAGCCCGTGAAAGATTTTTCAACATATCCTACCTACTTTGTCGTAAAAAAAAACAGAGTGAAAACATTTCATAACTATAGTCTCTTACTATTAAGGAGTTGGCCCTGAACATTTTCTTTTTTAGCGCAGGTTGGCCCTGAACATTTGGTTTGGCCATACTTAATAATCGACTAATCGTACACTACATGGGCCGTACATGAATCTGGGCCGGTAAGAAGAAGGTGACGACATTTCTCACCAAATCCATATATGGGCCCAATTGTTTGGCCCATTTCAACCACGTTTCTTTTTCGGCCGTCTCCTCCTCTCGCTCGCCTACATTCTTCCAGCTCGGTCCAGCGACAAAACCTCTAGCTCGTTCCCCGCTCTCGCCTAAACCCTCACCTCGCTCCCTCCCCACCTCAACCCCAGCCAAAAGGCGAAGCGGCGGCGGCGGCGGCGGCGGCTCGGTGGGTGGTGGCCATGGCGGAGCTGAAGCGGCTGTCGGAGAGCCGCGACCTGACGCGGATCGAGCGAATCGGCGCGCACTCCCACATCCGGGGGCTAGGGCTGGACTCCTCCATGGAGGCGCGCGACGCCTCCGAGGGCATGGTCGGGCAGCTCCCGGCCCGCCGCGCCGCGGGCCTCATCCTCCAGCTCATCCGCCAGGGGAAGATCGCCGGCCGCGCCGTGCTCATCGCGGGCCAGCCCGGCACCGGCAAGACCGCGCTCGCCATGGGCATCGCCAAGTCGCTCGGCGCCGAGACGCCCTTCGCGTCCGTCGCCGCCTCGGAGCTCTTCTCCCTTGACCTCTCCAAGACGGAGGCGCTCACGCAGGCCTTCCGCCGCTCCATCGGCGTCCGCATCAAGGAGGAGGCGGAGATTATCGAGGGCGAGGTCGTCGAGATCTCCATTGACCGCCCTTTATCTTCCTCTGGCGCTGGCAGCAGCTCCGCTCCGCCTTCCGGTGCTACTGCGGCCGGAAAATCCGGGCGGCTCACGCTGAAGACCACGGACATGGAGACAGTGTACGAGCTCGGGGGGAAGATGATTGAAGCTCTTGGAAAGGAGAAGGTGCAGAGTGGGGATGTGATTGCACTTGACAAGGCCTCTGGGAAGGTCACTAAACTTGGCCGCTCCATAGGGAGGTCGCGGGAATATGATGCTGTTGGCCCGCACACCAAGTTTGTCAAGTGTCCTGATGGTGAGCTCCAGAAGCGCAAGGAGGTCGTGCACTGTGTCACCTTACATGAGATCGATGTCATCAATAGCAGGTATCTTCTCAACCCCTTTCCGTCAATTCTTTCATACCTAGATTGTACGAAGTGCTTAGACAGCTAACAATTTTTATAAACTGAACAATTCCGACAAGGGAGTCCAGGTTGAACATTTGTAATGCCTTGATGTAGTATACGGTCATGTTCAAAGGGCAATTAGTCCTGCAAATTACCACTACAAGAAAACACACACCAGTACAAAATAATTCCCAGCAAGAATATGTATTTCTGCAGACTAGGATAATATACAGCAAATCACATTTATCTTGTTTGTGCTGACCTTAAGAATCTTAGTAGAGATGTTAAGGGCCCTATGTCTTGTAAATTACTACAGCAAGGAAACATATACGAGTAAAAAATATCCCAGCAATTTGAAATTCAAGTAGAAAAATATATCCCATGAGTTTGAAGTCCTACTTGATAAGATAATCTACATTGGCTTGGGACTAGCTTGGTTATGCTGAGCCTATGTGATGTTTCATCGCTAGCAGCCCATGTTATGTTCCTGTCTTGAAAAGTCTTGCTAACTGATAAAAAAAAGTTTTACCAATGAGACATTTTTAAAGTTTGCAAGCAGTTGCTAGCTCAACAAAGCATCATTCATCACGCCATGAAGGTTTATTTAGAGTTCACTTCCACTAGTACAGATATAATTTGTAGAAATATTTGTTTTTCCATGTCAACTAATGTTTTGGTTCGTTTGGCTATCATTAAACATATGTGCAGTGGCCACGATCACTTAAATTACCCAAGTCAGAAGCTAGTTTATGCTTATATTTCATTTCTAAAAAATTTGAGCAGCAACTTGTGGTTGATTACTTGAAAGTGCATTAAAAAATAATTCAGATTTAGAAATCCTAATCTGTTTTGGTACTGGATACTGCTCATGTATTAAGATTAAAGCAGTAACAAAATAAATCTAGCATTTTAGTGAGGTCAATTTTTCATCATATTGGTTAATTTAAGTTAGAACTGAGAAATATTTGATGTCTATTTTATCGAAGCTTCCATAGTCCCATGATGTGCCTTGCATCAGAATCCCTGCAGAGCATGCTTTCCCTTCCCACAGTTCAAATGTGCTATTTGGCCCCACTTTCGTTTTCGGGTTCATATTTCGGCAACTATTATCAATTGTTGCTTATTGGTTTTTGTTATATACATTGGGCTGAGGACTGGAATCTATCTTTACTCTCACAAGAAGTCCCAATCCCACTGAATCATCATGAAATAGAATTTTACCTACAAATCTTGGCATCCACAGAGATTTTCCATTATGTTGGAAAAAGATGATCCACTTAGATAAGATATATAAATCTGGTGGGCGTTAAATTAGGAAAAGAATTTTAACTATAACTGCAATTGTGCCACACAAATAGGACCACTTTTCCATTAGTCCTGGTAGAGAGGATGCTGTGTTATCCAGTGTACAATCTGATCAAAGAAAGGACCTGCTAGATCTTGGTTGAGCTTCCAGTGTTGTGCATGGATGCACTGCTAGAGGACATGGTCCATGAAAATAAGTTACCTTATTGGTACCAGTTACCATTTGCCACATGTTAGAAGTATTGTTTGTGTATAGTGCATATGTAATGTAAGGTCCCATGCTCAGACTGCAAAGGTATTTTTATTTTACACCCATATAATAAGCTTCTTCAACAATTGATGTCTATAACTGATCTCGATGGCTCGATGCTATATTTTTGCTGATCTTCTTTACCTTTACTGTTGAAATCATTGCATAGGTCTGTTAGAGGATATTTTATTGTTGGGATTGCGTTTAGATTTCCCTCTTTTCGTAAAATCCTCCCATACTTGTAGGTCACAAAGTTTACTGTGTTCATGTGTAATTTGCTTGTAGTGTGAAAACTAGTGTCCCACCCTACTCATTTCTGTTATATTGTTATGTTCTGTCCAGGACACAGGGTTTTCTCGCACTTTTCACTGGTGATACTGGTGAAATTCGTGCAGAGGTCCGGGAGCAGATTGACACAAAAGTTGCAGAGTGGAGAGAGGAAGGAAAAGCTGAGATTGTCCCCGGTGTTCTGTTCATTGATGAAGTCCACATACTAGACATCAAGTGCTTCTCCTTCCTTAACCGCGCACTGGAAAACGACATGGCTCCAATCCTCGTCATCGCAACAAACCGAGGGATCACATCCATCCGTGGGACAAACTACCGGTCACCGCATGGGATCCCACCAGACTTCCTCGACCGGCTCCTGATCATCACGACGCAGCCCTACACGGAGGATGATATCCGAAAGATCCTGGACATCCGGTGCGACGAGGAGGATGTGGAGATGTCCACGGATGCCAAGGTCCTGCTCACCAAGATCGGCGTCGAGACCTCCCTGAGGTACGCAATCCACCTGATCAATTCCGCGGCGCTGGCCTGCCAGAAGCGCAAGGGGAAGGTGGTGGAGATGGAGGACATCAGCCGGGTTTACCAGCTGTTCCTGGACGTGAAGAGGTCGATGCAGTACCTGATGGAGTATCAGAGCCAGTACATGTTCAATGAGGTATCGGGGGAAGGAGATGGAGGGGATGCGATGCAGTCCTAGATGAATTTCTGTGTTACAAGGTGGCTGGGTTAGCATGTGCCCCGTCGTGTATTTTGGATGCTTCTTGCTCGTTTAGATTGCTGTTATCCTGAATAGGCGTGGTGTACATGTACTGGTGTTTGGGCGATGAACTGTGTGTTAGCTGCTGTAGGTGTCGATGCAATTCAATGTATCGTTTCAGAGAACGGGAATTCATCCTAGTTAAGTGTCGTGATTTGTTTAAATCTGTGTCACAGTCTCGTGCTGTTTTTCTTATTTTTCATGTGCTAGATTTGTCCAGGATAGGCATGGGATCGGAGTAATGCTGGTCTGTACTGAAAAACCAACGCGTTTGGCAAAGTGTATTCGAACTACCTTTTGCCTCTTATTACAAAATCACGCCGACTTGGGGCAGGTGTCCGAGTGTGGTGTGACCCGTGTGTCAAGTGCCATGCTCCAACCATGCCCGTGCACGGAAGGCTTTTCTTTTGTAGAACGGGATCCTCCGCGGACGCCTGCTGTTGGTCCTTGACGCCCGGCGCCATACCCCCGCGGCCGGCGACGCCCGCACGTCGCACGGAAGGGAGGAGCTGTGCCACCCCGTCACGGCTCACGAGACGAGATAGTAGTAAGCGAATCGCATTTCGCAAGGCCCGCGGGCGCGTTTGGTTTGCTGCCCATGAGAGCCTGGCCAGCTCCAATCGGCCACGCTGAGTTGGGACAGCCTGAGTCATGCAACCGGGTGATGTTTGGTTGTCTGGACTAACATACACAGGATGAGCGTAGCACTTGTTTGGTTGGATGTGGCAGTATATCTTGCATATGATTGATATGAAAAATAAATGCTAAAATAATATTTATTTTGATTAAATGAAGTATATCTTACTTATTTTTATCATTTTAAACTTTAATTTACTTTGAAATATGCTAATATGCTTTAAAATGTGCTAATCATTTGCTAATACATCATTAGTTTGTTAATGTGCTGCATGCGGCCGGCCTGGCTCCGAAGAAACGGATTCCATTCTCGTTTCTGGAGAACCAGCCTTGTGGGCAGCTTTTGCATGCCGCGGGACAGGCTTGTGCCTTCATGCAGTCAACCAAACATCACACACCTGCACCCATAGAGCCTGGCCGAGCTATACGCAGGAAAGCAAACGCGCCCTACTCAAACCGATGAGTTTTCCAGAGCGGGGCCCCTTCGTTTATTGCTCTCCCCCCCGGGCACGGTGCCACAGGCAGGCAGCACCCCCAGCCCCAGGCGTGATCATTGATCCCCGCCAGGCCGCCACGCCACCGTCGGTCGGTCGGGTCCCGCGTCCTCGGCCCCCGCTCGCCGTTTCCGGTCGCCCCCACTCCCTCGCCTCCTGTTCCGTGAGAGTTCAGCGGCCTCGCGGCTTGGGGGTCAGTCACGGGCAGAAACTGCTCCCCTCCACTCCCCGCTCCCCCATCCTCCCTCACCACTCCCAACCCCAGCGCTCACCGCCACCGCCGCTCCGCTCCGACTCGGCGCTGTCCTTCCGGATCCGTCGTCCTTCCGCCGGCGCCATGGTGTCAGGCGATTCCAACTCCGCCGCAGGTACAGTACAGCCACTAATCCTCATGCTCCTCCTCCCTCCGTTGATCGAACTGGACTGCTCACTGGGACAGCTCGATCGCGGAATCGGGGGCCCATCGGATACTCCCGGATCTCCCGTGTTTGTTGGTCGGCGGGCGCTGAATCGCAGTGCCCCCCAGTTCAGTTCGCGTTTGCGCCATTACCTGGACCGATGTGGCGGCCTTGGTGTCCTCTCTAGCCCTTTTTGGCTGCAGAGTTCCAATAGTTGTATATGGTATTGGATTGTCAGTTCAACTTACTTGCATTGGTCACCACATTCCTGATATTTATTTTGGTCTGGGTTTAATAACTGAAGGTGAACGCAACTTTGATGGGGATGGTCATGCTCGTGTTAGCATTCCCCGGGGCATTATCAGTCCATTTGAGTTAGTTATGAGCCTAAGCGGTTGTTCTGGTGCGTTTCATGACATGACTGCTTGGAGGCCAAAACCATGTAAACGCTTAGATGTGGGTGGTTTGGTTTAACTGAGAATGCCGAATAAGACAATAGGAAGTTGATCAAGCTGAAAGGCAACATAATGAGACTGAATGGCTAACTAGCCCGAGAAGCACTGTCTCTTACCCGTAGTCATATCTGACTAAACTCAGATCCTTTACCCTGTTCTACTCAAGAATCCATGATAATGCGCACGCTCATAGACATCACACTTAAAAATGAATAAATTGTCTAGTGTAGATCAATATTCTATATTTGAGGTCATAACATGGTATCTCAGCGCATCAGGATGTTTGGTTGGTTTAAATTCAGGGGTATATGAGGAGGTGACATCAAAACGCTCCGTACGAGGAGCTACTGAGCTAGTGAGTTAGCAACAAGAGATTGGGTTTGTAATAGATACTTCCTCAATTATATTTTTGAATCAGAGGAACATGAGTTTTGCCTATGAAATTGCACTATGGGAAGCATGTCTTAGTTGACCTAAGCATGTGAACTGTGACCAAAATGTACGCAGCCTGCACATTCGTTGATCCATCCAGCTCAATATTGTTTCATTTCCTTCAATATCAAGCGTACTTATTTTATCTTATAGTAGTGGTTTATCTTTCATTCCACACTATACATTAGAAGAGAGCTTTTTGCACATTGTAATCTCTGGTTCATAACAAGCAATAGCTTACTTACTAGCAGTGAGAAAGACTTGTGGCTAAAATTCCAATTTGGAAGTCTGACTACAAATCCTTGCCCCGTGCGATCACAGGAGGGAAGACTCAAAATGCTTCAGTACCCCCTGTTGAAGGTGTAGCTGGAGGAGGTACTAGCTATGGATGGGTGGATGGAGGCTTACGGGGTACAAGTCTGGGTGCCGGTGTGATTGATCCTACAAAAGTACACTCAGAAGATCTTTTGCATGTCTGGTCTATGCCCAGCACAGCAAATGTTAGCCAACAAGAAGCACCTCGATCTCTAGAGAAAGTAAGTTGTATTACATTTTATCGGCACTGATTTCTTGCTTTTGCATGTCAGTATAGATAATCTTTTAGTTGTGAATTTTGATGCTGCTGATCAAATTTGTTTTCCCGATTCTTTTTTATGGTCAAAATCTTTTATTTCGTTGCTTATTATGTAAAATGTGATATTGCATTTAAACTGCAATCAGATTCATTGTGCCTTTTTTCTTCTTGAATAAGCAAGAGAATGTTCCTTCCCAAAAATTTTCAAATGTTATGTTTTCCTTTAGGTCAACCTTCTGGCAGCAAGAAATGAAAGAGAAAGTTTTCAAATTGCTTTACGCCCAAAGGTTTCATGGGCCACTTCAGGTATTGCAGGGTCCGTGCAGATTCAGTGCACCGATCTCTGCTCCTCCTCAGGAGACAGGTTTGTTTGTTGAAAATTTAGAACATCTTTGCTAGGGGAGAGCAGAATTTGCACAGTGCTATTTCAATGATTATAACAGTGTTGTACCAGGTTAGTGGTTGGTCAATCCATAACTTTGCGGCGTGTGGTGCCTATCTTAGGTGTACCAGATGCTCTTGTACCTATTGATCCACTCAGTCCTCAAATAAGTCTACACCCAGGGTACTGCTTCTGTGCTTTGTAGTTTGAATAAGTAACTTATAGCAAAGTTTTTCCCCTTAAATAAGTGCAGTTTCACTTTTGCTTGTACAGGGAGACAGCTGCAGTATGGGTATCATTAAACGTTCCATGTGGACAACCGCCTGGTTTATATGAGGGTGAAATATTCATTACTGCTGTTAAGACAGAATTAGAGTAAGCATTTTCTTGCTGCTTTCTATCTTTGTTGTCTTATAAATTAAAGTTGGCTTTAGGCTTACAGAAAGTAAACAACAACCAAACTGACTCCATCTTATTAGGAATGCTTCGTCACAAATGTCAATTTTTAGCCATATTGCACAGAAAGAAAAGAACAACCAAACTGACTCATCTTATTAGGAATGCTTCAGCACAAATGTCAATTCTTAGTTATGTTGCTGACCCCAAGTGTGTAATTATATGTCAGAGCAAGAGATGCCATTAAACAGATTCTATATGAATATTTCAGATGTAGTTGGTGGAAGGATCACTTTATAAGTGATATAAACTTTTTCTTAAAATGTGCTACTTGAGATGTCAAATTCAGAGCCTTGAGTAACTTATTAAGTGTACCTACTTATATACTATAGGTACCTTTTTTTAGAAAATCTGGAAGGATTCAGGTCATGAAAGTATGAAACAATCATGTTATTGTAAAGAAATAGTTTCATGGTGCTGTTAAACTAGAATCCCAAGTGTCACAATATGATGTGGAGACAAGTGCCCAGGTAGCATTATCTTTGATTTCTGGGTTATTCTTATTTACTGACTTATTTTCTGGAAGCAGTTCCAGAACTGAATCTCTACCAAAACCTGAAAGGTACAAGCTGTATAAAGAATTAAGAAGTTGTCTTGACATCACTGAGCCCAGAGACTGCTCGTCACCAGAGGACATGGTATTCTGCTCTGATAAATATATTCTTTAGGATTAGCCTTATTATTTCTTTTCCCCTAATAGTACTATAACATTTAGGTACAAAGGCTAACATCAGCTTCTACCACTCTGAGGAGGATGTTGGATAATCCAGCACTCCAGGACTGTCAAGTGAATAATGGATTTGGAGACATGATGGATGAAGATGTTATGAACAATGTTTCAGTTCGTTTGAAGTTAAGCCTTACTGTTTGGGATTTCACTCTCCCAGTGACACCTTCACTACCTGCTGTTTTTGGTGTATCCTGGCAATGTTTCCCTTTGATATGTTACATTTCCATTTCTGCACTGTGCAACTGTTATGGGTTTGAGTGCAATGGACCACTGTCTATGGGCCCGGCAGCAGTAAAAGGCCGTTTCATGGCTGCTTTTGCCCTGGCCTTTCTTCATTGATGTAGCATGTAGGGTCTACCAACGACTTGCTTTAGGATGTTTGAGCTTAAGTTTGTTTTTGGCAAATTGTGAGTTAGGATTTGGAAATTAGAGTTCGGTTTGTGCTTAGGAAAGTTGAATTTAGGAAATGATGTATCCAATCTATACGGATTCCATCGATAAGGTTTGGTTGCTCGTCACGTTGGGGGTCCCTATATAGTAATGGCCAAATACTTTAATCAAGAAATGAATGGAGGTTCTCATCTCTTGACCCTTGCTCCATTTACTGACACCCCCCTCCTGCACATACTATTGCCACCCTCGTCAGCAAGAATGGCATTAGCAACATCCCTTCCCTCATCCACACACCGCGCTTGGCTAGAACTTCCACAATCCTCCCCCAACCAATCACCCCCGGGAATCAGAACCACATTTTTGGAATTTATGGTTGAATTGTCTATCAGTGTTTTGTTGCAGCTTCTAAGGATTTAAATTTGAATTTTAATCATATGGATGTGTTCTCCTTTGACTATACCTTAGATCTCTGAAACTGTCATTGAAGATCGTTTCTGTTTGGAGCATGGCACCGAAGGATGGTATGATGCACTGGATCATCACTTTAGGTGGCTCCTCCAATATAGAATCAGTCCCTATTTCTGCAGATGGGGTGATAGCATGCGCATTCTAGCATACACATGCCCTTGGCCTGGTAATGCTTAGGTTTATTTATTTCTATCATAAAAGAATATTCTGCTTCACTGAAATTTATCATCACGTGTGATGTTATTTTCTTCTCTTTCTTCTACCTTTTTAGCTGATCATCCAAAGGCTAATGAATATTATTCGGATCCAAGATTAGCAGCATATGCTGTACCCTATGCACCTATCCTATCATGGTATTGCTTTGATACTTCTAAATTTTATATCAACTTATTCAGCTTGTTATATTAATTAATTTGGCTCCTCTTTTAACAGTACCGATGCTGCAAAAAATTCCTTGAGGAGAGAGGTTGAAATCTTAAAATCAAAGCCTCATTGGTCGAAAGCTTACTTCTATTTGTGGGATGAGGTGCGTTATTTACTCTGCTATATGTCTTGATTCCTGGGAATACCCATGCAGAGGCATGGAGTAGGGCGTTACTTTTGTAGTTATTGGCTTATTGCTATGGGTTCAAATCTCCACTCTTCTCAAATTGAAGATACAGAGGTACTCCCGTGAGTTCTCCTATGTTTATGCATGTCTACTAGTGGACATGCTCCTGCAACAGAAAGTTCACTAAGCTTGTACTGTGCCTTCTGATCCCATATCAACTTTCAAGTCCAACTAAGACCTGCTTAACTCTACTATGTTGAATCTTGGAACTAGATATTGTTATCATTAATAGCAATTAGCCTATTGGATTGTCTAACTGTTTTTTTTTTCCCTTTATTTCTTCTGAAAGAAAAAAAAGATTTTTAGGCCTTTCTGTCTAATTTTGATGAAGAAAATTATTTGATATATTGTTTGTTGATGTTCTGTTGCTATTAATTACATCAAGTCCTGCATCAAATAGTAGCTGTTGGTATTAACTTCAATAATATTCCCTCCATTTAATTTTATAAGGCATGCTTGCATTTGAACAGTCAAACCTCGTAATCTTCAACAAATAATTAGCCTCATAAGATATAAAACTTGTAATACGAAAATGGTATCATTTTATTTACATCTGAAAGTACTTTCTTATGCTTATGATTTTGTTGCTACGAACATTATTATACTATAAGAGAAATTAGGGTTCAAATTCTAGTTTTGGAGACTGATGAGTCAAAGCACGCCTTATATTTTTCAATTGAGGGAATATACAAATAGAAATGATGGTTAGGGAATTACAACCGCAATTAAAATGTGCAACGATCATTATAGATCAGTGAATACAAGTGGTATCAGTGAAGGCAACTTGTGTATGCACTGCCTCTGCACAACTAACCATTGCTTTCTATGCCTCTAGTGTGCAATGGTTGTTGAAGAAAACTTTGTTGTCCAAATTTCTTCTTTTCTTCTTAAACTACCCTACAATAATCTTACAATTGTTTTCAACTTTTTCAGCCATTGAATGTGGATCAATATGACATGATATGCAACATCTCTAATGAGTTACGGTCATATGCACCTGATGTGCGAATCTTAACTACTTACTATTGTGGTGAGTATAAGGCAAAATTCTGAGGTCCTTTATTGATGAACACCTCTAGTTTGGAAGGCACTTTCATACTTGGGGTTGTGTTCAGAACTGTGCACTTTTCTTTATACTTCACCTGAAGCTTAGCAGATAAGTTAGAATTTTCTCACTAGTTTACCAATGTCTGTCACATTATATTATTCTGTAGTGTATATGATGGGAAAATGGATGCAGTGGTCCATGAAAGCTAGATGTGCACATATGCCACGGTGAATTAATATAGAGTTAAAGACTAGCATTACTTGTTACAGCATGAGGTTTACTGTGTTTATTTATGCTTATGAAATGAATTCATAAAAGTGACAAGATTTTCATTTTTTGTTTCACCTTTCTGGTGTAATATTAGTGTTAAGTTCTGGAGGTTTAGATTATTATACCTGCAGAAGCCATTGCGGTTGATAAGTTCAAATTTCTCTAGCATAATGATAACTTTGTCCTTATAATTTGAGTGGTCTGGGTGTAGGTCCAAGTGGTTCTGAACTGGCTCCTTCTACATTTGAAGCTTTCGTGAAAGTTCCAAATGTTCTGCGTCCGCACACGCAGATCTTTTGCACAAGGTATGCACTGCTTCTGGCTTATTTTTGCATTCTACTAAGTTGCTAAATTTTGTGGGTATGGCGTTGAAGGTTGCGCCAACATATACATGTATAGCCCCAACATGATATGGGCATGTTTTTGTAGATATGTTGCACCTTTTATTCAATTTCGTTTGTCTTATATACTTGTTCTACTAACATAACAAATACGATCCAGATTGCTAATGTTTTATCAGAATCTTGCACTATTGGCATACAAATCCTGGGCTGAGGACCCTAACTTATGTATCAATTGGACAAGGTCTCAACAATCAATTTTATCATGTTACGAAAATTAGACCAAAATAGATTGAACTATCTACCCTGTGTGTAAGAGAACAAAATTTCCCTTCTCACGAGTCATTGGCACTGCAATTATGTAGCACTGATAATCTGATGGAACTTAAGGCTCCAATACATGTTGGGGATGTGGTGTCACTGTGTTGATGTGGCATGTGTCACAGATGCTAGTAAAAGCATCGGTTGCTTTGTGCAAACTAATGAATAATGATAATGTTATACTATTTCAACCTTGGAATAATAAACCACTTCGGTTATTGCTCTATTATCTTCTTATACAGTGAATGGGTTCTTGGCACAAGAGAGGACCTAGTGAAGGATATTGTTGCTGAATTGCGACCTGATCTTGGTGAGGTAAGAAGGTTCTATTCCTCCAAAATAGTAAATTCGTAGACCTTGGCTTTTTTAATTGCATTTTAAGTATGTACCATCTGAATAAGGTAATTGGATGATTGTCTAAAAAAACAGTTGGATGAGAGCGCACACATCTCATACATTTTGTGAACTATTTTTTGAACAATTCCTCGTGACATTTTACTGTCCCTTTTCCTTTTGTTGTTGTTTCTATGTTCATCTAGTGCTCAAACATGGGCCCTTTATATCTAGTATTTTAGTATGAGGTGTTGCTCGCTGTGGATGGAGACCAAGAAGGAAAGCCTTTTCTTGATGGCAATGGACTTTTCCTTTTTTTTTGTGATTATATAGCCTTCGTGATTTGATGATTTCTTTTCTTGGTTGATATAACTCTTGAAAAAAATTATGAACTCCCTTGCATGAGGAAGTTCTATCTGTTGAGTACAAGCAGGACTATGCATAGTTAAGATATATATGGTTATGTTACATACGTACTATTGTTGTTATTTTAGTTACTGCAATCTGCCCTTAAGCACACTTCCTGTTTCCTTCCAAATAGGATGCCTTTTCTGGTAGAGTGCAGACCATGCCAACTGTCCTGGTCAATAATATTTGGTTTTTGGTCTTTTTTTTTTGGTTTCTCATTTAGCTTGCACTTGTTTATTTGCCACTCAAGCATGGACTTGTCATTTACCTTTAAAGTTTTTATCTTGATGGGCTTATCTGGATCTTATTTAGGAGTGGTGGACATATGTTTGTATGGGGCCTTCTGATCCTCAACCAAACTGGCACCTTGGAATGCGTGGAACCCAGCACCGAGCAGTGATGTGGAGAGTGTGGAAGGAAGGTGGGACAGGATTCCTTTATTGGGGTGCCAACTGCTATGAGAAGGCAATGAGTCCAAGTGCTGAGGTATGTTGTGGCATGGAAAGCGTCTTTATATGGTGACCTGTCATAATTACATGGTCAGATTATTTTCCTGGCTGATGTAAACACCACCCAGTAATATTAACCTCTTAGTATCTTATTTTCTACACTTCCCATGTTGCAAGGCTTGCTGTATGCACGGATAGGTTTGCATTCTAGTCTTTGTTGTAAATGATGTAACTTCAGAGAAATATATTAATCAATAAAGGCCTTGTGTCAAAGCAATCTTACTTGTGTATGGTACATGGGCTTTATTGTTGAACTCTTATGCATATCCAGTAGAATGACTGTAATCAAGTAGGATGCTTTAGGGTGCTCATGTTGTTTCTATATATGATAGAGAAAGCAAGACTATATTTGAACAGATTGGTTGTTCATGATATATTTTTTACTTCATCATTGAGACAAAAGCTAGCAAATATGCAAGTGGCTAATGATTCTTGTTTTATAATATGTTGTGTTCAGCGGATACACCTTAGTTTAAAAGTTCAATTCTACTCTTGGTTTGGAACTAATGTACAGAGTTTGTGTTTTAGTCCAAATTTTATGAAGTTAATGTTAGAATATACCATTTTGTATTCTTAAACAAATCATACACCATTGCTCTGGCTAAGTTCAGCTCCACATTTGTAAGCATCCTTCATTTCTGATTCTCAAATGTGGTGCCACAGATCTGTTTCCGACGTGGCCTTCCTCCTGGCGATGGGGTCCTGTTCTATCCTGGTGAAGTGTTTTCTTGGTCACATGAACCAGTTGCATCCACCCGACTAGAGCGCATTCTCAGTGGCATGCAGGTGATAATTTTGTTTAGAATGATTTTTTTTAAAACAATTCTAGCTTTTCATCCTTGATTTTCATATCAAAAGTAGCCTGAGAACTTCATCTGAATTAGATTTCATGTCCTACCAAGTTTTTGTAATTATACTCTGGATTTTCAAGGTTCATCTAGAAGCATGCTAGGAAGTGATCCCAGTTGTTCAGTTGATTCCTATTTCCCGGCTCGCAGGGCAAATTAGAAAGTGTACCTACACGACTGCTCGCTGTGGCCCTGTGCTCACTCACGGCAGTTTATTTATCATTGCTTTTCAACGCAGGACATCGAATACCTGAAGCTTTATTCTTCACGGTATGGGAGGGAAGAAGGCCTGGCCCTGCTCGAGAAGACTGGCATGTATCTTGCCCCGGATCGGTACACACTCGATCATGGACCAGTAGATGTGATGCGTGGTGAGGTATACCGCACGTGCAGGTCTTAGAGCACAGGGCCTGCCAGGAGTTCATGTCCGTTCCGCTTAACGCTTTTGTTGCTGTGTTGTATATGGTGGTGTGTTATGTTGTCTACTCCCGTATTTATAAACATTGTTAGATCCTCTTGATGATCGATCGCCTCATCAGACAAGGTTGGGCTAACTAGTTGCCTGGTGCATCTTTTCTGCCTGTTTTGCCCGGATGAAGTCTTGTGGTTTTCAGTTTTTCATTGAAGTTGCGTATAGTCCCTGGTGAAAAATTCCACAAAGATGTCCAGCTGGTACAGGTTAGAAAAGGCCCAAGGTCTGGCTGGCCCTGAGACAAGGCCCAGGCAGCTACTGGAAGCGGGCCCTATCCGCTGCCATAGGATTGACACGAGATTCGCGTTCTCAGCCTTTAGGGCAGTCCCAACCAGAAAGTCTAAAACCAGTGTCTATGTTGCCACGTCATCACGACACTGTATGTGGAAATCATCACGACACTGTATGTGGAAACCGGACTCCCCAACGCAAAGACTGAAAGACACCGTTTCGTGCATGAGACACTGTTTCGTGCATGAGACAACGCAAAGACACTGTATGTCGCCACGTCATCAGTGCACGGGCCCACGTCCGACGGAAGCGAGACGCGTCTTGGTTTACGCGCCGACACCGTTTCGTGCATGAGACACCGTTTCTCCCCCTTTCCTCTCTCACCTCATTAAATCTGTTGCCAACTCAGCTTTTACCTACTCCCTCCGTCCTAAAAAAGTTGACATTCTAGGATTTAAAATTTGTCCCAAAAAACAAGTCATTCTACTATATTTGGTAAGTGCATGTGCATGCAACAACCAATTAATACTAAATATGGCCAATAATTAGGGAGAATCAAGGTCATTTTACTCTCTCCTTAATTTATCTTAAAATTTCTAGAATGTCTTCTTTTTTAGAACGGAGGGAGTACATGACAGTATATTAAATGCTATGAAAACCAGCTGACTAGAAGGGTTGGGACTGGCCTTACCCAGCCGCTTCCATCCGAGCGACGCTGTACCCTACGGCTTCACCGCTGTGTCGGTGAGTTGCGTCGCGTGCCCTACACTCCTTGCCGCCCGAGCCCTACGCCCCCTACCCCGTCTGTGGAAGGGGCAAAGAACCTGAAGTTGAAATATTCCCTTGCTAGTTGTTACCTTCCCTTTTCTCTTTCTTTCTTTTTGCAATTTGCAGCGCAGGTTAGCCTTGAAAAGGCGAATCCAATCGACGTTCACTCTGGTGACGATTCCCCGTCTCGCGCGACGGACACGGACGCTGACGCTGCCGCCGGCCCGCCGCGATGCCCCGTCCCTTTCGAGGTCGGTAGCGCCATGGCCCGGCGCGGCGAGCTCCGGACCCAGGCCCAGGCCGGGAGCCGCTCCCGTCTCAATAACCTACGTTATCCTCGCGCGCATCATCACAGGTAATAAGCTTCCAAAAACAGGGTGGTTTCTGGCTTTCAGCACAGGCGCGCGGTCGCTGTCGCCCATCCACCCACGACGATTTCCTCCAAACATGTCCGCCCGATTTATATACTCCGTCCGTCCTATAATATTACGTAACTTTTTTCACGTTTGACCGTTCGTTCTATTCAAAAAAATTATGAAAATATTAAAAATATTATTTATTTTATCATGATATGGTTTATTATCATATATATTTTAAGTATATTACAATAATTTTTATATTTTTTAAATAAAATGAACGATCAAACATAATACGTAGAAATCGAGAAATGTTTATAGCGTTTGACGGAGAGAGCATGTATATATATCTGCCATGTGAAACGAGCGAGAGAGAACTCTTGCATCGAGGTCCTTGTCACGGGCACCACAGAAGCCTTGCCCTCCCCCTCCTGGAGAGCCGAGAGCGAGTGTCGTTATTCATTTGTTGGTAGCTCTGGCCTTTCGTTGTCCCGACCACGCCCCTTGTGTTCCAAGAAGATAAAAGGCTGGCAGAACAATCCTTCTGCCTGCGGTCTGCCCTTGAGGAAATCAAAGAGAGTGAGAAGAAAGATCTTTTCCATGTCGCAAAAAATTCCATCCAGAATTCCAGATGTGTGTGGTGCTACTCAATTCCGCAAGTTGCACCGGCATGTCTGGCAGACAAAACTGTTGCGGTCTTAAAGGGGATACTGTTCTCCCGTTCAAAAAAAAATAAAGGGGATGCTGTTTAACAGTCGATGCCCTGTTCTTGCAACATTTATCGGCAATGGATCTCTTTTCGGATTTAATTTTCACCTGTTCCTTTTGTGGGATAAGGATATCTGAGTAGACCGCAGATCTCGAGCCGATTCGGGTGATCAGGGAGTGAGCGCAGGCCATGGGCCAATCTCTGGTCGACTGATCTCATCCAGCAGTGCCGGTGCTCAGCTCTGACCAGCAGCCGTCTTGTGAATTGTGATCACAAGTGTAGCGTCGTGGTACACCAGCGTGGCAGCGTGCGCGCTCTGCCCGTTGGCTCATGGCCTCACCTGCGGTTACTGTGCTGCGCAGCGCTGGGCCGGCGCTCCGGTCAAATCGGTTGCCGCCGTACGGCCAAACTGACGTGGAGAGCCTAACGGAGCTCCTTGCCTCCTAGCAGCTGCAGATTCTCGCCTGCTGCAGTTCACCCCTCCTCGCCTGCCCAATCTGGAACGCCAAGAGAATGGATCCATCGCTGCTCATGACTCCGGGTGCAGTTTTCATCAGTGAAAACGATTTACAGTTATCTTCATTAAAAACAGGGGAGAACTCAGGTCAGTGCGCGGAGGCCAACACGTAGTAGCTTGAATCATGGCTTGGGGGTTACCTGAAAACGACTCTCTCCCCTGTCATCTCGTCGACGGGGCACGGCGAGGCGATCGATTCCACTGAATCATTGGGGCGGCGCATATGCTCCATTTGTCTCCTCCTGCTTGGACGTAGCATTTATCCGCTCCTTTTGTTCCGGAGCTGAAAGCTTTCTCTCACCCGGAGAGAGCGGGATCGGGAATTCACCTATTAAATCACCAGATTGCCCGTTGAGTGGGGTGAAATCGATCGCCTTATCTCCCAGCTCTTTGCTTGCTTGCGCTATATAATGCAGTGCAACGGTTTAGATTAGGACATTGTGTTGGTGGCGATTGATCGGGACTTGGGTGCGAGCTTTTTTACAGTCCAGACATTCAGGTGGGGGAGCTTTTGAGCCAGCGATTTCGCATGGCCACTTTCTATCGTAAATGGAAATGGCCGTAATGCCCAATGCAGCACACGACACAAGGAGCAGGGAAGCCTTTTCGTGGAGTGGACCACAAGTAGAATGGCTAACCTGTGCTGGGGCATCTTTCAAAAAAAAAAACCTGTGCTGGGGCGACTCATCACTCATCAGGCAGTGTGAGCGTGGGTGTGAGTGAGTGAGAGAGCTGGAACGGAGGAAAAACAGAGAGACCACCCAACCATGCAATAGACCACCGGATGGAGGAATCAGGACTCAGGAGTGGCCTTTTACAGCTGGTTTTGCTTGTTTTATTCATTGGAAGTAATTCACGGTACTGCATATCCCAGTAAAGAAAGGGCACGAATGGAATCCTTCACGGTGGTTGTGATTTGAAACGAAAAGGAGTGAATGGTACGTGGGCGTGTATTCTATGCACTTGTTTGTCACACTGCGCCACTCAATCCACCGCCCGGCTAGAAAGCTAGTGAAAAGGAAATCGAAGAAGCTAGTTTTGTACTATTAGCTTAGCCAGTTGTAAAAGGAACAAAGGCAGCAAGAAGGTATACGATTCAACCTAAGATATATGTAAACTCGTACTACGTGTCACAGCTTCTTCTACAAGATGGGTGCAAACGCTCTGCCCATTGTCGGCACTAGTTACCTTTCTAACGGAAGTTGATGGCTATTTCTAATAGGGAATTATTATATTGGTAAGACAGATTTAATTGATGCCTGAACGTTTTCTCAATGCATCATTTCATAGTACGTAATAGGCGGCAGATTTAATTCTCAATTCTAGTTACCTTTCTAACCCATCTATTCTTTCTTTGTTACTTGTTACCGCCGTTAACATATTATCTTATTTAATGAAAAATAAACTATATTGGAATTGAAGACCATTAGCCAGTTGAGATTGTTATGGCTTTGCCGTAAATTCCCGAAACCGGAAATGATGAACGAAAACAAAAAATAGGAGCAATTCACCATTATAAAAAGCACTGGAAATTGTCAAATAAAATCCACCCACAAATAACCAGTAAGAAAAACCAAAAGCCCTTGTATAGTAACTCTAGTGTACCCTAGCTACTCCAAAAGGAACACATCAAATCCCGGCGCTAACCATGTGACCGGAAACAGCCTACATTTGCTCCCTTGGAAAAGTAGTAAAAAAGTGTAAAGAAAAGAAGCGGTCAGAAAACCCACACACCATCTCATCTCATCTAATCCCGGAGTTTGCTTTACCACCACTTCCCTTCCCTTCCCCTCCCGTGCACGGCGGCGGCAGATCCCAAAACGCAAGAGGCCGGTCTCCGCGCCGTGCCTTGCGACGGCGGCTAGAAACCGAGACGAAGAAGATATTCGCACGGAACCCAACCCAACCCAACCCGCGGTGAAATTGCCACCCAAATCCGGCGCGCTCCGCAACTGGCCGGGTAACGCAACGCAACGCACACATGATGATGATAGTAACGGGATGCCCATCCCTTCCCATTGCCGCGACGACAACGCATGGATCCGCCGCAAGCAACGCGACGAACGAGCGGTGGCTGGCTCACTGGCTGGCCGAGCGGACGGGCGGTTCACGAGCTGCTGCTGCTGCTGCATTGCGTTGCTGCTCCAGGCCCGGTCCGTCGGTCAACCACCCCCCGCAGGCGCAGGCCCGCACGACAAGTCAGCCAGGCCAGAGGGCAGAGGGAGGGCACCACAGCCCCAGCCTGGTCTCTGGTTCCGGTTCGCTTGCCGAGCACTGAACCACACCCCCCGCCCGGCTGCGCGCCTGCGCTGCTTGACTTTTCCTCGATCGGTCGATCCCATCTCGCGCTCGATAGCCACACGCCGGGGCGGGGCGGGGCGGTCGCTGATATGCAGGGACGGAGGAGTTGTACGGCGGCGGCCGGGCCGGCCAGCGCCGCGCCGGGGCCAGCCTTTTCGGGCCTTATCGAGTGCGCGCCGCGGCGGCTCCCCCAGCCCATACCTCCCTTTCCGCCGTGCCCAGGTCTCGTATCCGTTGCCCACCTGACCACCGGTCGGTCCCAGAGCCCGCGCCTGCCTTGCCTTATCCCACGCACGGATCTCGGCTGCTACAGTGGCCAGTGCCAGTGCCGCCACACGGCGTCGGCGTGCGCCGAGCCCGCTTCGCTTCTGAAGCCAAGCCAAGCGGAGCGGAGCGAGCGCAGGCTAGATAGGCCAGCAGGAAAAGGCGGTGGCAGTCGCAGTAAAACCCCGCGGCGGGGCGGGGGCGACCACGTGCGCCACGACTCGCGTCGCGTCGCGGGACGCGCGGGCACGGGAGGCCAACGTGCCGGATCGCAGGCCCTTGCCTTGGCTTGGCTTGGCTGGCCTGCGCGCGCAGCTCTCGGCACGGTCGGGTCGGGCTCGGGGACTCGGTGGTGTGCGACGCGACGCAACGCGACGCGGTGGGGAGAGGAGAGGCTGGGGCGGCTCGGCTGGCTGCGGCGGCTCTGCGAGTGCGCGTACAGCCTGCAGCCCCCACACCCCCGGGCGCCTTGCCTTGCCTTCCCCCATCTCGCTCTGACTCCCATTCCCACCCCGCCTCTCCCGTCTCGTCTCGCGTTCGCGTCCTCCCCAATAGAAAAGCAAGCCTCAAAAATAATAATCCCCAAAAGAGATAGAGAGAGAGAGAGAGAGAGAGAGAGAGGAGCGACGCAGCGAGGGGGGAGTGGAGGAAGAGGAAAAAAGAAGGGTGGGAGCGAGGGAGGAAAGGGGAAGAAAAAAAAAGGAGAAAATCCCCGTCCCACCGCCCGCCGCCGCCGCAGCGCGCTTCCCGGGCCGGAGCCGGGCGCGAGTGCTGGGATTCAGTGGGGGAAGCGGGACCGGGGGGAGCGGGGCGACGGATCGAGCGGCGGCGATGACGCCGCACCCGACGGCGCCGGAGGTTGCCTCGGCTGCGGCAGCGCCGGGGCCGGCGGCGGAGGCCGCGCTGCCCCTGGCGGCGGCCGAGCCGGCGCCGGTCAAGAAGAAGCGGAACCTCCCCGGGACGCCAGGTGAGCCAGGGTTATTGCTTCGGGGTTGGTGCGCCGTGCGCGTGCTGCTACTCTCTCTCTCTCTCCCTCTCTCTTCCCCCGCGCCGCGTCTTCCTGCTCTGAACGGTTTTGTTTTGCTTGCTTGCTCGCTCGCTCGCTCTCTCTCCGCCCCGCCCGCGGCCGCAGATCCGGACGCCGAGGTGATCGCGCTCTCGCCGGGGACGCTGCTGGCGACCAACCGCTTCGTGTGCGAGGTCTGCGGGAAGGGCTTCCAGAGGGACCAGAACCTGCAGCTGCACCGCCGGGGGCACAACCTGCCCTGGCGCCTCCGGCAGCGCGGGCCCGGGGCCGCGCCGCCGCGCCGGCGGGTGTACGTGTGCCCCGAGCCGGGGTGCGTGCACCACAACCCGGCACGCGCGCTGGGGGACCTCACCGGGATCAAGAAGCACTTCTGCCGCAAGCACGGGGAGAAGCGCTGGGCGTGCCCGCGCTGCGGCAAGCGATACGCCGTCCAGGCCGACCTCAAGGCGCACGCCAAGACCTGCGGCACCCGCGAGTACCGCTGCGACTGCGGCACGCTCTTCACCAGGTGCGTGCTTGCTCGCTTGCCGCTTGCTTGCTTCTTCTTCCTCTTCTCCCCGCAGCCCGATTCGGAAAAAAGCTGCCTTTTTTTTCCTAGTTTGATTGATTCATCGGGTGGCGTGCTTGCTTGATTCAGACGGGACAGCTTCGTCACGCACCGCGCCTTCTGCGGCGCCCTCGTGGAGGAGACCGGCAGGGTGCTGGCGCCGCCGGCGCCGCCATCGCCTCGGCCGCCTGATTTGGAGGCCGAGGAGAATGTGGACAAGGACAAGGAGAAGGGGCAGGAGGAAGAGGAGAATGAGGACTCTGCTGTGGCCGAGGTGGAGCAGCCTCAGCTTGTGGAGGCCCCGGTGCCGAAAGAGCCGCAGCGCATTCCATCGCCACCTCCATTGCCACCGGAACCTCCGCGCCGTTCATCCCCGCCTCCATTGACAAAGGAGCCCGCTCAGCGTCCGTCCCCACCTCCATTACCAAAGGAGCCACAGCTCTTTCCCTCGCCACTTCCATTTCCACTGGAGCAACGGCCGGTTGTGGCAATGGTGCCAAATGTGGATGGTATGCTCCTTTTGCATCTTGTTCGTGTGCTTGTCTCATTGCCCATGCATAGACTTGATGAGATTTATTACAATTTCTTGCTTTTTAAGTCAAATCTCACAGCCGTTATAAGAAAGCAATGCATGCATCTTGGCCTTTTCCCCGATTTGGTTGGTCATTTGGTCAATTAGCTCAATAGCGGTGACTGACTTGTTCCTCCTTGTTTTGGTTTATCTGTTA
The DNA here is from genome assembly GCA_033239725.1 of Echinochloa phyllopogon. Classification (NCBI taxonomy): domain Eukaryota; kingdom Viridiplantae; phylum Streptophyta; class Magnoliopsida; order Poales; family Poaceae; genus Echinochloa; species Echinochloa phyllopogon. Next base: position 51,860,810 of record BTCW01000002.1, read on the forward strand.
CAGAACCAGAGGTGCTTGTTCCTGAGGCAACTGTGACTGCCAAATTAGAGGATGAAGCTGATCAAGAGAAAGATATATGCTTCCAGGAAGCTGAACAATACAAGGATGCCGAGATTGAGGTCTCCAATCTGCTGGACAAGGACACTCCAATGCTTCCTTGCTTCCTCCCATCACCCTCAGAGGCCATTGGTACCGATGGCAGCAGCACCACCTGTGGTGCCGGCGGCAGTGTTTCCAATTCCATTGCGCCATCCACAACAACCAACACTTTCGCTGGTCTGTTTGCATCAGCCACAACAAGCACCACTTCCCAGAGCAGATCTCTGCGCGATCTCATCGGTGTTGATCCCACCTTCCTTTGCCTTGCGATCGGTACACCCTCCAATCTGTTCCCACAGACAAGCGCAAGCAATCCGGGTACATTCGCTCCACCTCCGGCGCCTCACATGTCCGCGACTGCGCTCCTGCAGAAGGCAGCCGAAGTTGGAGCTTCACAATCAAGCTCATCGTTCCTGAAGGAGTTCGGGCTTGCCTCTTCCTCCACGTCGTCACATCAATCGAAGCAGCTACCTCAAGGAAGGTTCCCTGATAACAGTGTGCAACCTTGGCACCACCGGAGTAATCAGCAAATGGAGATAGAGCGCCATCGGAATCATCAGCAGAGGGAGATGGAGTCCAGTTCGCAGCCGTGGCACCACCGGAGTACTCAGCAAATGGAGAGCCACAGGAGTAATCAGCAAATGGAGATGGAGCGCCATCGGAATCATCAGCAGAGGGAGGTGGAGTCCAGTTCACAACCATGGCACCACCAGAGTTCTCAGCAAATGGAGATGGAGCGCCTACGGAATAACCAACAAAGGGAGATGGAGTCGAGTTCACAACAGTGGCGCCACCACCGGGTTGATCAGCCAATAGACATGGCGCGCCACCCGAGTAATCAGCAAATGGAGATGGAGTCCAGCACGCAACGGTGGGAGTCCAGCACACAACGGTGGCCGCACCATAGGAGCAGTCAGCAAATGGAGGTGATGGAGGGGCACCACCGGAGTAGTCAGCAAATGGAGAGGGAGTCCAGGGCAATGCTATCCGGTGGTCTTGGCCTTGGCCTCGCATACGAAAGTGGAAATTCAGGGTTGCCTGACCTGATGATGGGACCATCACCCCTGTTTGGTCCCAAGCCTGCTACGCTGGACTTCCTCGGGCTTGGCATTGGAGGGACCATCGCCGGCTCCACGGCCAACGGTGGCCTCCCCGCATTGATGGTTAGAGGGGAGCTGGACATGGGGTCTTCGGCACAGGTGCCGGCGCCATGGGAGGACGCCAAGAGGAAGACCAACGGCCGCACGATCCTGTGAGGTTTCCGGTTTTTTTTTGTAACCTTGGGGGTTTCGTGCCTCGGCTCTCGCTCATTCTTTCAGCCTCTCGCAGCTGTGTTGGTAGAGCTAGAAACTCTGTACATAGCTCGATGCTTCTTCCAATCCTGCATTCTGTCTAGAAAAAAAAACTCGGAATCGAAGCTGTTATTATAGCCAAAAATTCGATCCCGGCAAGATGGAACCTGACCTTTGATGCGATGCCCCTGTTGCTTTCAGATGTGATGAGGTAACAGGGTAACTAGTCGCCGTTATTACCGAGATCTTGCGGGTGCTAATTCGGTACTGTTTTTGGAAAGATCCGAGATTAGGACAGCGATGCTGACACGCGAAAGGTGTTTTCACCGTTTGTTGCCGCTGCTGCTAAGTCGGCAGGGTTTCCTGATTACCTAACCTGCCGGCCAGCAAGCTTGTTCAGCGGCCTTGGTACTTTGGAGAATTTATCGTGTACTTGTTCATGTCTAAAAAATAAAACCTGCTTGATTACTTTTCCTCGCGTACCTGTTCTGTTCCGCGGCAGTCAAAAGCTTCTGTCTGACAGCCTCTCTCTGTGTGTGCACATGTAATCTCTTTCACTGCCGTTGTTATCAGCAGAGCCTTTGTCACGCAACAGTAACGAGCCTGAGCTGATGAGACCCTGCTTCTCAGCAGTACGCCTTATGTTTCCTCAGACGTCTGTATCTACTCCGTCAGCGACAGATAAACATACTGCTAGTGGCGGGCGCTAAGCATGTGTGCTCATCCATCCATCCGAGCTCGTCCAGGTCCTTTTCCTTGATCCCTTCAACAAGTCCTCGGAGAATCTCTGCAACGGAAAAACAGGTGTGGTTGTGACGCGGTGTGCCATGGCCCTTTCACGCCCAGGTCTCTGGTCGCTGTGAAGCCGAGGGGAGGGGAACCCAGCAGCACGGGATGGGCTCGCAGCTTGAACGTGCCAGGTTTCTTTCGGGAACGGGAAAGGAGCGGACGGACGTGTCGACGCCCTGGCCCGGTCGTACCGTGCTACAGTGCCTCGTTGGTCCGACGTGACGATCGTGGGCTAATCAGTGTGGCCAACACTGAAGCAAAGCAAAGCAACCACTCAGGGTAGGGATCAGGAGAGGAGATTTGCCCAAGGCATCGTTGTTGATGATGAAGCCACTAATCTTAGCTGGAGGATTTAATCGGAACTCAGGGAGGATATTTGGTTGGTAGGTGCCCACACGTGCCAGAAAAGGATGGTTTGCACAATTTTTTTTCCGTAGAAAAAGGTACAGGAAGTCTTCTCATTAAAAAAGCAGTGTTGTACCTCTAGGGCTGCAAATGTAATTGGATAAATTGGTAGTGTACTACTTAGTACGTACCTATCTATCTTCCAAAGTACCATCGGATCCGCAAAATATCCAACAATTCCTGACCATAGGAAGCAAAAAAAGAAAAAGAAAAGGAGAGGGTAATATAGAGCTCATTCGCATACAATCTAGTTATCCTAAAAAAATTACAACTCTAGTTTTCTAAGCTTTTGACCAAATTTATACAAAATAGTACTAACATTTCTATTTCTACATAAATTTAGTATAAAAATTATTTCATAATTAATCTAATGGTACTTATTTCATATCATAAATGTTAGTAATTTTTTGTATAAATTTTGTTAAATTTAGAATTTAGAATTGTTTAATTAATCGGGATGTGAGAGTTGCATTCTTTCCGGAACGGATGGAGTATCTAGCCATAGACCTCTGTGGTTTGAAAAAAAAGAAAAAAAATCAAATGCAACAGTGCCACTCGCAACTGAAACGGAAAGCCGCGCCATTCCGTCAGCCCTGTCGTTCCATTTCATGCTCGTGCCAGTTTACCGGCGTCCCCAAAATGCTCCATGCGTGCGTGTTGTAACTTGATCCGCAGTGATGGCCTACTTTCTCAAAACGGTTTGGCACTTGCCACCCACTCGATCACTCTCAACTCTCAACCACAGCTACACCAAGCTTTGGCGCCAAGAGCGACACTGGAGTACTCCATCTAAAGGTTAGATCGTGGCCGCACCCTGCTGGATGGTTCGACATGGATGCCTTCCCGTTTCGACGGCACATATTCGCAAGGTGGCATGCTCGAACGCTCGATGTATATGGACTGATCAGATGCATGTACTGTTTTCAATTCTGTTAGGTTATGTGTTTGTGGAAGCGTTTTGAGGTCGATGGCGACCTCTGCTTTCAAGAATCAACCACGTGTGTGCCTCCTCGTTGAGGTCGTGCGCTGGATATCTTATCGAGTTGATGCATAGTAAATCGAAGAATACTCAGCAGTCCTAGTTTTAGCTTCTTTGAGTTTGCTTTCATATTTGCTCGTGCCAGTAGAATTGACATGGTATAAAACACCTTCAAATAAAACTCAAATGATATCAATTCAAAGTCTAAGTCTCGACAAAGATTAAAAACTTTTAGCCCTTATGTCTCCTGTGACTAGACCTGTGCACGAGCACTAGTTGATGGACCACCAGTTAGTTCCAAAATGTGACAGTCGACAGCTAAAAAATATCTGAAGCGATAAGTTGCGTCTGCTTCTGTTCCATCTTAAAATGGGTTTGTGCTACGTATTTCCAAGACCGAACAAAGTAATTATCCAAGCAACCGTGACCTACTTTCGAAAATTGTTTTGACAAAGATATTGTTTAGATCGAAGACCCGCCACTTGAACACCTGGAAACTGATGTTTGCTAGGCTTCACGAGCGCCATGACCGTGATCCAGACAACGGTTAGTTCAGAGTTGAGTCTGTGTGGCGCCACGGAGAGAACATGTGGTCTCTGTCAGAGACATGCATGCTTGGACAAGAAACCCAGCTGCGGCGTGGATCTGGAAAGGCTAGCCTTGCCATTACATCCGACCCAGCTGAATGGTTTTGGAAATCACATTAAAAACATTTCAAACGCATCAAAAGCCCGACATTATTTCGTTCAAAGGCCTGAAAATATACCTCTAGCTTATTATGTGGTCATTTCACAAATTAAGTATAAGTTGTGCTAAATCTGCTTTATTTTCATCAAACGGGGCCACAGGCAGTGACTCGTTGGATGCGCAGGTGACCTATCAAGTTGCTTGGACTTATGCAGCCTAAATTCCACATAGCAGTACAGCACGGGATAGCCTCATCTGGATCTGGAATTATTTAGCTAAGCATCATTATATATATTATTGATGAAGTGACCTATCTTAGCTGGGAGGTTTTAATTCGGAACTAAGGGAGGATATTTGGTAGGTGCCCACACTTCTGCTAGAAAAATGGTGCGGCTTAGGAGTGAGGACACACGTTGTGACAGATGATTCCCATACTTTTCGATATATCGTCATACAAAAAGATACATCAAGTCTTATAAAAGAGCTCCAATAATGCTGTCTGTACCGCTGCTAGATGCAGCTACGTATTCGTGGGCATCTACCATTTAACCCACCCCATAGGAACTAAGTTATCGTTCTGACAATATATACATACGAGAAAGGAAATTAAACTAGATTCCTGAACTTGTCCAAACTACTGATCACTCCTAGGTACCTACTCTTGTTGCGTATTAAAATGTGTTGGTTTATGCTAAGCGTCTCCTGATCCATATTGCCTAGGAGAGGATTGGAAAAACCATCTCATGTTCCACTTTGGATTTTGAGATCCACATAAGCCATTTCATTGCAAATGTTTATTCTGTACTCAACTCTATTGCACAAGCCATCAGGTTATAAAGATTTTTTTTTGTAAATAGCAAAACTTAGTGATGCAACATTTTTAAGCTATAATAGTTGATTCATTCTGTTTAAAAACTAAAAGAAAGGGAGGATTAGGACTCCTATATAAGAATCCGAAAACTACCGGTGATTCTTGATTCTTTTGCCGATGTGGACTCCTAGAAGAATTCCAAGAATTATTGGCGATTCTTTTCCGACGTAGACTCCTAGAATGGAAGTATCACAAACCGATGAAACGGGATGAATCGGTTCCGCATATACGAGATAGGGTGTTTTCTGGAACATACCTGAGTAGATGATGGTGACTTTTGCAACAAAATGATTTAGGTGGTTTTTGCAAAAAGTAAACAAACAAACAAACAAGTGTCCTCATGATCCACACTGCCATTCAGCTAGAGGACATGACACGTGGTCCGTGGCAGACAAGGAGAGACATGGAACCCAGCTGTGGCACGAATCTGGAAAGGCTACCCCTTGCCGTTACACTCCATAACTCCGTCCAAAATGCATGGGCTAAACCAAGCTGTAGTACTACCTGCCCAAAGTAGGCCTTGCCGGAGGAGATCTGCTACGATTCAGCAAAAGAAAGAACCGAGCTGGAGCCGTTGGTTGGGTGGTTCAGAACCTCGAATTCATACCACATATACCTTACTTGGCCTTTGCCAATTAGCAATGATACATACTAAGCCCTCGGATCAGATCAGCTGCTTTCACATAACACTGTCTGCAACGGCAATCTGAAATCCTGGACGCTGGTGCTGCATGCTTGTGATCCATCTCATTCTCTCCTGCTGTAGCTGTACCGCAAGTGGACAGTGAGCAGTGAGTACAGCCCGAGCTCGTACGTACCGGAGGCGACTAATGAATACTGCCGGGCCCTCCGGAGTTGAGATGCCGGAGACTCAAGCAACAGCCTGGACTTCGTCGTATGGTTCCAAATGCGTGCAAAACCAAGCTTCCCGTCCCGGTCCTGTCTGACAGAGAGGGAGGCGAGTAAAGGGCGTGGAAATTCTCATCTCAGGCCTGAGAGGCTGAAATGAAACTGGAAGAAATGGCCGGGGCCGGCCAGACGCAACATTCAAGGACGCAACAGTTGAGATCGAGCTGGGAACAGTGGGAGTGGTCGTGGTACGCTCGCTACGCTGGATCGGCAGCGTTGGGAACGTGCCTGTTGACAACACGGGCCGAGAGCTTTGAAACGCCGAGCTCGAGCTGCGAGGGGGGCATATGCTGCCGCCGTCCAAGCACGAACCAACTGCCTGCCTGCCTGCCTCACTGTTGGAGTGTTTGGGCGCCGCTCCTGCACGGTTCCGGGCTGTGAGATGCTGATGCTGTGGGTTCCTTCTTTTGAGTTCATTGGTTGCTCCTGAACCGGTAGCTGCTGCTTCCTCCTCCGGCTTCTCCCCCGGAGGCGCGTCGGCGGAAAATGTTGTAGACTTGCTTGGGCAAACGGCCCACAGGTAGCTTTTGAGTGGGCCGTAGGTACGATCTATCAGTTTGGCCCGTGTCTAGACGAATTCGGCCGCGGAAAAGAAACAGCCCACTTAATTATAGCGAAATACGGTAGGCTCCCGCGGCCCATATGCGATGCAGCGGCTTTACGGGCGACCAAAAAGCACATATGCATCGAGCCCACGGCGAGTTGGGCATTGGTCCATCTGCCCCTGCTGAGAGCAGCGGGCGTGTCTGGCCATCACTCGAGCGACACGGGCGCACCTATCGCCGAAGAACTCCACGTGCTCTCTATTTTCGATTGGGCCGATGGTGGGCTCAATGTTTGGTCCAGGCGCGTCTAGCCATCGTGGACGTACAACTATAAAAGAAAGCGGTGGTGCACAAAGAAGAGGACAAATTGCTGACGCCAACGTGCATGTAAGAGCGTTCCAAACTAAAAAAACTATATATCTTAAACCAGATATCTAAATTAAATTTCGATTTCACCATTGCATTTTTTACGATAAGATCTTTAAAACAAGATCACACTTAACTATATTTAGAAAAAAATTATTTTACGAACATTTTTTTTGTGAAGTTAGAACATTCTCTAGTAGCACGAACATACCGGAACAACGAGAACAAATTATTGTTTTTTACGAACAAATAATTTAACAGGACGAACAAATAATTTAACACCGCGAACAAATTAGTCTACAAAAGATATATAGTTACCAGGGGCAATTATTCTATATGGAGAACCAATACACTCCACATTGCGAACACAATAATCTTATAGGCGGACAATGAATCAACATGCGAACAATTATTCTATATGGAGAACAAATACACTCCGCATTGCGAACACAATAATCTTATAGGCGAACAATGAATCAACAAGCGAACAATTATTCTATATGGAGAACAAATACACTCCACATTACGAACAAAATAATCTTATAGGCGAACAATGAGTCCACATGCGAACAAATTGTTCTATATGAAGAACAAATGCACTCCACATTACGAACATAATATTTGTATAAGCGAACTGAGTCCACATGCGAACAAACTATTCTACATGGAGAACAAAAGCGACCGCATCGTGAACAAATTATTATTATAGTCAAATGGAAAATAAAAAGAAATATTTTTAACATCGAGAACAAAATGACTTCACATAAAAATAAATAATTCTACATGAAAAACAAATGCATCCACATTATGAATAAATTATTCCTATACGTTGATAAGATATGTCCACGCACTACCTATGAAATGAACAAAGATATATCTATATTCTTAGAATAAATTACACAAACACGCTGAATAAATATATGCACACCTAGAACAAACTATACGAACTTGAAGAACAAAATTTCTATACCTAAAACAAATATCTATATACCTAAAACATGCAATAAATCATCATAGTAGACAAATTATTATCTAAAGTGGTCAAATAAGTCAGGTTGTGAAAAAAACTCAAAAACACTGAACAATTTAAATCTACAAAGCGAACATATTACTCCGAATGAACAAATATTGCTCCACACACGAACAAAATATTCTAAATAGAGAACCAATACCTTCATGTGAACTTATTCGTATATGAACAAAATATTCCTACACGACGAACAAGTTAGTATACATGGTGAACAAATTAGTATGCAAAGAAAATAAAAAGTAAATATAAAGAAAGAACAATATTATTGTAAGAAAAAAATAAAAAAGAAATAAAAAAGACAGGGAAGCGTTGGCCATATCCTATCCTAGGCCAAAAGAAACATACAAAGAGAAAGAAAAATATACCAGAAAAGTAAAATGAACATTCGAAATAGGAAAGAGAATAAATTTCACGAAAAAGAAAGAAGAAAAAAAATAAAAAGAAAAGTAACAAAAGAAAGTATGTTAACATGAAATAAGAAACGACTTTAGAAAAAAAAGAAACGAAAAAATACGAATAGACAAAAGAAAAAGAATGAAAAAACAAAAATGTGACAGAACAAACACACTCGGGATGTAAAAGTAGAACACGGGCCTTAACTGGACTCTTGTTTGTTTTTAGTTCCACCACCTGGGCTGCTAGCTGGACCGTGTCTACCAACATGGGCCGAATTAACTCCCCAAATGACGCGACACCGCGTCCTCACGGAGACTCCCGGACTGCTGTGCGCGCGTGGGCGACAAATGATTTTTTTTAGCGCGCGCGATGCATAGCCGTCCCGGAGAGCAGCCGAAAGCTGCGAGGGGCCAAGGGTCATTTTGCGACGCCTCCAAGAAAAGCAACGGAGCACACAACTGCCTCATCACATGTCACACGCACCTGTAGTCCTGTAGATCACGGCAGTTTCAGGTAGTAATTCTTTTTAGGATTTGGAAAGATTCGCCGCCCTGTGTCTCACGCCCGGCCATGGGTAGCGAATCGACCTCGTGGCGGCCGCAGCGAGGTTCCTCGCTAATCAATGTTATCCTCAGGTCTTGTATATAGTTTGGCAGCTTGCTTATCTTTTCGCCTCTCTGCCCTTGATGTGCTACTGCTCCGGCTCTGCTCTATGGCCACAAGTTTTGCATGTAGTTTGATCCGTCTGCTCGGTTGGTAGCTTGGTACGAACTAGCAACTTGGTGTGGTCCTGCACTCCTGCTCCTGCACAATCAAGATGCCATCTAACCGGGGTAATTTTTTTTTCAACTTTCCTCTACTGACCAGGAGGCTAAAATTCGTGATTATCGTGGTCGACACGACACTTGGATGGAGATTAAGTTTATGGGATGAAGGATTGAGGTGGTGTCTGACGGATCTAGTGGTTGAGTGGCGGATGGAGTAATTGAGGCTACCGGGCCGGGTGGTAGTGTGAATTGTGATGGGCTAACGGCGGTGACAGACTCAATAGTGAGAGCGTAAATTAAAGAGTAAAGTGCATCCCCATCCACGGTACATGAAGTTGTATTATTGTTTCATTTTAGTCCAATAAATTGTAAACGTTGCAATATCACACACCAAGTTGCCGAATACAATGAAATACGGTCCAAGATATGGTAAAGTAGAGAACTGCAGATTTGGAAAGTACTAAAGGAGGCAACTACACAGAGAGCCCTCTCCAGATAGTCTTATCTGGAGAGCCCCCAAATATGGCTGTCTGCATGCAGAGATTACTATTTAAGGAAAGCACCAGACCCTGCCCACCGCGCCCCCAGATGGCCACCACCAATGGTCCGCCTCCAGGCCCACCAACCAACGTCTCAGAGGCGCGGGAAAAATACTGATGGTCCGCCCCCGGGCCACCAACCAACGTCACGGAGGCGCGGGAAAAATACCAAAAAAAAGCGCAAACAGACAGAACACCATCGACTCGATAACAACTACGAAAAAATAGAAACGTAAAAAAAATCCTAGACCGAAGAAGTAAAAAGTAACTCAATCCAAAATAAAGACAACATGACATAAACCCCTACAGATCCATGACGTTCCCAGGTGTTGCACTGCAGAGCCAATGAAACAAACATCTATGGATCCACAAAACATCAACAAAATTATGGAGAAAACAGTTCAAAACATCATGAGAGAACAATAAGGTCAGTACACGATCATTTTTCACCCTATCTCAAAACAAATCCTTACAAGTTTTCAATAAATCATTTGAATGAATTTCCCAAATCTGAGTATTTGAGATCAGGGGCATAGTTTATGACAGCTTAAACATATTTGCATCTTCAACAAAGATAATTGAATACTTCATATACAACATTTGCCCATCCATGTGTCCCACGCCTTCAGATTTAGATATGTATCTAAATAAAGACAATTGTGTGAGAATCAGTAAACCTTTCCATGAGACTGCAAAGATAGAAATTATGGCTTGAAAAAGCATAGCATTTTTTGTGCTTTGCATAGCATGTTATAAGTTAAAAAAAGATAATGATGACAGATTCACAGTCTTGTGCAACTTGATAGCATCAACATACGTGAACCTAGCTTACCATATGCGACAGTTTACTTCACTCAACAAGTAGTTTGGTACAACATATGAAGTTAATCCTAGAACTAAAATTGTCACTCAAATCGTGAACCTGACACTAGGCTACAACCATATTCTCCTACAATCATTCATGAACACTTGTCTGCAAAAAGGTAGATGTAACATAACAGAAAAAACTACTGAAAGTTATTGCACCAAAAATATAGCTTTCAGCTCACAAAACTCAACCAGTATGTCCCATCCCCAAACAAAACATATTACATATCAGCAGCATAGTTTGGCGATTCCATTTTCCTATCCATATCACCAGCTGCATCACCTAAACACGAAGTTAAAAAATTCAATGTTTCTTAGTGAATTTAGGGTAGGTTTAGCCTCATTAGCAGCCTTAGTGTATATAAATCATCCAAACACAATGATCCTATTGCTACTTTCTGATATAGAAACAACGTGAAAGTATAAAGTTACTTGCTCTTAAACTAAAAAACGAGAAAACTTACTTGTTGTCTAACTATGAAGATGGTCGGTTACTTTTTCAGAAGTGAAAGATGAACTTAGTTACTTTTTTTATTTTGGACAAGGCATGTAACAGAGTTACTTATTTGTTCCTTAGAGTTACTTCTTGAACAGCTAGAAATATGATCACTTACTTAATATGAAACTAAAAAAATTCAAAAGTTACTTATTGATGAGCAAGAAATACCACATAACATGTTGTGTTTTCAGAGATACCGCTGCCCTGCCCCCTCTATATACATTAACTGCACCCAGAAAAAAGATCACAAGTTATAAAAAAAGGCATCCGGTGATAAAAGGTAAACATACATTTCAAGAACAAATTGGCTAAATGAACATTGTGCCTAATCTGAACAGCACAGAACATGCATTTTTAAAGAATTTAGATGCCAAATTTTACAAACTCATGCATTAGTAGGGAACAATCTTATGATTTAATTTTATCACTATGCTTTGATTCATAATACTGAGAAAGTTACTTTCAATCTCGTAAGGTACTGTGTGTTTCAAATCAGGGACAAGTTACTTCATAATATTCCTGAGCAAAGTGTCATAAGAAAAGAAGGGAAATATCTTCATAATCATTCTGGACAGAAAAGCACTAAGCCATGGTAGCATTGAAAAAATATAGCATCAACAACAAGAGACCAAAATTAGCAAGCTGAAAACAAAACTCTGAAGACAACATCCTCGTTTGCAAACCATGAATATATATATATATATATATATATTAAAATGGTTTATCGATGACTTGAACTACACTATGATGCCAAAACAGTTAATCTAAATATTGTGTCGAGACATATGTGGAAGGTATGGATATGAGATATACTAGATTAATATATGTGTCACATGGCCGTGCCACACCCAAGTTGCACTGAGCTGAATAAGCTACACCTGCATATTAGACATGGCAGCAAAAATACACTAAAAAGGATGTAAAAAATAGATTATATCGAAGAGAACAATGAGAGAATGCCCCCAAAATAGGAAATAGAAAAGTTACTTACTATCTAATGTAAAGTATTGATGAGTTACTTTCTAAATAACATAAGTAGTGACAAGTTACTTTCTTGTTGATATTACAAAAGGAAATGAGCTAGTTCACATGTTACCCCCATGAACATTGACAATAATAGAATCAGGCATAATGCATTTTAGTATTCTCATACAATGTTTATCAGTCGGCGAGAAAATAAAGTCCTAGGAGAAAATGGCAGATGACAATGCATTTTTGGTATTCTAATGTGACAACAGACATCAGGTGTGGAGCTGGTAGCTCATACAAATTAAAAGTCATATTACCACTCAGTCAGAAAACTTAAACAAATGTTAAACTACCATGAACAAAAAAACTATCAGGAATAAAAAAGCCACATATAGTGTTATGCAGGTCATGTACACTAATGCAAAGTTACTTTCTCAGTTATATAAATTAGAGATAAGTTATTTCTTATAATATATCTAGTGATGATACGTTACTTTCCAAACCACAAAATAATAGGAATAAGTGTAGAATAAAAAAAATATGATCTCCAAACATGAAGGAATACCTAACAGGAGCAATCATTGTTGTACCGTTCTTAATAACACATTCATAACTGAAAACAATTGATAATTACTGGTTCAGATATTACTTAGCAGTTAGCACTTTCACAAAGAAAAACCACATACGAAAAATACATCCCGTATATTCAGTATAATAATCAAAGCCTCATACCAATACAAACAATTTTGCAGAAACAATAGAATTTCAATGTGAAAATAGCCATTTCAGAGGACTTTGCACAATCAGAACATCAGAAAAATAAATGAGATGCATCTTTCTACACGATTAGATACACATGGTACATCTTTCTACACGATAAAATACACATGAACCAAAAACTCCAAATAAACTACTGTCTACTTTCTGTTTGGTCTTACAGTTATGTGTTCAATGATGGGACATAACACACTATCATAATACACTCTATGTACATTTTGCAAATGAACAATTAGTTACTTCCCTAGATCAGAGACATACCACATATCATATTGTGCTTCAACAGATACCCCCCGCCCCCAAATATACACTGACCTTGTCTTAACTGCATCCAGAAAAAGGTCACAAGTTAAGAAACAAACATCCAGTGATAAAAAGCAGAAATACATCTTGAGAACCAATTGGCTGTAAGAACGTTGTACCTGATCTTAACAGCGCATAGCAAGAATTTTCAAAGGATTAGGTGCCAAATTGTAGAAACCTAGGCATTAGCAAGAAGTAATATTGCGCTAGACTTTACTTGCTCCAGCACTCTAAAACCGAAAGAATATTTCACAAATAGCCATGCACATAGGTGGGAGGTATATGTTTCGAACATACCCGATTAATATGTGCCTACACCAGATATAAAGAGACATGTCTCCACCCCAATGTGTGCTAAATGATGCATTCGCTACACGTGCAAAGGTCGGAAAAAATAAAGTAAAATCAGTAGTTATGCAATCTATTTAATGAATTAGAGGGACTACTTTTATGCAATTGAGTAGTGACATGTATAGAGCTACCCCTATACAATTAAACCATGTCTGAATAGCCAATATTATGGTGAAGGCTGAAGGGCAGAAAACAACATAGTTACATAACTTTGTAATGCATAAAACGGTAAAGTTACTCCTTATAAGATATATGTAAATGGTAAGTTACTTTATGTATCACATAAATTTGTTATATGTTACTTCCTACGTGTTTGAAAATATGGATAGGCTGCTTTCTGTCTTATGCAAATCAATGATGATTTGCCTCAGTAGACATACTATTCCTACATAACTAAAAACGACATGTTAGACCATGTAGATTATACAAAAAAGCAACTCTTACACAGCAATGATTGTCAGTTTGTAGAAAATAAAATCTTAGCAAGAAAATTGACATATCACAATACATTTTGGTATTCTAAAGTAACAAAACACACATCAGGAGTGGAGCATGGAGCTCATGAGAGGGGCTTGGTACTTGTGTTCTAGATCATAAGTGCTTAACTACTCAGATCTAAAGAGGAACATGAACTTTACTCTGATGATACTGGATCTAGAGGCATGCTGCAGTATCAGCAGCACATACACTTGCTCGACCCCTGATGTCAATGAGCTAAACTGCACCAATCGGCAAACCCTAGACTACTCACCAAATCAAATCAATAGATTCATGCAATGTTCAATCCGAAAGCATAGGATCAGATAGCAAACTAGATCGAAAAATTACACCTAGTTTGATATGAATACCTCCATCTGTGACCTCCGGTGTGAAGAGGGATCTTCACCTACCTCGATCTGTAACCTCCGGTAGCCCCTCGCCAGAATCGCCATTGCCTCGAATGTGCCCCTCCCCCTTGATTCGAGGCAAATAATTGAATCGGGGTACACAAGGCGGAATGGTTGAGCAGTACCGGCTCCTCTCGACGCGTCGCCTTTGCTCGTTGCGCGATGCGGTCCCTCGGCGGCCGCCTCCCTCGCCGCGCGCCGCATCCCCCGCGCGGCCCCTCGGCGGTCGCCTCCCTCTCGGCGCGACGCAGCCCCCGCGCGGCCCCTCGGTGGTCACCTCTCTCGCCGCGCGCCGAAGCCCTCAGCGCGTCACCTCCCTGAATCGCGAGGCACCGGCACCGTTCACTTGTGTCTGCTACTCTGCTCTGTGTGGAAAAACAAGAGGGTCGCAGGGACTCGTTAGATTAAAATCAACGATGATTTGGGGGCTCTCGGGATAAGCTTAAAAGGAGAGCCCTCTCCCCATAGATTTTAGGTAACGACAATTGAACTTATGCTATAAGTGTTCCACGATGCAAGCGTATTGCAAGTGTGTTCTACTCTCCAGTTTTGTGTTTTAGATGCGAGCGTGTTTAGTTCTCCATTTTTTTAGCCCTTCCCATTCTTTCAGCAAGCGATTAGATCCTCCCAAGTCCTCGCTAGCATGCTACGTCCATAGAATACGTACTACTGTTATACAATGGATCGTATATGCACACAATAGCAACTTTGTGTTTGGTGGGTGCAATACTTGTAACTTGTTCGATCAAAGTGAAACAATGATACAACTTCATGTATGGTGAATGCACTTTACTCTAAATTAAATGCACCTATCAGTTTAAAATCTTAAACAGGCCAGTTTAACTTAAAAGCTTAAGCACTTTTGTTTCTGAGTGAAACTGCGAAGACGATTCTCAAGCAATTCCCTTGGACCTTTCGTTTTTTAAAAAAATCCCTTGGACCT
Source organism: Echinochloa phyllopogon (assembly GCA_033239725.1). Taxonomy (NCBI): domain Eukaryota; kingdom Viridiplantae; phylum Streptophyta; class Magnoliopsida; order Poales; family Poaceae; genus Echinochloa; species Echinochloa phyllopogon. The sequence goes on from BTCW01000002.1 coordinate 51,876,080, forward strand.
ACTATATGCAAGATAAATTGAAGCAGACCAAACACAAGTGTTTCCCAATTAAAAGTAAAGTAATTAATTTAAAGTAAGCAAGTTACTCAAATGCCACTAGCAAAAGCTCTCTAGTCTACTCAACTTAATGCCAGTGAGTTAAACTTTTAGTATTTTCAATGCCACTGGAAATGACAAAGAATTTAAAATTTAGCCTGGTGTGGAGTATATATATACCAGTTTTAACCGTGGCAAATCAGGGATTAACGCGCATTTCTCACGATGTCATATAGGGATCTAATCCTGAAGTAAACAACTTCTTTTTTAGAAAAGATGATCATACAGCTCTTTTCTAGGAAATAATAATTACCAAAGTTGTAGATTTATTCGCTGGTTGATTCTCACTAGTACCGCCTACTATACTCGCTGACACTACTTGTAGCAGGCAGATTCCAGTTCATTCAGCTGCATTTTGGATTACTCAATCATTACAAATGCGTGTCAGGCAATGGGCACTACGGTTGGACACCTGCAGCTCTGCAAAAAGAATAGCTTTCACACACATAATAATCTTGGAAAGATTCTGCAAGTACACCACCAAAGCTTTGTTTGCATCGTTTCCTATTGGCACCAGATTAGCATGGGCCATTACTTAATCACACGGTTGATTCTAAGATCGTTTGCTTAATCCCCACCACGACATCACTCACCATCATCCATGTACGGGGATGAAAAAACAAAGAGGTTGCTTCGTCGTCGATCACCTCACGGCTGACGGGGATCGGAGATGGGAGAGGAAGAAACTGCAAGCACATCGCTGCCACGTTTCGCCGTGCTATCGGCAACGTACGACCTGGCTACTGGCTAATCGCGCGTATCCTATCTGGCTCTAACTCAGGCTAGGCATTGGAAATATATGGGCTACGATTATTTTAGTGGCGCAAAAGGTCATGTCACATGGTTAGTGGCGTAATTCAAGGAAAGGTGAAAGATTTAGGGTAAAGTTGAGTGGCTCACAAGGGTAAAAGTTTGAAACGGTGCGTGCAAACCTATGATCCGTACGAGTAAAGATCAAAACCTAGAGTGTTGACGCCGTTCAAAGGTCCCTTCATTAGGTCTGTTAATTTGCAATTTTTAAACTTGTGTAGGACATGGTTTTCATCTACTCCGGCCATATGTTCAAACCAAACACAACAACTTCACGGTGGATAGTGGGGACACTTACTGCACAACAGTACATCATGTTTTCTGTTGCATGCAGTAAGATTGAAGCTTCCTTCTCCATGTGTTCAACGCTTCATTTACCATTACTACAAGTCTACAACTACAACATCATGAACTTTCAAGATAAACAAAAAAAAATCCTGATGGTGGAATGATTCCATATAAAAACAGCCATTTGCTCTTGGAAAATTTTATCCTAAGATCCATTGACCTTCAGGTCTCGGTGACACCGCCAATTTAAGATGGGTGATGCAAGTTTTGGGCAGATCCAAGGAGATAAGTTGGAGGTTGGGAAGCAGGGGCGTGGCTTGTCCGGGAGTAAGGGCGCCTGCATTAGATTACTCACCTCTGGAGCATTAACAAAGCAAGTGGAAATCAAGGAGCATGTGAGGGAATCGAGCACATGATGATGGGGATTAGTATTGCCTAGCTCCTGACCCTCCCAATCTCAGGCAAACAACTGTCCAGGCTTAGTGCTGATCCCCTAGCTAATCTCGATTGGGAACAGCCTAGATGTGTGTGTAAAGAACATGATTATACAGCTTCAGCACAGCTAAGCTCAGCTAATGCCATTAAGAAACATAGTCTCCTTGACACCCTGCAGATAGGCATGCTTGTTTCTTATGAGGAGTTCTATAAACTTTACTTATTTGCCTTTTTCTTTAGATGATGATGGACTTTAACTTTAGTATGCCTGAAAAGGATGCTTCAAGTAGTGGTTGTGCTGTATACACTCTAAAGAATTTTGAAAAGGTTCACTGCCCAATAATCCATCAGCATTTAGTTCGGGTCGCACGGTTATCTCGTAAGCGCGTCAACATCATACTTAGAAAAGAAGCTGCTTAAAACAGCTAATGAGCCACTATCTCATGCAGAACCCATGTTAACCATGCATGGCGAAAGCAAAATCCCCGAGAGATCCCTTTTCTTCACCAAAAAAGAAAAAAAAAACAGCTGCAGCACATACAACACACGCAGCCGGCCGGCAGCTGACAACGCAGATCGGATAATTCTGCCGGGCCGGTAAGGCGATAGGCGGTCTAGATGCTGTTACTTGCACCCAACAGCTTCGTCCTCGTGGGGCACAGGCCCCTACACTACAGGCTACATTGCCATGAACGTCCTCCATCGTATCCATGGCGGGTGATAGGATAAGCCTTACCGGAAACGCACAGGCACAGGTCAACATGGGGGAGCGACGGGACCGTGAACTTGCCGGTAATGGAAGGCGGCCCGATGAGTACTTGGCCTGCTGCATCGTGCATGCATCTACCCCGTAGCTGTACTGCTCACCAGTCACCAGATCTTCCGAGCAGCCAGGGCAGGCCATGGAATATCGCAGCAGCTGCATTGCTTGCTTTCCGGGGCATGTGCGTTTCATCGGCGGTCGAGCGTGAGTTGGATTCGAACACATCCAAGATCTGGTCTCACTAGCAGTGGCACGTCCGGCTTTACAGTTCAGAGGAATGGAGTGTGGCATCAGCTGTGGCCGGATGTAGAAAGTCCTGACTGGATGGATCGACAGTTGCTTAGTCGATAAGCAACCAGTTCCTACTTCCTCCTATACTACTAGTAGTTGGTACATTGTACTACCGGATAAGCCTGGAGCTTATCCTGCATCCAATAAAAAAAGAGTCTTTTTTTTTTAGTTTGCAATGCCAGCAAGTTGTTCCAAGAAAAAGTTGCACCGGTAGAAAGTAGAAACGACGTTGGAATCGGATCGAAGTGCAAACGGAAAATCTGCAGTAAAAAGAAGAGTTGAATTTTCGCTGGTGCACACTGCACACAGACCGCACATACTGCCCAGCTCTCCCAAATCCCCAAATGTTCTCACGCTCCAAGAACAGATCACCCAGTTGACAGCATGCAGCCAGTAGACAACACGCCCACCGCCTCTACGCGCACAGGCCATCCGCGCCCCCCGACGCCGCGCCCGGTGGATGCCACGCGGGCCCCGGGCCCTCGCGCCAGCGGCTCTCGGCACCTCCTCCGGGGTTGTTCGTCCATCCAAATCCACCGCGCCGAGGGAGCAGTTTCAGTTTGGAATCCCGGGGCACGGAAGGAAAAGGCCGCGGCGTCGATGCGGGGCGGGGAGGCGACACGTCCGGGGCGGGTGGTCCCTGGCGCCCGAGCCCCGCGCCGGGCGACGCGTGGAGATCCATCTGCTTCACGTACCCGCGGCTACTGGACGGCCGGGCACTCGCTGGCGATCGAGCCCGCTCCCCGCACTCCGGCGCAGCGCGACCAGTGCAGGCCATGTGCCTCCGCCCCTTGTCTCCCGCCCGGGCAAGCTACTCCCACAGTGCCGCGCTCCTGGCGCTACGGCTGGATCGGCGGCCAGGCGAAGCCGGGGTGGGAGTCAGAACAAAAGCTTTGCCAGGGTTCAGCTTTGAAAAATTGCTGGGTATAAGAGGGTACGTAGAAATCGTCGGGTCGGCCGATGGCTCCGCCCCGGCCCCCTCTGTCTGCTGTCGTCTCTCCCTAGCGATCTAGCCTTATCCACTGTTCATTTTTTCCCGTCGAAACTACACTCATCCTTGTGATCTATCTTGCCGTATACATAAGCACAGCGATGAATATATTTTAACCCTTTAGTGCCACGACAATAGCATTATTGGATATGCGTGCTTAACATCTAGATGCACTCTGTGACTAGTGATGACTCGGCGTGTTCTTCATCAGTGAAATATGGTATGAGTTTTCATTGTTCCTTTTTTTTCCCTCGCCAGAAAAACCCACTCACCCTCCACTCACTCTTGCTGGTCTGCTGGGTTATCTCTGTGAGCATGGCGATGGATATGCTTTTAACCCTTTGATAGCACGGCAATGCACTTTGTGAAATGCACTCCGTGACTAGTGATGACTCCATCGGCAAGAGCGGAGCCAGCAGGGGGGCCGGAGGCCCCCTACCCCCTTGCAACCAATGGAGGACAAATCGAATAATTATCGTCCGTTGAGATTTGGCTGCATCTTAACAGAAACTACACATATTTTTCACTGCACAGACTATATATAGGACGCGAATTGATCATTTGAGTTTGCATGTACATTTGTAAATATTTCTTGGGAGTTACTGTAGTTTCATGCCAACATTCTTACCCTTCATAGTTTTGCATGGTCATGTATATGATGGAAAAATAGACAATTTCATGATTAAATTCCGAACTGAATAAAACATAGCATGCAAATCTGTAACATACTAGTAATCACCAAACATATCATCATGATCTTAGAAAACATAATGAATAACAGATCGGTTCACGATGTATGTATATGACGACGAGCTTCCGCGACGCCAAACCGAGACAGAAGACGAACCGTGGCGAAGACCTTGAGCAGGCGACGCGGCAGCGAGAAAGAGACAAATTCTAACTCAAACAGACCACTACCAGAATGATCGACATCTGCACCGGGTGGGAAAGCCCTTTAGCACCGGGTTTCCCACCCGGTGCAACTAATCCGAGGCTAAAGGGGTACCCCTTTAGCACCGGGTTGAATAACCGGTGCTAAAGGGTCCCTTTAGCACCGGGTGCAGCCACGACCCGGTGCTAAAGGGCCTGTCCCGCAGCGCCTCTAGCAGGGCCTTTAGCACCGGGTCGTGGCTGCACCCGGTGCTAAAGGGCATGCCTTTAGCACCGGTTGCTATCTGCAACCGGTGCTAAAGGCCCCGGATTTTTTTTTGCTTTTTTCAGTAGCCATGCGTGCACGTCTATACACGTGTATATACGTATATATTCTAATACGTGTATTCTAATGCGTATTGGGCCGACTCTATATTCATATTAGCTGACATTTCATCAAAATAGAAGACATATATATTACAAAAGTAGATATTCATGCATGTCAACTCGAGTTATATATATTTAAACTGTATTTTCTACATAATTAAGATTGACGACTAGCTAGCTCTCGTTGGACTGTCCGGCACGTCCTCCAGTATTGGCGAGTGGAATTCTCCTCGGGGATTGACGACCTCATCCCAGATCCATCCGACGAGCTGTTCTGCAATTGCGTCAATTCTTTCTATCTCTAGGGACTCTTCCTTCAGGTTGAACATCTATAATTTAAAAATATTTGAAAGATATTTAATCCGTCGAGTTGGAGACAATAATTGTGCACTTAATAATAATGGAAATGTGTTTATTATTACGTACCATAATATCGCGTTGTGTGAGCTTTTTATGTCCCCAATTCCACATGTAGTCGCACACATAGTATGCACATAAATTATTTCCCGGTCCCTGTTTGGCACACTGTCGACCAAAAGAAATCTAGTAAAATTCATATAATATATTAGTCGATGCCTACATGTACAAATTACTTGTTTACCGGAAAGCCAATGTTCCATTTTAGTGTTTCATGTTGTATACCCGTGTGTTCTGTACGAAATTGAATCCAGGCCCTGCGAACAAAAAAATTGAGTTAAGTCATTGCGAGTGGAAGGGGTGGATTAAGTAGGGGAAAATATACATCACCTTGCCATCATGTCCATGATGTTCTGTAGTTTTTCTTTTGGGGTGTGCAATGAATCAAAGACGTTCACGACACCCCGATCAGGACACAATATAATTAGGAACCAGTGGAATCTGTGCACATGTATACATTATAATCAGAAATGAATTGTTACACAGACAGTATAAGAAGAAGGCTGTGAATGTACTCACTCGATGTTGTACGGGATTAGTATGGAGTCACAGTAATTTTGTTTCTTGATATATTTGTATAGGTTTAAATATGTTTCCTCAGGATTGTGCATTATCATTGCTTCACTTATCCTTCGAGGGTCAACGAAACCAACGTCATATATATTGTCTCTGCGACATTTTTGAATCTCCATTCTGCATATGTTAAGCAATAAATAAAGCCCGCGTCAACATAGATTGGAATTATTGTTTTCAAACTGTGAATTATAAGCAACAACAAAGTACTTACAGTGTCCAACATGTGATCAAATCCACGTCCATGGCGTCGCGGTGGTACAGCTCATATATATCATTAAACCTGAGCCAGACAAAATCCGCGTCACCATTGTAGAAGTCTTGGTCCTTCACGCCTACTTTTATCATGCGCCGTTTATTCCTTCTTGATTCTTCCAAATACCAGTCATGGAATCGGCGCATCTTCGTTTGTAGCTTCCTCTCCATTTCAGGAGGGACCATAGGCTCGCCAAGCTTAAACGGCCACTTCAACGTTGTGTTTACTGGCACATCTGGTTCCCCCAGGACTTGCGCTCTGGTTAGTCCAGTCTCGGCCATTACTCGTTGAATGTTAAGCTCGTCCAGAGATGGCAATGGACCCAAGGGACGCTGAGGTTGCTGGCCGAGCTGAGGAACCTTTTTGGATGGGCCCGCCTCCTTATCCGCAGCCTTCCGTTTCCGGCGAGATTTCAGTAATGAGCGGTCATAGTCTGTTACTTTTACTTCCTTCTGTTGACCCTTGCTCAAATTACCGAGGAATGACTTCACGATGGTGGGATCAAGCTTCGGCTCCGGCTCAGGTTTTCTCCTCCACTCGGCCATTTGCCTCTTTGTGTCTGCTTTTACCGAGGCTTCGAGCTCCTCTAGAGTCTTCTCGCCCGCTCTTTTCTCTGGTGCAGGCTTCTCTCTAGTTTTTTGCGCCTTCTTCGCTGGTGGAGTGGGGGCAGAGGCTTTAGTGCGGCGTCCCCTCTTTGGCGGAGGGGGCGGAGACCTCCGCGGCGGAGGAGACGGAGACCTCTTCGGCGGAGGAGACGAAGACCTCTTCGGCGGAGGAGACGGAGACCTCTTCGGCGGAGGAGACAGAGACCTCTTCGGCGGAGGAGACAGAGACCTCTTTGGCGGAGGAGACGGGCTTGCATCAGGAGCTCCCGGAGAATCGTCATGATCCTGTGGATCTCTTGGAGGTGACGGGGGCTTGTTGGTAGCCGCAGGTGTATCGGGTATAACGATGTCTGCCTTGCTCCATAGAATGATGCAGTGAGAACACTGACCGAGTTTTGTTTCTCCGTCACCTCCGGGGATGTCAAGTTCCAAGTCTTCCCAGCTGGTGACGACTTGCTCCACCTCAATAGGTACGTAACCATGTGGAATGTCATTGCAGTGCCATTTTTGCCCTTCTTCCACACGTTTGGTCATACCGTATGCGACCTGATAAGTTAGTAGTCACAAAGAAAGTTAGTAAATGAATGGTATTTACGGTGAAATGTATGCAGTATGAACTAAGGTCGCATACGTACCACCACAGCTAAGTTCTTCTGCCTGACGACAAGCTCGCACGCGGTCCGTTGAGTTATTTCATCCACGGTGTAACGGACCGCTTCGGCGGCCTGTGTGGAAGCGTGACTGCTTTGATATTGCTGTGGAGGGCTAATAAGGGCCGCATCTTGGAGAGGTGCATGCTCTGTGGAACCGGTCCCGCCTGTGGCTTGTTGGAGAGGTGCAGGCTCTGTGGAACCGGTCCCGCCTGTGGCTTGTTGTATCTGCAGCCATGCTACCTTCATCCGTCGCTCCATCTCTGACTCCATTTCTTGGAGCTTTGAGCCCTAGGCGGCAACCGTTTGCTCTAGGTCCCTCACCCTCTGCTCATATTCGGCCTTCTTCCTCGAACGGCTCCTATAGGTGGCGGCGTGCTCTTGGAAACCTTTCTTCCATGAGACGCTTGTGCCTACGAAGCGCGTCCGTCCAGGATGCTCCTTGTTCCCTAAGGCATAGGTTAGCTCATCTCTGTCTCTATCGGCAACAAATTCTCCCCTATCAGATGCCCTGAGTATATCGAGGAGACGCTGAGCTAGTTCTCGCAAGTCCTCGGGAAAAACTAAGGAGCCGTCGATTGGGCTTAGGGTGCCTCCATGACCATAGTACCAATGCTTGGTCCTTGTGGGCCAGTCATGTGTCGCTGGAGTGATGCCTCTAGCATATAGATCTTCTTCCATCTTCTCCCATTTAGCGATGCTTGCCTTGTAACCTCCCGAACCCATCTTATGCGAGTACTTCTTATTTGCGGCGTTTCCAGCGTTTCTAGCGCTAGCCGTTGCACCCTCTTCGGAGGTTTTGTACTCAATGAATGCTTCCCACTCGTCATTGGTGATCTTCTTATACTTCTCAGGATCCGGGGCCTCTCCGGTTTTGAGAAATTGCGAGTACAACTTCTTCTTGAAATCCTGAAACAGAACTGCCATCTTCTTCATTGTCCAATCTCTCAGTTCTGCTTCATGAGTGCTAGGCCAGTCGAATATTGCCTTTAATTCCCTCCATAGCATCTCCTTCTCTGTATCGGGGAGCACGTACTCCTCAGTGGGGTCCGTGGACTTCCATTTTCTGATACTAATGGGCACATTGTCCCGTACAATTACCCCGCACTGAGATACAAATTTCTTGGCCACTTTTGGGGGCTCAACTGGCTCCCCGTCATCCTCCACTCGGGTGATGTGTAACTTGACATCCTTCAGCTTCTTCGTGGTCGATCGTTTTGATTTCTTAGCAGAGGCGGCCTACACAAATTACATATATACGAGATGATATAGAGATGGTATACATAATTGACATGTACAGTACAAATTTATGTTATCTATATACACACCTGACTAGACGAGGGCGCGCTACCGGCTCCTTCAATAGTTTCGGCCCTTGCAACATTGTCGCCCTGGACATTTGCGGCCCCTTCAACATCTTCGGCCCTTGCAACATTGTCGCCCTGGACATTGTCGTCACTTCCAATGATGCCCAACACATCATCCATGGACATTGGTTGGGTTACAATATTGAAAAGTTGATTCGCAAAAAACGTGTCGTTGTCCTCTTGCATGGGTGGGACAGGGGTGTTGCTGTCCTCTTGCATGGGTGGGACAGGGGTGTTGTTGTCCTCTTGCACGGGTGGGACATTGTTGTTGTTGTCCGCCATCTATAGAATTAAAAATAATTGATAAGAAATATATACAAAGCATACATATTCCCAATATTTCTAACATTTTCGCTAAGGGGGTCGGTGCGTGAAAAACGGATTCGCCAAGGGGTTCGGGTGCGCGGTGTGAATTGATTCGCTAAGGGTTCGCTAAGGGGGTTCGGGTGCGCGATGGGTTCGGGTACGCCATAGAATTTCCGATAATAAACATTTTCGATAGTATACATTATACAAACATATAACATTTCCAATATACATTTAAATGAAGCACATATATTTCTAATATACATTTAAATGAAGCACATATATTTCTAATATACATAGAATTTCCAATATACATTTCAATGTAAATATCTCCAATACATTTAAATGAAGCATTTTCCAATATACATTTCAAACATATAACATTTCCAATATACATTTCAATGTAAATATCTCCAATACATTTAAATGAAGCATTTTCCAATATACATTTCAAACATATAACATTTCCAATATACATTTCAATGTAAATATCTCCAATACATTTAAATGAAGCATTTTCCAATATACATTTCAAACATATAACATTTCCAATATACATTTCAATGTAAATATCTCCAATACATTTAAATGATGCATTTTCCAATATACATTTCAAACATATAACATTTCCAATATACATTTCAATGTAAATATCTCCAATACATTTAAATGATGCATTTTCCAATATACATTTCAAACAGAATAATTCCTCATGAAACCGTGCCTCATCAAATGCACTTGAAGACAACCTCTTTGTTTGTACGATTGTATATTTTTACAATGGGTGCATGGGCAGAACATGAAACCGGACGGCGTCCTGTTAGCCTCGGCGGCATCGAGAAACGTCCTAAGGCCATCATGGAAGGCCTGAGCGTGGGGGTCCCCGTACATCCATTGTCTATTCATCTGCATTATTAACCAATAACAAATATACAATACAATTTAAAGATAAAAAAATTTAATATATAAATAAATACAAATTATAATATATATTCCATTATATAAATAAATTTCTAAAACTACATTACTATATTCATTAAATATAACATTACTATAAGCCTTATAAGATTTATAAGATTTTCTATTAATTTATAAGATTTTCTAGCATTTTATATTGATTTTCTAGTAATTTATAAGATTTTCTATTAATTTATAAGATTTTCTATTAATTTATAAGATTTTCTAGCATTTTATATTGATTTTCTAGTAATTTATAAGATTTTCTATTAATTTATAAGATTTTCTAGCATTTTATATTGATTTCTAGTAATTTATAAGATTTTCTAGTAATTTATAAGATTTTCTAGTAATTTATAAGATTTTCTAGCATTTTATATTGATTTTCTAGTAATTTCTAAAACCACATTACTATAAGCCTTACAACTATTCACAAGTCATACAAAACAAAATACTAACTAGCTTGCCTTCTCTCTCCATTTAAAACACAACATGAACACTCTCTCCACCATGAACTCAAGCTCTCTCCTCTCTCTCCTCCAAGAACACAATCTCTCTCTAGCTAGCTTTACTTTGATTCACAAATCCCTCTATTTCTAAATCATAGAAGGATTACAAGCTAAATAAAACATTAGAGAATGAAAGAGTGTACCTTGTAGTGCTCCTTAGATGAGTAGATTCTTCACAAATTTTGAAAAAAATTTGGGCAGCACCTCCCCTCCCACGGCCGAGCAGCATGAACACAGCGCCTAAGTGTTCAGCTGGCTCGGGCGGGGGGGGGGGGGGGGGGGGGGAAGCCCCTATATTCAAACACATTAGCACCGGGTCGTGGCAAGACCCGGTGCTAATGTTCACCCTTTAGCACCGGGTGCAGCCACGACCCGGTGCTAAAGGCCTCGGGCACATTAGCACCGGGTCGTGGCTGCACCCGGTGCTAAAGGGTGAACATTAGCACCGGGTCTTGCCACGACCCGGTGCTAATGTGTCCGCCCTGACACACCTCCGCGCCGCCCCCGCTCCTAGCCGTTGGACCCGGTGCTGAAGCCCCATCGGCACCGGGTCCAAAAATGGCCGAGGCGGAGGAGGCGGGCGGATGTGAAGGATTCTGGTAGTGGACGGACTTCTCAAGCCTAGGGACTTTTGTATGTAGTTGAGAGTTCCCAAGCCTAGCCTAGGGACTTTCGTATGTAATAGTTTGTGGTGCGTCTTTTTAATGAAGAGGTGATCCGTATTTATATGGAAGAAAACTCTCACACCCTCGTCAATTAGCAATACGGTTCTAATAAATAGATGGTGTATCCCTTCAAAGCTAATAGACTTTTGAGATTTATTAAGGATTATTTATATGGGTCAGCCCATATATCTACAGTATACAGGCCTCAATTTTCAGTATTGTATATGCTGATGGTTTGCTAGCTGTTTACTCCACTTCTCTGCTTTAGTCCTTTGCATAACTTTGAAACACGAATTAAAGGTAACGGGGGAGCTAGTGTAAACAGTTGGCTAGTAGCTATTACAGTAGTAGACCATGAAATAACATGATGCCATGTAAAGACTCGAGAGAGAGAGAGAATCTCCTGCCCGATCTTTTCAAAGAAAGGAAGAGCCCTTTCCAGGAGCAAGTGCCGCCTTGTCGACCATTCTTTGTTTAACCTAGAAGGTCGTGCAGTCCCCAGTAATCTCCAAATTTAAGCACTGACACATCGTGCACCCGACCCCTACATGCATCCAGTCTCCGGGAGGGCTGAATCAAGACAGGAAAAACGAAAGGGGCACGGAGGGTAAAAAAAGCTGATTTTTTCTAGCTTAAAGTAGTGGACAAATAAACCACGGAAAACAGTTTTACCACCTTCGGTGAAACTAGAAGCCGTCTTTGACTAACACTAGTATATGTTCTAGAAGGTATATGATGATATAGTACCATGCAAGATTGTTTTCTCCAAACCGCGAGAAGAAACCACGGCCCCTCTAGCCATCAGCTGGTGTATAGTCCTGTGGACAGGGCCCTCGATCAGGGCCTTGGTGGTTGGTACACGAGCGAGTGAGCGCATGACAGAGTAGTACCCCCATCCTGTTCATCGGCACATCAGCTGCAGTCATGTAATGTAGAGGTAGCTACCTCCCAATGCAAAGAAAAACAAAGCTGGCGCGCAGCAGGTGTTTTACATCCATGGCTGATCTGGCTCAGAAAGCAGCACCTACCCGGACCCGGCCGGCCGGCGAGCCCCACCGCCACCGGCGTTGCGTGCCTTTGCTCCCCCTAGATATTACTCCTAGGTCTCTCTCGAGACACGCACCCCTGCAGCCCTGCTTACTTAACACCCCACATATCAGCCGATGGTCCTCCCTCCTTGATCCACTTCTCCTCCTGCTATCTCCTCGCACTCGCACACCACAACACACTCACCTGCCTCGTCTCCTCTCCTAGCTCTCCGGCCAGCAGTCTCCACAGCCTCTCTCTCTCTCTCTCTCTCTAGGCTTTCTTGATCCGCACCGGAAGAGCGCAGCAAAGCATGGACGAGCTCTTTCCTTCCGCCTACGTGGACTCGTCTCCTCCTCTCCTGGTGCCCAACGGTGAGTAGTGTGCTGTAGCTCTACTCAGGATCAGACTCTCGCCGGCCAAGTCGTTTTTCTATTCGCCGCCGGGCGCACGACACGCCCGCCTGCGTTCCCTCCCGCGGCGTGCGCACGAGCCCTGGCGGCATGCATATGGCAATTGATGATGTGCGCATGTGTTGTGTGCAGGCGCAGCGCAGGGGGAGAGGCCGAGAGCGCGGCGCAGGAGGCGGCGGGCCGCGAGGTGCGGCGGCGGCGAGCTGGACGGCGGCGGTGACCCCAAGAAGCGGCGGCTGAGCGACGAGCAGGTGGAGATGCTGGAGCTAAGCTTCCGAGAGGAGCGGAAGCTGGAGACCGGCCGGAAGGTGCACCTGGCCGCGGAGCTCGGGCTCGACCCCAAGCAGGTCGCCGTCTGGTTCCAGAACCGCCGCGCCCGCCACAAGAGCAAGCTGCTCGAGGAGGAGTTCGCCAAGCTCAAGCAGGCGCACGACGCCGCCATCCTCCACAAGTGCCATCTTGAGAACGAGGTACGCAACGGTCACGCATGCACGATGCACCTGATCTTCTGTTGTTGCCATGGATTCACGGTGGTGTTGGAGTATTTACTGATGAGCATTGTGCATGGCAGGTGATCAGGCTGAAGAAGAAGCTGGAGGTCACGGAGGAGGAGCTCGCGCGGCTCAGATCCGCCGAGGGGAGCCACGCGGTCTCCGGCGAAGGCGGAGACGCCATGGGCCGCGTCGTCTGCAGCGGGAGCCCGAGCTCGTCGTTCTCCTTGGGCGGCACATGCCAGCAGCCGGGCGTCGGCGGCGGCGATCACCTTGGGAACGACGAACTGCTCTATGTTCCTGACTATGCCTACGCTGACAACAGTGTGATCGAGTGGCTTAGCGGACTGATGTAAATAGTGTCGTCAGTGATGGTATGTCGTCAGCAGATTAATTGTAGCCGCTACATTGCTGTGTGCTGATTATTTCTAAGTGTGGGTGTTTAATTATGTACATAAACCAAGTTCTTAGTGGCAAAATATAGCCAGCTACTCGTAGCTACTAGCCTGAATTTCAGATGTGTGCTACACCCACAATGGTATCCTTTGCTCGAGTAGCAGACTATCAGTAGTGCAGTACTAGTCTCTCAAATCATATGCATGGGCTGATGGGTAAGTACTGTGCATGTGCTCCCTGACAAGCACATCCTTGCTACATGGGAAGGTACATTTGAAAAGAGATCCTTTTCAAAAAAAAACATTTGAAAAGGGAGTATCCAAATATACAAACTTTGAAGTCCAGGTTGAACGGAATCATAACTACTGTAGTCTAGGATTGAAAGGATGTAAATTATAAGATAAAACATCGTGCATTAATGAGATGAAATCACTGTTCCGGTCACTGTACGCTTATTTTTGCTGCTTTGATTCCCTCTACTTCTTAAGATCGTTCAGTTGAGTTGAGCAATGAACCTCTAGCTTTAGCATATGCTCCCTTCTCTTAACGACACACATCCATTGCACGCCCTTGAAAAATGTCCTGATTTATCATATGTCAGCTCCGGTAAGCTTTATATGATAAAATATACTAACGCTTTATCTCCCTGGTGTGTTTGCAAAGGCAGGGCCCGGGCTTCTCGGCTCCATCTTCCTCTTTTCAACAAGTCTTATGACTAAATAAGCAAGAAACAGTTTCGCAAAAAAAAAGGAGCAAGAAACAAGATGTTAATTAAACAAGTGTCATTGTTAGCGCACTTTCGCTGGTTCCTGCTGCTGCCTATATCTTCTCATGAAAGTGTGATATGATTGTGACAACCTGCGGAAAAATAGATTACCTTATTCACTTCAAGCCATGCACTCATTAGATAATAAGGCTGATCTATGGAACACTTGAAGCGTATTAGCACAAATTGTAAGGTGTCAGCATACGTGTCAGTGCGAATAAGGCAGTAAATTTAGCTTCAAAATTAACTATTTAGCAATGTACAATTAATAAAGACAATTTTATCGTCTCTTCAGGAAGAGGAGCTCGTTGATGGAGAGAGACCCCGTGCCGCTGGCCACCCCGGCGCCGGCGTCCACCACCCAGGCCCCAACCCCCTCGCCGGCGGCCGCTCCGGCGCCGGCGCCCACCTCCCCCAACCCGTCCCTCGCCTCGGCTGGCGCCTTGGAAGTCGCGGAGGAGGCCACGAGCTCTCCGGCGCGCCTCGTCGCCCCCAACACCTCCGGTAAGTTGGTGACTGGCCAATCCTCCCTCTCCCCCCTCGCCACCCCCTTCCACCCGGCGAAGCCTTCGTCGGGCCGCTCCAAGCTCCTCCGCTGGGCCGAGCTAAGCGACGACGAGGACGACCTCCTCTCCGACGGCGACTACGTGGTGTCCCCCCGGCCGGAGTCCTACCGCAACGCCCTCTGCTCCACCTCGGGCACGTCGCCGCCGCGGCCGTCTTCGCCGGCCTGCACTGCGGACCATCTGACTGGTTCGCCCATGCAGCGGCCGAGGGCGCAGATCCGCTCCGTCGTTGTGCCGGCCCCACGGACCCGGCGCAACGAGCACCGCCGCCCCTCCCCGGCTCCGAGGCGGCCGCGCCATCGTCCTCAGCTGGTGCATGGTCTCCCTCTACGGGGACGAGACGACCGCCCCTCCGTCGGCGCTCGGCGCCTAGAGCGTCGTCGTTCGCTTGACGCGCGGGCGTCTGGCCAAGGTCGAACCTTGCGCCGTTGTTCTCCACCACCGGGCCAAGGTCGAGCCTTGCGCCGTTGTTCTCCACCACCGAGGGCGGCGGCACCGCGTCGCGACCCCCGGACGGCCTCTCGTCGGTCTTCGGTGAGGGAGCGCCAACCTCCCCACCACCATCTGGGGCCGCGCTCGGCCGGGAGGCGCCGCTTCTCCTCGCCGGACTCGGATGGCTTCCGCGAGGTGCTTGCACGCCGCCCACAGGCGCCTGAGCACGTTGTTCCCCAGTCTTCCCCGCCCCGCGCGAAACAGCTTCCGCCGGATCTTACAGACAAGTGTCTCAACTGTCTGTCGACTGCCCACCGGCGTGCTGACTGCCGGCTACCGACGCGGTGCCTCCGGTGCCACGGGTTGAACCACCTGGCCCGCAACTGCAAGCGGCGTCGGCGCGTTCCTGGGGGCGTCAACAACGGCGTCGCCGGGGACGGGCGGTCGGTCAGGGCTCGGCGGGACTTGGCGTCGGGCAGCCACCCTGGGCACACCGCCGACGGTCATCGCCCCCGCCGTATCATCAGGGTGCAGCAGGAGCCGGGCAGCCCCGGCACGCCGACCGGTTCGAGGGAGAACACTCCCCCTCCCCCTCCCCTGCCACGGGAGGGCAGTACCGGTGGGGGGATGGCGCCGGTGGCCATGGACCTCGACGAAGACCTTCCACCAGGACACCCAAGCCGCCGGCCGCGCGGCAGGCCTTGCCTCCTTATCTTCGCTTGAAGAAGACCCTCCAGTACACCGTGCTCATCTACCTGAAGAGTGTCGCCGACTTCTCCCCAAGGTCGCCGTCGCCGTCACCGTCGCCCCCATCGTCCGATGGGGACAGCGGGCACGATGGCAACCCTGACCGAGACTACGGAGGGTTGGGGGGACAGGGGCCTCGCATCCACGGCTACAGATGTGTCAGAGGCCGGCGCGACGGCTATGCCAGCGAGGATGGCACTGGTGATGGCGGCAGTGCTCCTGTCGGCGGCGGCAATGGCGGCCCGGCGGCCGCCGGTGGCCACCATGTGAGGGTGCTTTTCTGCAGCGATGTCGCTGTTGGCCCTTTTCTGGAAAAGCAGCAGGGGAAAGTAAAAGCTAAAGCTGTTGCCCTGGCTCAGCCTGCCTCAGCTGCTGAGGTCGGCTGCCCCCCTCCCCCCGTTCAAACGAAGCAAGCAGACAAGGTGGCCGCAGAAGCTGAAGACAAAACTCAGCAACCACCTCTGACCAAGGAATCAGGGCTGCGGGAGGACCAAGCACCTCTCTGCGTCGTTGCTCGACGCGTGGCCTTCCCCCAGGACTCGGCATGGGATCCGATGTTGATCGAGTGCCAATCACGAGGGGGTCCCACCCCTGGAAAGAAGCTTGGGTCAGAGATTGCCCAACTGTCTCCTCTGATCGTGCCGGTCACTGAGCTGATCTCGGTGGAGACAGATGCGGGCGCGCCACTGGACGTGGAGGGGGTCCAGGAGGAGATGCCGCCCAACAACGGCCAAGCATTCAAAATGCCAATCGAGGCGCCCGCTCCGGCGTCGCTGGATGCCGCCACAGAAGACTGTCCCACACCACCCACGCCGGTCGCCAGGGCCCAGCAGACCGGAGTAGACCATCCTTCTACTCCTCCCCCAGCAAGTACTCCCCACCTGCAGGCCCCCCTGCCCTGGTAGAAGCCACGAGCGACGAAGCCGCCCTTCGGCTGGCTCAGTTCACGACGCTCATGCAGACCAAGGTCCCCACGCCGCTTGCCCCAACCGCGCCAGCAAGAGCTGCATTACAGTCATCGCCATACAAGGAGAATGAGGAGACGAGGCTTCCTACAAGAAGCATGCGAATTGCCAGCCAAGCATTGTCACACATCCCTGCGTCCAAGAGAGGGGAAGTGCTCCAGAAGCGTCGTGATGGGGCGCATGAAGAACTTCAGCCAGCCATCCCTGATGCTAAGAAGGCGTACAGCAAATTGTATGAAGCCAACCTTGAGCCCAAGGAGTCCGCAGCAGTGCGTGTGCTGTTCTCAGCCACGCACTCCAGTACGCGGGGCCGTCGATCAGCCATGGCGATGGCCTGATCGACATGCGTGCTCCGCAGGTCGTCATCGTAACTCATGGATGTTGTCTCCATACTTTCATGGAATGTGCGCGGTCTCAACACGAGAGCCCGACGCGATGCAGTGCACACAATGGTAGATGAATATAGGTCAGGACTAGTGTGTCTGCAAGAAACCAAACTCGACTCTGTAACCCCTGAGCTGATGCTATCTATGCTAGGTGTTCAATTCGCCAATTTCGCCTACATCCCGGCGTTCCATACCCGTGGTGGAGTGCTCATCGCAGCCCGACAGGGCGTAGCCTGCATCTCCGACGTCACTTGGGAGATTTGGAGGGAACGGAACGCCCGTGTGTTCCGTGGTGCAGCAACTCCAGCGCACGAACTTCTATCGATCATCAGAATGCACGGAGAGCAATGGATGCTGGCCGGAGCCAAAGGCTTGAGTTGTTTAGTCCGTGAGTAATAGCCTACTGTAAATCTGACCCCCACCCCCCCCCCCCCCCGGTTGCTTTATCATGTAATAGGATCGAAAAGAGGTTAGGGTGGTCCTGGCGTCTAGTACGTCGTTGTAAACTTTGTTCGCTATCTCTCTTAATACAAAGATGCGCAATTCTCTTGCGTATTCGATAAAAAAATCGTCTCTTCTCAAAGCCCAATTTTAGGTAAGCACCAATCCACGTGAACATAAATATATAGATAGCAACTAAAAACGCCTTTTGTTCATTTTGAGGATCCGAATTCAGTTATCAGGGCAAGCTTAAAATGACCGCAACAATCTCACATGCATGCATACAGAGAGCCTTGGACAAAATTCTCAGAATTTATGAGAGAAACATATTTACATTTCTACTTCCTGCCGTGGACCAGATATACCAGAAGAATGTAACTTCATTATAATCATCGAATTATTATTTTCCCAAAAATAACGTTATGCATTATAATTAGATGCACATCTACACAGTGCAGTTGTATTCTTTTTCTTGTTTTTGGAAAATGCTTTACGTGAATGGAGATACTTGAAGGGAGCTTGCAAGTTCGTAAATATATTTACATTGCAAGTTCTTTTTCTTGATTTCTACGCATCACGTTTGACCATTCATCTTATTCAAAAAATTTATAAAAATATAAAAATCATTATAATATACTTAAAATATATACGTTGATAAAACATGTTATAACAAAATAAATAATATTTTCATATTGTTTTGAATAAGATGAACGGTCAAACATGAACGGAAAAAGTCAACGAATGTTTATATTGTGGAACGGAGGGAGTATGTTATTTATGTAAATATATACCAAATTATGGTTCCTTCAACATACAATTACCTAATGGAAGAACTACATCAAAGGAATTATACTCTATTATATATGTCGTAGCCCATTGGAATGGATGGGACGATGCTTTGATGTTGTCATCGCTCGGATAGGTGGGATGAACGTGTGAGACATGTGGCGTCCATCAAGCGTGGTGATGGATTTAGGGCATCTCCAATGTATGGAACCACCCCCGGTTCTATAAACGGGTCCTATAAAGATTTGACATCACCTATTGTATTGATAGCAATGTATAGAACCAGGGTTGAATCTATAAACGGGCCCACTTTCCTCTCCCCCACTCTATCTCTCTCCTCCTCTCTCCATATTAAATTGCATGGGAGTAGGTTCTATGGATGGAACCTGGTCCTTTATAGATCAAAGCACACAATGTACACTACCTGGTTCTATGTCTGTATTTATTGTATGGGAGTGGCCTAGTACCTCCCATTGGAGAGGCCCTAACTACTGCGTAGAATTGTTTTTCTACCGGAAGGTCGTCATGGCAGGACAACGCACGTTTGTTTCTCAAATCCTAATTTAACCTCATTGTGAACTATGTGTGAGTACATACTGAACTATGTTGCTTGTCGTAGCCTTTGTAGAGCGCGCAAAACCGAAATTCAAAATTTGAAACTAACTATTCGTGAAATTTGGTACGAAATAATTTGATTTTGGCACAAACCAAAAGGGAAAAAATCAAGGTAAAAGTTGATGCTTGTTATGTTACCAGGGAGTATATATTAGCTTACTTTATTAACTGAGCAAAGCTCAATACGGACGCAATGCATAGATCAAGCAAATCCATCGATCGAGTCGAGCGCATGCATCATCACCGAAAGCAACCAAGGAAAAGGCGCGGCAAAGATACGCTGGATAACGTACCGATCGATGCAACTAACCGCGAACTGCCACGACGCCGCCTTTCCACAAGGCGACATGTCATCTTCCACCGTACCGGATCGGCCGCCCGAGCGCGCGCGCGATCGCAGGATCGAAGATCACGGTCCATCCGTCCGTCACATCGGCCATGGATTATCCCTGTCGTCGTGTTGGCCAGGTGGGTGTTCCGATCGTTCAGCTAGCTGTTCCTGGGCGTAAGCTGTCCCGGCCCATACACTCAGATCACTCATCGCAGTCACACGATCCAATCGCGAAAATCTGGATGGAGATCGAGCTAGGGTGCCTATCGTTCTCGATCTGCAGTGCGATGGCACCGTGCAACAACTCGTCGCTCTCGATCGCGGTGCAGTACGTCCTTCTCTGGGGACGGCGGCGAAAACCTCGGCGCGTGGCCATGCACACCGGCGGCGGCGCCATTTAAGGTTAGCGGCGAGCCGCGGCGAGCGATCGACAGTTGGGCACAGGCGCCTGATTTGGGAAAGCGAAAACGAGCGGACGCGCCGAAGCAACGTCGGCGTCCACCCCCGGCCGTGGCCGGAGCCCATCTTCCCTTTGTCCCATCCCAGCGGATAAGGCCGCGGTGATGGACCGGGCGACGCGACGGGCGACACAAAGCGGCCGGCCAGGGGCGAACGGGCTGCTGCGGGCGCCGTGCAGCGACGACGCAGGACGCGCGACCGGGCGACCGCGAAAAGCCCGCGAGCCCACGCGCGGGGGGCTTTACGCGTGCACGGAGCGCACCCGGATCGATGCCTAGAGCTAGCCCTATGCTATGCCATTCCTGGCGCGCCCACGCTAGGGTGCCGAGGTGAAGTGTCGACCCGCCACTGCCCCGGCGCGCCCGACCTCCGGCGGCGTCTCGCGTCCGCAGCCAATGAGACGGCGCCCAGCCACGGGCGCATGTGGAGTGGCGTGGCGTGGGAGGGCTGGCCTCTGCAGGGCTAGCTACAGGAAAAGCAAGCCGGCTCGATCGCCGCCGGAGAAATCAGGGAGAGGGGGGCTAGGCGCCTATGGTCGTCAAGACCCTCGCCTCGCCGGGGGTCCCCTGCGCGCGCGTATGCGTATGGGCAGGCCCCCGGCGGCCGAGAGCCACATGCACGGCTGCTGCGATCAGCTACATACGTGACGCACTGACGCCATCCGGGGCTTCACTGTCACTCGCAGGTGCCGAAGTGGTCGCTGGACCGGACCGGACCGGACCGGACCCGGACGTCGAGCGAGCCTTATCCAAACAGTACCTGCGCGGTGTTCTGTCGACGGCCCGCCGGCTGCGCGCCCCACCACACCAGGCACCACGGGCTCCTCGTCCCCCTGGCCCCTGCGGCCAAGCCGGATGCAATGCAACAGGAGATGCCCCGGTGACTTGTCAAGCAGAGCGCCGATGCGTCGCGGACACGGGGCCAGCGCAGGGCGAGGCGGCGACGGGCCCTCCCATCGACAGCGAGCAGGCGCTCCGACACAACACATGGCGCCGCACAGTCCTGGGACGTTCGTTCCTCCCTCTGCCTACTCTGCGTGACCCGACCCCGGCCTCTTTATCGCGCGCTCAACTGTCCATCTCTGGGGACGGCCGGCCGGGCCGGGCAGAACTCTTCAGAACCATCATATCCTGTGCAAGGCTGCGACGGGGCAGGCCAACGGCGGCCGGCGTCGAGCCGTTGAGCGGGCGGGTAGGGACGCCGGTCGGAACAGGCGGACACTGGCATGCCCACGACCACGAGCGCCGCTCGCTTGACACGGTTCTCGAGGACCCGGCTGGTGCGAAGCGAAAGCGATGGCGTGACGCGACGAGCAATTGGGAGACGATCATTGGATTGGGACGACCTGCCGAGCACGAGAGCACGAGGACGACGACGACGAGGAAGCTGCGGCTGATCAATTCAGTTATCCTATCCACGGTACAGCTCCACACCATAAACCATCTCGATCTTGGCATCTCGGAGCTCGTGTGGACGCCCAAGGGAATGTATCGTGCTGCGCCACAGCGCCAGGCCCAGGCTAGGGCGTCAACTCATCGGTCAGATCGAGCTTCCTAGGCTCAGAGCAAAGGACCCGTCAGCCGTCACTCCCGCACGCCTGAATGGTGAATTCGTGGTGTGCACATGCCGCGCGCAGCTATAGCTATGGCACCGGCGCCGGCGGCATATTCGTCCAGGAATCTGGGGGTGTTCGTTATGGGCAGCCGGTCCCGTTGAACAAGCAGGCGTACTGGAACCTGCCTGCAAAGGCGGAGTAGGCCGCCGTAGCATTTTGACGCCACCAATAATACTTCAGATGCCAACATGTGGCACGCGCCGCGCCACCGTACCCCCAGGATGGATGGCGAGGAGTCCCTCTAGGAATTCAGAGATTGGATGAATCGGCGTGCTTTGGTTTAGGAAAGCTCGGGCTAGCAAGAAAGAATGGCGAGTGACATCGTCGGCGTCGGCGACAGAATTCTTTGGATTCTTTTTTACGAGGAGGCATGATTGAGGCACCAGAGGTTCTTGGAGGAGATACTCTGCTTATATTGAAAGCAGTGAGTTTGGATACGTCTAAACTGGGAAACCCTGTTCACCAGACAGTACAAAAGGCTAAAATACTAAGCACATTACAGTTCCATAATATCAGAACAAGTAAAGGAGATTGGACTGTATGAGTGCATCCATAATTTCAAGGTCTGCAGAAGAGTCGACATTTTCTCCTGATCACTTGGCTTCAGCAGCATTCGCCACTTCTGCACGACATTCCAGAAAAAATCACCACCACTAGATTACCAGGAAAGGATTTTTCAATAGCTATTTTATTACGAGTTATCCATAAAACCCAAGCGAATCCTGCAAAGAAAAACAAGCCTATTCTCTTAGGGAGTTTTAGTTTAGGCAACAGAAATTCTGCTGAGTTGTCATTTCATTTTCAATCCTTATGATGTCACATTTGCATACGCGTGAAAAAAAGATTGGTTTGCACGGGAATTCCTAATTCAATTTATTCTAATTTGTAGGCGTCGGTAATGCACTGTATGTCCCAGAATAGGTCGCATTCTTCTACCCTTTCCGGGTAGTCGATGGCTATTCACAGCTACTACCTTGACACCAAAGAAGAGTTCGACTCAATTCTTTATTTCTGTCTTAGTGAATCCCGATTCGACATTAGAAGTATACTGATTCTTTCCCAATAAACGAAGACTTTTTTCTGTAAATACTGCGTATTTGAGTCCATTATCGTATGATAATACTATAGTATATCATACGCTAACCACACTTAATTTTCATGGAGATGTGTGTATTATTACACTTGCATACCCTACAAAGGCCGCGGGATGTATGGGCTGAAAAGTTAACTTGGGCCATCGCTGATATCTATGGGCCAGCAAAACCAAGGAGAAGCCGAATGCGTGTAAGAAAAAAAAGAGAAGTCAAGTCCTCTTGCCCAAAAGTCTAATGGGCTCATATTTGTCAAGCACTTCTGATTACGTTCTTTCAAAAGCTCCATGTGGTTTCATTTGGCCCAAAGTAATGGTTTTTCCGCGGAATAAAATTGAAAAGGTCTTTTAAGTTTTAACTGCCGCCCAGTCTCTCCACCGGAAAGGAAACCACAGATGCAAGGAAAAAGAATACAGTACTTTCAGCTATGGCCGTGAGATCACAGCGGAAAATTGGATATGCAAAACAAGGAAACGGGCGGGCGGCATCCTCTGTAAACTTGTTTTTATATATTGATCTCTAGATTGTTTTGTTGGCAGCACACCAGATCAGTACTAATTTATGGCGGCTATCCTGACAAACTGTTTTACGTTGAGACGAGACTCCCGCCATGAAATGGATACAAAACGGTTTTTCCACATAATCCCTTCATCATTTGTCTTGATGCCCTATTTTCAACCATGTATATATATAGGCGCCGGTGCAGCCATCTATTAGTTCCATAGCGTGAAAACGACTAGTAATAAGCGTAAAGGATTTGTATATCACCGCAACGGATACGCAAAACAAGCAGATCGGGATGGGCAGCAATCGGCATCCAATGGAACTTATGCACAATCTATTGTCTATTGTCAGGCTCTAATTTGTTGGCATTATATCCGATCGGTAATTTATTATGGCGGCTTTCATAGATAAAAGAACGTTTAACGATAAGATATCCCTGTCGTAAAAACGATACAAAATTTTTCACTGTTCCTTTTATATATAAAACGGCTACCCAGATCGAGTACAGCTGCCTACTATCAGTTACTAATATAAAAGAACAAGTTTAAGCTAGTTGCACCGTTGTACTTCCAATGTCTGAAATGGACAAATTAAGCTAGTACTCCTAATCCTAGCTAGTAATCATAGAGCACTTTGCTATCACGTCTCTATCTGCCAGTGATTTCATTTCGTTTCCCACTCTGATTAGAGCTTGGATTTTGTATTGTTGCGTTGATGAATCATTTGTCTGACTTTTTTTAGGGGAAAATGAAATTATTTTTCGGACTTACACTTTTGTGTCAGATTATTTAACCAGCTGTTTGTATATCTGTCTAAATCTCCATTAACGCACGTCACCTGTTTTAAAATGCGGGATTAGGACTTTATGTATGATCCAAACGGCTGCGTGTGGTGCAATTATTTGTAGTGTCCCACGTTTTGGGTAGAGGTTACTGTCACCGATTAGCATCCGACTTCATGCGATTTATTAAGAAAGTGGGAGTCTCTCTTCGGACGAGACCCAACCCCTGCCTGGTTTTGTCATTTGGGACAGCTTCGTCAGCTGATTCATTTGTTGGACCAAATGCGCCCAAATTCAACGTCCTTTTGCATCAGAGGCGCATTTAAAATGCCACCGATCTTGACCTCTTGGTATCGTACGAGTATCTGATGAGCAGTGGGTGAGCAAACGGTGACACGCTTGTCTCACTCCTCGGTCGTATCGTATCTGTCGCCCGTCCTGAATACGCACTACTTGCTCAGAGAGTTACAATAAGATGCAGCCGGAGCCGGTGACAATAACATTAAACCTTGCTGACATGAAATCTAGCTAGCCAGATAGGGTTTCAGATCAGCTGGTGAACATCACTAGAACACCGTATAGCTGAACTCCCTTGTGTGGTTTTGGAGCTCCAGAGTGGGAAAGCAGCTCAAGGTTGGGGCCATATTTTCCAGCTCGTGCATTGACTAATCTCGGTGATGGCTGATGGCCCACCGCGGTAGGTTGGGCTGGGAATCTCGGACCTCCGTTTTGACTTTTTACTTGAAACATTGTTGGGATCCAAAACTTGCCTAGCCAAAATGAGAATTTTTTTGGCTATCACACTTTAGCATTCAATCGAGTGACAACCTTAAATTCTTTCCCAGATTTTGACAAATTTTTTGTCATGCTCATATTTTTGCATGCCGAAGATTTGGCATGGCAAATTTTGAACTCAAATCAATCAGACCCTAAATCAAGTGAATACCTAAATTTCATTCCTTAATTTTGGTTTGCCCTAGTTTTGGCTGGCCATAATTTTGGCTTGCCATGGTTTTGACTTGGCACAAATTGGCATCCAACCAAGCAGGCTCTGAAACCCTTGGCCACATAGAAACAAAGTAGCACATAGGCTGTGTTTAGTTCCACATCAAATCACCAAACTTCCCAAAATTCTCTCTTCAAACTTCATTATCCACCTATCACATCAAATCTCTCTACTCGTGCATGGAACACTAAACGTGGGTAAATAAAAAAACTAATTACATGGTTTTGATGTACACGACGAGACGAATCTTTTGAGCCTAGTTAGGTCATGATAGGACAATGTTTACCACAAATAAACAAAAAGTGCTACAGTGTGCTACAGTATCGGATTTGACATTTTCACCAAACTTTCCCTCCCTCTTTTTGAAACTAAACACACCCATAACCTCTTGGGCACAACGTCTAGTTCCTCTCCGATTCCGGGACCCCTACGACTTCCATCAATTTTCCACGGCATCTCTGACTAGTACGGCCTGTCACTTGTGCTGTGCAATTACAATGCAAGAAGAAGATTACAGTGGTCACTGGTCAGTGTTTGGGTTTGACTCACACAAGCTTAAGCTCAGTGTGTTCTTCACAGTTCAAGAAGCATACGGAGGGCGGCAGAGAGGACAAACAGACCAGTTGAAAACGCGGATAGTTACAGGCGAAAAGTGTCGATTGACTGACGTGGTTACCGGATTGACCGTGCATCTGAGGAGCTCTGCGTCTCGGGGCACCGATCTATCGTTGCCAGCCAGTTAAATTTTCTTGGATGCCATGATCTTCAGGTAAGCAAGTGGATTTGAAAAAAATGGGCGTTTTGTGCGGCCTGAAGCCGCCTTCTGATCGCGTCCAGACGTGCAGTGGTTTGGATAGCTGGCATGGCAGCGCTATCAGCCCGGAGGCCCATCCAATCTGATCCTCGTCATCCCAATCAATGCACACGTTGCAGGCTCGCAGCGAAGTCTCGCCGTTGACTCGTTGACTTGCACCGGTGTACTGGCACTAGTACTGGAATGGGCTGGACAAACAAATTCTGCATCCGGTCAAACAAATGGCAAATGATTTGAATTTTTTACCCGGAAGAAAGCGTGGAAAGGCGCCTGTTTATGCTGTAAAGCTGATGCAACTCAGACGACATCAAACAAATGGAAAAAGTTGATGATCAGCCGTTTTCTCTGAACGCGGTGAAGATGGATAAGGCAGGCAACCATTTCTTTCTCGGCGCTGCCAGAAACTAGGACTCCATGCCTATCACACGAGCAGACGGGTAAGATAAAGCAGATATCTGCGGCGGCCTGGAGATTTTTCGTCGCAGGGCACACACATGCTGACATGCGATGGGTCTCCTGTTGCACACAACTGCGTTCCGGCACGCCTTAAATGCTGGCGTGCCGCTGACTCGCGGGCCGCGACCGCGAGGAGTGAACTGCACTTGCGTCCCGGATGGGATTGCCCCCATGATCCAGTATCTTGATATTATCGTCGTGATCTTACAATACGCTGGCTCATAATTCATCGTATAGGATAATAATATATATCGATTAACTTGTGAGAAAACGCGGCGCAGCAGTGTTCTCGCGGTGGTACACTGGTACGTACCACGTGCGTGTGGCGTCCATGTCGACCTGCCCCCGTTGAAATCCGCGATCAGAGGTCAGCACACGGCAGCCAGTCGCGCGATCTGGCACGACGGAGACGGGTTGCTTGCTCCTTGTGTCCTTGGCAAATTGGCATCGGCCGGCCTCGGTCGGCTGCGTTCTCGACTCCAGCCAGGGCAGAATCGATCGCCACCGGGAACGGGGGCACACGGACACGGACGGCGTATGTATCAGCTGCTGCTAGCGCGGCGAGAGAGACGCCTCGCTCCGCGTGTGTGCACGGCTCGCGCGGCGGCTTTGGCTTTCCCCATCGGGGAGTCGGGGACCAGCCGCGAGCGGGGGTTAAGCAGCGTCGGAGGTGCTGGAGCAACAGCGGCCAAGCAACGGGATCGCGCGACGGGGACCGCGGCCGACCGCCGACGGCGACGTTCTTGGCGTGGCGGTCTCGCTCTCTCCCAGTCTCCCTCGTGCCGCCAAAGTCGTCGAGGCTACGCGCGTGACGGGAAACGTCTCCATCGCGTGGCCGATGGCCAATGGTGTCCTGCAGAAGCTGCAGCACACATATCTCTCTGCACTCTGCACTGCCTCCAGCTCCCCATGACCCCATGCATGTTTCCATCTTGGCTGAATATTCCTGCCGCGTATCCGTCTGATCCCGTGATCCGGCGCCCCATCTATAGGATACTACTCAGAAGTAGTACCTGTACCTCTGTGCCCTGGACCACCGGAGCGAGGCTACTAGAGCTAGCCTATTGAGCATGCACGCGAGGTCGGCTCGGGCGCTCGGTCAATGCGGGCACGCATCGACGGCGACGAAACGCTGCCTGACTGACACTTGCCGCAATCGAGCCTGCGGCGATCCCTCGCGCGCGTCCTTGTCCGCCCCGGTCAGAGAGCACTGTTGCTTACACCGTGCAGTGCACCTGGCCGGTGGCCGGCCCGCCCCGCGGTCGATTTCCACGACATGCGGCGGTATACAGACATGATACAGAATTACAGATCCACACGGTAGCTCAGTTCGAGACCTCGACGTGTTGTACTTCACCCGGTCACGCAAGTAAACAAGTAAGCAAGAAGAATCACCGGGCGATGTCTCCGCCTCCGCAAAATTCGACGGGCCGCCATGACTATCGATGCCGTACAGGTCCATGAGTCCATGAGCCTGAGCAATAATTTACAGCCCCAAAAGTCTGATAAAATTCCACGGGAATACTGGTCTTCGGTTGGGCCAGAAACTAGTGGTCTGGTGAAGTGACCAAAAGCGTAATCTAGGAGATTTCTGATGCGAACAAATCGCTTGTCTCTACTTACTGACCGCTTTCCCTAAAAAAAAACTTACGGACCGCTGCCAACAGGACGAAAAACTTGCAGAGTTTATTTTCATTTCCCCAGTTATATGAATTGATCGAGTCATGTGATTCCATATTTTCATTGTTTTCTTTACGAAAATGAAGAATGGAACCGGGACTATTCAGTTGGCAAGGCTCCAAGAGGTTATGGTTGTCTGATACCATAGATTTATGGGATGTATGCAGCTCAAAGATGGAAAACAAAATGGAGGTTAGTTTTGGACTAGACTTTGCACACTCAAGTTCGATTAACGGGAAATATATACTGGGTATCATAATTTCACCAGGTTTTTAAAATGTCACCAAGTCATCAACCTGTTCTGTTGCAGGTGGCACCACCTACTTGACTAGTATTATTGATGATATGAATATGATGCCACTGGATACTCCAGAGGGAAACAGGTTGGGTCATGTCTGCTGAACTGCTACTGCAATTTGATTCAACATTCAAGTCCTAAACTAAACACATGGTCCTTTTTTGAGATAGTTTATTGGACTATCATGTATATATGGTTTTGTACAAAGTTTTCGCTAATGAAAAAATACTCAGTTCAGTTGACTTCAAGCTGGCTAATCGGACAATTAACTAATACCGACTTTATAGACACCTTAATAATTCACGATTATAAAATCAGACTAGGGACCCGTCCCACGATGTAGCAATAATTTTCATGCTCCAACGACAACGAGCTAGCAATACTCGTGCATATTTGGCATACGAACGTTGCATGCGTATTATGAGGCTTGCTACTTTGATTATTTATAACTCGAATATGATTACTCACATACGAGCGATTTGTCAGAGATATTTGGTTAAAGAAGATATTAGTAGCTAGGTTAGTTTAGTTGTATGCACGGTAAAGTTTATAGCCAGAAATACACATAGGCAGGGAAGATCATAAGCTTGCGGATATTCGGAAAAATAGATTCATAATTTTGATGGGTCCATCACTGCAGCTGTCATGTTGCTAACTGATATTGGTTCATTTAATTGATTTTCATTATATGAGGCCACATGGATTATCCATAGAAAACAAAGTTACATAAAAAATGCTGAACCTTTTCTCGAGATGTGGTTCAAGTCATAAAGTAACCACGTAGGGAATCATCTATCTAACCATAATTTCTGAGGTTTGGCATGCATCAAGTACCTACCTTGTGGACATGAAGCTGGCAAAGCCAATTAATTTACACCGACTTTCTAACAATTAACTATTCACTTAGACCATCTGCCAACAATTTTGGTTCTTAAATTATGCACAACGGGATTAAGCGAAACCCTGGACATCCTAGCATTTGGTTGTGGATGACTTGCCGCGTCGCCCCCTAGGTGTGACAATCCACCAGCGTTTTATATTATGGATCACAACGGTAATTAAGCATTTTCAGCACTTTTACCCGCTGATCCATTTATTCTTATGTTTTCTGACTGGCGTGGCACTACAAACAACATTTTCAGCCAGTAGGCCGACTTGTACGTTTTTAAACAGTAAACAAGGTTTGAGTAGGTAAGCTATGTTTTTCTCAGGTAGTAATTATTTAGGAGCGGTGCATATCTGGCATGTGAACGAACTTGCAAGTTTCAGTTTCTTCGCTACTATGGAGTAGTCTATTGCAAGGGGCACATGGCCGACATGAAAATATCTAAACGCATGGGCTATGAACCAAAATAAACCACATGCTATGAGACGACAAATGACACGGATTACTACAAAACAGAGGATGGCGATCACTTTATCTTCTGTTATTTGACAGAAACTATAAGACTCTCTTAACTAATATACTAAAATCACTTTGGGTAATGCAAAACAAAGAGGATTTTTTTGCATCCATACTGAAAAGGTCTTTGTAGGCTGCACTTTTAGCTAGGGGACCTTTAACCTTTTCCCCTCTTCTTGGATCTTATAATCCCAAAGAGATCATATGCTTTCAGTTGATTATTGTCACTTGCATTACCTAATTCAGCTTGTCAAAGCAGCCGTTGTCCCATCTGGCAATTTCCACGCCGGGAACGAGCTCAAGAAACGCGGCGCCAGCCAACCACCAGTGGGACCGATGGCGTCAGCCGTCAGGAGTCAGGACCCAATGGTCATCCAGTAGTGCAGGCGAGGATACAGCCACGTCGACATCGCGAGCGAAGACTATGTAGTATGGAGGATAGCCACACCGGCGGTGTACAATGCAACGGAAGGAGCAGTCGGCGTCGTGGTCCACGTCAACAGTGACTGGCGACTAGGCCCATGCACCTCTCCAGTTCTTCGTTTGAAACTTCCTGGGGTGGAGCCGGCTGGGGGTGATCGGATCCTACCTCCTCTGCCTATATATTGCATCCCCGGCCCGGTTGTGGTAGAACACAGCACTGTCTTCCCTGCCACATAGAAACGAGGTGTCTTGAGCACCACTAGACCATTGGCGTTCTCTGCACAGCACAGAGCAGAGCAAGAAGCTGCCAGCGATGGCTTCCACCGCGCTGCCGGAGGCCGTGGAGCCCAAGAAGAAGGGCAACGTCCGGTTCGCCTTCGCCTGCGCCATCCTCGCCTCCATGACCTCCATCCTCCTCGGATATGGTGCGAACACACACTCACCGAAGTCACTTCTCTGTTCATAGTACGGAGTACCTTTTTGTTTTGCTCTGTTTGTGCTTTTTGCATGGGCTCATCATGAGGTTTATCGCCCGGACTTTGCAGATATCGGAGTGATGAGCGGGGCGTCGCTGTACATCAAGAAGGACCTCAACATCAGCGACGTGCAGCTGGAGGTCCTCATGGGCATCCTCAACGTCTACTCCCTCGTCGGCTCCTTCGCCGCCGGGCGCACGTCCGACTGGATCGGCCGCCGCTACACCATCGTCTTCGCGGCGGTCATCTTCTTCGTGGGCGCCTTCCTCATGGGCTTCGCCGTCAACTACGGCATGCTCATGTTCGGCCGCTTCGTCGCCGGCATCGGCGTCGGCTACGCGCTCATGATCGCGCCCGTGTACACGGCCGAGGTGTCCCCGGCGTCGGCCCGCGGCTTCCTCACCTCCTTCCCGGAGGTGTTCATCAACTTCGGCATCCTCCTCGGCTACGTATCCAACTACGCCTTCTCCCGCCTGCCGCTCCGCCTCGGCTGGCGCGTCATGCTCGGCATCGGCGCGGCGCCGTCCGTCGTGCTGGCCCTCATGGTGCTCGGCATGCCCGAGTCGCCACGGTGGCTCGTCATGAAGGGCCGCCTCGCGGACGCCAAGGTCGTGCTGGGCAAGACCTCCGACACGCCGGAGGAGGCCGCGGAGCGGCTCGCCGACATCAAGGCCGCCGCCGGCATCCCCGCGGAGCTCGACGGCGACGTGGTCGCCGTGCCCAAGAAGGAGAACAGCGAGGAGGCGCGGGTGTGGAAGGAGCTCATCCTGTCTCCCTCCCCGGCCATGCGGCGCATCCTCATCTCCGGTATCGGCATCCACTTCTTCCAGCAGGCGTCCGGCATCGACGCCGTGGTGCTCTACAGCCCGCGCGTGTTCAAGAGCGCCGGCATCACCAGCGACAACCAGCTCCTGGGCACCACGTGCGCCGTGGGTGTCACCAAGACGCTCTTCATCCTGGTGGCCACGTTCCTGCTGGACAAGGTCGGGCGGCGGCCGCTGCTGCTGAGCAGCGTGGGCGGCATGGTCTTCTCCCTGGTCGGCCTCGCCACGGGGCTCACCGTGATCAGCCACTACCCGGACGCCAAGATCCCCTGGGCCATCGGCGTGGCCATCGCGTCCACCATGGCGTACGTGGCCTTCTTCTCCATCGGCCTGGGCCCCATCACGTGGGTGTACAGCTCCGAGATCTTCCCGCTGCAGGTGCGCGCGCTCGGGTGCGCGCTGGGCGTGGCCACCAACCGCGTCACCAGCGGCGTCATCTCCATGACCTTCATCTCGCTGTCCAAGGCCATCACCATCGGCGGCGCCTTCTTCCTCTACGCCGGCCTCGCCGTGCTCGCCTGGGTCTTCTTCTGCACCTTCCTCCCGGAGACCCGCGGCCAGACGCTGGAGTCGATGGGCAAGCTGTTCGGCGCCGCCGACGAGGGCGACCTCAAGCCCCGGCAGGACGGCGCCACCAAAGACAAGAAGCTCGAGATGGCCGCCACCAACAACTAACTCCAAATTACAGGACCTCGAGGGGTTCTATGGGAAAGGGCTTGTGCAGTAGGCATGGCGCTAGCTGCCATTGTTGCCATATGAGCTAATTAAGCTGCAGTAACGTGGGAAGATTCGCTGATCCGGCGCAGCTGGAGAGCGACGGCCGGCAAGCTCAGGCCAGCTCGTTGCGCTTGAAGCAATGCAACTAGCCTCTTAATATCTTCTTTTTTTTTAAGTACATGGACTGTGAATCACTCTTTGGTTTGTCCGTGAGAGATTGTGGAAAAACAACTAGTTGTTCAAGTTGCCAAGACCAATGCCAGGTTGCCAGTGGCGCCGGGTGTGTGTAGAGGTGTCAGTCACGTCTGTCCTGTACTCCTATAAACTGTGTAGCGGTAGTGTTTGCTGTTTCCTCGCTGCTGCATAGAGTCAAGCGCGAGGCTAGAAAATTGGCGGTGGTTCGAGGGAGTCAAGCAGGCCACGGAAAAGGTGTAAGGAAACAATATCCATCTATCTAAAGACTTTGTCGTTCTGCGATCATGCAGTGACTGTTTATCCTTATCAAATCGGTAACGGTTGGTTAAGGCAGCAAGTTGAGCCTAATCAACTCATTAACGGAATCTGGGATGGTTAATTAACAAAGAACTACAATCAATGTAGTAATAAACTTGGTGTATTTTGTCAAGGAGTGGATTACCATACTGAGTGGATGACCAATATAAAAGTTCACAGCCGTGTATGTGTGCGCTATATATAGCACGCGCATCGGCAGTGATAATTGCTGTGCCATGTGACGATCTTGTGGATCTTGGGGAGACGTGGATATACGATGAATGGATCTCTATCTAAACTTGTGTACCGGTTTGGCTGTGCCCTATATGGAAAAGCCCAATACTGGATTCATCATTGGTTCATGGAAAAAGTCCATCTTACCTCCCTCATCTGTAACCGATGTTTGGTTTTCCTTCCTCATTTCCAATACCGGGTACGCGACCTCCGTCAACTTTCGAAACCGGTCATTTTTCCTCCCTCGATGGTTTTGGACCCCGGTTTTGACCGTTTCGCTGCCACGTCGGTGCCACGTCGACCACTGACATGTGGGCCCCTGCTGACTCATCGCGTACGAAAGCAGAAACACCGATGCCTCGTGCCTCGCCTCCTCCTCTCCCCGTACTGCCTCGCCGCCACGCCGCCTCGTCTCCGGCACCTCCGCCGCCTCGTCCCCAACCCCCATGGCCGGGCCACAGCTCCTCCTTGCGGCGCCAGGCTCTCAAACCGCGGATCCACTCAAGCGCGGAGTCCGGGCGGCGGTGGCCGCGTCCCTCCTCACAACAACGGGTGGCTCCTCCATGCAGCGGCGGATCGGGCGGACGCGGGGCGGGCAGGTAGGCTTCGCGCGACAGCGAGCAGGCATGCGGCGACGGCGCGGATGCGGGGCGAGGCGGCAGTGGCGGACGGGCTTTACGCGGCGGCTCCTTGCGCGGCGAGCGATCGGGCCTTGCGACGACCTCTCCTCTCCCCCGCCGCCGCACGGCCTTGCGACGGCGGCCAGCGCGGGCGCGCGACAGGCCGCGGGCGAACAACGATGGGCGCGCGGGGAGGCCGGCGGGCGGCGGCACAGGCACGGCGCGGGCGGAGGCTGGGCGGCGGGAGACGTCCGAGTCGCCGGTGGTGGAGGAACCTCGAGCGTGGCCGAGCGCAGCGGAGCTGAGCGGGAGGCCAACAACAACGGCGCGGAGAGGGTGAGAGGTAGGGGAGCGGGTCGGATCGGGTCGGGGCGTCGGGCTGGTGTTTTTGTTTTGGTACGCACTGAGTCAGCAGGGCCCACATGTCAGTGGTCGACGTGGCACCGATGTGGCAGCGAAACCGTCAAAACCGGGGTCCAAAACCACCGATGGAGGAAAAATGACCGGTTTCAAAAGTTGGCGGAGGTCGCGTACCCGGTATTGGAAATGAGGGAGGGAAACCAAACATCGGTTACAGATGAGGGAGATAAGATGGACTTTTTCGTTAGTTCATTACGTACCGTGATGGAGAAGCCCAATACGAGCCAGCCCGGCCACTGCTGGCCGCAGGCTGAAGCCCACGGACCCCCGAAGGTGTACCCACCGGCCTGTCGGGTCGTGTCCCGCTGAGACCGTGTCCGCCGCCGCTTCCTTCCATCGGCGGCCGCCGGGTTACTTCCATCAGCGGCCGGCGACGTGCTAACCGCCCGGAGCCCATGGGCTTGAATCCCCGCCAGGGGCGCACGCTGCACATGCCTTGTTCAAGGCGTCGGCACGGAGCGACCACCCACCACACCTCCGCTGCGTTTGCGGTTTACGCCTGCAAATCTTTAATCCTGTTCGCACGGAGTTCTGCTCTTTGCCGATTAGTACTAGCTCTCTAAATATCTTTCCGGATTCGTGACCGAGTTGATTATATTAACTCCGATTGGCTGAGGCATAAATAAATTTTTGTATAAAAATCACCGCATGATTGGAGCAGGATGTTAGATATTGTGTCGAATATTTGTACGAGTCCGGTTACGATGGGATTTGAAGTTGTATTTAGCAGTATAGGGTAGAGTTCGTGTCAAACTCTGTAACCTGGGCCTCCTCATAAATATGAGAGGGGGGCTGCTGTTGTAACCATGATGACGACATAGCGACAGGCTCGCAGGGGGGAGGCGGCACGTTGCCGGGGCCCCGAAGCGACAGGTGTTGCGGTTGGGGAGGAGCGCCCGTAGTCAATGCCCCGGGGATGTAGGCACATGGCCGAACCTCGTTAACAAAGATCGTGTCTCCGATGTCGTCTGTGATCTTGCAAGTTCGTCTCGGTAGATTCAATCGACGCTTCCGCTGGAGGAGATTAGCGGGCTGCTCATCGCTGCGTGGGCTAATTTTCTAACAATTGGTATCAAGAGCTTTGGTTGGATTGGATCTAGAGGCTGTGCGAAGATCACCTGGAGATTCGAGGATCATGCGTCCACAAGGCGTCGTTGCAATGTATGATGAATGTGTTGCGGATGCGGCGCAAGGTGGAGCAGGGCTAATGTGAGTATCAGTTGTGGCTAGGTTTTCTAGTCAGATATCATCGCGAAGAACAGTGCTGCAATAATCCAGTTACCGGTGAAGTCGCCGACTACACGGTGGGCTCAGGACTGAACGGGCGTGGAGTCTAGTACAGACTCGACATGCAGCGCGGCAGGGCTCTCCAAATCCGAAGTCCAGGTTGTTTACGTTGAACTTGGATGTGGATTTAGGAAGCTGCGGAGGCACTGCTTGGGATGTCGTGGTGTTGGCTGCTGCCTCAGGTGATGGAGGCGTGGTGCAGGAGGCACACCTAAAAGCTAGCAACTTATCGTCTACAAATTTGGTGCAAATCACGGCAACGGGAAAGAGGAAAGGAAAAAGGAAACAAAGGTTGGTGGGTTTCGTTACAAACCTAGGCAACAATGTTTTTTTTTCTCGATTATTTCTTCTTTTGTGGCAGTGATTACACATGGTGGTCCGTGAGCTCGGAACAGTAGGAGGTGATTAGAGAGAAGGATTTGTGCATAGAAAAATTCAACGATGACATGGAGTTTAGTGATGAACTCGGATAGACAGTCCACAACGAGAGCAGACAGTCTGGTGATCGGCGAGCCACGTCGATCAGATCAGTTTATAGCGACAAGGTGTACCGTGTGCGAGTGTAGCTGGGTTGTGCGCACAACGGAGCTACAGGGCACTGCAGGGCGTTGCTGAAGCTGATGAAAATTGCAACAGGCGAAGGAGGAGAGACGGTGGTCGACGGACCAGACCTCAGGCCGGTGTTGCGGGCTCGTTGGCAACGAGCGGAGGCTATCGACAGTGTTTAGTTGTGGCGCGCAAGGCAACTGATAGGAGTTCGATAGCGGATCAGTGGGTGCTCAGGAGCGGCGGAGTCAAGTGGCAGGCAGGCATGGTCGAGGTGTGGAGCAGTTCACTGGTGGGCCGAACAGTTCGCGGGGCACAAGGCGGACAATTCAAGATGGCTGGCGGAGAGTTCACTTGGAGGGTCAACATACCGTGGTGCACGGCGGAGAGACTGGCGGCGACAGGCTAGTCAGACCGCAGGGCAGAGACAATGACGGGATCAGCGACGACGACATAGGAGCGTGACGGCTGATGGGTTGTTCTTCTCTGTGGCGTGGCGACACGCGGCGTGAGCTCAGTATGCAGGTTTGCATGGGATGAGCTTGTGTGCTTCCAAATCATCAAGGGCGTGAATCGATTCGAGTTGCACGTGCGGGGTTCTGAAGCATGAATCGAAGGGCGCGGAGAAGCTTCAAGGGCTGAACTGGAAGGAAGTATAGACTGCGGATGTCTGTACTTGCAAATGGAGTAATCTGGTTGGTCAGGGCTGCAGGAAACTACGGTGTAAGACGTCAGGCGTAGTATGGCAGCGGAAATGAAGAGCAAGGCTGATGTGGCAAATTCCAATATTTGACTCGGATAGCGACAGTGAGGTTCTCAGTATCATATGATGATAGGAAGAGAAGAGTGCACAGTTGCAGGTGGAGTCATGGAGATTGGAATTGCAGGGATAGCAGTGTTTCTTCGGGCGGTGAGTTTGAGAAGTCAAGCTCGTCGGGCATCTCGTGTTGAGCGGCAAAGACAACAACTCAAGTCTGGTGTACATGGAGGTTCGCACAAGACGGCTTCGAGATGGCGGAATATTCGCCAAGGTGGAGTTTGTTAGATATTGTGTCGAATATTTGTACGAGTCCGGTTACGATGGGACTTGGAGTTGTATTTAGCAGTATAGGGTAGAGTTCGTGTCAAACTCTGTAACCTGGGCCTCCTCATAAATATGAGAGGGGGGCTGCTGTTGTAACCATGATGACGACATAGCGACAGGCTCGCAGGGGGGAGGCGGCACGTTGCCGGGGCCCCGAAGCGACAGGTGTTGCGGTTGGGGAGGAGCGCCCGTAGTCAATGCCCCGGGGATGTAGGCACATGGCCGAACCTCGTTAACAAAGATCGTGTCTCCGATGTCGTCTGTGATCTTGCAAGTTCGTCTCGGTAGATTCAATCGACGCTTCCGCTGGAGGAGATTAGTGGGCAGCTCATCGCTGCGTGGGCTAATTTTCTAACAATCACCTCCTTGTTAGAGTGGCGCAGCGGAATTCGGCCCGGCCCGCTATACCCACGAGCCGGCGCCCCATCAAACCCAGGTCCACCGGAGCCACAACCAACCAAGGCCCAGGCCTAACTCAACCCAAAAGACTAGTCTGATAGGTGAGGACTGCCCCCGCCGTATATGTCGTGCTCCACCCCCATCAATTACCGATGTGGGACTAAACCTAACAATCTCTCCCATCACACATCGGGCCCAACTCTTCCATCACATACAACCCATGTGATCTCCCGGAAGACGTTATCCCAGGCCCCGAGTCCAACTCTCCAGTCACAACACCCGTATGACCCTCCGGGGACGTTCACGGGCTCCCCCGTCACCATGTGACCTCTGAGATTTTCCAGGTTTCCCGACCTTCGGCTCTGATACCACTTGTTAGAGTGGTGCAGCGGAATCCGGCCCGGCCCGCTATACACACGAGCCGGCGCCCCATCAAGCCCAGGTCCACCGGAGCCACAACCAACCAAGGTCCAGGCCTAACTCAACCCAAAAGACTAGTCTGATAGGTGAGGACTGCCCCCGCCTTATATGTCGTGCTCCACCCCCATCAATTTCCAATGTGGGACTAAACCTAACATAGGACAAAGTCATTTCTTTATTAGATCAAGAAATATCAGATAGATACACCTACAAATACAGATGGCCTTATCCTTTGCCTTGCTTTGACCTTTGACTCCCTCGGTGGATCCTCCAAACACAAGATCCATCGACAGCGATTTCTAGGATGGGCACGGCTACTAGGCACTCATTGGACTGTTTTTAAATTATGTGGTTTAGAATTAATTATTTTAAAACTAATCAAGTTATTTTAACATAGTATATTTTAAAAAGCTGAGTGGTACCTCGTGCCATTCTTGTTAAATTTCTTAAAAATCAGGGCGTACATATGTTGGAACATGTACATATGTGTATACTGTTGAAGAATTAAGCAATTGCACCATTAAATTCCAAACTAACATGAAAACAACAAAACCTATCATGCAAATCTCTAACATACTAGTGATAATTAAGCGCATCATTACGATATCAGAAAACATGATAAAAGAACATATTACTTTACATACTTAGCAGGCGCAGCCGTGATGATGAAAGTTGTCGGGGCGATGATAATATTGCGGTCGGGGCAAAACAACCGGCATCGTAGACGACAGACTAGACTTTTGCAGCGCGGAACCGAGACGGAAGACTAGCCTTAGCGAAGATCTCGAGCGGTATCTCAAAGCGCTTCCTAAAAACCTTATTTGCCCTCTCCCGGTGCAAGACCGCTTTCCAGTTCACCGATGCACGCCACGGAAGACTAGCCTTAGCGAAGATCTCGAGCAGTAGCTCAAAGCGCTTCCTAAAAATCTTATTTGCCCTCTTCCGGTGCAGGATCGCTTTCCCGTTCACCATTGCACGCCGGTGCTCGGAACGGAGTAGACTACGTAGGCAGCGCAACAGCAAGAAATAGGCAAGTTCTAACTTGAATGAACTTCCTTGAAGGTTCCCAAGGCCCATCGTATATATAGTTTGTGGTGTGTTTTTTTTATAAAGAGTTGGTCCGTATTTATGTGAAGAAAAACTCCCACATTTTCGTCTATTAGTAATACGATATTATTTCAACACAAATAGAATTCTAAGATTTATTAAAAAATATTTATATGGACCATCCCATTTATCTATCATATACCAGACATGAAAATATAAAAAATTAATGTGCGGTCTTCTTCTGCTGTATAAGTATGACTTGTAAACAAACTTATGTGTATGTTCATGCGCACTCTGACATGCACATTTTTTTTTTGAGATTAACTGACATGCACAATTGACTACCTATATGCATCTCCCATGGTTAAAGAGCCAGCGAGGGCCCATCCCAGAGCCCACGCAATCCGATCCTCCATCATTAGACCCTCTATCTGAGTCACTCTCAGCTTATATATGCATATGCAGCCATACAACAACACTGCACTAAACACTGAACCATAAAACTTCAAGTGTTACTACACCATGGCTTCTGCTGCGCTCCCGGAGGCCGTCGTGTCCAAGAAGAATAGCAATGTCAAGTACGCTTTTACCTGTGCCATCCTCGCCTCCATGGCATCCATCATCCTCGGTTATGGTAACCACCATAATTTTCTCAACTCGTCATAACTTGTCAGACACACCGGCCATTCATTTACCTCGCAAGAGTTTTTGCACACAAAGTGACAAAGAATTAACGCTGCAGACATTGGGGTGATGAGCGGAGCGTCGTTGTACATCAAGAAGGACCTCAAGATCACGGACGTGCAGCTGGAGATCTTGGTGGGCATCATGAACCTCTACTCGCTCATAGGAGCCTTAGCGGCCGGCCGAACGTCCGATTGGATCGGCCGCCGCTTCACAGTCGTCTTCGCCGCAGCCATCTTCTTCGTCGGCGCTCTGCTCATGGGCTTCGCGGTCAACTACCCCATGCTCATGGCGGGCCGCTTCGTGGCCGGTGTCGGGGTGGGCTACGCGATCATGATCGCGCCCGTGTACACCGCCGAGATCTCGCCGGCGGCGTCCCGCGGCCTCCTGACCTCCTTCCCGGACTTCTTCATCAACCTGGGCATCCTCCTCGGCTACGTCTCCAACTACGCGTTCGCGCGCCTCCCGCTCTACCTCGGCTGGCGCGTCATGCTCGGCATCGGCGCGGCGCCGTCCGTGCTCCTCGCGCTCATGGTGTTCGTCATGCCGGAGTCGCCCCGGTGGCTCGTCAAGAAGGGCCGCCTCGCGGACGCCAGGGCTGTGCTGGAGAAGACCTCCGACACGCCGGAGGAGGCCGCGGAGCGCCTGGCCGACATCAAGGCGGCGGCGGGCATCCCCAAGGACCTCGACGGCGACGTGGTCACCGTGCTCAAGGAACGACACGGCGAGACGCAGGTGTGGAAGGAGCTCATCCTATCCCCCACCCCCGCCATGCGGCGCATACTGCTCTCGGCGCTCGGCATCCACTTCTTCCAGCAGGCGTCCGGCAGCGACTGCGTCGTTCTCTACAGCCCGCGCGTGTTCAAGAGCGCCGGCAGCACCGGCGACAACCAGCTCCTGGGCACCACCTGCGCCGTGGGGGTCAGCAAGACGCTCTTCATCCTGGTGGCCACGTTCCTGCTCGACCGCGTCGGCCGGCGGCCTCTGCTGCTGTGCAGCGCGGGCGGGATGATGGTCTCGCTCGTCGGGCTCGGGACGGGGCTCACCGTGGTGGGCCACCACCCCGACGAAAAGATCACCTGGGCCGTGGCCCTGTGCATCGCGTCCACCTTGGCCTACGTCGCCTTCTTCTCCGTCGGGCTCGGCCCCATAACGGGCGTGTACACCTCGGAGATCTTCCCGCTGCAGGTGCGCGCGCTGGGCTTCGCCGTCGGCGTGGCGTGCAACCGCCTTACCAGCGGCGTGATCTCCATGACGTTCCTGTCGCTGTCAAAGGCCATCACCATCGGCGGCAGCTTCTTGCTGTACGCTGGAGTCGCGGCGCTTGGGTGGGTGTTCTTCTTCGTCTACCTCCCAGAGACACGGGGACGGACACTGGAGGAGATGGGAAAGCTGTTCGGCATGGCAGACACGGGCATGGCGGGAGCAGAAGGCACCCGCGGGGAGGAGAAGGAAGTGGTACAAACGGCCACAAACTAGATGGAAATCAACAAACAGCTGCCAACCTGCCACTGCATCGCTGTCATAACCCACCTGATCTGTATCTCCTAAACTTATATGAGGTGCTTCTGCTCATGAGATGATGACGGCGACGGCGAGGTGGTAGCCAAAGACTCTGGCGCACGAATCACTTTTTTCTTTCTTTGTAGCTTTGATTTGCCCGCCCGTAAGCGTGCGGTGGTGTAAAAGATGTGCCCCGATGTTCTTTGCAAATTCCAGCTGCCAAGCCATCTGAAGAATTGATGTCGCATCTCAAGCTGTTCTACTCATTGCGGTCATGATATACACGTTATTTCAAAACTCAAGGGGTCATGAGTTAACACAAAAAATAAGAAACTATGTATAATACTTAAATACTAAAAAATAATACATAGTAGTAACATATATGAGTCTTTAACTATATATCTAGGCGTGTTGAAAGCTTGTCCGAAGGCAGGAACTGACTACATTCCAAGCACTTTTTGAATGTTGAAGCACTGAGATTATTTCAAGCGAATGTCTAACTCCTTCGGTCCTTCAGTTACAAACTAAACAGTTTCAGAATGTGTACAAAAACATGGTTACAGCTTGCAAGGCAGGATACTTTCTGTTCTTCTGGCCTGGCATGGTCCATTGTAATGCAGAGTTGCGGTACATGGTTATCTACTGACGACCTACCATGCCATGTGAGCAACTTGACAGTTGACACTACCATTGTTTTTTATTTACCTTTTTTTGCGACACTATACTATTGTTTCTGTTTATTTAATTTGAAGGCAATTCCAAGATCAAGGATAAGGAGGGGTTGCATACTATGATCAGACCTTAACCAAACAGAATACTAAGCCTTAGTGATTTATGAAACCTCTTGTTCTTACAAAGTCAGCCTTAAATATATTATATGCAGCGACAGAAATCGTTATTGTTTATTGAGAGAATATATGCATGCAACCCAACTCAATTTTGCAGGCTATGTCTTCGATGGTCTCTGACCACTGCCCATTGTTACTTGTCGGACAGGCAACAGTGTCTCGATGCAAAGGATTCGGCTTTGAGAGCTTGGCCAAGATTGATGGCTCCAGGGATGTGGTTCTGGAGGCCTGGCAACAGCCTCTCACAATCTGGAATCCATTTCTGTGGATGCACACCAAGATGCAGAGAACAGCTAAAAGGCTTAAGCAATGGGCCAAGAGCAAGATAGGAAAAAACAAGCATTTGTTGACTGCAGCAAAACAACTCATCTGGATCCTAGATGTGGTAGGGGAGCATAGAGCATTAAGCCAAATGGAAATCCAGTTCAAAAGAGATCTCAAAGCAAGATACTTAGGAATGGCAGCAGTAGAGAAATTGAGAATGAAACAACGGTCTAGATGGAACATGATCAGCGCAACTGAATGCTATGCTCACTTCCATTCCTGTCTACCATCTGACAGCTTTCTCTCTGAAAAAATGGACCATAAAAAAGATAGATAAAATAAGAAGGGGGTTCTTATGGAACGGAGCAGCTGAGGCAAATGGAGACATTGTTTAGTAAAATGGGCTAAAGTTAAAAGGCCAAAGAAATTTGGAGGTCTTGGCGTTTTGGATCTTGATCTCTTCAGCAGGGCACTGAGACTTCGTTGGGCTCTGGTCAGAGCCTGATACCTCCCATGTTTAATGATTAGTTGTTCATCTACAACTAATGTAAGAGTTTTTCTAGTTTCTTATGTACTTAAATGCTTTGAAAACTTGGCATACTTCCCCTACTTAAACGATATGGCAGCGCTCCCGCTAGTTCTTAAAAAATGAATATTTTAGAATTGCACCCACATTGACTATGATATAGTGATATATTGTAAGGGGAAGCATAGATAATCTTTTTTGGTTCTTTAAAGTTCGTCATCTCTGCGTATTCATGAACGGACATACAAAAACTACAGCAGCTTCCACAAATTACAGGAGGCCGAGGACACTTTTTATATTGCGCCATAAACCATAACTCGGACAGACAAGTATGCGTTGCATACATCAAAACCAAACAGCAGGTTCCTACATCCAGAAGGCCACAGGAGAAAATGACGGAAAATGCTTCGACACTCGATAGGAGTTGGTGCTGCGGCCGAAGGTTTGCAGCTCTCCCTTATGACTGTACTTGAGGCGGAACATGGTGATATGGAGCACGCAACCATCACAGTCACCAAAGGCGTCCTCAAACTCAAGTCCCTCACGCACCACACACTCCACAATGCAAAATCTGGCACCACCCATGTACGTCAGAGTAGGCCGATGAGCCACCTTGTCTTGGCTCCACAGTTTGTCCTTGACCATCTTCCAATCCGGCCGCGTTTCACTTGTGCTGCTGTGGGAGACGACTTGGCAGGAGCAAATGCCGCCATCTCTGTGAAGCCCAACCCATGCATCCAGCTCACTGTCAAAGTAGCCTTGGCCTTTAAAAGGCAATGCCCATTCCCCATGGCATCTCCATTCAAGGTGTCTGGTGTCAAAGGAGAAGGTCCGATCGCCTTGCATTCTGTGGGCAGACATGAAGATGGTGTGTCCATCCGGGTGCATGGCGTAGGAGACGATTGCTTCGTCTGTC
This sequence comes from Echinochloa phyllopogon, assembly GCA_033239725.1. Classification (NCBI taxonomy): domain Eukaryota; kingdom Viridiplantae; phylum Streptophyta; class Magnoliopsida; order Poales; family Poaceae; genus Echinochloa; species Echinochloa phyllopogon. The sequence continues at coordinate 51,919,513 of BTCW01000002.1, forward strand.
CTGAATGGTGGTGGGGAAGGCACGCTTTGCCATGACCAGTTCAAAGCTGGGCTTGATAGGCACAGACCCTTGGCGCCGGCTGTGGACATCACCTCAAAGGAATGCTGCCTTCCCGTAAAGTAGTATGCGAACGCATACATCGTATTGGCGGCAGCCATAAAGATGTTAACGCCGCCGAGCAGTGGATCCGGGAGGCAAGGGCCGGTGGTCAGCCCCGCCGTCTCCGTGTCATAGACGAGGGTCGCGCAGTGTTGGTTGCTCGCAGCGAATATGTTGCTTCCCAGGGCCACGAAGCTCATGGGACGCCGGGGCACAGGTGCCACTAGCCGGAGGACAGGGGGCTCCCCGAGGTGAGGGTTGTCAGCATCAATCTTATGGATTGTGAATCCCTTGGCCCAATCATCCAGCACCAGATAGAGATGCTTCTGCTTTTGCAGTCTCTTGCCTATCCCCTGCCCCTGGCCCTGCTCCTGCCGCCGCTTGGACATTTCCCCCTCGGACAGGTTTGTGCTGCTCCTCCGATTTGGCGGGGATATCTCCAGCAAGGAAGATCTGAAATAGGTTCAGTTCGCAATCGATCTGACTGTGATCTAATCTGCCAAAATACAGCGAGAGCAACTTAGGATTTATTTATGGAGGCTCAGCATGCCTGCGCCAGGGCTCTACCTACTCCTAGTTGTAATCGAATTCGGAAACCATCCAAGTTCGCAGTTCGGGTCACATACCTCCGCCGAATCCGAGCGTTCGGAATGCGGTGTGCCTTGGGCCCTTAAAGCCGACGCCTCGAATGGGCCAGCAAGTATGCCTTGGGAGAGGGAGCGAGGGAGAGCGATGGCGTGCTGGGAGAGGGAGCGGTGGAGAGAGGGATGGAGCCAGGAAGGGGAAGGTGATGGCGTGCTGGTGACAACCCCACCCCTACCCTACCCCCCAGGCCGCTAGAACGTTCTAGCGGCCTGGGGGGTAGGGTAGGGGTGGGGTTGTCACCAGCACGCCATCACCTTCCCCTTCCTGGCTCCATCCCTCTCTCCACCGCTCCCTCTCCCAGCACGCCATCGCTCTCCCTCGCTCCCTCTCCCAAGGCATACTTGCTGGCCCATTCGAGGCGTCGGCTTTAAGGGCCCAAGGCACACCGCATTCCAGCACCTATTGAATTGAACTCGTTCCTAAAATCTCCTCAAAAAAAAAAACTCGTTCCTAAAAAAAACTCTCCTTTTTTGTTCCCCATGGAAATATAGGTAATGCTAAAATCGAATGCCATTACATGAGCTCCTTTTCAGTTGTCATCGATTGCGTTAGGGGTAACAAGCACTTCCCAAGCGTAGTAGAATTGTGGAACAAAAACAAATGGATTTTACAAAGTACGCGACGGCGATACCCAGTCAACACTGGAACTAATCTAGTTATACCGATCATAGCACGCTTTCACACACGGAACAAGGATCAGCCAGAAGGAGATTTTGTACAAGCCAAGCACCAGAACCTCCGATTGGACCTTGCTATCAGCGGTTACCCTCCTGCAGCGCCACCTGATAGTCTGATCTTATCTTGCAGTAAATTTTCAGTTCAGCTCCGCTGTATCAGGTGCAGTGGCGCGGCAGCTGTTTCTTGATCTCTGTCCAGTTTACCAGGCATTTCCACCGCCTTCTCCTCCCCGGATGCATCTTCTACTGCCGCCATGCCGAACAGCTTGCTCATCTCCTCTAGCGTCCGGCCGCTAGTCTCAGGGATGTAGCCGAAGAAGAACACCCACGCGAGCGCCGCCATTCCGGCGTAGAGGAAGAAGCTGCCGCCGATGGTGATGGCCTTCGACAGGGACAGGAACGTCATGGACACCAACGAGCTGGTCACGCGGTTGCACGCCACGGCGACCGCGAAGCCCAGCGCGCGTACCCGCAGCGGGAAGACCTCCGAGGTGTAGACGCTGGGTATGCAGCCGAGGCCGATCGAGAAGGACGAGACGTACACCAAGATGGACGCGATGCACACGGAGACGGCCCACGGGACCTTCGCGCCAGGGTGATGCCCCACGACGGTGAGCCCCGTCCCGAGCCCGATGAGCGAGATCACCATCCCGCCCGTGCTCGCCAGCAGCAGCGGCCGCCGGCCGGCGCGGTCGAGCAGGAACGTGGCCACCAGGATGAAGAGCGTCTTGGTGACCCCCACGGCGCAGCTGGTGCCCAGGAGCTGGTTGTCGCCGGTGATGCCGGCGCTCCTGAACACGCTCGGGCTGTACAGGACGACGGAGTCGATGCCGGAAGCCTGCTGGAAGAAGTGGACGCCGAGCGCCGAGAGCAGAACGCGCCGCATGGCGGGGGTTGGGGACAAGACGAACTCCTTCCACACCTGCGTCTCCGCGCTCTTGGGCACGGTGACCACGCCGGCGTCGTGGTCCTTTAGGATCCCCGCCGCCTCCTCGATGTCAGCCAGGCGCTCTGCGGCCTCCTCCGGCGTGTCAGAGGTCTTCTCCAGCAGCGCTCTGGCTTCCGCCAGGCGGCCCTTCATGACGAGCCACCGCGGCGACTCCGGCATGACGAGCACCATGAGCCCGAGCAGCGCGGACGGCACGGCGCCGACGCCGAGCATGGCGCGCCAGCCGAGGTGGAGCGGGAGGCGGGCGAATGCGTAGTTGGACACGTAGCCCAGGAGGATGCCCAAGTTGGTGAAGAGGTCCGGGAAGGACGTTAGCAGGCCGCGGGCGGCGGCCGGCGACATCTCCGCCGTGTACACGGGTGCGATCATGGTGGCGTAGCCCACCCCGAGGCCCGCGACGAAGCGGCCGGCCATGAGCATGGCGTAGTTGGGCGCGAAGCCCATGAGCAGCGAGCCCACGAGGAAGATGGCGGCGGCGAAGCCCATGGTGAGGCGGCGGCCGATCCAGTCGGAGGTCCGCCCGGCCGCGAAGGATCCGATGAGCGAGTAGAGGTGGAGGATGCCCACGAGGATCTCCAGCTGCACGTCCGTGATCTTGAGGTCCTTCTTGATGTACAATGATGCGCCGCTCATCACCCCGAGGTCTGCGGATCGGAGCTAATCAGTGTAGAAAACGAAATAACAGTGTGAGTAGTGGCATGTCTAACAAAGTGGGTACCATAGCCGAGGATGACGGACGCCATGGAGGCAAGGAATGCACAGGTGAAGGCGTACTTGGCACTGTTCTTCGTCTTTATTGGCTCGACGGCCTCCGGGAGTGCCGCAGAAGCCATCCTTTATGAATTGTAATGTCGACGTTTCAGGGTCTAGACTTTGTGAAGTGTGTGGGGTGCAGAAGATGCTATATAGTCATATAGGCAGAGAGGAATGACCTGATAAAATGATCGATCGCATTGGCTCTCTCGAGTCTCGACCTCCTCCAGCCATTGCGTAACCAATGCCAATGCTGTGAGGTTTTTTTATCTGTGATTTTGTTTAGCTGTTAGGTTTAACTTTTTTAAACGATAGTTACGAGTAGATCTTAAGCTGTATACTACCAGTCCAGTCCTATCCACAAGCATATTATTAGCATACCCTTTCCGATTAAACCTCCTACATGCAAGCTTTGACTAATACACATGTTTATCCGATCCCAAAGGATATCCCCGGAGTTTACCTTTCACGTACGAATTCAAATCATATTCCACCGCCCCTTCAAAGTTCAAATGCATACTGAGTGCTAGAAAAAAAAACATAAGAACTAAAAACATAAATAACACTACTAGTTCACGTTCTTCGCTACTACATACACCTTCCAATATTCCTTTGATTCTTTAATTTTGTGACGAGTTCGACTATGGCATGCATGTCGTGTATTGGTTGAGAACTTAATTTGTTTTTTATTAAATACAGTTCAGACACAGGGACGTCATCTATCACTGAAAAAATAATATCAGTTAATTCTCAAAATAAATCTAGGAAAGTATAACCATGCTGAGTCAAGTACTCGAACCTAGCTAGATGAAAATGTTTCTACCACAGAGAACCTTACCAACTGACCTATGATCAGTTCCGACCTTCTATCCTATTTGATCTTCTACCATCACATTTGATTTTATGTAACGCATCATCTTGGATCCATCACAGAAATTTCATAAGAGAAAGCCATCCGAGAAAGTGACATAATTTGCTAAACGAAAATTGACAACTCCGAAGTTATAATCAGTATCCCAGTCCCTTAATATAAATGGTTAAAAAAAACTGACAAGATTTTAGTCAGTCGACACCAAAAGATTTTTTTTGCGGGCAGATACACCAAAAAGATTACGGAACAAGAGCATGGCAACTTTTTTTTTCATGGCAAGATCAGTTAAAAGGAATTCCGGGTGTGGTATTTCATATTTTGCACACGGACTCACACAAGATACGGAAGTCACTTCATGCCCCCTTCAGTTGTTCCTGATTGCATTTTGGGTTCACCTAATCACCTGGCTTGTAGAACAAACAAACGGCTTTGTAACTTGCAAAGCACACGCGACGCGGACACCAATAATTCACACACCGCACACCCTCACACACAAGTACACGACGAACAGGACAAACAAAAGGGCGGAAGAAAATCGAAGTCACCACGCGCCAGTCTCTTGGATTGGACCTCGTCGTCACTGTCCCTGCATCGCCTCCACGGCGCCACCGAGAGGCGAATTTCACCACGCTAGTTCATCTCTCTGCCATGCTTTGTGAACACAATTAATGGCGCCAAGGCACCATGCTGTCTCTTGATTTGCATCTAGTTCGTGCGCATTTCCACCACCTTCTCCTTGCCAGTGGCGTTCTCTGCTTCAGCCACGTCCGTGTCTTCCATGCCGAACAGCTTACCCATCTCCTCCAGCGTCCGGCCGCGCGTCTCCGGGAGGTAGGTGAAGAAGAACACCCACGCGAGCACGGCGATGCCGGAGTAGAGGAAGAAGCTGCCGCCGATGGTGATGGCCTTGGACAGCGACAGGAACGTCATGGAGATCACGCCGCTGGTGACGCGGTTGCTCGCCACGCCGACCGCGAACCCCAGCGCGCGCACCCGCAGCGGGAAGATCTCCGAGGTGTACACCGACGTCATGGGCCCGAGCCCGATCGAGAAGAAGGACACGTAGGCGAGGATGGACAGGATGCACAGCGCCACGGCCCACGGGATCTTGCCCTCCGGGTGGTGCCCCACGACGGTGAGCCCCGTCCCGAGCCCGATGAGCGAGACCACCATCCCGCCCGTGCTCGTCAGCAGCAGCGGCCGCCGGCCGGCGCGGTCGAGCAGGAACGTGGCCACCAGGATGAAGAGCGTCTTGGTGACGCCCACGGCGCAAGTGGTGCCCAGGAGCTGGTTGTCGCCGGTGATGCCGGCGCTCTTGAACACGCGCGGGCTGTACAGGACGACGGAGTCGATTCCGGAAGCCTGCTGGAAGAAGTGGAGGCCGACGGCGGAGAGGAGGATGCGGCGGACGGCCGGGGTTGGGGATAGGATGAGCTCCTTCCACACCTGCGTCTCGCCGCTTCGTTCCTTGGGCACGGTGACCACGTCGCCGTCGAGGTCCTTAGGGATGCCCGCCGCCGCCTTGATGTCGGCCAGGCGCTCCGCGGCCTCCTCCGGCGTGTCGGAGGTCTTCTCCAGCACGGCCCTGGCGTCCGCGAGGCGGCCCTTCATGACGAGCCACCGCGGCGACTCCGGCATGCCGAACACCATGAGGGCGAGCAGCGCGGACGGCGCGGCGCCGATGCCGAGCATGACGCGCCAGCTGAGGTGGAGCGGGAGGCGCGCGAACGCGTAGTTGGAGACGTAGCCCAGGAGGATGCCGATGTTGATGAACACCTCGGGGAAGGACGTGAGGAAGCCGCGGGCTGCCGCCGGCGAGATCTCGGCGGTGTACACGGGCGCGATCATGATCGCGTACCCGACACCTACGCCGGCCACGAAGCGGCCCGCCATGAGCATGGCGTAGTTGACGGCGAAGCCCATGAGCAGCGCGCCTGCGAAGAAGATGGCGGCGGCGAAGACCACGGTGAAGCGCCGGCCGATCCAGTCGGACGTCCTGCCGGCAGCGAAGGAGCCGATGAGCGAGTAGACGTTGAGGATGCCCATGAGGATCTCCAGCTGGACGTCGGTGATCTTCAGGTCCTTCTTGATGTACAGCGCCGCTCCGCTCATCACGCCGATGTCTGCAGAGTTATTAATAGAGTATACAAGCTAGCATCACCTACAAACTCTTGGAACACAAAAATGGGAGATTTCTTTCGACAAGAACGAAAGGTATGGTTACCGTAGCCGAGGATGATGGAGGCCATGGACGCGAGGATGGCGCAGAAGGAGGCATACTTGACGTTGCTCTTCTTCCTTGGCTCGACGGCCTCTTCGAGCTTGTCGGAAGCCATCGTTAACGGCTAGCTACTTCTTGGATCTCTGATTAGAGAGGTGAAGAGCTGAGTGTCTAGTGTTTGCTGAAGTGGTGTGTTGAAGGAGCTGGATATATATAAACAAGAGTCGGTCTCAAACAAAATGTATACGGAGTGTTCATTTGGGCCCCCTTCTAGTCAATGGTGACGTGGCTTTGGACCGTGACGAAAAGGCAGCTTGGCAGCTCCTTCCTCGGTCGCAGCAGTGACACTGCAGCAGTCTTGCTCGTTGGTCTGTTGCGCCCATGAGTCCATGACTCCTGCTCATGCAAAGCGACCTGGATGTGGATGGGACCGATCATTTAGCCGGAAACTTGGACACATGGTGTCGGGGACCGACCCAGGGGTCCCCTAACCATCGGGGTAATCACCCTCAAAAAACGTTAACCACAGAAGGGCCGAATCACCAGCAGCCCGAAAGGGCCACTAAGGCAACGCGGCCCGCCACAACTTACGGCCCAAATATAGCCGTCCGAGCTCGCCTGACAAGGGGACCCAAGTGGCGACCTCCATCTCCGCCTCGCTCGAGGGCCGCGTGCCCCCTCGAGCAGGCAAGACAACTCCGCCTCGCTCGAGGGCCGCGTACCCCCTCAAGCAGGCAAACCGACCCCGCCTCGCTCAAGGGCACCCCTCTACTCAACGCGGCGCGCCCCGGCGCCCCGCCCGACAACGGCATTTAATGCCCGCCCCATCAGGCGGGCGCCAAAGTCAAAAGGCGATCTCTCCCCACGCCGCGCCGCTGACACCACAGAGCTCGCTGTTCCACCTGCTCTGATCACTATGCGTCCTCACCGCCGCTGTGCGGACGTATGCGGCACTGCGCAAGGCCCTGTGCGGACTTGCAGGCATCATTCCGCACCACTATTCCACCCACTCCCGTCCTTTTCCCCCGGGTACCGCCCTCGAATGGGCGTGAAGAACCCTCGAATGAATATATGAGCAGCAACCGAGTACGGACTCCGATCAGGCGCGGCCCGGTGATGACGAACGCCGGGTCAAATCCATCAACTCTCGGCCATTCCCCGGTAAGCCGGGCACGCCGCGCACTGTGGTCGACAACAACCACCATGCCGACCCCTGTGCCGCCAACTCCCGTCCTTCCCCACCTGCCACGCCCTCGAATCAACCAGCGGCGGGCAGTTGGGCACGGATTACGGCAATGACACCCCTCGAAACCACTCCAGGACAAGCACAGGGACAGCCACGACGCCCGCAGAAGCCGGAGCTCGCCATAAATCCCCTGCCAGGGTCAAGGACGATCGCACGCCCGGCGCCATGCTCTGCAGTGCGTACCCCTGTAGCACACACTATACTTGTACTTGTAAGCCCCTCCACCCCTCTCTCCTTGACCTATAAAAGGAGGAAGGGAGCGACACGGGCGGGGGGAAATGACGACGAACGCACACACACGATCACCGCCTCACGCGATATTGGCACTCGCCTCAATCACTCTCTCACTCATCTTCAGGGACCTGGAGACTCCTTCTCCTCTCCCACCTCGCTTGTAGCCCCCCACTGCAAGCACTCCGATGCAAGATAGTACAGCGCCCCGAGCGCACTCTTCTGGACGTACGACCTCACGGTCGGAACCAGGATAAACCCTTGTCTCACCGTGCTAGCTCTTGCATCAACCGTCAGGGGACGGGACACAGCGCATTCTGTGTGGCGCTGAGGATTGGCCGCCCAATCCCAGCACCGACAGTGGCGCGCCAGGTAGGGGGGTTGCGCTGTGATCAACCCACTTCACCTGATCAGTTCCCTTGATGGCAAGCCATGCCAAGGCCATGTCGCCACGATCCGCCCCGGGGTCCCCCGGCCCGCTTTCGCGCGGATACCGGATCATGTTTGGGAGCCTGGAGTTCGAAGCGACCGGTGAGGGCCTCCTCATGCGGCTCGCCTCCAGGACGCCCGGCATGATAGCTATTACCCCGGCGCCGCAAACGCCACCCAACCTCAGGAGACGTCGAAGACTGCACGAGCTGCAGATTCACGTGGAACGACGTGTTGCCCCACGCGTCGTCCTCCCTGATTGGGACGCACACCTGTGGCTCCGGCCCGCTGCCGCATTGCAGGGGGACGCACCCCCACCAGCGGCTCCCGCGGAGGGAGCGCGCTAGGAAAATGTGGCCGGGTCGGCGCCGCTCCCGCACGGAATGAGCAACGCGGCCGCGAGCTACTCCGCGGCAATCAGCGCCAACCTGAACGCGCAAGAGGATTCGCCGGGTCACCAGCTGGGTTCGATCCGCAGCCTCAACATTTCCTCGCCCGGCGGGTCCCAGCCCGAGTTGGACAACGGGGAAAGTGTGCACGGCCAGGAGCACCTAGGCCTGGACTACTCCGGGCTACGCGACCGCGAAGGCCTTACCACCTTCCAGGCCATTGCGGACTTCTGCCTTACCTGTTCTGACGATTCCAACGAAGGGGAATATGACCCCACGCGGGAATGCTTCGTCCTCGACGGCGAAGTAGAGTCCGTAGGAGAGGATGAAGAAACGCGCGACGGGGCCGGACACGACGAACCACCGCCAGCGCCCGCTGAGCAATCGGGCGAAGCCGCACTCGCGCAGGCACAGCTCGTGTAGGTGCAGGAGCTGGAAGCCAGGCTCCAACAGGAGCGCCAGCAGGTACAGGAGCCGCGCGCAGCTCTGGAAGCCCGGCAGCCTGAGCGCGGCGAACGTGCGCGAGCTGCCGGACGCATCGCTCTAGCGCGCATCATGGGTGATGGCAACGACGCCAGCCCTGCCATGCCGCCGCGGGCAAGTCAGAAGCTTGTCGCCGCAGTAACCCTGATTCGGGCCATGCCCGAACCATCGACACCAGAGGCGCGCGACATGCGGCGCCAGGTGCAGGCCCTTGTCGAAGAAGCGGCCTTTCAACAAGCGGAAAGTTCCGCCTCCCGCATGCGTCACCAGGCCAGTTCGAGAGCCGGAGGAAGCAAGCGGGATAAGGAACAATCCATCCATACCCCGCCTAGGGGCGCATGGACGCCTCACCGACCAACGAACGACGGGAAGGCGCTCATGACCGGCGACTGCGAAACGAGGAGGTCTGCGAAGGACCGACTCGTGGACACACGAGGCGCCATCGACGACGGTGACGCGCGCAACGTCCTGAACAAGAAGAGGCAGGACGCGGCACCTCCCCGCAGTAGGCACCCCCGACGAGGGGGTCGCTACGACAGCGAGGAGGACAAAAGCCCGACGCCGGAACCCCCGGGAACCCTTGTGTTCAGCCGGAAAATCCGTTCGGCCGCCATCCCGCCGCGCTTTCGTCAACCGACCACCATTACCAAGTATTTGGGTGAAACAAAACCCGAGACGTGGCTCAACGACTACCGCCTGGCTTGCCAGTTGGGCGGGGCCACCGACGATGCTATGATCATCCGCAACCTTCCGCTTCATCTCGCGGACTCGGCGCGGACATGGCTCGAACACCTACCCGCAAACCAGATCCACGACTGGGACGACCTGGTCAGGATGTTCATGGGTAACTTCCAGGGCATGTACGTGCGCCCCGGAAACTCCTGGGACCTGCGCGGGTGCCGGCAGGCGGCCGACGAACCGCTGAGAGACTTCATCCGCCGCTTCTCCAAGCGCTGCACCGAGCTACCGAGCGTGGGTGACTCCGAAATCATCCACGCCTTCCTCGAAGGCACGACTTGTCGGGAGCTGGTGCGCGAGCTGGGGCGAAACCATCCCACCAGCGTCAACGTGCTGTTCGACATCGCTACCAACTTCGCCTCCGGGGAGGAGGCTGTTGGGGCGATTTTCGACGGCAAGACCAAGGGGAAGCGCGCGGAGGAGCTGCCCGCGGAGGGCAGCAAGTCCAAGGGAAAGGCCAAAAAGCAGAAGCGAGGCGGCAAGGGCAGGAAGCTTCGGCAAGCCGCGCAGCAGCCGGAGCAGGGCGAGGACTCTGACGAGGCCCTCGTGGTCGAGCGAGGCCGCAAAGGCCCTCGAGGCCCCCCTCAGGGGGAGGCCTGTTCGACGAGATGCTGAAGAAGTCATGCCCGTACCATAAGGGCCCTGTCACCCACACCCTCAAACAGTGTGGGATGATCAAGGGTTACTTCAGGCGCACCAAAAAGCAGAAGCGAGGCGGCAAGGGCAGGAAGCTTCGGCAAGCCGCGCAGCAGCCGGAGCAGGGCGAGGACTCTGACGAGGCCCTCGTGGTCGAGCGAGGCCGCAAAGGCCCTCGAGGCCCCCCTCAGGGGGAGGCCTGTTCGACGAGATGCTGAAGAAGTCATGCCCGTACCATAAGGGCCCTGTCACCCACACCCTCAAACAGTGTGGGATGATCAAGGGTTACTTCAGGCGCACCTCCGCGAAGGAGGATGACCCGAAGAAGGATGCGGGTGATGGCGGCAACGACGAGTTCCCCCATGTGGAGAATGTCTTCTTCATCGTAGGGGGGCCCACAGTGAACGCGACGTCCCGGGAGCAAAGACGTGAACGCCGAGAGGTCTTCTCCGTTCACCCCGCGACGCCAACCTACCTCGCCTGGTCGGACGAGACCATCTCCTTCGGCCGCGAGGACCACCCGGACTATGTCCCGAATCCGGGGCGATATCCGCTTGTCGTCGACCCCGTCATCGGCAACACGCGATTCTCCAAGGTGCTGATGGACGGGGGCAGCAGCCTCAACATCCTCTACGTCCGCACCTTAGAGCTCATGGGCATCGGCACGAACCAGCTGAGGCCAAGCAAGGCGCCGTTCCACGGCATCGCGCCGGGAAAACGGGTCCAACCCCTCGGGCAGATCGACCTACCCATTTGCTTCGGCACTCCCGACAACTTTCGGAGGGAGACCCTCACCTTCGAGGTGGTGGGATTCCCAGGAGCGTACCACGCCATCCTCGGGCATCCGTGCTACGCCAAGTTCATGGCGGTCCCCAACTACGCCTACCTCAAGATGAAGATGTCGGGGGCCAAAGGGCGTCATCACCGTGGGATCGTCGTACGAGCATGCTTACGTGTGTGACGTCGAGTGCGTCGAGGGCGCGGAAGTGCTCGCCTACAGCGAGACCCTGGTGGCGGACTTGGAGAAGATGGCGAACGAGGCCGTCGACTCCGCCAAGAGGCACGCAGGCACCTTCGAGGCTGCAGAGCACACCAAGGCGGTGCCCCTCGACCCCAATGCCCCCGAGGGCAAGGCGTTGAGGGTCAGCACCACCCTCGACCCCAAATAGGAAGCAGTGCTCGTCGACTTCCTCCGCGCCAACGCCGACATCTTCGCGTGGAGACCCTCGGACATGCCGGGTATTCTGAGGGAGGTCGCCGAGCACAGCCTCGACATCCAGCCTCACTCCAAGCCGGTGGTACAGCGACTGCGGCTGTTCGACGAGGAAAAGCGCCGCGCCATCGGGGAGGAGGTGCACAAGCTCCTGCAAGCCGGATTCATCAAAGAGGTATTTCACCCGACCTGGCTTGCTAATCCTGTTCTAGTTAAGAAGAAAAATGGAAAATGGCGTATGTGCGTAGATTATACCAGTTTAAATAAAGCATGCCCTAAAGTTCCGTTCCCTTTACCTCGAATAGATCAGATAGTAGACTCCACCGCTGGGTGCGAATTGCTATGCTTTCTTGATGCTTATTTCGGTTATCATTAGATTAAGATGAAAGAGTCCGACCAGCTCGCGACTTCTTTCATCACCACGTTTGGCATGTTTTGCTACGTCACTATGCCGTTCGGCCTTCGAAACGCTGGAGCTACATACCAGCGATGTATGCAACACGTTTTCGGAAGCCACATCGGGCGGACCGTTGAGGCATATGTTGACGATATCGTTGTGAAAACCAGAAATGCGGATGATCTGGTAAACGATTTGCAAATCGCATTCGGTTGCCTCCGGGCGAACGGGGTAAAATTAAATCCGGAAAAATGCGTATTCGGGGTGCCGCGGGGCATGCTATTGGGTTTCATCGTCTCCCAACGAGGCATCGAACCCAACCCCGAAAAAGTCTCGGCCCTGGAACGAATGGGGCCAATTCGGGACCTCAAGGGGGTGCAAAGGGTACTGGGCTGCCTCGCGGCTCTCAGCCGTTTCATCTCCCGACTTGGTTAAAAAGGCTTACCTTTGTACCGGCTCCTAAAAAAGCACGAACGCTTTTCATGGACCCCCGAAGCTCAAAAAGCCCTCGACGGGCTAAAAGCATCGCTCGTACGCGCACCGATCCTCACGCCGCCGCAGAACGGCGAGCCCCTCTACCTATACGTGGCTGCGACAACGCAAGTTGTCAGCGCCGTCATCGTCGTGGAAGGGACAGAGGAGGGTCACGCTCTGCCGGTCCAGAGGCCGGTGTACTACATCAGTGAGGTGCTGACCGAAACCAAGGCACGGTACCCACAGATCCAGAAGCTAATCTACGCTGTAGTGCTCGCGCGACGAAAGCTGCGACACTACTTCGAGGCCCACCCGGTCACCGTGGTCTCATCTTTCCCTTTGGGGGAGATAGTCCGCAACCCGGACGTCTCGGGTAGAATAGCGAAGTGGTCGATGGAGCTCGTGGGAGAAACTCTCTCCTACGCGCCGCGAAAAGCAATAAAGTCGCAAACCTTAGCGGATTTCGTCGCTGAGTGGACCGACGTCCAACTCCCATCACCACAAATCCAAGCCGAATGCTGGACCATGTACTTCGACGGGTCGGTGATGAAGGCTGGGGCAGGCGCGGGCCTCCTCTTCGTTTCACCCCTCGGGGAGCACATCCGGTACGTGGTTCACTTGCACTTCCCGGCGTCGAACAACATGACGGAGTATGAAGCCTTCCTCGCCGGGCTCCGCATCGCCATCGACCTCGGCGTCAAACGCCTCGACGTCCGGGCAGATTCTCAGTTGGTCATCGACCAAGTGATGAAGAATGCAAGCTGCCGCGACGAAAAGATGGAGGCGTATTGCAACGAGGTTCGCCGCCTCAAGGACAAATTCTATGGCCTCGAGCTGAACCATATCGTGCGCAAATACAACGAGGAAGCGGATCAGCTTGCCAAGATCGCGTCAAAGCGAATCACCGTTCCTCCGAACGTCTTCGCCCGCGACCTCGACCAACCCTCCGTCAACTTCGAGCGAAGGGCCGGGGCCCTCAAGACGCCCTCGGGGGCTGAGGGGGTCGAGCCCATGGAAGAGGACCCCTCGAAAGAGGGGCTCGAAGCCCTCGACGTCGAAAATTCTTCGGCCGAGGCCATGGAAATCGACGTGGACACACGACCGCAAGACTGCCGCAGCCCATACCTCCCGTGGATCGACCGCGGGGAGCTGCCCTCGGACCGGACCGAGGGGCGCCGCATCGCCAGAAGGTCCAAGACCTTTGTGTCGGTCGGCGGCGAGCTGTACAAACGCAGCGCCTCAGGGATTCTGCAGCAATGCATCCCCATCCCCGAGGGAAAGCAGTTGATCCGCGACATCCACGCCGGGGTGTGCGGACACCACGCGGTGCCGCGTACCCTCGTGGGTAACGCATTCCGGCAAGGCTTTTACTGGCCTACCGCCGTATCCGACGCGAACGAAGTCGTGCGCACCTGCGAAGGGTGCCAATTTTACGCACGAAAGACGCATCTCCCGGCGCACGCCCTGCAGACCATCCGTGTAACATGGCCTTTCACGGTCTGGGGGTTGGATCTCGTGGGGCCTTTCCACCCAGCGCCCGGGGGCTTCACCCACTTGTTGGTGGCCATCGACAAGTTCTCGAAGTGGATCGAGGTCCGGGCCATCACCAGCATCAGATCTGAGCAGGCCGTGTTGTTTTTCACCGACATCATCCACCGATTCGAGGTACCCAACTCGATCATCACCGACAACGGCACCCAGTTCACCGGCAAGAAATTCTTGGAGTTCTGCGACGACCATCACATTCACGTGGATTGGTCGGCCGTAGCACATCCACAAACGAACGGCCAAGTAGAACGTGCCAACGGCATGATACTACAAGGCCTGAAGCCAAGAATCTTCAACAAGCTAAACAAGTTTGGCCGGAAATGGGTAGCCGAGCTGCCGTCGGTAATTTGGAGTCTCAGGACAACCCCAAGCAGGGCCACAGGCTTCAGCCCGTTCTTCCTCGTCTATGGCGCCGAAGCCGTCCTCCCAGTAGACTTGGAGTACGGGTCTCCGAGGCTCAAGGCCTACCAAGAAGAACAAAACCAGCGGAACCGCGAGAATTCGCTGGACCAGGTAGATGAGGCTCGAGACGTAGTGTTGCTCCACTCGGCACGCTACCAGCAATCACTCCGGCGGTATCAAGCTCAGAAGGTGCGGCGTCGAGACCTCCACGAAGGGGACCTGGTGCTGAGGTTGCGCCAGGACAATCGAGAGCGCCACAAGCTCACTCCGCCATGGGAAGGACCATTCATCATCGCCAAGGTCCTCAAGCCTGGCACTTACAAGCTGGCGAACGAGAAGGGCGAGGTCTTCACCAATGCCTGGAACATCCAACAGCTACGTCGCTTCTATCCTTAAAACTCTCAGTATTTCTTGTAAATACTTCATGTTCTTAGCCAACAACGATGAAAAGTTTGCGAAAAACATGGAAACATTGTTACTAACAACAATAAGACAGGGCGACTCGCCTTTACCCTCGAAGCTAATTCGAGGTAAAAACGAGCCTCCCTCGGGGGCTAACGGGGGACCGACCCCCCAACCGTTCCAACCCCTTTTTTCCATGCGCTTCTTTTTCAAAAACATGTGGCCAAACCTTTCCTCCTTAAGTCCAGAAAGATGTAAGCAAGGCACAAGTCTACCGCGGCTGAGAGCCGGCAGAGTCGTGGGACCGCCTACGCCCCCGAAGGCTACGGCATCCCCCTCACCACTCGACGCCAAAGTTACTGGTGTTCCTCTGCCGAAACCGATCTCGAGTTAAGAGGAAGGCATGGCACGCCAAACAAACGAAACCTCGGTTGCAAAACCCTAACTAAATCCAAACGTCCTTATTTATCATACTGCTAACCGCGAAAATACTGGACCAAACTGCCGGAATCACTGCAGGAACTCACAGAGACGGACTCGGCATCCCAGAGATCGCGAGAAGGGTCTGATTTTCCTTTGATCGAAACCTAGAAAGCGTTATTAGTCCTTTCCCCTCAAAGATCGAGGAAGACTAAAAGCAAGGCGTGAGTTACTACAGAGGACAGTTGGCCGGGTCGTGGGACTGCTTACGCCCTCGAAAGGCCACGGCATCCCCCTCGTCGCACAACGCTCAAGTCACTCACGAAAACGAACTCCTTGGCAAAAGTCATTCCTAAATCATGAGAAAAGGCACAATTTCGCACAGAAATCTTTCAATACAAATACGAGATCGTGCTAACCCACGAAAAGGTTAGACACAAACAGGATTCTTTCCTTACACGCCACGAACGGCGAGATTACGATAAGAAATTACACTCGGCCATAGGCCGTTTTAAAGATACAAAGACTGGAGCCACCCTAACGGGGCTCTTGTACTACTTCAGCTAGCCGGCCAGCACACTATCACGAGAAGCAGTTTCCACAGCTTTCTCGTCGATTTTCCTCTGGCACCCAGCTAACCGAAGAACCTGGTGGTCGGGCAGCTGCGGAACGGAGGACGTTGGACCACTTGACCGCCCAACAGGGCCTGGCTTCGCGCCCTGCCGTCGATGAGTGCCCTCGCAAGGATGACGGCCGGCGAACGTCATCTGCTAGTTTCCTAGCGAACGAAGCGCCCGCCGCAACATCCTTGCAGCGCCTCGCCACCGGCAAGGTCACCGCCTCCTCGATGAGGAGCGCGATGCCCTGCTCCTTTCCCGCAGCATGCCCACCACCTCTCGTCGACTTTCTTCTGGCATCAATGGCGCGCGCCAAGGCCGAAACCCCGGACCACTCTACTCCCACTCTCGAACCCATCGGGAGGATGAAGTTCATGACTCTGCATACTTGACAAGCTACACAAGAACCCGGTGATGATCTTCTCCCCCGCCCGGACGCCTGCTTTTATAGGCGCCCAGGGGTCGCGACTGTTACTCCCGTGGGTAGATAATCACGAGATTCTCGCGCGGATGCGAACCGCCAGCCGTATCAAGCGGGCAGCCTTAATCACCTCTTTGACTCAGCCTGCCCACTTTACGGTTCCCGCGCCCAACGACCCACGAGCGAATCAGCCGTGGCCCAGGTGGACGGACCGGGACAAAGGAAGTCACCCGAAAGCACCTAGACAGGGAAGCCAGCTCAAGCCGCTGATAATTGGGCCCGACCGCGTGGAAAACCATCCCAAGGCGGGCAACCACGTTTCTCCAGTGTGCAGCAAGGTGAATCGATGCGCCAGACGTACAGATCGTCGCGTCGCCTCAGACCTTACCCGTACATGACGCTTTGTCATAAAGGGCGCGCCCGTTCAACCGCGCCATCAACAGCGGCCTGACCGCCCGGTCCGGGGAATCCACGCGTCAAGTACGGCCGTGGACTGAGCCGCTGACACATGGGCCAGGCGCGCGTGGCGCATCGATGACAACCGGGGGCCCCTCCCCTTTTCCCGGGGAACGGCACGCGGGAGCAGCGGCATTTACTGCGGCACGGCCAAACGAAACGACGCGGCAGCGGCGCCTGACCGCCCGTCGCCTCGCCTCTCCCCGGCGCACGCCAACTCCGCCTAAAAAGGCGTGCCCACTACGCCCACCTCGCCCACTCTGCACCACGTCAGCCACGACCACACCCGCCAGCGGTCGTGCGCAGGCCCACAAACCGAAACGTCAAACCACCCTACCGTTGGGTTCCTTCCAAGGTAAGACAACGACGCCCCTCCGCCCCGAGGCGCAAGGTGATACTAATCAGGGGCTCGAAGCCCAGGCCTCGAAAGAGTTCGACGGGCGCCCCAGATTAAGCGATGCGAAGGCTACCGGTCACACTCGACCAACCCTCGAGCCCGCGGCTCGAGGGCGACCTGCACCTTTCGCAAGGCCCCACTGATCAGGAGTACGAAGCCTGGCCCGCGAAAGGGTTCGACAGGCGCTTCGGATCAACAGAGTCAGGGACGATTCGGGCGTGTTCAACGGACTTTACCCCGAACGCGAAGTTTGGGGACGCCCCTGTTGTGTTCAAGGCCAGACATAGGCAGCTAGACGAGAGATCCCATCGAGGGAGAGCTTCCGCGCCCTCGGCCCCCATCGAAAGGGGCCGAGCCCTACCTAACAAACATTTGCAAGCGCTCTTATGGACGAGTCTCCGGACCACGAGCCGACCCCTAGCGAACGGGGCACGGGCGTCCACTTGAACTACCCGCTAACAGCTCACCGAGGCATCCGTGTACGCTGCCCAATTCGAGGGTTGCACGAATGACCTCACCCCTCTCCCCCGCGAAGGGGAAGCGAGGGTCGCAACTCAAAGACAAGAAGCCCCTCCGACCGCCTCCGCTCGGGCCAGGGGCTCGGGGGCTCCTTGCAGCATATCCTCCTCCTCTTATGCGTGAAATGCGTCGAAGCCGTGCAGGGTCCGCCCCCCCCCCCAAATTCCGTATAAATCGGTATCATCCCCGCAATCCACTACGTCGAACGGGGAGCGGATAACACAACCTTCGGGAATCAAAGCCCTTGCACGAGTGAACTCACTCCTCCAAGGGCTCGGGGGCTACACCCGCGGGTGCGCTCGCGCGCCC
The DNA here is from genome assembly GCA_033239725.1 of Echinochloa phyllopogon. NCBI lineage: Eukaryota > Viridiplantae > Streptophyta > Magnoliopsida > Poales > Poaceae > Echinochloa > Echinochloa phyllopogon. The sequence continues at coordinate 51,937,455 of BTCW01000002.1, forward strand.
CCACGGAAGAACGTGCATGATCAAGAAGGAGTAATCCCCGCAGAATGCCCGGGAACGATCCCGCGAACTATCAGCCTCTGCCCGACTGACCCTTAGTCCGGCAGAGACTCGGGGGCTACTGTCGGGTACAGACCCAGGGGGTCCCCTAACCATCGGGGTAATCACCCTCAAAAAACGTTAACCACAGAAGGGCCGAATCACCAGCAGCCCGAAAGGGCCACCAAGGCAACGCGGCCCGCCACAACTTACAGCCCAAATATAGCCGTCCGAGCTCGCCTGACAAGGGGACCCAAGTGGCGACCTCCGTCTCCGCCTCGCTCGAGGGCCGCGTGCCCCCTCGAGCAGGCAAGACAACTCCGCCTCGCTCGAGGGCCGCGTACCCCCTCAAGCAGGCGAACCGACCCCGCCTCGCTCAAGGGCACCCCTCTACTCAACGCGGCGCGCCCCGGCGCCCCGCCCGACAACGGCATTTAATGCCCGCCCCATCAGGCGGGCGCCAAAGTCAAAAGGCGATCTCTCCCCACGCCGCGCCGCTGACATCAGAGAGCTCGCTGTTCCACCTGCTCCGGTCACTATGCGTCCTCACCGCCGCTGTGCGGACGTATGCGGCACTGCGCAAGGCCCTATGCGGACTTGCAGGCATCATTCCGCACCACTATTCCACCCACTCCCGTCCTTTCCCCCCGGGTACAGCCCTCGAATGGGCTTGAAGAACCCTCGAACGAATATATGAGCAGCAACCGAGTACGGACTCCGATCAGGCGCGGCCCGGTGATGACGAACGTCGGGTCAAATCCACCAACTCTCGGCCATTCCCCGGTAAGCCGGGCACGCCGCGCACTGTGGTCGACAGCAACCACCATGCCGACCCCTGTGCCGCCAACTCCCGTCCTTCCCCACCTGCCACGCCCTCGAATCAACCAGCGGCGGGCAGCTGGGCACGGATTACGGCAACGACACCCCTCGAAACCACTCCAGGACAAGCACAGGGACGGCCACGACGCCTGCAGAAGCCGGAGCTCGCCATAAATCCCCTGCCAGGGTCAAGGACGATCGCACGCCCGGCGCCATGCTCTGCAGTGCTTACCCCTGTAGCACACACTATACTTGTACTTGTAAGCCCCTCCCCCCCTCTCTCCTTGACCTATAAAAGGAGGAAGGGAGCGACACGGGCGGGGGAAACGACGACGAACGCACACACACGATCACCGCCTCACGCGATATTGGCACTCGCCTCAATCACTCTCTCACTCATCTTCAGGGACCTGGAGACTCCTTCTCCTCTCTCACCTCGCTTGTAGCCCCCCACTGCAAGCACTCCGGTGCAAGATAGTACAGCGCCCCAAGCGCACTCTGCTGGACGTACGACCTCACGGTCGGAACCAGGATAAACCCTTGTCTCACCGTGCTAGCTCTTGCATCAACCGTCAGGGGACGGGACACAGCGCATTCTGTGTGGCGCTGAGGATTGGCCGCCCAATCCCAGCACCGACACATGGTTCACTGTTGGTCTGTTGCTAATGGAGATTTCTATTCAGTAATTAGTTAACCACAATCAGAGACGGATTAGGATTGTAAAATAATATTTTGTAGTCACCGATCGGCTTAACCCAAAAGTTTAGGTTGATTGTTTCAAAAGAAAAGTTTAGGTTGATGAAAATTATGGACAATTCACTCATATTACTTATATTTCAACATTACTACTATTATTCGACCTATTCGGCTGACTGGTGGCTGGTGCTGAGAGAAAAATACTGCTGGCTGGTTGGCTGGTGCTGATCTGTGCTGAAAGAAAAATACTGCTGGCTGGCTGCTGATAAGCCAAGCGAACAAGTCGATTGATTTTATTGATTGTGTCGCCAAAACAAAATCAAGACTTGCTAATACCATATTGAGTTGAATGCATCAACCCGTTCAAGCCAAAAAAAAAATAGAGCTAAGGATAAAAGTTGACCATTCACTTCGATTTCAACAAAAAAAAACATAATGTTATCAAATCATGCAAACATGTCTTGTGCTCTAAGGAAACAAACTATCGAGGGTATGAGTTCCAAGTTTAATAAAAGGGGCATGGGTGTTCTTGCCCCTTATTTTGAAGTGCAATTATGATTTTGCCTCTGTTTTTTTAAATTTGTGTTTTTACCCTCCTTTATTCACAAGTCAATGTGATTTTACCCTTGGTCTTTGCGTATTTGCCCCTGCTTTGACTATTGACTAGCGGCAAAATCGCATTCACTATTGAATAATGGAGGGTAAAATCATAAAGTTAAAAAAATAGGGATAAAATCACAATTGCACTTTAAAATAGGGGTAAGAACACGATAAAACCTTAATCAAACTATTGAGGATATGGGTTTTGAATTCCGATGGACCAAAGGAAAGAAGAGAACAAAAGCAACCAGGTAAACCTATCGTTACCAAATGTACTATAATATTTTATAGCAGAAACGTTGCTTAATAATTACAATGGTGGCTCAGCAATGCATGTGGTACACATCAGAAGTACAACCGGGTCTTTCAGTAATATAAACGCCCAGTGGCCGATGCAGGATGGGAGACAGGGGGGCTGAAACAAAGGAGATGTTGATTTTAATCAAGATTTAATGATGATTTGAAGCTTTTGCTACAGTAATTAGTTAAGAAACCAAGGTCATTAGGGGGGCTGGAGCCCCCCCCCCCAGCCCCCCTGTGGCTCTGCCGCTGTAAACGCCTATGTACATGTTCGCAATCCTGATACTGATTGATTTTTTGAGTCCTTCAAAATTCAAACTCTCTTACGCGGACAGCTAAATTATGCTTAATCAAACAGTTCGGAATTATTTGTAATTGCTAGTAATTTATTAGCACCTATTTTATGAATATGTTTGTCACGTGCTGACAATATTTTGACATTCCCAAACGTGTGTTTATACTTTGGCAGTGACACAAACAACTAACTCAGACTCTCGAGATGATCAAGTTCTTGAATCCAAAGCTGAGTGATAGGTGATATAGTTTCTATTTACAGTTCCAATATTGTGTGAAAATATATTAGCATTTTGCAAAAAAAACATAATACCAATATTGATGCATTTTCAATTGGAGCCTAATTTTATCTTCATTGCAGCCCACGAATTATACATGCCCTGCATATAGGGATGCAAGTATTTATGTTTTTGGGTCATTGAGTCGATCCAAAACTTAGAAAAATAAACTAGAATGGCATGCCATTCTACCTGCATACCAATACCACCGTCGTCGTCCATCGGCCATCAGTCCATCACACACTTCATCATCCAAGAGTCTCGAGCTGCTGTCCGTCTCAAGCCGGGCGGCGCCTTCCGCTTCGGTGCCCGCATCTGTTGCCCTGCCGAACAGCTTGCCCATCTCCTCCAGCGTCCGGCCGCGCGTCTCCGGGAGGCAGGTGAAGAAGAACACCCACGAGACAGCAACGATGCCGGCGTAGAGGAAGAAACTGCCGCCGATGGTGATGGCGCTGGACAGCGACAGGAAGGTCATGGAGACGACGCCGCTAGTCACGCGGTTGCAGGCCACGCCGACCGCGTAGCCCAGCGCGCGCACCCGCAGCGGGAAGATCTCCGAGGTGTACACCGCCGTCATGGGCCCGAGCCCGATCGAGAAGAAGGACACGAACGCGAGCGTGGACGTGACGCATAGGCCCACGGCCCACGGCGCCTTGGCGTCCGGGTGCCGGCCCACGACGGTGAGCCCTGTGGCGAGCCCCACGAGGGAGACGACCATGCCGCCCGAGCTCGTCAGCATCAGCGGCCGCCTGCCGACGCGGTCGAGGAGGACGGCGGCCAGCAAGACGATGACGGTCTTGGTCACGCCGACGGCGCAGGTGGTTGCGAGGAGCTTGTCGTCGTCGGTGATGCCGGCGCTCTGGAACACGCGCGGGCTGTAGAGCACGACGGAGTCAACGCCCGATGCCTGCTGGAAGAACTGGAGGCCAAGCGTGGCGAGAAGGATGCGCCGCACGGCCGGGGTCGGGGACAGGATGAGCTCCTTCCAGACCTGCTTCTCCCCGCCGATTCTCCTCTTGGGCACGGGTACCACGTCGCCGTCCACGTCGTCGGGGATGCCGCCGGCGGCCTTGATGTCAGCCAGGCGCTCCGCGGCCTCCGCCGGCGTCTCGGCGATCTTGTCCAGCACGACCCTGGCGTCCGCGAGGCGGCCCTTCATGACGAGCCACCGGGGCGACTCCGGCATGCCGAACACCATGAGCGCGAGGAGCACGGACGGCGCCGCGCCGATGCCGAGCATGACGCGCCAGCCGAGGTGGAGCGGCAGGCGGGCGAAGGCGTAGTTGGAGACGTAGCCGAGGAGGATGCCGATGTTGATGAACACCTCGTAGAAGGAGGTGAGGAAGCCACGGGCCGACGCCGGGGACACCTCGGCGGTGTACACCGGCGCGATCATAAGACCGTAGCCCACGCCGACGCCGGCGACGAAGCGGCCGAGCATCAGCGTGGCGTAGCCGCCGGCGAGGCCCATGAGCAAAGCGCCGGAGAAGAAGAACGCGGCCGCGACGACGACGGTGAAGCGGCGGCCGATCCAGTCGGAGGTGCGCCCCGCCGCGAAGGAGCCGATGAGGGAGTAGAAGTTGAGGATTCCCATGAGGATCTCCAGCTGGACGTCGGTGATCTTCAGGTCCTTCTTGATGTACAGCGCCGCCCCGCTCATCACCCCGATGTCTTCGAGTTTCAACAGTGCACAAATGTTTGTGACCCGTGTAGATAAAAGATCGACGATTTACAGGAGGTGAATCGTGTACCATATCCGAGGATGATGGAGGCCATGGAGGCGAGGATGGAGCAGACGAAGGCATACATGACGTTTCTCTTCTTCTTGGGATCGACGGCCTCCGGGAGCGTGGCCGAAGTCATGGTTGTCTCGGTTGACACCTCCTTGCTTTCTGCTTTGAGCGTTGCCGTCTATCAGAAATCAGAACTGATGTTTGATGGTCCAGTGACAGTAGAAGGTTTCTGATTTTCAGAGGACGGTATGATCGATCGAGTTTAACTTCAACCGATTGAAATAATGGCGGCTGATCAACGCATCTGTCGCGTGCAAATTTGGTGACGAATGCAGGGGTCATCAGGAATTAATTATATACCACATAGGCAAATTTGGTGACATGACATTAATTTAATGAAGCAAAAGCAGATCACAGGGTCATCACCATGACTCGAGCTAGGCACGGTTGCCAATATCGAGCTGAGATTTAAATACTGCATTCTATATATGAAACTGTGCCTATGACCCTGTGCATTGAGAGTGACAGGATCATCATTCTGAAAAGTTGACGTGGCAGACTTGGTAACTGTGTCCATGACCCTGCCACTCAGACTAGCCTAAGGGCATGTACAGCCCACAGACGGCAGGTCGTCTGCAGAACCTCGAACGTAGCATACAGACGGATGTACAACAGCTTATACAACCCATAGACATAGAGGTCGTCTGTAGGTGTTTAATGCTTTACATGTAGTTTAAGATCAGCTACAAATATGTTTGTTTGTACCATTGTGTGGTTATTTTCATATAGCTATAAAATTTATCCATGTAAACATAAATCAATGATGATAAAGTGTAATTTTATCTTTAGACCATAAAATATTTAGACCATTCTCTCCACCGAGCAGCAGCTCGTCTCTCTCCTCTCTGATTTCCCCTCCACCAAGTAGCAGCTCCAGCTCGTCTCTCTCCTCTCTGATTTCACATTTCTCTCTCCACTCTGATTTCACCGACCAGCAGCTCCAGCTCGTCTCTATCCTCTCTGATTTCCCCTCCACCGAGCAGCCCTCCACCGAGCAGCAGCTCGTCTCTCTCCTCTCTGATTTCCTCTCCCGCTGCGCTCGCCAGCGGCCACCTCCTAATCCCCACGCCCTCGTCGCTGCGTCCTGGAGGTGGCGCCGGAGGACGACAACGCCGGACGTACACAGACTGCTCGGCGGCGATGGCGCTCGACGCGGACGACGGCCACCGCGGCCGTCGCGCGCTCGAGGCCCGCCACGGCCGCGTCCTCCTAACCATGGTGGCCGGATCTCGCGGCTGCTGATGCTGCTGCCCCGGCGGCGCCTCCTCCCCTTCCCACCCCGTCCTCGTCGGCGCCGCCCCGAGCTGCAGAGGAGCGAGGAGCAGGCCGGCCTGTCCGCGGTGGCCTTCCTCCGCTCATGCGCGCCGGCGGCCTCCCTCACCTGGCCGCGGTGGAGCAGAGCAGCTCCGCGTCCCTCCGGCTCAGATCCGGCAAAGGTCGAGGAGTGCGAGAAGCTGCGAGGTCACGGCATGAAGCTCGTGGACGGCGACGACGACGGTGTCCGGGCTACGTCCTCTTCCTCCTCCAGCAGCGGCCCCGGCCCTCTCTCTCTCCCCCGGCCGCGGGCCTTCCCACGACAACGACGGGGCTCCAGCTCGGGCACGGGCGTGGGGGTAGGGGAGCAGGTTTTGGCGCGCGCGGAGGAACTGGGGAGAGGGGAGAGCGCGCGCGGGGGATCCGCCGGCGCCGGCGCCTGGAGGCGACGACCTCTACAGCCCGTCGATGGGCGTCGATTCGGCGTGGGGGAACAGGACGCCCGCGTCGCCTCGCCAGGCGACGCGAAGGCCGTCGGTAGGGAGGCGCGGGGGTGTTTTTGCAAAGTGAGCGGTATACAGACGGGGGAAGAGACGCGCTGTACATGCCCTAAGATCCGGGAGGGAGAGCCATTTTTAATGTGTGTGTAGCTTGTGCGTGCAAACAAGCTCTGAAATCGTGAAGTTCTGATTGACTAGTGGATTGAACCAAATTTCGGGGCCATTTAAAAAATCCTCACACTTGATATGGTGATAAATAATGAATCTAAGCAATGTGATAGTTTAATTTAGGATCTGTGTGCACATTGTTTCGTATGGGCTGGAACTACTATCACTTCTTGTTCACGCACGTATTAACTTTGTGGGACTATCCGACTATGCTGTGTCATCACTCATCAGTCGTCATCCTTGTTCTTACTGTACATGTGAACGAGAACGGCTCCGATCCATAAGAGCGTCCGTGAGAATTGGGAAACAGACTCACGGACACCACAACTTATCGTCATTTCAAAGCTTGGGGCTGGTTGGAATTCAAACTCGCCACAGACTTCTGAGTGACCACCACCAAGTTCCTAGGATTTTTTTTTAAAAAAAGATCTCTGAATCTGGCTTCGGCTAGCTGCAATAATTCATGTTGATGGTAATATTATAAGAATTTCTGAAGAGTCATTTCAGGCAAATAACTTCGTCTCTGTGTGGGTGTGTCATGTGCTAATTTGTGCAATTAGTTCCATCAAGCTATGGGAAGCATCAACTTAATCCGACCTAATTTGTTGAGTTATTGGCTACAAAAATGGATTGATTTAGCAGAAGGTAAAAAAAAACCTAGGAATTATTAAGATGCTAAATCTCTAGAGCGTCTTCTCATAGAAACGAGACGTTTAGTAGGATCTTTACTTATTTTTACGATTATAATCGTCCCCAAATAGGGTCATGCAGCAACATTTTTTTTTTGAAAAAAAAAGACCATTTGAGGACTGTGGAAAAATGGGTGAATAACTGGATTGGGGGGGGGGGGGGGGTCAAAATAAAAGCTAATTTCATCAGTTTGAAACAAATGACAAGGTGTAGAACAAAATAAAATTAAACAACATTGATAGTTACAATGCATAAACTTCAATGATGTTTATATTTTTTGAGATTTTCGCTTGTCCTTTTGCGCTAGGTGATAAAAGATGACAAAATTTTCTTTTCTCCTATTTTTTCTATCATCCACTAATCATTCCCTGCAAATAAAATAAAATAATAGAATATGTCACATATATGATATATAAAAAGCTTTGACACAAGAAACCATCAACAATCTATCATTTCTTGAAATAGATGACATATATAAAAAGCGTTGGGGCGCCTCCTCTTGTAGTATATAGATTCATAAATTGAGATTAATTGGGCTTTGGCTCATATTAATCCAACATCATGCTGTCCGGGTGATGGCTGACGACGGTGAGGCTGGTGACTGCCGAGGCCGACGCGGTCAAGTAGGAACGCGGCCAAAGGGATCATGACGAGCGTCTTGGGGTGCGTTTGGTTGAGTAGATGGGATAAGAAAAATAGGGATGTGATGAACTCATCCATTTTTTTGAGGTGTTTGGTTGGATGGATGGCCTTGACACTGAGGGTATATTCCTTGGAGATGTTGGATGACTCCATCCCTCCAAATCGAGGGGATGTGGGTGGCAGCGTCAAAGCGAGCGCATCCTGCCTCGTGCCCGTCACCTCCCTACCTCCTCGTCTCGCCCCTCCCCCTCGTTCACCGCGATGGCTGGCCCGGCCCTCCGCTGCGCCCTCTCCCTTCTCTTCGCCCGCCGCCGCGCCCCCTTCCCTTCCTCCGCCCGCCGCTGCGCCCTCTCACCTCCCGCCGCCGCCGCGCCCCCTCCCTCCGCCCGCCGCCGCACCATCTCTCGTCCCTCCGCCCGCCGCCGCCACGGCCCCTCCCTCCGCCCCGCCGCCGCGCCCTCTCTCCCAGATCCGCCGCCACAATGAGCTCGCCTGGCCCGGATGGCCGGCGGGTGGTAGGCGGCCTCCGCAGGCTGGCGCTCCGGTACAGCCACAAGCTGGCAGCCGTCGCCGCCGACGCGTCGGGACTTGGGGCCCTCGTTGCTGACCATACGAAGCACCTGCAGTTCAACGACGTCTACTCCTCTGCGCCGGCGTTCCCCACGTTCCCGAGCCTCCGACGCCTCAAGGTGACGGGGCTCTCCCCGCGCGACGGCGCCACCATTGTCGCAGCGGTGACCAGGATCCTGGAGCAGACCCCGAGCCTGGAGACACTATTGCTGGTCAATGGGTAACCTCACCAACTATACATGGAGGTGACCATATCTTTATTGTACACCCTCATCCATCCAACCAAACAAATGATGGGATGATCCCATCAGAGAAAACATGGATGACACTATCCCTCGAACCAAACATGTAATAGGGATGAACTCATCCCGGATAGCATGGATGAGATCATCTCATCCAACCTTGACCCTCAACCAAACACACCCTTGGTGACGCCGACAGCGCAGGTCGTGGCCAGTAGGCGGTGCTCGTCGGTGATACCGTGCTCTTGAACACGCGCGGGCTGTAGAGGATGACTGAATCGATGCCTGAAGCTTGCTGGAAGAAGTTGATGCCGACCGTGGCGAGAAGTACGTGCCTCCCGGGAACTGGCGATAATCTGGAATAGCAGATGACGGGAGGCGGCGGCACCCTTCATTGCCGGCGACATGAAGCAAGAAATGAAAAGGGAATAGGAAGCACGCCGGTATGGTCCTGGAATTAGCAGCGCGCCAGCGCCGATATGGTCCTCTCTTCCAAGGACAGCAGGACAAAAGGCCTTTGACAACGGCCTGAAGCAGGAACGAAGCACGGATGGTAATGGGCAGTGAAAATCCACTTTGGTTCAAGAACAAAAAAATCGTGCATTTTAGACACTCTGTCTAATAGTGTAATGTATGAGTATCAGTCACGCGATTCGGATTAACCTATCTAAACACTACCAATCTACCATGAACCTAACTGAATTACTCCTCGCTCCTCACCTTCGAGCTGAGAAGACGGCCAAATTCGAACAGCATGACGACCACGATGACCGAATGGCACATGATCAAGTTGCCGTACACCGCGGCGAAACGGTAAACCCCCGCGAAGCTAGACACGATCGCCGAGCCGATAGCCTTGCTCGCCGCCGCCGCCGCCTCCAGCAGCCACCGCGGGCACCCGCGCGACGACGCGTCCGTCCATGGCACCGGGCCGAGCGCGATCCAAACCAGCGCCATCAGCGAGAGCAGCATGGTGGCCGACAGGCCCCTCGCCCACTTCTGCTGCTCCTGCCGCCGGGTCATGCCCATGCCGACATGGCTGGGGCAGCTGGGGTGCGGCGACGCATGCGACGGCGCGCGCCGCCGACAGCCAGCGGCGAGCGCCCTCACCAGCAGCCAGCAGAGCTCCACGAGCACGAGCGACATGGGGAAGGACATGACGACCACGAACCCGAGCACCGCCAGCGTCCTCGGCGTCTCCGCGCCGCCGGACGAGACGCCGGCGCCGCGGAACGCGCGCTGCGCGTGCTGGAGGATGGACCCGACGCCGGACGCCTGCTGGAAGACCTTGGCGACGAGGGCGGTGAGGACCGCGCGGCGGAGCGGCTCCGTCGGGCGCGCCAGGAGCTCCCGCACCATCCCGAACTCCTCCCTCCACCGGCCGCGCGCCGCGGGCATGGCCACGGGCAGCTCGTCGTCGACGTCGTCGTCGTGATGTTTGCCGAGCTCGCCTTTTATCTCGAGCAGACGCAGCTCGGCCTCCTCCAGTGTCGCCGACGTCCTGGACAGCACGCGCCGGGCCTTGCATTCCCGGTCCAGGGCCACGAGCCACCGGGGTGACTCGGGCATGAGGGCGACGGCGGCGCCGAGCAACGCCGGAACGGCCGCGCCGGAGGCCAGGGTCACCCGCCAAGCGACGTGCGCCGGGAGCTTCGAGAACGCCATGGAGTAGGAGAGCGATCCGAGGATGCAGCCGAGGTACACGAAGCCATCGGGGTGCGACGCGAGCACGCCGCGCGCGGAGGTGAGGCTGAGCTCGGCGGCGTAGGCCGGGACGGCCATGAGCGCCAGGCCCATGCCGACACCGTTCACGAAGACGCCGGCCGTGAACGCCGCGAAGCCGGCGGCGAGGCCCCGGGCCAGCGCGCCGGCGCAGAGCACGGCGGCGGAGAGCAGCACGGCGCGGCGGTCCCCGACGAGGCGCTGCGCTCCCGCCGCCGCGATCGCGCCGAGGATCGCGGAGAGCGCGATGACGCACGCCAGGATCCTCAGGTCGCCCTGCGCCGCCACGGCCGTGCAGTACACCACGGCGAGATCTGCGTAAGAATTCAGGCGAACCATTACAGGCTGTGCAAATGAATGGGTGAAATAATAAATTTGTGTTTTACAGCGCGCCATTCCTCCGCAACCCAACAATTCGAAGTTCACAAAGAGATCGAATCCACTGCACGAATCGATGCTCACCGTATCCCAAGAAGATAGGCGTGGCCGATGAGAGAAAGGCAGTGGCGGCGGCGTACTTGTTGGGAGGACGCCTGGTGGGCTTCCCCGTATCCAGGGGGCCCCCGTCTCTCGTGTTCTTCCTTTTGCCGAGCATTTCTGCATACCGGTAGAGTTCAGGTAAAACGATGAATCAGTATTTTTTTTTGAAACGATGAATCAAGAATATTACGAGATGACTTTGAGCAGCTGTATGATACTCCTTATCTTGAAGGAGCATCACAACAGACAACTGCTGACCGAAACACCAGTCGAGTACTTGCAGAGTTTCATATCCCAATTCCCAAAGCGAATCAACCGGCTAGTTCTAAAAGAAAGTGACTCCAGTTCTGAGTTCTGACCAGCATTTTCCTCAAGACTGGACTGGAACATACAGATTCAGAAGAACAGAGGACGGGGAGGGGGGGAAACGGCGCATGGAAAAACAAGCAGCCTCGTTAAGATTGTTTCAGTCACTACTCACCAAGAAGAAATTTACCTGGCAAATAATCTCTCCACGCCTCAATAGCTCAATGGACAATCTCCTATCCACTTTGTGCAGGTTGAAACCTTCACCTTCGATCGATCTACAGGTCACCGGAGCCCTCCTCGATCGACTGCAAAGATGATATCTAGGGTTTGCAGGACGGACTGATCGATGCAGGAACAGGAAGGATTCTACGGGATTGGGCGTTTCACATCCATGGGATGGTTCTATCTTTCGCTGGTAGACGCGGTCGTTGCTGCAACGTTCGATGGAACAAACTCGACAGGAGAAACTCGTGACGCCAAGTAACTGACGCCCAAAAAACTCTCATCGGTTTGTTGAGTTGAGTGACAGCCACAGTTGGTGCCCGAGTTACCGGGGAGCAATTCCTCAGTCAGAAATGAGAAATGCAGGCTTCGTGCACAGTAGTATTAGCTTCAACAACAGTGGATGCACAAACAAATGCTATCACCAAGATTCACGACCTCAGTTAGTGCTGAAGCCATCTACGGGTTATGTTGTCATGTTGAGAGAGGATACAATACCCTGCTGCTACTGCCTTGACCAGGAGTCAGGAGCCTTTGGAGGATCAATACATTGTTATTCCAGATGTGCACGTGCACATCGATTCTTGCATTCACAATGTCCTTTTCAACACGTTCAAAAGTCAAAGCTACCTGCGATCCAAAAGATACTCACTTGTTCGTAGGCATGTGCTTTGTCGACTTGTAAGGGGCTGCTATGCAAACCTGTAATAGTACCAATGACTCGGTTCCTCTAGGTTGAGTATATTGGAACAACAGAAATGACAAACCCAAGGGCACCCGAGGGTCGATAGCATAAGACCAGAATAAACGATGGCATATCAAGATAGAGTGAATTTCACTGGAGGTCCATGAACTTTTACCGAGATCTCATCTAGGTCCGCAAACTAAAAAACGGCCATATAGGTCCATCAACTTTTCCCAATGTCTCATCTAGATCCGCAACCTAAATAAGTGGTCATCTAGGTCCATCAACTTTTAAAGACTGGTCATCTAGGTCCATTAACTTTTAAAGATGGTTCGTCTAGGTCTAAGGTGGTGGCGACGAACCTCTTGGCAATGGGAGGCGCGGAGGTGGTGCTGCTTCGACGGTGGAGGAGAGGGCTGCATCGTGCCTTTGCCCGCGGTCGCACGTGGCCGGTCGCCACCACCTTGGACCTAGATGACCGCTTTTTAAAAATTTATGGACCTAGATGACCACTTATTTAGTTTGCGGACCTAGATGAGACCTCGGGAAAAGTTGATGGACCTAGATGACCGTTTTTTTAGTTTGCGGACCTAGATGAGATCTCGAAAAAAGTTCATGGACCTCCAGTGAAATTCACTCATCAAGATATAACACGAGCTACGACTTCGCACAATATGTATTACCGAAGCATCTTTTATATGGCTCGAGCAGCTTGGGTTACCAGTTACCACTATATATATGGTCTATATATAACTTGAACTTCTCCACAGTACAATATATTATAGGGTAGCATAATAGAGTACCAGCTACGCCCTACACTTCTGTTTTCTAAGTAACAGACTACATATATCAGCCATGTTCCTCCATTTTAGGAATATAATCTGTAAGCTGAGCGAAGGACCATTCTCAGATATAGCCAGCATTTGAGGCAGTCCTGATGATCTGAAAGAGAGCTGCATGGAGAGAAGGGTAAAGAACTCAATTTCCTATTAAAAGAGTGCATAAACATGCTACTAAAAAAGAAAGAAAGAAATTTATTCATGCTATATAAAACTGTGATGCTGCAAGGCTAAAGCTCTGAAAGTCATCCAATTAGCTACGGTGTTTCCCTGACATCTTTCTGACTTTTCTATTCTACTACCCCAAGTAATTGTCAGATTGGAATAGCTGATGCCCATGTGTTGTAGCATTAGCTGTCACAAACATACCTAGAGTAAACCACATACCTTCTTTTGGGATCAATCAGTGCATTCCAATTTCTGAATCTAAGGAATGTGTTACTAAATGAATCTAAAGGAAGTGCCTATGTACTAAGTACTTTGCCAAGAAATACAAATATTGTTAAACAAACTGATGCTTCAATTGCCCACTAGGCACTAACAGTTGGGTTCGAGAAAGAAAAAAACCACTAACAGCTCAGCACAAGTTAGGTGGACTATGCATAAAAACACTACTCTTCAAAACAATAAGCATGCTACTGTAATATGAAACAAATGTCGAGAACCTGTCTCTGGGTTGACAATTAAGATATTGGAACAGATGCTCCAGAGCTGATTTGGTCGGTAAACAGATGTGCTGGACTACCAAAGGATAAAGGCTATGCAGGAAGACCAGCTACTCAACCATAGAACATGAAACATAAGGACTTACATGATCCAACCACAACGAAGACAAAGAACCCAAGCAGAATAGGTCCAAGAGGATAATCATTTGCTTTCTTGATTGTCTCAGGAACAGCGCCCCTCTTTGTGATATTCTTCTCAAATCGTGCAATTTTCCTATCAGCAACACGCCTTGAGGTGGTCTGAAAAAAAAGGATTATCCAAAGAAATGTTACTAAGAAACACTGCATTGGTTTAGTGCAGTACCAAGGAACTGAAATATAGCAACCTTTGCATGGCATGATGAACACTAAATTAGAGACCAATACATTTAACATATTATATTTGGATGATCAGTCCAAGTGGTTTGTATATCAACTTCTCAGCTACTCAGGGTTACTGCTAATTATCATAAGAAATAAAAACATGTAGAATACAATTTGGTGTACCCTATCACGTGTTACCTCTAATCCATCTCACCAGCAAATTATTATAAGAAACAAAAATATGTAGCCCACAATTTGGTGTACCCCTATCACGTATTACCTCTAATCCATCTTACCAGTAGCAATTTTCAGGTTCAAACTATGATGAAGCCCTAATCAACTGCATGGCAAATTAATACTCTTATCGCTCCTGTAAAGTACCCTAAAGTGATAAGCATTAAAATCTTCATAAGTCATGCACGCACTCAATAATATATGACGATTCGTATGGCTAACCAATGGAAACGCACAAGCAAACCAATCCATCCTTTAAAAAAAATAATAACTAAGAATCACGTGGTTGCATGCAAATGTAACGCATAACTCTAACCCATCCTACACAAGTACACATCAGGTGTTTGCATGCAAAGGTAACGCAAAACCATCCTACACCAGCACACGTCAGATGTTTGCATGCAAATGTAACGCCAAAACTCATCCTACACGCTCACAGTTCAAAAAACCAACACATGGCTTCATGGTATCCCAAACCGCCAAACCTGACATTTTGCTAGCTAGCAATAACTCATCACCTCTTGCCCGCCAACTTTCTAACCCTTGAATGAGAAGAATGCAACAATCATAACACATAAATCGACAATTTAAACCCTTGAACGGGAGTCATCCTACAGCAGCAAACATCAGATGTTTGCATGCAAACGTACTGCAAAACTCATCCTACATCAGCACACATCAGCTTTTTACATGCAAATGTAACGCAAATCCTATCCTACACACCAGCACACGTCATTCATGAATCGGGAAACCGACACCCGGTTCGCCTAATGGCCAAACCTGACATTTTGCCAACTCACCACCACTTGCCCGCCAACTTTCTAATCCTTGAACGGGAAGAGCGTGGCAAGCGCAACACATAAATCAACAATTTAAACTAAAGGAAATGATGAACACCATAGAACACCTAAATGCATACATGACATCCAAGCAAAATTTGTAGGCAGATCATAAAGCAACATCACCACAGAACCATGTAACCACTCTCAATCACAACTGAGCTAGTATCCTCCCCACTTTCGAATTCTAACATGGATTCCTTTGCCGTCTACGGAATCAGAATCATGTCCACGAAATAAACAGAAAAAAGGGTAAAAAAGTAGAGGATACCAGAAATCCTTTTTGCGAAAGGTGGATCCCTTTTAAAAAGCTAGACTAGATTCCTACGGAAGAATCTACTGATCTTCCTCCCAAGAAAAAAAATATAACATGCCAGACAGAGCCTAGATTCTACATGTGCATTACAATATTCACACCAGGTGCCGCCGAGCGGATCGGCAACAAAATACGGCGATCCGGCACCTCGATAGAGGGGGCCAGGATCGAATCGCACAGATCTGCGAGAACTACATAGAGGAGCAACGGATAACACTAACGCAGGTTCTTCTAACCATGCCGAAGAATCGAAAAAACAAACGACCGAATACAAGCGACGGTAGAGGGCGGGCGTAGGGCGGTCGGGCGGGCTCACCATGGCGACTGACGCTGGTCGGGTTCGCGGCGGCCGGACGCGGCGGGCGGCGGAGACGAGTGGGGGCGCGGAGAGAATTGGGAGATGGGGACGGGTGTGTGCGGGGCGAGATGGTGACTGTGCTGTGCGCGAAGTGTCTGAAGCCTGACTGCTCCGGTCCGGGTCGTCGGGTTTTGTTGACCCCCCTGGCCGGGGCCTGCGCTTCCTGTGGGCCACCACCTGCGCTCGTCTCGTGAGCCGTGCCGCGCTACCGCGTGTCTGCGTGACGATGATGGCGGCGGTGGTATAGCCGTATAGCGGCAGCAGCCAAATGAGCGAAGCCATGGAGGACTGTGACGCCGTGATCCCGTTCCGTCCAAAATCCGTTTGCTTTGATGGGCGTGTTTATCCTCGTCTATATTTGGTCACCGCTGCTTCAGTACTTTCCCACTCAAGAGTCAACGCTATCAGTGTTTGGTACGATCGCACCTTGCCGTAACTTGCGAGATTTGTTGACGATTTGGTGGTCTTTCTTTTCTCGATGAGCACGATTTGCTTCAATTCGTGCGAAGAAACTCCTTGTAAGTTGGTTCGTATTACATTTTTCAAGTGGAGACTTTCGAACGTATTTTCTGTTCTCTAGTTCCACAAAGCCCCACTCCTTTTCTTCCTTTACATACACCAACACAAATCCATCACTATGGATGTTTTCCGTCTTGCCATTTCATTCCTAATACATTCGCCTAGGCCATTTTTCAGTGGATGTAGGAAGCATCTCTTCAGCATCTGTTAACTTGTCTCTTCCCCCTACAAGTCTACAACCTCTTAATCATATATAAAATTGTAAAAAAGGAAAAGGTTGGATTTGTTCAAAAATCAAGTGGTACTCTTAAACATTCCTAAAAACCACACTCTCTTTAGCTTTTCTAGATACACAATTTTTGTTACGTATATAGTGCGTAGATATATGTATATCTAGGTACATGCATTTACTTTAGAACGAAAGAAGTATGAGCTATATAGATCGCCACGCATCAGGGGCGGATCTAGCCCATATCATTGGATCAGCTGACCCCGACGAAATTCTATAATTTATTAGTAATTTACTGTTTATTACTAGTTTAAATAGGCTTTGACCCCGTTATTTGAAAGAGCTGACCCCGGTGGCCTCTTGGGCTGGATTCGCCCCTGGACGCATAATACGAAGCCTACAAGGCTGCCCCTCTCCTATAGCTCCGGCATAGCAGGGATATCAAGCTTTAACTCGCTAACCATACGTGGTGGATCCTATCTCCGAACATGGCTGTGTCAATCCTCGTAGCATGTGACTAGCTATGGTCTATAGACTGTGAAACTTGATAGACCTAAAAACTTGCACTAAAGCACGAGAGACCACGGGCATACTTGTGCATTTGCTAAAGATATGGTCCTGTTTTGGTTTCCCCTGACTTATTTTAAGTAGCTAAACTTTAGTCTCTTTTAGTTCCAAAAATGCCAAATAGAGTGGCTTATAAGAGCATCTCCAGCAGTGTTGCTAAATTCGGAGACCTAAAAATGGTTTTAGGTCCTGGAAAACGAAAAATTTAGGTACCACAAAGGGGCTCTCTCCAGCAGTGTTGGTAAAACTGGATACCTATATTTCACTCTAGGACTAATCTGCGAGGAATCATTTTTTCCAGGGTCCAATGTGCAAAATGCACAACCTTATCCTCTCCCCTACCCCGTCTTCCCTCTCATCCTCTCCTCTCCTCTGCTCGTCTTCCCTCTCATCCTCTCCTCTCCTCTGCGGCGGCGCGCTGCGGCGGCGCGGCGGCGCGGGCTGCTGTGGCGGCATGGCGGGCTGCGGCTGCAGACGCCAGGCGGTGCACGACTGGAGGCGGGCGGAGATGTCCCAGAGCTGGCGGTTGGCACTCCCGCGCCAGCGTCTAAGTTTTAGGTCCCCTGTGCTCGGTTGGTATTTTTGGGTCCCGGAGGGTGGGTTTTAGGTCCGGACCTAAAATAGCAACTCATATAGGTCCTCTGCTGGAGCAAGATTTTTGGCTGTTTTTAGGTCCCGAAGCAGTTTTTAGGTATAGCAACTCAGTTTAAATCCTCTGCTGGAGATGCTCTAAGGACTTAAGTTTAGTTCCTACCCCATAAGTCTATAAGCTCCAGTTTTATGACTTCTTGAGACTTTTTTCTCCACTATCCTCATTAACACCCCCACCCGTCCCACATCCCGACGCATGAAAGGTAAGGCTTCAAGGGTACTTTGGTCTTTATTCAGTTCAATTAGTGCCATTTAGTCACTTTAATTCCATACGATTGAACATGATAATTGACTTAAGTTTAGTCCCTTAAAGTCAGTTAACTTTAGTCGGTTTGAACCAAACAGGACCTAAGCATCGCAGCATCGGGATTTGGCTTTGGTGCGCCGAAGATTATTTGAAGCTCGGTCATTTCACAATCCACCGCCCCAATTAGCAGCCCACCATCTCGTCACCGCAGCCCACGTGCGTGCCAAGCTGCTGGCCCGGCCCGGCCCAGTCAGTAGCCTTAAACCCTCCTCTCCCTGCGCCGCTGCCGGATTCCGCTGCCCGCAGCGCTCCACGTAGTCCGCGAAGATTCTTCCTTCGTCCTCATCCAAACCCCGACCGATCCCCCCAACCCCCACCGCCGCAGGCCCCCCGCAGATAAAATTCCAAAACAAAAATCCAAGGCCGCGCGCCGTACGCCTCCCTCCCCCGTCTCCGCTCGCCCGGCCGATGGCGCTGCAGCTTCAGCTGCCGCGGCCGCCGCCGCCGCGGCTCGCGGCCCTCCGCCTCTCCATCCTCCTCCCTTCCCCGGCCGCCCCGGCCCGTGGCGCCTCCGCTTCCGCGACCGCCCTCCGCGCCCGCGCCGGCGGCGTCGCGTTCTCGCTCCAGACGAACGTGCACCTCCTCAAGCCCAACCGCCGCGTCCGCCGCTCCCGGGACCCCTACTACGACCTCGACGAGGATGACGAGGAGGGAGAGGAGGAGTTCGAGGAAGAGGAGGACGACGAGGGCTACGAGAGCGATGTAAGTTAGCCCCCATTACCACTTCGCTACTAACCATTCCTCACTTATCGTCCCCATTCACCACATAGGTTTGCTAGCTAGAACACCGCTGGATTCTCGTAGGACAACCTTATACCTGTCACATGTGTGGCACATTTATAGCTTTCAAATGCACAATCTACATAGGTAGCTGAACAAATTAAACCGGTGCCCTGTAAACACGCTGTGAGGGAATAATTGGTTAAAACTTAGTGGGCTGAGAGGCATAAGCTGTCATGCTGGTTTGACTTTTTTTTTTAGGCCACATTGTTGATTTGACTTACACAAGCATGGGAATGCAAAGCGTTTGCGCTTTTCCTGCATTTGCTTCTAACATTTTCTGGTGTACAATTGCTTGTCTTTGTGCCCTCTCTGTTTCCTCACGCTTCACCTGATTGTATAGGGGCTCCATAATATGTCATGATTGGTGTTTGCCCATGATCATCTAGTTCCTCAAAATCAGCATCAACAGATAGTAGTCATCACAGCATGGACATTTGGTAGATGACAGATTGCTCCCTGATCCCCATGACCCATGTTGCAAACATTATATATTCTTCACAGAAATATAGAGTGGCCAAATCTCCCCGCAGTGTGATACTGTTATGTAATATCATAATGGCTCAGAGAGTTTGCTAAATGTTTGCTGGATGGATGTAACTGATTAACAACTGGATATCAGCCCATCAAAATCCATATGTCCATCGTCACAAAAAAAATACCATATGCATAATATTGTGAATAAAGTACTTGAATGTGTTCAAGAACCACTGAATGGTTGACGGGTATTGTTTCACTGAGCGCCAAAAAAACACTCCTAAATTATGGATTCGAATAACATGATAGTTGAATGTTGAACATGAAAACATTTTGTGTTTTTAACTTTTTATTTGTCCATTGAACATAAAAATCTCACCCTTAGTACTTTTCATCTATGCCACTATCCTAACTTAATGCTTGGTTAACGTTTCAGGATGATATGTCAGGTTTGGAATATCCTGGTGTACTTTATTCAAACAGCCCTCGTGCTCCAAGTCCAAGCAAGAGGCCGGGTATCTTTAAAACCATGCTAAATCCTTTAGAAGCAATGTTAGTTAACTTCATACTAAAACTCCATTGCTCCAGGACTGCAAACACCATTGATAAAAGAAAACTGGGAAGGAAGACAACCCAAAACTCGTGATAAATATGGCAGCCCCGAAAAAATGAAGTCTCTGCATCCTAGGAGTAAAGTGGGTCGATCATCATCAGATCTTATGAACATGAACAGTGAGGTAGAGGTATGTAAATGTAATTTGTCTACATTATGTATATCAGGGCGCACTGAGTAACAATTGTTTCTTGCTGCAGTTGAAAAATGAAAGCATTTCTCGGAGTGTATTCCAGAAACTGCAAGAAGAATATGACTTTGATGACAAATGGTTACCGCTGGTTGATTACTTGTGCACGTATGGACTAAAGGAATCTCATTTTACTTACATCTATGAGAGACACATGGCCTGCTTTCAGATCAGTCAGGCTTCAGCAGAAGAAAGGTTGGATTTCCTGCTAAATGCTGGGGTGAAAAGCAAGGATATGAAGAGGATACTGGTTAGGCAGCCACAAATTCTGGAATACACTCTTAGCAATCTGAAGGCTCATGTTGATTTTCTAGTGATTATTGGGGTTCCGAGTACACGAATAGGGCAAATTATTTCTTCTTCTCCTTCTATGTTCTCTTACAGTGTAGAGCAGTCTCTGAAGCCAACTGTAAGGTACCTGATTGAGGAAGTAGGTATTGAGGAGAGCGATGTGGGCAAGGTAGTGCAGCTAAGCCCACAGATTCTGGTGCAGAAAATTGATAGTGCCTGGAAATCTCGTTATCTTTTTCTATCAAAAGAATTAGGTGCTCCCAAGGATAGCATTGTTAAGATGGTCACAAAGCACCCTCAGCTGCTTCATTACAGCATCGAGGATGGAATCTTCCCTCGCATCAATTTCCTGAGAAGCATTGGAATGAGAAACTCCGACATTCTCAAAGTACTGACAAGCCTTACTCAGGTATTGTTTCTTCATTCATGTTACCATGCCCATCCTTTTGTTCTTGTCTTCAGTTTGCAATTACGTATGTTGTTCAATGTACACGTCTCATGGCAGATGTGCCATTACACATTTCTTTTCAGGTGTTGTCTTTGTCCTTGGAGGACAATCTCAAGCCAAAGTATCTTTACTTGGTCAATGAACTTAAAAACGATGTTCAATCATTAACGAAATATCCAATGTACCTGAGCTTGTCTCTTGATCAGAGAATTCGCCCCCGCCACCGTTTCCTTGTTTCATTGAAGAAAGCTCCAAAGGGTCCATTTCCTCTTAGCTCCTTTGTGCCCACAGATGAGCGTTTTTGCCAGAGGTGGGCTGGGACTAGCTTGGAGAAATACCATACATTCAGACAGAGGTTGCTGCTGACAGGTTTTGCAGAGAAGTCTGGAAGGAAAACGTTAGTCTCAAGACGGTAGATAGCTATCTGGTGGGAAATGGGTTTCTTTTGAGCCCGTGCTCTTAATGGTAAGATGATTTATTCTACACAGCTCTTCCTCATTCTTTGAGGTTTATTTTAATAATGATTTCCATAGCGCTGATTGGTTCACTGTTTTCAGGAAATGGGCTTCGTCGCTGACTCAATACTCGATGATCAGTGGGTTTATAATATATCACTAACTACAGCTTATATTGTATTGTTCATGTCGCCTACCTTCACATGGTGTAAAGTCATCATCGGATTCCTCCATCAGTTGCAAGTGAATAGCCACCAAAAGAGAACTGCATTATGCCAGAATGGTTGGCGGGACACACTGTTATCTAGTTCTAGGGGTATCTCACGTTGATTTTAGTTACTATTAACTAACTACAACTGCTGAACAACATGATACATTTAGAATCGTAGCCTAAAGGTGTAAGAGGGCCATTGCAGGCAGCCTTCTAGACTCTGGAGGACCGGAGTCCTGTAATGCCGTTTAACTTTGAAAGTCCTTTTTGGTAGGCTTGTTATCATGAATTGCAAACACGCTTGTACTTCCTAGCTCCTACCATTTTTTGGTGTTGTGTCAGATGACCTCTTTTTATGGTGTACCCTCTGGAAGTTTGTTTTTTCTACAGCCTAACCGTACACGATAATGTAGCTAGAGCCTATTAACGTTGATCCTTGATAATCCGGTGGAGACGGTTGATTTACTGTTGTACCTGCTGCCATCGATTTCCTCCAAGGAAAAAAAAAGCTGATTCTGTACTAGGGAAATTGATGTGAATATAGCAACATGCCAACATCTTTTGCCATAATGCGGACCGCCGTACTATGAAAGATCAAAAGATTGGAGATTCAACACGTAAGCAAGGCAAGCAAATGAACAGGTGCGGTATGATCATTCTTTTCTCAGGATGATTCATGACTATATTGCAGAGCTTCTCAAGTTACAACCTGTTCCGTAAGAACCTACTTCAACGACGTATCAGATGTATCCGCAAGTCGTACAGCTTTGTTATGGATGCTTCATGTTCTGTCCTCTTGTTGACTGAACTTGCATCTGAAGCTAGAAGTATGTTTCGGTTCCAAATCACTAATCAGAGCGCTTGGCACTTACTACTATCCTATGCTCATGTACAATCTGCTGGTCGTTCTGTTTGTGGTACGACGCTTCCTCTCAGAATCTCAGTAGTTAAATTCCAAGGTCGTCTGGAAGCCCGAAATCATTACTGCAAAATAGCGTCACGGTTCAAATCTTACAGTAATATTACCAAAGTAGGGGGCAACATGAAACAAAATAGAGAAGGTGCAAAAACACTGAAGTAGCATCCGAAGCACTCCAATTTCTAGATTCATTTAACCTCAGGCATGGATAACCAGATGGAAGATCTTTAATTGGCTAACTGCATTGGCTTCATTTTCTCCATGTTGCATAAGGACTAGTTCCCATCAGATCAATAAAAGCATCCCAGGAGTCGATACAAGATAGCTGAATCTACTAACTTAGACAGGAAAACTCACCTATCTTCAGCTTCTGGTGCCGTGCCCCAGCGATTTGACACACCTGATGATTCTACTACATGGCCATCTATAAGATTTACAATCAAGCTTAGAAGAGCCAGAAGAGGTGCAGAAAATACCAAAAAAAAGATGGACTGGTGAAATTCTGTGTGAATACCATCTGAAGGTAGTCGAGCCATTTCTGGAGCATCTTCCTCATCCGAGAGTGTCTCGTGTCTGTAGTATCAACACATTGGAAACTGGTTAACTTGGAACTTTGAGCGTTCAAAAAGTATAAAATAGTAATATAGAATGCCTTTATCCCTGAACCAGTAAATAAAAGAGAGAAGAACTGAAGTACAAATGCAATAATAAAAAAGACGTGCACAAACACAAAACTAGTTTCATACCTACAAAGTCAGTAAATTTTCCTTTCATGGACTTAATTAATATTTACCCACAAAAACCAAAGGAGACAAAACCAAGAAAACCTTAATGATACACATATTTCAGCCTGTAACTTATGCGCAAGAAAGGCTTGCAAAAATTACAAAAGGTGGTATAGTTAGACCACAGATGTAGAGATATGAATACATGTCAGTGGCCTGATGCACATTCTCAGGAGAATGGAAATCAAGTGCTGGAACTCACATTGTTGTGCAAGCAAGTTATTCCCAGTGTCATGCAAAAAAGGGGCCTTGATCTTCCACTATACTTCCTATCAATCAAAACCCTAGTACCCTACAGAAAAAAATACTAAAACTAACTTTCAAAAGTAGTCTTTGCCCAATAACTGCGTTGCAAATCTTGAAGGAAGACAGTTGCAAGTGTACTCGTAACAGATCAGGCCACATTTTGACCACAGCTAATGCAAAGATTCTAGGCTTGAGACATCATTTGAGAGAAAAATGCAGTAGAGGTTTATGCAGTGTGGCAGTACAAAATCCAAGAAGCATACAACAGAAAACAACCAAGTATTAGATCACATCATGCTTATCCATGTAAGGAAAGATCAAATCCCGTACTCCACAGAAAATAACCCAAATATTGGATACTTACTCTACTTCTTGTTCTTCCTGGTAGGCCCTAACAGTAACTGGTTGACAATGGACATAGTGACTGTTCTTGGCATCCCTCTCTGCTAAAATCAATGTTACAGTCTCGGGGTACACAAGGCTCACATGACCATAAGTTCTCTCATGTTGGATTTGCACACGTTGGACAGGCCCATACTTACTGTCAGAAATATCATGGTATCATTATTCAGAGTTATTTAATAACATAAAATGTAGAATTTAAATGCACCTGGGATGATATTAGATGACAATACCTGAAGTATTCCATAATATCTGCTGAAGTCAATGTATTTTTCGGATGCAAGGTAATAGAAATCATGTTGGAACCAGTGCTTGGAGGGAAAAGCACCAGTCTGTAATCATCACCCCGGGCATTCAAAAACTCATCAGTATCTTCCACCAGGACTATGTAATACTGCCCCGCCCTGAAGTTGAAACAGCAGTACTCATAATGAGAATGGTTAGAAAATAACAGTTGAGCAATTGCTTGTAAACAACAGACATAACACAGAAAGAACAGTAATCATAACAATAGAGATGAGAAGAGACCGCTCGATCACTATGGTGCCGCTAAGCTCTAGGAGCACTGTTATGAGGCTGTAACTCTCCTGGCCCTCTGGTTCGATTCCGTCGACCAGCAGAGACTCTCCATACTTCTCAAAGAACAGCTTTGGCAGAAGCTCAACTTGGAGTGGTTTTTTCTTTTCATGCACGTCCAGGAGAGATCTGAGCTCAATATCCAAGTCACGCAATGTCTGAAGGGAGTGAATTGGCGTTGTTTGCGCACTGGAGCTACTGGGAGCGTCTTCTGTGACATTAGCATCGCCTGGAATCTTCAGAGGCTGTAAAGGTCCCCTTGAGCTAAATGATTCAGGAAATGAGCCAATGGGGGGAGTTGGAGCCCAATTTCCGCCAAAACTGCCGCTTGCATAAAACTGTGAGTCCCCACTGGGCAATGGTACAATCTGATTGAACGGGGAGAATGGAGCCTGATTTCCGCTAAAGCTCCTGCTGGGATCAATCTGAGGCTGCAACTGGGGCAAACTGAATGGAGCCCAAATTCCATGGACAATGCTGCTTGGAGGAAACAGAGGCCGGAGCTGGGGCAAAGGGATTCGAACTTGAAATCCACGAGAACTGCTGCTTGGATGCATCTGAGGTTGAAGTTGGGGGAATTGTAAGCCATGTCCCAATGAAGGTGGAGACGGTAGGGGTAACTGCTGGAATTGTTGCACGGGTACTACAAGGGAAGACCTCGCCTCATCGATCAGGGAGCGTATCTGCTCATTGGAGCCAGATGAATACCAAATGATCTCCTCAGGCGATTTGTTTCTGATGATGTAGTGAATGATCCCGTGAGCGTTTGCTGCATCAATCTGCATGGCCTTATTCAGCAAGAACCTGATACGTTCATTCATATCCATTTCTTGTCTCCTTCAGGAAGAACAAGATGTTGGAACTCATTGCAGAGCAAGATTTCGCAATAGAAAATGCAGGCAATTCTTCTGTGGAAAGACTAAAGAACAAGACGCAGCAGCAATGGGGAACAATAGTGTGCGCGAAAACGAAAATCTTGAATCATACTCCGCTTCCACCCAACAATTAAAGAACCAGAGATTTGAGCAAACTCGTCTTTCCTCATTTCATGATCCCAAATTGAACGAACATAAGTTCAGATTTAGTCTTTACTAACAGATTCAGCGACTCTAATCGACACCCAACGCAATCCACCAAAATCTGAACATGACAGAACGAACCAACCAATGATCTACAACTGTTACTTCCAAGACCTGGAATCCACAATCCAACCGAAGCTCACAGAATCATTCCCCTCCAATCGAACCAGATCATCCCAAGAACCACCGCGACGAAAGAGAAGACGAGATAAACCTGCTCATCCCCGACCAAGAACCGCCCTACCTCCAAGAACTCGTCTCCAGAATACCCGAAGTCTCGAACCAAACCAAAGCCCGCTAGAACCTCTCCGCAGTTGTACCAGATGCTCCAAGAACCCCCGCAAGAAGCCAAGAACTCATCAAACAAACACAGGGTAGAGCAAGGGGGTAGAGTTTCTAGTCCCAGCGCACCTCATCTTTCTCCGGCCGGGAAGCACAGCACCACGCGACACCAAGCAACGCGCAGGGGCGGAGAAGGAAGGCTCCACGAAGACGGAGAGGCGCGGGCGACCACCAATGCCGTACGCCGCGCGCCTAGGCTCGCCGCGGAAAGGGAAACCCGCGCGCGGATGGCAATTTTGCCCGGGGGGTCGGAAAGTTGGTGGCCTCTGCCGGCTGAGGGGCGACGGTTTATATCGCCGAGCGCAAGGTAGGCGGCGCTGCGGAAAAGGCAAGTGGGCCCGGATTCGGAGATTTGGCCCGGACAGACCTTAGGGCCTTAAACGCGATACCAAATTTGGGAGTAGATGTCTCTTCCTAATCATTGCATCATTATAACATTTTATTTGTATGTGCGAAAAATTGTCAAAAAAATAATTAATTAGGCTCAAAATGTTCGTCTCGCAGAGTGCAACAAAACTGTGCAATTAGTTTTGATTTTATCTATATTTAGTACTCCATGTATGTTGTGACATTTTGATGTGATGGGGAATCTTCTTTTTGCATAGTAAATTTGGGGTGGAATTTTGAAACTAAACAAGGCCAAAGGCAACTCCCAAATTTACTATGCAAAAAGAAGATTCATCATCACATTAAATATCATAACATGCATTGAGTACTAAATGTAGATAAAATTAAAAATTAATTGCACAGTTTTGTTGTGCTCTGCGAGGCGAACATTTTGAGTCTAATTAATCAATTTTTGAATAATTTTTCACAAATACAAACTAAATGCTACAGATCCCAAAAGCAACTCCTAAATTCACAATGTAAAAAGAAGATTCTCCATCACATCAAAATGTCATAACATGCATAGAATACTAAATGTAGATAAAATTAAAAACTAATTACACAGTTTTGTTGTACTCTGCGAGACGAACATTTTGAGTCTAATTAATCAATTTTTGGACAATTTTTCATATATACAAACGAAATGCTACAGTGACGCAATGATTACGAATGACACCTTCCTCCCAAATTCCCAAATTTGGAACTAAACAGGGCCCTAGCCAAAGCCCATGGGCTGCAACTACTTTGGAACAAGGGCACGTCGTCACGTCACACGTGAGACTGGACCGCAACCTTAAGCATATTGACTGACATATAACGCAACATGGTAAAAGATGATGGCAGTACAACTTTGATACGACAAAAGGTGTCTAAGAGGGTCCATCATGGACCATGTGTTAAGCATTACGGAGTATAATCACCGTTCCACAATTTGGAGATTCATTGAGTCGCCAAGATCCAACACGTTCATTGGAGAATGACAAAAACAAACCACCAGGCACCGGCGGATCTACATTGGGGCAAGCTGGGGCAGTTGCCCCAGCTAAAGTTAAGATCACACATATAAATCCCCTTCTTCTCCGGTGATTTTTAGAGCTCCGGCAACGATTTTACCATGTATTAGTGTCTGTATCATCAATTTTTTCTTCAAATTTGAGGTAATATCTCAACTTCGCATTAAAATTGTGTGGTTCCAATGTATGGATGCATTAATACGATGTGAATTGCAATGTCCTTGATTTTGGTTCAGTCTATCGTTAAAAGTTCGCCCCAGCTCATATTTTTTTCTGGCTACGCCACCGCCACCAGGTGCGGTATCCATGGTTCATCCCGTTATCGGATTCTCAGAACTAGACTGAGTTTACATGTGACCATGCATCTTAGACTAGATTCCATGGCTCTCACAAGGATGTTTCTACACTGTCATATAATTGCAAAACAATCATATCTATGAGAAACTACTCCACCTATGCCCCCATGTTTTCAACCATACATGTATAGATATATCATCAAGTCACAACAGATTTTGATGACTCTACTCAACTAACAAAAAACCTTCCGGTCCTGTCCTGTTGCTGACTGCACACTGAACTGCATCTGAAGAACATATATCTAAATATCTAATCTACCATAGATTAGATATTTATAGTACCAAGTCACCGATCAGATAGTGTTTAGCGCTTTCTGAGTCTGCTCCTAGTACACTCGCAGATTCGGCCCCAAACAACAATAAACATCGTCGAGGGTTTCTGGAAGACTCAAGCCATCGCTGCAAAATAAATTGCACGGTTTATATGTTACAGTCAGATTAACTGAGTGAAAAAAAAGAGAGAAGATACCAGTATTTTTTTCGTATTGAAATTTGAAGCTCAAGTTATATGAATGTCTTTAGTGTGTTTGTATGTTGCAGAAAGACTAGAGTGCCCATTAGATCAGCAAATTATACAAATCAATACAAGGTACTCCGTAGCTGAGTGTAGCTAACAAAAACAAGAAATCTCACCTATCTTGATCTGCTGATGGCGCATCCAAACGACTTGATACATGTGACGACTCTGCAGCACCTACATGGTTTGCAGAATCAAGTTCGCTTACTATTAAAATAACTGGAAAAGGTGCAGCAGAATAGAAGCCAAACATGGACAATGTTCCAACCTTGTGAAGGACTTGTTTCACTAACAGAGAGAACAGACAGGCTGGGCATTGGCGGTGAAATCATGACTGGCGCAATATTAGTACTGCTCTTTTCAGTAATAATTCCTTGATCACACCCTTCATTCAGCTTCTCCCCAAATAATTCATGGTCACTTGATAATTGTTCTTCTGTAGAGATGGGCAGAGAAATAACTCAATGCAAAATATATTGGCGCAGTTTGGGTTATAAAATGAAGTGGGAGTGACACATGACGAAGCCAGGGTTTTCATTCATTACCCACCTTTATGTGTATGATGTTCGTGAATAACACCAACATCTGACGCCTTGTGAGGTCCAGGGATAGAATGGGCACCTTTCCGAGCCAACATCCTGTATTTTTCAACAAATTGGAACTTCCAACTTTGAAAATACAAAATAGAATGCCTTTATTGCAGAACATGTAAAGAAAAAAAAGAGAGAAGGGCTGAATTGCACAAAGGTGATAAAGAAATAGTGCACAAACACCAAACTAGTTCATGTTTTTAAGTCAATAAACTTAGCTTGCAGGGACTTAAACCAACAAAGCAAAAACCATTAATGACAAATAAATTTTAGTTCGTAACTCGTGTATGACAGCAAAAGGCTAATGAATTGGTAAATGGTGGTAACCAGTAGCCTGATGCTCACTGTAGAAGTAATAGAACTATAAAAAGTAGCTCATGCAAATTTTGACCCCTGTAAACAGTAAATTTCTAGGTTTACATTGCAGTAGTACAATATATGCAAAGCAGCAAGCACTAGAGAACAGACAAGTGTTAGATCCTTACTCTGGTCCATGTTTTTCTTTGTAAGGTTCGACAAAAACATGATCACCACATATGAAATGAGAGGTCCTTGAACATCTTTCTGATAAGATCAGTTTTACTGTCTCAGGGCACTTGAAGCTCACATAACCAAACATACGTTTCTTTTGAAGTGGAATTCGCACATTACTGACAGGACCATAGTGGCTGGAAGAAACATCAGGATAATATTAAATATAGTTGCATAAAGCCATAACAGGTAGAGGCTTCATGTCTAAATGCACCAAAAACTGACGTTAGACAGCAATACCTGAAGTAATTCCAAGCATCATTTTCGGTAAATGTGCTTTTAGGATCGAAGGTAATAGAAATCTGGTTAGAACTATTTATTGCAGAAGGCATCGCCAATTTGAATCCATGATTTTGTCCACGCCTGAAGTTTAAACATATTACTTGCTTACAGAAAATTGTGAACAAGGATAACAAAAAAATATATTTTAGGTGTTAACATGCTAAACCACGCGCAGGATATCATGTAAGCAGCAAGCAACAGACAACCAAATATTAGATCCTTACTGTTGTTCACATCTTTCCTTGTATGCTTTGACATGAACTTGATCTCCACAGATGAAATGAGACATCCTTTCTGATAAGATCCGCTCTGCCGTCCCAGGGTCCTGAAAGCTCACAAAACCGTACATGCGCCTTCCTTGAGGTGGAATTCGCACACTATCCACAGTACCATACTGACTGGCAGAAACATCATGATAATGTTATTTACAGCTGCATAACTGTATAACAGGTAGAGGATTCATGTCAAAATGCACGAAGCACTAAAGTTGGGCGACAATACCTGAAGTAGTTCAAAACATCGTCTTCAGTGAATTTGCTTTCAGGCATGAAATCAACATAAATCTGTTTAGGATCACTTCTAGCAGAAGGCACCTCCAATTTGGAACCATGAGCCAAGTGCATAGGATTGTCTTCCACCAAGGCAATATAATCTGGTTCCCATCTAAGTTGAAACAATTGCCAAGTTAACTTCCCAAAATCGTCTTGAAGAATGGCAAATACAATAGTACTTAAAACATAGCTCACAGAAAATTTTGAACATCATTAAGAAAAAAAATTATAGGTGTTAATATGCTAAACCGTTCAACAGATATCATTTAACAGGAAATGATAGTAGTAGGGCTACACTACACTGTGTGGAACTACAATATGTAAGCAGCAACCAATAGAATATAACCAAATATTAGATCCTTACTCTAGTTTATGTCTGTCCTCGTACTCTTTGACACGGACTTCATATCCACAGATGAAATGAGGGGACCTTTCTGACAAGATCTGTTTTGCCGTTCCGGGGTCCTGGAAGCTCACAAAACCATAACCATAACCATGCACGTGCCTTCCTTGAGGTGGAATTCGCACATCATTGACTGTACCATATTTACTGGCACAAATACCATTATAATGTTATTACAGCTGCATAACTACACAACATGTGGAGGCTTCATATGAGATCCATCAAGCACTAAAATTAGATGGGAATACCTGAAGTAGTTGCGAACATCTTCGTCAGTGACATTGCTTCTAAGGACGAAAGTAAAATAAATCTGGTAAGGATCACTGCTAGCACGAGGCACCCCCAATTTGAAACCCTGAGCCAAGTACATAGGAACATCTTCTGCCGGGACAATATAATGCTGTTCCCGTCTGAAGTTGAAACAGGAATAATCATAATGAGAATGCTTAGAGAAATAAACAATTGTGCTGATAGTTAATCATAGAGAAATAATGCAAGCTAAGAAAAAGACGTCTATCTAAAGTAAAAGTATCTGAGATGCACAAGATCAGAAGAAACCTCTCGATCACTCTGGTGGTGTTAAGTCGCATGAGCAGATTTGTTAGGCTACAACCAATCTTTCCATGCTTCTGGCCATCTGTGAGGAATCGCTCAACCCGCGCGCAGAGGCTTTCCATACCTGTCAATGTACATATTTGCAAGAGACTCGATTGGGAGCCTTGGTGGTCGCAGCAAAAACAGAAGTTCTCTTATCTCCTTCTCCAACATGAGCTCCGCTGAGCCAGTGAATTCAGGAGATGGACCATGAAAAGCTCCATTAGGACCATTGGGGGAGAATGGAGGATGAATTCCATGAAAAGTGCCACTTGGATGTAATTGAGGCAGGCCAGGATGCAATGGTCCAATTTGAACATTGAGCGGTAATGGAGCCTGAAACTCATGAGAAGTGCTACTGAGGCAAAACTGAGGCTGTGAATGGGGCAAGGGGGATGGAGCCTGAAATTCATGAGAAATGCCACTTGAGTGAAACTGAGGCTGCAAATCGGGAAAGTGGAATGAATCCTGAAATCCATGAGAAAGGCCCCTTGGATGAAATGGAGGCCATGGATAGGACCAGTGAAATGGAGCCTGAATTCCTTGAAAACTGTCAACTGGATGAAACTGAGGGCGCAAATGGGAGAATGGTCGTAAGCCATGCCGCTCT
This sequence comes from Echinochloa phyllopogon, assembly GCA_033239725.1. Taxonomy (NCBI): domain Eukaryota; kingdom Viridiplantae; phylum Streptophyta; class Magnoliopsida; order Poales; family Poaceae; genus Echinochloa; species Echinochloa phyllopogon. The sequence goes on from BTCW01000002.1 coordinate 51,969,290, forward strand.
TTAGGTGGCCGCGGCGGTGGTAGCTGTGGGACTTGTTGCACCACCCCAACGATCAGGGGGGCTATTTTGTCCTCGGAGGCAAGTAGTTGTCTGATTTCTGCAGGTGTTTTGGATGAGATGATGTGGGCAACAATCCCTTTGGGGTTCCATAGATGAAGCTGGCGAACCCTTTCCAGCAACAAGCGCTCACATTCCTCTAATCCCATCTCTCGTTCACTGCAGCACAGAGAACAAAAAGTTGAAAATCAGTGCGATTTGGAAAGCTAAGATTCGGCATTGCAAGCGACTCCTTTGTGTTCTGGGAAGCTCCAAGAACAAGTAAACCACGGAACCATGGAGAGCAGTAAGTAAAGCGATAGATAGATAATTAAAAAAGCCAGCATCATCCTCCGCGTACACCAACGGAAAAAGAACTAGCAATTGCACGAATTCGTGTTTTCCCCTCTAATAACTCCGAATTTAGCGAATAAATGAGAAGAGCCGAATTTTTTTTGAACGGCCTTTAGCACAACTAGCAACATTAATCGCCACCAAAATAACCCCCCAAATCTCCCGCACGCTAGAACGACTGACTGCTCAGTCCGTCTCCAGCATCCAACCAAAGCTCACCGGAACCTAATCTTCCAATTATTGAGCCAGATACGCCGCGGGAACCGCCGCAACCACAGAACAAGAGGAAACCGCGCGAATCCGCGGCGGCGCGGCCACTAACCGCCCTACCGCTCCAAAGCCCCCCACCTCCAGAACTCAGGGAAACCAAGCCCACCAAAACCCCCAATTCCGCTGTACCGAATGCTCCGAGAACCCCCCGCGAGATAGTGCAAGGACGAGTTCTTCGCGGTCCCACCCAGCGCACTAACCTCATCTTCCTCGGGGAGCACACAGGACCATACGACGCGGGTGGAGAGGGCGCCGCCGCGCGGGGAGCAGAAGACGGAACGGTGCGGGATCTTGATCGACAGCGGCGAGCACGAGCGGCGGCCGCACGACGGGGAAATGGCACCCCACGCGCGGATTGCAATTCGCCCCGGGGTGGGAATTTGGAAAGGCGGTGGCCTTTTTGCCAGCTGGGTTTTGGGAGTTTGGGGTTTGGGAGCGGCGCTGCGGAACCACGTGATCAAGTTGGGTCGGCCCGCAGCACAACGGATGGGTTTTTGCTCCAGCTTTTTTTTTTTTGAGAGAGAGGCACTGCCCCATTTCCATTACTCAACGGAAATAACAGAGTTTGCAGGATACAGACTAACAACAAAGAAAGGAAAGTGCCCGTCCCCCGACAGATCTAACCTGCTTCAGGCTAGTCCTACCGTAACCCCTCACACCCAGGCTTCCCAGATGCCAGGAGTAAGACCCACAAAACACCAACCTCCAAACAAGCATCACCAAGTGATTATTACAAGTTTTCCACTGCAGACCCTCAGCCTGCTCACAGTGCGCGGTGCGGTTGGACTCAGTGGCGGACCGTGCCAGACTGCCAGGGGAGGCAATTGGAGTTTCTGCTACAGTACTACTGTGTGAGGACTGATGCCGTGCACCCAAGCCACATACCAGATGCAAACAAAGAAAACCATAGTAGTTTTGAAATATTCTAATCTTATAATTATAGAAAAAATTCTTGTATACCCATTCGGAATAAGTGATAGCATTATATGAAATTCTTTAGGTTTTGTATACAACAATAAAAAAAACGAGGGAGGACCAAATTTGTGTGTGTGTGTGTGTGCAACTTCAATCCTATATTTTTTTCTGTTGATAGTGCACTTTAGAAATCATGTGTTTTTAAAAGATCTCATTAACACAAATGAACTTAATTTGTGGACGTGTGCTCTGCACAAACCCATCGTGGGCCTTTAGACTAGGAACCGCTCGGCCGTGTCTGTCGCACACAAATCAACAGCGTCACACACAACTTTGCATCATAGGACAATACTATGATGGTCTGAGATGGAGTATATAGTAAAACTGTTACAGCTAATTTAGAATTATTTTGTTCTTTTAGGGGGAAAGATCTAGCGGAATGACAAATTATTGGAAGCAGGAACATACGCACATGTACTATATATATTTTATCTCAAATGAGTCCAAAGGAAATTGCATTCCACTCCTTCCAGATCGATGAGTCACACATGTACTATATTTCCCTCGAGCTTGATTGCACGGCAACACTCTGGAATGCACATAATGTTTGTGTGTTACGATTCTTACGAATGTATGAACCACTCTAAGAAATCCTACCACAACAATGTCCAAAAGTATCATCATGCCATCGGCTGCACAATGAACTTACATCTCACGTTGATGATATGTAATGCAACTATGCTAAGGTGTACTTTCAAGTCACCGATTAGAAAAAGGCGCTTAGTGCCTCTGATCAGTACACAGCCTGCTGCTCAGGGTGTTCGCAGCACAGTCGCAGAGACGCTCTTCCTCTTGCTAGTAAATATCATCAAGGGTTTCTGGAAGTCCCAAGTCATCACTGCAAAATAGTTTGCACGGTTCAGATGTAAGATGTTATAGCCAGATTAACAAATAAAGTGACAAAAAGAGAAGATGTGTTTTTTTAGACCAAAAGAGAATATGTGTGTTAGACACAGTTTGCAGTTGAGCTACATCTAGAGACTAGAGTGCTCCAGTGCAAAAGAAAAAACAAAAATGATCTCCTGCAAGGCTAACCTAAACAGTTCTAACTGGCTAATTCCACTAACTTTCATTGTCTCTATATTGCCAAACACTAAACTAACAATGGTATCATAAAGCATCCTAGATGTTAATTGAAGATAGCTGAATCTACAAGCATAAACAGGAAAACTCACCTATCTTGAGCTGTTGATGCTTCATCCAAATGACTTCGTACATCTGAAGATTCTGTCTTATTATCAACTAGTAGAAGATTTACATAGCCAAGTAAGCTTAATTGGTAAAAGACTGAAAAGTTTCAGCACTATAATGACATACATGGACGATGCATAAAAGCCGAGAATGCAATTCAGTACTCACCTGTATGGTGCTCATGAATAACATTAACAACAGACGCCATGTGTGCACCAGAGTTAGAATGGGCATCTTTCTGAGCCAGCTTTCTGCATTTTAAGGAATCATAAGTTAAGTACATTCCAAGTTGGATAGGACGCAATCGTTTCTATTATCTAAAACTACAGTTTAAGAATATTGAGTAAAGACAGTGTAACAAGCAGCCTGAATGTGTCAACCACACTTAAAAGCTAGTAAAGATTCCAAGTATATATGAACACACAAAACCATAGTACATGACTTATCATTTTAACGGAAGATGCTATTTGCATGTTTCACACTATGTTCGAGTACAATAATCAGAAAACAAAAAAAAAGAATCGAGTAATAGATACTTACTCTAGTTCATGCTTTTCCTTCCAGGCTTTGACAAAAACTTTATCTCCACATATCAAATGAGGTTTCATGGGACTCCTTTCTGATAAGATTCGTTTTACAGTTCCAGAGTGCAGGAAGCTCACGTAACCAAACATGCGTTTCTCCTGGGTTGGGATTTGCACGTCATTGACAGGACCATACTGGCTGCAAAAAAAATTAATGATAATACTCTTTATAGCTCCATAAAGACGTAACAGGAAGAGGCTTTCATATTGAAATGTACTAAATTACTAAAATCAGACAATAATACCTAAAATAGTTCCAAACGTCTTCTTTAGTGAATGTGCTTCTATGATGAAAGGTAATATAAATATGGTTACTATAGTTCCCAGCAGGAGACATCACCAATTTGAAATCACCATCCAAGTACTCAGGGGCCTCTCCCACGGGGACAATATAACATTGTCCATGTCTGAAGTTGAAACAGCAATAGTCATAATCAGAAAATGAGTGATATTGTGATGCTTTCTAGTCAATGGTAGAAACATAATAAAATTTAGCTAGGACGTAGGAGGCAAACATCTATCTAAAGTATAAACAAGCAGAGATTCATAGAGTCAGAAAAAACCTCTCAATCACTCTGGTGGTGCAAAGCATCGTAAGCAGACTAGCCAAGCTGTGATCATGCTGCTGGCCCCCCATGCAGGAACACTTAATCTTCAGAGGCTTTCCATACCTTTTAATGTAGATACTGGCCAAAGATTCAATTGGGACTCTTGGTGCTTGTAGCGAAAGCAGGAGCTCACTGATCTCCTTCTCCAACAAGGGCAATGACTCAAGAGTTCGAACTTGCCTCACATTATTCATCTCAGACCCATGGGAAAATGGACAGTTCTCACCTTTCTTACAGTGACCCATAGAGAAGTGAAAATGACAAGGCTTGGTTTGCTCCTTGAAACTACTGGGGGAATATCCACTGACACTTTGACAAGCATTTCCATAATTACTTGGTAAGCCATCACCTGGAATGCTCATAGACTGGAAATGCTCCTCCAAGCCAATAAATCCAGGAAATGGGCTCTGAAAATCTCCAATTTGACCAATAGGGGTATTCTGACGTTGAATTCCATGAGAACTGACACTTGGATGAATCAGATGCTGTGGCTGTGGTGGGGGTAGCAATGGGAACTGATGCACGCTGGGTAGACTGGCAGACTTCGCCTCAACAATCAGACGCTGTATTTGATCATCTGAGGCGAGTAGATACTGTCTTATCTCCACAGGTGTTTTGCGTGAAATAATGTAGGACATTATCATGTCAGTGTTACTAGGATGAAGCCGCCAGATCCTCCTCCGCAACGAGCTGACACATTCGTCTATGTTCATATTTTGCTTCCTGCAGCACAGACAAGTAAAAAAACAGCGTCAAAAAACAGCAAGAAATAAACCACGGCAAACATGGAAAGTAATACATACTGTGAAATTGTGGAATGGGATACACACACAAACATACTGCGTCTTAAATGTATTGTGTGAGACACACAAATAGTAGTACAATGTGTGAAAATGTGTCAAAACTGAAAATCGCTTGAATTTGCTTTGGAAAAGTGTCGTATTTCTAAACATGTTTTGATGTATAGATGAATGTTTCACACAGAATATGTGTCATCCCGTGCTTCTTGAAGCAAATGTTGTCTTTGATCATCTGAGGTGAGTAGATGGTGTTTTCAATGAGATCACTACGATGGTGCCAAGCATCGTGAGCAGACTAGTGAGGTTGTGATCATGCGGCTGGCCAGAGGCTTCCAATACCTCTTGATGTAGATATTGGCCAAAGACTCAATTGGGACTCTTGGTGGTTGCAGCGAAAGCAGAAGCTCACTGATCTCCTTCTCCAACAAGGGCAGTGATTCAAGAGTCTGGACATCCCTCCATCTTAGGGGGATTGAACCCGCGGGAAAACAAACAATTCTCACATTTATTATAGTAACGCATGGAGAAACAAAACACAAGACTTGGTTTAATTTGCTCCATCGATCTAATGGGAAGATATCAAGTTACACTGAGAAAAAGAAAGTGTCTCTTACACGAAGAAAGTGTCCCCTACACGTTCAAAAATAAGAAAGTGTCTCGTATGGGCTTTGCTATGTTGCTCCCAAATAACTATGGACCGTCCATTTAGATTGTTGTCGTAACATACTACCTCCCAATATTACCTCTAAGAAGTAATAGGAAAGAGATATGTTGTCGTAACATATTACCTCCGTGATGACTGATAAGACAGACTGCTTGCCGGGGTCCTGGCAAGAAAATCAGACGAGATGTCGCTGGGCCTTATGGTGCTGTTATGATGTGGGCCTCAAGACAGATAAACTCGAATTCGTCCGGCCCGTTAGCTCAGCAGAGATAACGGGCCAGATTTTTCACTCTATGGGCGTTGTGCTCGTGAGTTCTAGACTTCTAGTGTTGGGCTTAGGTACTCTCGTGTAGGAAAAGAAGTGAGCCTTTAGGGCTGCCTTGAGGCGCAAAAGTGCTCTGGACCGGACCAGGCCGGGCCGGTCTATCTGCTGTTTTGATTTAGCCGCGAGAACGACAACGCCAAAGTGGACCCGTGGATACGGCGGGATGTCTGGATGAGACAGAGAAGCCACGCCTGGACCCCGCAGACACGTCTCACCAGCTAGGCCCCCTGGGCACCCGGCTGCCGTGTTCCCCCACCGAAAAAAAACTGCGTGCGGCACGTCGCGAGCTCGTGACCACGCCAACCAGATCGATCGATCGATCAGGGTCGCGTCGCGGCAGGTCGCATCGTACCACGCGAGTCGCGGCGCGGCGTGGTCTGCCGGCGTGCATCGTAGGGCGTCGGCTGGCATGGCACGTCACACGGCACACGCACGTGTGAACTGACAGTAGGCTGCCAGGGGCCAGCGGCTAGCGCCCGGTGGGCGGATGGAATCCTCCTTCCTCCCGGGGCAACTAGCAAACAAGCGGGACCAAAAATGCTAAGATGACGTGAAAATTAATGCGACAAAAAAGATAGAGAAATATTTGCTAGTATAGAAATATAAATTCAAGGCGGGATAAATCTAATGAGAGGCAAAATTTGAAAGGCAACCTATCAGGTGAAAACTAACTCCTCCGTGCAAACTTTAAAAATCACAATCTACCCATTTATGTTGGTTTTGCCAATCCTCCCTCCCACCTTCCCTGTGATTTTGCAAATTCCCCCTTCCACCTCCCATGCATGTCTCCATACATGTTGATTTCTAAAGTTTGCATGGAGGGGTTGGTTTGCACCGGATATGTCCCCAATTTGAAATTCTCTACCCAACTTATGCAATAGCATTAAATATTCTCACATATAAACAAAATGCTGAGCTGGTAAGACACCTTATAAAAAGGAGTGAAATATGGAGAAACGGTAGAAAACGGTGCTTGCGTTACCTTTGATGATGAAAAAAATTGCAGGCGCAATGGGACGGCTCTCGGTACCACCACGCCCGCCACCGACTGCGCCGCCTAGACTCGCCACCGGATCTCGCCGCGCCGCCCCAGACCGCCTCACCCGTCAGATCTGGAGCGCGAAGGCAGGAAGAGAAGGACCGAAGGAGGATCACGGGCGCGACCGCTACCAAGCAACACGCCCACAAGCCCAAGTTCGCCTCGCTGCACCCTCAAGTTCACTGTCGTCGTAACCTAAGCCGCTTCTACGGAGGCGCCATCCAACCAGCCTGCCGCCATAGACTAGGCCTTGCTCTGCGCCTACCTCGTCGTTTCAGTGTTGTAGCTAGGTGTGGATAGAGAGGGAGAGAGAGAGAGAGACAGAGGAGTGCGGACGGGAGGGAGAGAAATAGTAGAGACACGAGAATTTATTATGGACCCACACAGAAAGCATGGGCCACGTCATCATCATCATACATGTCATCAGCCACTAAACTTGTTGCTGACGTGGCTGTTTGATCCATGACAAATATTAACACACGTGGCGAACATCTATGACATTTATTTTCGTCACTAAAATTGGGTTTGGGTTGGGCTAAGTGGGCTTGAGACTATTTTATGACGAATTAGAAATGTCACGGATTGTTTCAATCAATGACGTTTACAGCTAAAACGTCACGGGTGTAATTTGTGACGCGTGATCCATAACGTTATGCAAAATCGTCACAAATATTATTTTATGACAGTTTTTCAGCGATCTGTGATGAAAATTTTTCATCACAGAATAATAGGTTTCTTGTAGGTTTGCCAAATTCTAAAAGGAGGTAATATGATAGCATACGCTTTCTATGGACATTATGGGTTAGAATTACTAAATGTGTGTTTGCCATATGCACTTAATAAATGGGATTGGAGTTTAGAACCTGATATTGAATCTATATAACCTATATAATTGGTACCCACTAACAAGCATGGTTGGATTTCTCTCGACATGCAACCATTCCACGTGCACGTCATCGTTCACTATGCGCCATGCCATCATCCACTAGATCATCTATTTATTCTTCAACCGATTTTCTATGACCACATTTTTGTGTGTAGGAATTACAAATTACAAGAGTAGAAATTACATGTATGATCAGTCATACTTCCATGTATAATGTTTACTAAAGAACGTTGCAATGCAATCACTTTGGTGTTTATACTTTCACATTTCATTCCCGCAGCAACGCGCGGGGTATCACCTAATATGATGTTATTTGATGGTACTCGGAGCTTTGATGGGACAAAAAATTGGAGTTTAGAGGATCACTCGCTGATCTCATCATTTTCAAGGAAGAGGTAGGGATTATGTATGAGTAGAAAATAAATGCACCTACCTCGATCATGACTTATGATGCAATTTCTCGCTCTGTTACCGATACCAAACAAGGGTGGAACCAAAATCAAATTTTGTTCTTCATTAATTCTCTTCACCCACCAAATAAGGGATTGGGGGAAAATCAATACATTTTAGTATTTCCCTATCAACTCCCCCTCTTAATTCTCTTCACGAACCAAACGATGGAACGTGACTGAAATCAAATTACCATCTCACTTCTCACAATTCCCTCCATTGACTCCCATTGCTAATTCTTATGCCCTTTCCCAAATAGTTGCCAAAACTTACCATATAGGAGTTTATAGAGAAAAGGAGAGTGCAATGAACAACAATCTAGACCTAACTTTCCTGATGCATAATTTCCATATCAGATCAAATCACGCAATTCATAGTGTTAGGCCCCGTTTGGATCCACCCCAACTAAAGTTTAGCCAGCTAATTTATAGTGGTTTATTTTAGCTAGCTAAAGAGTACCTATCTAAACTTTAGTTGGGGGTGTTTGGATCCATCAGCTAATTGAATTAATTAGACTATCCTAACCTTCATTAATTATGCACAGAATCATGTGACGGTGGGAAATTTCCATAACTATGTGGGGGCATTTTGGTCTTTAAACTCGTTTAGCTGCGTTTAGCTAGGCTCAATCAGCTAAAGGAATCATGTACCTTTTGACATGCAACTAAAGTTTAGCTGAGTTTTAGCTGCCCCGTTTGGATCCCTAGCAGCTAAACTTTAGCTGCTAAAGTTTAGCCGGTGGATCCAAACAGGGCCTTAGTAGGTAGCCATGCCGCATGCCGGTAACGAAGTTACTCAAGGTCTAAAAACATTGCAATAACCATAACAATTTAGTCAATAACTTATGAACTAATACTAGTGCAAATCAATTATCGTGGCTTACATGTCGCTGGGATTTCCTTCGTATCATGCGCGGTGCCATGCGCATTGTCCAGGCTTGGGAATCTAGAAGGGTAGCAGGATGGATAGCAACAGCGCTGCTCTCGGGGCCTGATTCACGCGTGACTCGTATGGCAGCCACTTTTCACCTCCGTGTTTCGTTTGCTGCTCACAAAAGATCTGTCAGGCCGAAAATAAAGGTCGCCGATACGCGGCGTCATACAAAACTCAAGTCGAAGGAATAATGCAACATGCCATCATGCTCATGCGTGCATGTCGTTGACATGGAGAATCCAGAAAAGGACATGTAGTATGCTCTCTAATCATGTTCCTGTAGTTTAAGATATGCAAACGGCATAGAAAAGTCAATCGAGATCAGAGCAGGCGACACACGAAATGGCAACGCGATCTTCTCAGTTTCAATTCCAAAAGCTTACATAACACAAAAGCTGACTAATGGTAGTGCTAATGTCTGGTCAAGTTCCAATCACAGGACTGAGTATTGATTATTGAATGAGCTGTCTTTCACCACCAAACACCTGCCGTAGACTAGGCGAAGCTGAACGCAGTCACACCGTAGCCCATCGACGCCGTCGCGTCGTTTTGCTCCTGGTTTTTTCCGTGATCGGATCATGGTACGGTTGGGGTCAAACCACTTGCCATCAGTCGCAGATTGACCACTATAGACACCATCAGGCTCTTTTAAAATTGCGAGACAAATCTTAAGCTCACCACTGTCAAGTGCTCAAGTGTCACCTCAACAGCTCGGCAATTTCCCTTGGCCGCATGGCTGCACTTTGGTTCAACTCCCTGGTTTTGTTTGGTACCGAAGACAGGAGACTGGCAAGAGAGTGACGGGTACATTTTCGTAAGACGACTCGTATTCTGGCGTACCTGGGCGTGTCGTTGCTGTTTTTTCTGTGCCTGGCACTACTAGAATACTCGATATTTGCACCGGTTGGAAAAGTCCTTTAGCGATATCCCAACCGGTGCTAAATATCCGAGGCTAAAGAGATAGCCCTTTAGCACCGGGTTGAAAAACCGGTGCTAAAGGCTCTGAACGCGTAAAAAAAATTAAATACTCCACATCCCTCCCTCCCCTCTGTCCTTGCTCTTTGTTCCTGAAGTGTTCTTGTTCTTTAAGAACAGAAAGAGAAGAACGGAGAGAAAGAAAGAAGATGAGAAGTAGATAAATAAGAAGAGAAAGAAAGAGATAAAAAGTTGAAATATCTCAATTTATATTACACATCCAAGATCCAACAGCAGTAACAAAAACCATGAAATATGTTTAATTACAGATCCAACATCCACGGCTTGGCTACTAGCAGCATACAATTATTTACAGATCGAGACAGGAACCTATTACATAATGACCTTGATTTCATTTGGCCAGGAAAAAATGAAGGAAAGGAAATGATTTCGTTTGGCTAGGAAAAACGAAGTTTAGGAAATCAAACGAAATCAGCTCGCCTTCGTAAACGAAATCAGCTCGCCTTCGGTTTTTCCTGCTCGCCTTAGCCTGCAGCGCCAGCTCGCCTGCAGGTGCCTGCTCGTTTGACCAGCACCCACTCGCGCGCTGGCCTGCAGCGCCGCCCGAGCCAGCGCTCGCGCGCTCGCCTGCCGCGCCGCCCGAGCCAGCGCCCGGTCGCCTGCAGCGCGCGCCTGCGCCGACCGAGCCAGCGCCCTGGCCCGTGTGCGCCGCAGCCGGCCAGCGCCCGCCCGCGCCCGCGCACCACTGGCCAGCGCCCGCCCACGTGCGCCGCTCCCGGCCAGCGCCCGTCCGTCCGCTCACCTGGAAATCCAGAGAAGGAACGAGGTGAGAAGAGGAGAGAAGATAAGATTGGAGAAGTGAGAAGATAAGATTGAAGAGAAGAAGAGATAGAAAAAGAGAGGGATTGTCCCCGGACTGCTTATTTAGCAACGGTTGTAGGTTTCAACCGGTGCTAAATAAGGTTGAATAATTTAGCACCAGGTGGTGGCTACATCCGATGCTAATGGGGACCTTTAGCACCGGGTTTTGCTACGACCCGGTGCTAATGAGCTCCCCCGTACCGCATATGCACGTCGCCCTGCTCCTAGTTATTCAACCCGGTGCCGATACACCATTAGCACTGGTTCCAAAAAGTGTCGATTCCTATGAGGGGTGCGGATGTGAGTTTTTTTGGTAGTGTGCAATTCCACGCTACGTGCGCAGTACGTAAAGACATACGTGATCACCTTGTGAAAAATGCCTCACGCAACAGTGTGCTTATTTCAGGGCGCTGCGCAGTGGTATACGTAAAGGGAAATTAAGAGAGATGTCGGGGCACATCCATGGTGGATGGTGACAAAGAATTAGTGGATGTGTTTGCCGAGATGGGACATGATCTTGGCAAGTTGGATTGACCGTTTCTTTCCAAGGAAAAAAGAAAAGGAATGCATATACTTCGATAGTACACGACAACGTACACCAAGTACGTACACTACGATAGTGCCATACTCATATACCTATCTTCGTACTTACGAAAGAACGATCTTCGCTGCATGATTGGCGACCTAACTGCCATCCATGTTGCTTTCCTCTCATTCATAGTCGCGTGCTAGAAAAGTTGCTGTTCGCACCCAAAATTGGCAGTTGGAGTAGGTTTAGGACTCTAGAGTTTTATCCCGTATTGTAAACCAATCTAAAGGGGTACGACTTCCCCACCCTATAAATATAAAGGGTCATGGCCGATTGAGAATCATCATCCAATCGAACAACTACTATTTATCTTTTATCTTTTTACTTTTTTCTCTTTTCCCAACTTTTCCAATCTATTATCATGCTGTTCTTCCTTCGTCTCTATGTCGATTGAAGGCGTTCTAGGTGGCCTGCCGATCCTAGAACAACCCAAGGCACGCCTGTCCTGACGGGGTCCCTCCCGGACGGGCGTTCGTTGGTCTCTCGCCGGGCACCGCCGGCGAAACCGGTCTGACCGGTTATCAAAACCGGTCTGACCGCTTTGCGCGGAAGGGCAGCACGGAGCTACTCCGCGTGCTTGTTGTTGGCGCGATTTCGTGCCAACAAATTGGCGACTCCGCTGGGGAAGAAATCTCTGGTTATCATGGCTGATTTATTAAGTGATTTGATGTCGCGTAAAGAGCTGATTGAAGAATATTATCAAGAATATGAAAGCGCAGTTGAAAGGATATTCTTGTCTTGCTTCATTAAGACAGAACAAGGTGTCATCAAGATTAAAGAGTTTCAGCCACCATCGAACATCGCCGTATTAAAGGAGATACAATCTTCCGGTAATATATCTACCCGTCTATCTGCTCATGTTAATTTTTTGATTTCTAAAGAAGAAAAGGTAGATTCAATTCCTGTTGTTCAAAAGTCGGTTGTTGAAAAGCCGACTAATGGTATTATTGATCCTTGCAATTCGCCAAATTGTGATGTTGTTGGTCAAGAAACAAATCGGCCGTCTCTAGCCGAAATTGTTGATCCAAAATCCCCTAGCCAGAGCATAGAGGCTACATCTAGCATCTCGACGCTCGGGGGGCAACAGAACAAAGGCAAAGGTGATGGTTGCAACACAACCAGTCTGGCCGGTGCCCAGACCGGTCTGACCGGTTCTCAAACCGGTCTGACCGCTTCACCTAGGGCTTCAAAAAATAAATCAAAACCAAAGATGGTTAAGCCAAAGAAGCCCGAGATTGGTGTTTGGAAAACCATTGAATCCAAAGGCCGTCATAAGCATCAAAGAGAAAAACCGAAGTGTAACAAGAAACTTCCGGCTAAGTCTCAAAGACAAAATAATGTCAATGATGCTAGTCGGTTTAAAAATTCCAAACAGTCAAAATCTTCTCCTAGAGAGAAGTTCCATAATCGAAATCAGCAATGGAATAATTCTCACAAATCAATGTCGTTTCCACCGTATGGATCACCTACACCGATGCCATGGGAGTTTTGTTTTGATGTGCCTTATTTTTATTCTCCTTGGTATTATAATTCATATATGCCGTCTCCTCCTAGATATTTGTGTTCAGATTATATTACCTATAGGGAGCCGGTAATTAATGAGCCATCACCTATGCATAATGACCGTTTTGATCAAAAGAATCGGTCTGCACAGAAAAATAAGCGTAAGGTGATTAAACAAGCCTATCGTGTCAAGAAAGATGGAAGATTAAATAAAAATTCAGAATTGACACTAGACATAGAAAAGCCGATAATTGAAAATTCATCGGCTAGTTCTGTTGATCAAATTGTCCCCAATAATAAGCATATCACAAATATTATAGCTGAGCAAAAATCATGTTCGGCTGGGGGGCAATATAATCTCAGTGTGACTGGTTCTGAAGGAACCGGTCTAACCGGTTCTAAAAACTATCAATATTATTCATGGTTTTGGTACAATCCTTGGTTTTCTTTTTACAACTATCAATATTATTCTTATGATACACCAAGGAGGTACAATTGGATGTCATGGCCAAATCAAAGCTTCAGTTGTTAGATATGACATACACAAGCCGAAATAGAATCATGCATAAATTTGATATTTCGGCTACAATAGCGTCCATAAAGATTTAGAGACCATTATATGGACGATGTACTGTTAATCATCGTCTTTAGTCAATTTTGATCATTGTAGATGTTTTCTGACACGCAAGCTTTGCCAAAAAACAGGGGGGCATATGTTCGCACCCAAAATTGGCAGTTGGAGTAGGTTTAGGACTCTAGAGTTTTATCCCGTATTGTAAACCAACCTAAAGGGGTACGACTTCCCCACCCTATAAATATAAAGGGTCATGGCCGATTGAGAATCATCATCCAATCGAACAACTACTATTTATCTTTTATCTTTTTACTTTTTTCTCTTTTCCCAACTTTTCCAATCTATTATCATGCTGTTCTTCCTTCGTCTCTATGTCGATTGAAGGCATTCTAGGTGGCCTGCCGATCCTAGAACAACCCAAGGCACGCCTGTCCTGACGGGGTCCCTCCCGGACGGGCGTTCGTTGGTCTCTCGCCGGGCACCGCCGGCGAAACCGGTTTGACCGGTTATCAAAACCGGTCTGACCGCTTTGCGCGGAAGGGCAGCAAGGAGCTACTCCGCGTGCTTGTTGTTGGCGCGATTTCGTGCCAACAGTTGCTATATATACGGATTACGCCGCTCTCCCAAGTCCAAGCACGAAGCGCTCTAGAGATATCCCAAATTATGCGCTAAGTTTATGGATCGATGGGTCGCGCGGACGCGCTTGCGCGCGACCCACTCGCGCCGCCGCGCGGCGCTGCCGGAGGCGGAGAAGAAGGCTAGGGCGGTGCCGGGGTTAGGGTTCCGGGGTTACCTGGAGGGGCTCCAGTCGCCGGCGGACATAGAAAGGGTGGCTGGAGCGGCGGCCGGCCTGGCGGGGGCGACGGGCGGAGGGCCGGGCTGCGATGGCGCCGCCGGCCGGGCGGTGGGGGACCCCCGGTGGGCGGTGCGGGCGGCGGGGGCGGAGAAGGCGGAGGAGAAACGGCGCCGACGAGGTTAGCGCGGGGCCGCGGCAGTGGGCGGCGGCGGAGGCCGCCGGAGCCGGGGGAGGAGATGGCGGCGGGGGCGAAGGAGGCGGCGGCGAACGCAGCCGACGGGTTAGCGTCGGCCGCGGTGGTGGGCGGCGGCGGAGGCGGTGGATGCTGCCGGAGCCGGGGGAGGAGACGGCGGCGGGGGCGAAGGGGCCGGCGGCGGCGGGTCGCGCGGTGCGCTAACACGCGACCCGTCCCGCATTAGCGCGGTCCCAAATTATGACGATCTGGACTTGAAGCAAAAAAGCCAATACTCATGTCGATATCTCGCAATAATCCAATTTCAATTTCCAACCCTTATCATTTCGTTTCCATCATTATTATATATAGTTATCTACCAGTGCCACAATGGCTTACTAGGGTGTGTTGAGGGAGACCCCACCATGCGATCCAGCAGGAGAGCAAAAGGAGGCGTATAAAAAACGGCCGCGCTCAGTGCAAAAAGGTGCAGTCAAAAGAGAAAAGGCGATGGTGGGGGATAACATTGAGACAGATAGAAAATCATGCCACTGGAAAGATGAGATGGTACTAAAGATTACGGCATGATTAGGACGTCGGCGCTTTATTAATCGTGTGTACACGGGAAAAATCTGTGGGTGATGTGCTGGAAAAGCTTAGAGATTAGTGTATACCTCCTGTAAATCGGCGTTGAGATGCCCTGCGTGTTGGAGAGCTCCGCTGCAAGTTGCGTGCTTTGTGCAGAGTGCTATACTCAAAACCATGAGCTTGGAGTTGGTTTTTAATCCGTATTCAGTATTCTAGTACGGAGTGTAGAACAAAGGCGCAAGGAGAATATTTACATGTGCAATACATCATTTCACTTTTCGCATCTTTTCAAGGGAACTTTTCGCTTGTAGTAGGAACCCCATATGGTTCATGGATATGGTATGAGCTACTTATATATACTTTATATATACTAGGTGATTCCCCACACGTTGCTGCGGGATTAAAGAGAGTTTTTTATAAACTATGAACCAATCTGGTGGTTAATTGAGATGGTATGATCTTATGACAATTATGCTACATATAGAAATGGTTTAAACCTTAGTGTAATTATAAAAATTGAGAAAACAATGAAATAATATTTGATATGGTTTAGTAATTTTGATCTGTTGAGATTAGCAAGCTTTCCCTTAGATCAATATCAAAGTTCATTCACCCATAAATAAACAGAGAAAAAACGCTAAATACAAATCTAAAATCAATAAAAAAATCAACTGTAAAAGCAACTCTCACCTGCCCACCGGAGGACGACGCTCCTCCCTCGTGTGTGGTCATCGCGGCCAGCTACCCGCACGTCCTGCACACCGGCGGCCTCCAAGCCACCACGCCCAGCCAGGCCCGCATCGGGTGCCGTCGCACCCCAGGCCTCCAGTCCCGCTGGCGTGAAGAGGAAATCTCCGTCCACCAGGTCGTAGCTTTCTTTCTTGGTGAGATTCCAGACCTTCTTCTTGCCCTTGATGACCACCAGGTCGTGGCCAAAGGTGTGTGGTGATGCGCCGGCTCCACGCTACCGGCCTTGAACCGGACGTACGCCGAGGTGGGGCTCTCCCGCACGATACGCATCTCACCCCCGGGCATAATCCCCATTGGCTCGAACTCCATCATGAGCGTGAGGCAGCAGATGGCGCAGGTGGAATCGGGAGGGCCCTGAGCTTCGGGGATGGCGACCATTTTGGGGGACGGTTGGATGTCGTCCGGCCAGGTCGCGTCGCCGGAGGCCGGGCAGGGGCCGCGGAAGGGCGTGGCGAGTCAGGTGTCGGCGATGGAGGCTGCGGCGTCGGGCGGCGTGGCAACCCCGAGAGCGCGAGGACGTTGCAGGCATTGATGGAGCGGGTGTTGACGGCGTCGGTGGGGGAGGAGCTCACCAGGACCAGGTGGCCGATGAGGCTCTTCAGCACGGCCGACTTGCCACCGCCCTGCACGAACGGACGGATCGGGATAGATCAGATCGGGGCACACGAGAGTAGCAAGTTAGCAGCAGGAGCAGACCGCGAGGGGTCCCGTGGGGGCGGGGCGGGCGGAGGGCCGATACTTACAACGTTGCCGAAGGCGACGACGTTGAGGAACTTGGTAGGGCGGCGCGGCGCGGCCTCGTCGGAGGGGTCATCGTCGGCGAGGACCGAGGAGCGACGCCGCCTGGCGCGTCGACTCGGAGAGCTCCACCATCTCCTCTATGGGGATTTGAAATCTACACGGGTTGGAATGGGACTCGGGAGAGACGTGGGGATTTGGGAGACACAGAGATGGGAACGGAGGAGCAGCAGCCAGCAGCAGAGCTGCAGACGCCGGTGCCGCAGATGACGATGTCGCAGACCTCAGGGGCGTTGGGCGCCGAGTTGGGGGAACAGGCACGGGCCGGAGGCAGTTTTATGGGGCTGGCGGCGGTGTGGAGGCGAGAAGGCAGAGGGGCGAGGGGGCGGCGGCGACCTTCCAGGCGTGGGTGGAGAAGGGAGGGGTGGGGCGCGCGGGGGTGGTAGGGATTAAAGGCTCGGTAGCTGGAGGATGACGTGGCATAGCCGCGAGTCAAGAGAAATTAGTAGTGAGAGAGGAGCTAAAACTAAGTTTTGTATGGTTTCACTGAGGAACTCTGTTAATTTGGTCATCAGCTGCTCTTCAATCTGATCAGTAACAGCTTGTGTTTGAACAAGTTAACTGCACATAGTACACTGTAGCGTGTGCATCGCTTTAGAAAAAACGTCCGAACCTACCCCTCATCCAGGGAGAGCTACAGTTTGGCGCACGTGACACCCCGTGCAGGAAACCGTCGCTGGCAGGGCCATTATATCGTCGTCATCTCACAAATCACAATTAGTATGAAAGAACACAAATCACGATTATGAATACGGCCATCAAGCGCAAGTTGCGGTTTAATTTGCACACCCTCCCCAATCACCAGTGTTATCTCCGAATCTCTCGTCCGGATTAGTACTCGGCTATGATACGCTCGACAAGACCCGATCCCCGCCGACCGCGACCCGCGATTCCCCTCCACCACTCCGGCGACACCTACAGGCGGCAGCGAGTCGGCGGCATCGGGCAACGGGCAGATTTTTCTCTGCCCACGCGGCGCGGGTGGCGCCCTGGCGCGCGCAGCGGTGGTGGTGCCTGCCCTGCACCCGCGGTTTGAACACAGGCGGACAGGAGGCTCGCGGCGGGGCCCGCGCACGCCCGCGCGCGTCACGCCTGGCGACGCAAAACCGCGGACGACGCGCACGGCACGGGCCGCCACGCACGCACGGACGGGGTGCCGCCACGCGCGCCGCGGGTAGAAATACTCGGCGCCACACCGGGAATTCCCCCTGCCCGCCTCCCCCCTCCCTCGGCGGAAACATCATCCCACTCCCCGGGCCACCACCACCTGCCCCGCCCAGCGCGCCCACCACCATCCATCCCCGCCGCTTCTCTTCTCTTCTCCCCAGCTACCGCGTCCCCTCCCCGTGTGTGTTACTGCCCTGTTCTTCCCTGTCTGCGCGACCAGCTGGGGTGGGCTTGGCTTGGCTAGCTCGCCGTCCGCTCTCCGAGTTCGGCTTCAGCTCAAGGATCTGGGCGTCGGGCGCGCGCCGGCCGACGGGACAGGTACTTGCTTGCTTCTTTCCTCTTCTCGCATCGCGTTGCCTGCCTTGTTGTTGTTGGGGAGTAGTAGCTCGTAGCTTTGGTTCGCGTGCGCTAGGCGCCTGAAATGGATGGGAAGCTGCTGCCGGTGTGGGCTTCTAGCTCCTGTTACTGTTTTGGTGTTGCCTCATGCATCGGAGGCTTGGAGCCTCGCTGTCGCCGCGGGCTTGTCGATCGTTAGAACGAGTGACAGTGGTTTGCGTGAATTCGTTGTGCTGGCACACTGACAGACGTGGGAGCAGCAAAAGTAGGAACAAGCTGCTCTGAACTGAATGGTTTTCTTTATATAATCATTTCCCCCTAAAAATGATCGCTCTTCTGCATTCTTGCAAGAACCAATTCCACATAGGACTAGCATGACCTTGCTTGTGAAGTTGTGGGGATTTTTTTTTGTATGTTCCGGAGACCAGTCATTTGATTAGGTGGAGCACGATGCGCACAAGGGGTGGTTAGCACGCGGATCTCTTGATCCGTGACCGAACAAGGCAGATCTAGAGGCTTTTGACCACCTGAATTTCTGAATTTTTAATAAGCATAAAAAATCTTGCACTGGGAGCGGTTCAACGGACGGGTCAAACTCCCTGTGCGGGGGTTGGTTTGCCGTAGGAAATTCTGTGGGACGACAGGAATAATTTATGACTCACCTGCAGCCTCAGCCTCACTTCTGCTGACTGTTCATACCACCCGTGCTTTAGTAGGGAGTACGTTTGGTCCGGCGCTTGTACGGTATGCATCCACCGTGACGCCGGACCGTAGCCTTTCTTTGGTCAGCGTTACGCCAGCCTCCAGCGTCCTATTTCTAAGTTTCTGTAGGTAGCAATAATCAGGGTCGGCGGTGTTTGGTGTGCTACCGTAGTCTTCGTAACCCTTGTTCCCCAGACAGTAGTCTATTTCTCTTAGTAAAAATCAGCCCCAGCCAACAATGTTTTTCTGTCAGTAAAAACCAGCCACCAGCTACCAGCCAACCAAACATGCCAAGTTGGGTTTCGAGGCAACTGTAGCAAAGGATTCGTGTTTGTCCTGCTTTCAGAATTAGCATTTGATGATCAGGCGGACTAGTTTGTATGCTGTTTCATGGCTTTCAGAATCTGCATGGATGAAAACAGCTGTATGCTACCTCTTAATAAGGAGGGGTTTTTTTAGATAATACTTAGTTGAGTGAAGTCATCTGATAAAATCAAGAAGTATTGCTAGTTGATGTTTCCCTTTCATCATATATGGTAAATTTGCAATCATAGGTTTCCAAAAGTGTCCCTAGTCTAATGCTAGAGATGCTGTTAAAAGTATGTAAACTGTAGATTTTTCTCAACTTGCTTTCTGAGAAATAAATTCTTGATTTGACGGTTGGGAACTTGCCGTGAGCACTATCGTCATTAGCAAAGCACACCAAATTTATTTCTGCAAGCGACAAGGCAGTGTTGCTGGTTCTCATATTTCACTGTCAAGCTCCAGTGCCAATTCTTTACTTGTACATTACTCTGTAGGTTTTGTTCTCACATGCTCAATCTCCTGTTGCAGGTTTTGTTTGATCTGAATGTACTAGAGGACAAGAATACATCAATAATCAAACTGCAAAAAAGTTCTCCGAATTGGCTTCAAAATTGGACATGCTCGTCATACTAGAAGCACTTGACATCTTGAAGTTTTAGTGCATCGGACTCTTGTACTGAACCAGGATGGCTGATACTCCAACTTCCCGCATGGTGCATCCCTTTGGCAATGTCCCAAGGCAGACTCCGAAGCAATTCCTGTATTCTGGCAACTCTCAGCACCTCTGTCATCCATATCAGTCGGCTTCGGATACCCACGTTGTACCGCAGCATCATTACACCATGAAGTCTCATTCACCTGATGCTGGATCTGATGACCATGAGACTCACAAGCAGTACACACTTGACTCCTCTGCAGCTTCTGGTTGTTCGAGGCATGATTCTCCCTCCAGCCAGAGTATCCATACTGGGAGTGGCAGCCCTCTATCTCATGAAGATAGCCACTCTGGCTCCACCAATGGCAATGGATCACCTGTGAGTGCTTCGTGCGTCACTGAGGACCCTACTGATCTCAAGCAAAAATTGAAGGATCTCGAGGCTGTAATGCTTGGGACAGACTCAGAGATAGTTGATAGCCTTGAGACCTCCGTCGCAAACCAACTTTCGTTGGAACCTGAGAAGTTGGTACACATGATGGGCATGCCCAAAGCCAACTTGAAGGACATGCTGATTGCTTGTGCTAGAGCAGTGGAACAGAATAACAGCTTCGCGATCGATCTGATGATTCCAGAGCTGAGGAAAATGGTCTCAGTGTCTGGTGAGCCACTTGAGAGGCTGGGAGCCTACATGGTGGAAGGTCTGGTGGCCAGGCTTGCCTCCTCTGGCCACTCGATCTACAAAGCTCTGAAGTGCAAAGAGCCCAAGAGTTCTGATCTCCTGTCCTACATGCACTTCCTGTACGAGGCCTGCCCCTACTTCAAGTTTGGCTACATGTCAGCAAATGGTGCAATCGCAGAGGCTGTCAAGGAAGAAGACAGGATCCATATCATCGACTTCCATATCGCCCAAGGCGCACAGTGGATCTCTCTCCTTCAGGCCCTTGCAGCCAGGCCTGGTGGTCCACCGTTCGTGAGGATCACTGGTATTGATGATTCAGTCTCAGCATACGCCAGAGGCGGCGGCCTGGAGTTGGTTGGCAAGAGGCTGTCACACATTGCTGGCCTCTACAAGGTGCCCTTCCAGTTCAATGCAGTCGCTATCGACAGCAGTGAAGTGGAAGAGGGACACCTCGGCATCGTCCCTGGAGAAGCCGTCGCTGTCAACTTCACACTGGAGCTTCACCACATCCCGGACGAGACCGTGAGCACGGCGAACCACCGGGACCGGATCCTGAGGCTGGTGAAGGGCCTGTCGCCCAAGGTGCTCACGCTGGTGGAGCAGGAGTCCAACACCAACACTGCCCCCTTTGCGCAGCGGTTCGCCGAGACGCTGGACTACTACACGGCCATCTTTGAGTCAATGGACCTGGCGCTGCCGAGGGAGGACAGGGAGCGGATCAACATTGAGCAGCACTGCCTTGCAAGGGAGATCGTGAACCTGGTGGCCTGCGAGGGGGAGGAGCGGGTGGAGCGGCACGAGGTGTTCGGCAAGTGGAAGGCGCGGCTGATGATGGCCGGGTTCAGGCCGTCCCCGCTCAGCGCGCTGGTGAACGCCACCATCAAGACGCTGCTGCAGAGCTACTCGCCGGACTACAAGCTCGCCGAGAGTGACGGTGTGCTCTACCTCGGCTGGAAGAACAGGCCCCTGATAGTTTCGTCGGCATGGCACTAGTATTGTGAGAATGTTGACCTGACGAAGAAAATCTCCTGTGAGGCTGTGACTTTGTACCGCGTAGTCGTTTAGATGTGTATGTGTGGCTGAACACTAGAGCCATATATAGGGAGCTATGGTGATACTGAGATGGGAGTAGAATACCTATAGCCTGATGCTGTAATGGCAGTCACTACTACCAGCGTAGAACAGGTTGACGAGGTGTAGTACAAGTTTGGGTATACGTTTATGTTAATCAGTTGTGCTTTGAAAATCTTTGTGCGTGCTGATGAATATGATCTCAGTGACTCATAAGGTCACCAACCCTTCGGAACTAGTGGCGCTGAAAATCAACACAAATATACTCAGCCAAGTTAGTAGAAATCAAACAGATCCTGTCTACCTGAAGAAAACATACTAGTGAAATGATATATTTCATTCCATGTGAATATCAAACTGGCATCGTTCATATGCAGAAGATAACAAGGTTTTGCCACCGGATAACTCTTTGGTTCTATCCCATATTCCAGTACAGAAAGAAGTTTACATAGCCAAATTATCATAATCTAATTAATCATAACTGGTTTGCTGTACAACAAATGTTGGGCTGCTGCGTCACATACAGCGAGTACATCCAAACAGCAAAAGACCTCCTGTGCAATCGCTGCAGCTCCCAGGTATACCTTGACGACGGTAATATGTGATTCATGGAGGTATAACCATCAGTAGATACACTCATGGGCCCATCACTAAGTTACCAGCACTACTGTAACATAAGTTAGCTGAACGATCCAATGGTGCAGCTTTGAAAGTAAACCCTTCATTTCCCTTTTCTTCTCTGGAACGGTATATACTGCTAACTGCATTTCCAGGTACTGTTGGCACCGGCATTCCTGGAAGTCCCATGCTACCGTACACAGGAGCCATGTGCTGCATTTGATACTGCATTGGTTCTGGAACCGA
The DNA here is from genome assembly GCA_033239725.1 of Echinochloa phyllopogon. Taxonomy (NCBI): domain Eukaryota; kingdom Viridiplantae; phylum Streptophyta; class Magnoliopsida; order Poales; family Poaceae; genus Echinochloa; species Echinochloa phyllopogon. Next base: position 51,991,755 of record BTCW01000002.1, read on the forward strand.
AGGCTGCATTTGGTTTGTTGCATCGCTGTGGTTCGGGCTGATACCAACACCAAGATCAAGACTGATGGTGTCACTTTCAGCTGCCTGGGAATATTGATTGGTGAAGGCCCTGGCATCGCATGCTCTCATCATTCCACCAAGACCAGGCATGTTGCTGTTAATAGGATGCACAGCAGGCTTCATGGGAGCTGTGGACATCTCATGGCTTGCATTCCTGGAAGCTGGGACTTCATGGTTATGTTTTCCTTCATATGTTGTGATCACTGACTTTGGGTCATGAGATGCTCTCTCAACATGCTTCCTGACGGGGCATCCTGTATGCGTGCACTTATAGTAACTCCTGCAATCAAGAACAGAAGTGAATACATCACATATGAATGCACTGCCTAATGTGTCATCCTTTTTTAAAAAAAACGTGCATCGAACTAATATCATGCCAATCTTATCAGCGCCGTCAATTTTTGGCAACTGTTGGCATCAAACCAAACATCAATTTAAGTGCATGCTAGCTAGCTAGCTAGCAAGTAGCAACCCAGTTAAGATGAAGTTTCTTCAAGCTTTCCTCACCACTCCTCAGCCATTGTAAAACTGAATGAAGGGGTTTGAGGCGAAGACCGCTCTTTGGAAAAGAGTAAGACAAATCCCAACCAGCCTATTGCCTTGATTTATGTTCAAGATATAGAGAGTAAAAGACACCTCCTATTTTCTACATGAAACGTAGCATTGCAGGGCAGGCTAGGATATATATAACATACATCAACATTATCTTGTATGATGATATAAACAAAATGTGCAGCACCTGATTTTTGTTCCATAACACTACATATTTCCCACTATTTTCATTCTTTTATGGTTAGATGCAATCTTTGCCAAGGAAGAGAACTCATGTCACAATAGTATCGGTTGCTATCTGCCATCTGCCCAAATTTTATATTTTAAAGAAAAATAGTACCAAACAGCAGCAAATCAATTGTACGAATTGTCTAGCAACGAGGGACCATGAATGGACACATGGCCTGATCTTTATAAGAGGCTTTCTTATGCATGTAGCAAATCCAACCTTTCCACCATACATCTTTACCAGATCTACCTCCTAACTTGTTGAAAGTCAAACTTCCAACACATAAATGTTACATAGAAAATTGTATTGTTTCTTGGCATTTACTTTTTATTCCGAGTCTTTCACACTGGATCAAAGTTTTCAGAGAATACAAGTAACCACCATAGTAATCACAAATTTTATTAAGGGAGAACAATCAACAGGTACACAAATAATTCGCTACAGTAAGATATGTCGATTACAACATTGCCTAGCACACAAATAATTAGCTATGGTAAGATATGCTGATTACAAACATTTCCTAGTTTCTGATCTAAATAATGTAATCAGATAATGGTTCAGATCCTGTTTGGAATTCCAGATAAACAAAAAAGAGGAAACATAATAGGGTAAAATTAATGAATAAAATGAGTACTGACCGTGGATTGGGGTTTCCTTTCACTACTTTCTGCCCATACTTGCGCCAGCGATACCCATCATCCAAGATATCAACTTCACTAACAGTTTGTACAACAACACGGGGCTCGCGATTTGGTTTCCCCATCAAAGCAGCATCGATGCCAGCAGATTCCATTTTCCTAGTCACACAGTTGTGGAGTACAGCATTAGCAATTAACAGGAGAGTCTTTAGGGTGTACTAAATCCAAACCATGTTTTACCTGCGCTTTGAATCCAAATCATCATCCTCGTTAGCATCATCACCAGGGTAGGGTCTTCCACCTCCACCATCACCATCATCATCGCTAGCTGGACCCGGAACAGGATCAATCATGCCAGCTGGATGTACTTGATTACAGATACTGGAATAAATATTTGAAGGCTTGTCTGCGTATTGACAGAAAAACTCTTAGACCCAGCAAAATGTAACATGTAGCACTAAAAATCCTATCATCAAATGGTTATTGCATGTTCGAATCATTCCTTACAAAGAATTTGAAGGATAAGGAACTATAGTTGTTACTAAAAGCAATACAAACAGAGATGACAAATGGGAAAGCAAATATAGTAATTTGTAAATCACTGCAGTTGATACACATTAAGTTGCAAACAAGATGTGTATGTGCAAGAAGAAATTGCAAGGCACATGAATTCAATATAATTATGGAAAACAATGGAACACTCACCTTCAACAGGTGCGCCACCATCGTATCTTTCTTCACCCTGGCTTGAAGGAACTGCACCAGCACTTAACCTCCTATTAGGTTGGGGCTTAGGATGATTATGAAGCCCTTTATAAACAACTTCTGTAATCTGACCATCAAGAGAACGCTCTAATAGCTTTTTAACTTCACAATTAGGATGTGTGCACTTGTAATAACTTCTAGGGTTTTCACTTCCCTTGACATGCTTCTGTCCATATTTGCGCCAGTTATAGCCATCCTCTGCTGATTTTTCAGGTACATTTTCAGACTGTGTTTCCTGCGCAGCATTTTCTGAGCTATTCATCTGGTTCATATCTGATGTACCAACTTCGGCAGGCATGTTGTCAGATGGACCAACTATTGCAAGAGGTTGGTTTGCAACACTTGAAATATTTGCTGTGTGATTTGACTCCCGCGAGCAGAGAGATTTATTTTCAGACATCAAATTGTCAGATGGACCAGCCATTGCAAGAGATTTATTTTGCATAGAAATGTCATGATGATTTGGATTGTTGACAGCAGGACCCTGCATATTGGAGAATTATGAGTGTTATGTAATACCGTACAAAACTATTTACAGCGTAAGTACACAAATAAGAGACATAATCCCCATATAGGTAGATTAAACAAATCGTACTCAAGTTTTTCATCAAAATTGATCGGTTATACAAGAAACTTCTGCGCACTTGATAGTAGACTAATTAGGTAGAGTAACTCAGGACAAATAAAAGAATATCAACTTCCTTCAATGTTGAATTTAGAATTCCCTATTTCGCATTTTCGCAATACCACCCTGAAATCACAGAGCTCAAGAATAATAATCCTTTCAGTCCTGCAATGTAGGAATGCAGCTGAAATTTTATAAGGAAACCATCCACTGTACATGAATCATGGATTCTTCCTGAAAATTCCTGGGTTTTCCTCTTAATATTCAGATTTTACAGACTTGTTGTAAATGAGTAAGCATACTAGCAGCCTTTCCCCTCAAACTGTACTATAACACAGATTCATTAATAACTTCCATTTTCCTGTGCAGAATTTTTTTAGGCCGTCAAATTGTACCAAAATCATGTACTCATTCAGATTCGAAATCCTACATCACAGTTATACTCACATGTGTCAGTTTAAAAAATAATACTGGGAGCTCAAGCCCAGCTCCCTTGCGGGTCGCATGTTAGTGAAAGCCTAAGGCAAATTTTCCAAACCATGATCCGAGCAGTGTTACCTAGTCTTCCAATTCTAGCAAACCCATGTCAATATCAGCATTGGGTTATTAAATAAAGAAATTTAGACTAGTGACAATGTGCACTAGACCCAATAAAACTGAATTAATCAGATCTAACATCAAGGGTTTTAATTCACTTGAAGCGAGAAATCGTGTTCCCGGCCTTCCAAAAGGAAAACAGCAGGGGTAAAGGTATTTTCAGATTCACATTTAGCATGATGACTATCAATAAGTTCGCAATCGGGTTACATTATTAGACTAACTCGTCAATAATCAAGCAGCTACAGTATTAAAGAATGTTAACAAATTATGACTCTGATAAATTGGCAATCACAACTGTAGTAAAAGAAACATGCACATAAAGGCTAGAACACAGTACAAAAGAGGGGGGGGGGGGGGTATTTATTTTTGATACAGAAACCTAAAAACAGTTTAATTTCATGAGCCAGATCGCAATATAGAGCTGATGACTAAAATGCAAAACAGTGAAGCCAATAGCAACATATCCTCAATATTAATCATGATCAAACAATTCGCAAGTATTGCACTGCTAAAAGGAAGTCATGTTAAGTACATCAGAATCATAACTTCCTTATGCAGGGCTCCAAGATGATTTCCGCAATATATTTTAGTTATATCATATAAACAACGTGCTTAAACTCCTTTTCAAGTTATATGCTGCTAAAGAATTACAAAATAATCATTACAATAATGGTTCCATACCGCTGGCTGAGAATTGAGATGAGGCTTGAATTCGAAATCACGAGAACCCCCATCTTCATGACGACTACCAGCTGGTTTATCCCTTGGCGAAGGCAGTATGTCCAGATGAGTGCTCTTGATGATCGCAGCCATGCTCAGAGTACCAGTTGTGGGAGAGGGTTCAACCTAAACAGAAAATGCTTATTGATTATTTGTCGAGCTGGATAAACTATCTACGGACTGTTGAACAGCAAACGCTAACAGCTACAGATTGCATGGCAGCCCTTCCAGGTTTATTAGAACCACAAGTGAAATGAATGCTAACTTAATCAATTCTTCCTTTTACTAAGAAAAATATGTTTGCTAAGCATCTAATGATTGGAAAAGGAAATGCAGAGAAGAATATTGACGGTAACAGCAAACTGGAACAAAGCATACAAATTACAAAGCTGTAAGCAAGCATCCCATCCTCACCAAGCAAGGTCGTTTTAGGCTGTGTGTTGTCAGAAAGAAGAATGAAGACCAGAAACAGCATTTAAACCGATATCAAGAAATAAAAGCAATGAAATGGCCTACATAATCCAAGCCAGCAAATTTCACACTTTCTTTCTCCCAACAGCCTGATGTTTTCTTTATGGAGGTGTACCATCCCTAGCGCTCGAGACAAGTACCAGAACACCCGAGGGTGAGGAGACATTTCCTTAAATAAGGCCCTTTAAAGCCCCCACAAGGCCCCAAGAGAAATGCCAAGTGATGATTTGTTCTCGGAGCCACCAAGTGTGTGCCGGACAGAATAATTCCCCCCAGACGCACAAGCAACAGCTCTCCCCATCACCCCGCACCAAATAGACAGCGCAGGGGCGCCCCAAAAGGAGGAACCGAGCAAAAACAACCATATCCCCGAGAACCCCGCGGGAAAAGCAGCTCCAGAAGCCGCATAGCACCACCGGAAATGCGAAAGCGCGAGGCAAAAGCGCGATATTCCGGCGCCACGAACCAATCCCACCCGGCGCAAATGTCTCATAAACTAGTGCATAAAGCTAATGCGCATCGGAATCCCTCTTTCCCCGGCCCGAATCAACCCCGGCGTGACATGGAGGCCGCGGAATTCGCAGATCCCACAGTAACAGCGAGTGGAACGGGTGATAGGTACAGGGAGCTGCAGTAATTACCTTGAAGTTGTTGAGGAGGACGGGGGACTCGAGGAGGGCGCCGGGACTGAACCCAGCGGGGATGGTGAGGCAGGGCTCCCGCGAGATCGGCAGCCGCGCGGGGGACATCGCCTTGTACCTCGCGCCGGCGCCCCCGCCGGCGAGGGCCGCCACGCGCCGATCCGTCAGGACCGGCTTCTCCGGCGAGCCACCGGCGCCGGCGGGGAGGTCCCCTGAGCTAGGGTTTGGCGAATCGGCCATTGGCGCGGGGGTGTGGAGAGAGAGGTCTGAGTGAAGAGGACGAGACAGACAGACGGGCAGGAGAGGAGAGGTGGTGGTTTTGGAGGGGATGATGTGAGGGGCAGTTTGGGGAAAGTGGCCCCCTCCTGTAGCGGGGGCAGGGTGGGGTGGGAGGCCGCGACTCGTGTTGACTTAATTAATCTGGGCACATGGATTGCCCCTTTTGCCCCCGCGACGTGCGCGAATTTGCCGGGCCTGGGCATTCCTCCGCGAGAGTTTGCAGGGGAAGCCGGAGGCGAAGCCAAGCAAGCGTGGCGTGGGGCGGGTGCGAGAGCAACCGCGGCACGAAACCGGGTGGTGGGATCCGGGGGGCAGTAGGGTGCAGACGACCTGGCTGGCTGCGGGGGGTTGGGCTTTGGGGCCACCGCGAACTGACTTTTTGTTGTGTCCCTGGACTCTGGGCCCCGCGTGCGGGTGGTCCCACCGGCAGTGAGATCAGAGGTTTCGCGTGCGCTGGGGCCGCGGTGAAGCTGGGGAAACGAGGGGGAGGGCGAGATAAATGTGTGTGTTAAATTCCGCATGGGATGCCTGTCAGAACAGACGAGCGTACCCCATCCATCATCTTGGAATTGAATGTGAGCGAGGGGATGGGGGGCGCGCGCAGAGTAAAATCGGGGTCTGGTCTGAAATTATTGCAGGAGCTGCACGTTGGCGTATGTTTCTACTGCGGTTAGATTAGCAGATCCAGGAATCTGCGCACGCGGCGGCAGTAGGAGTTGTTGCAGGCTGATAAAACGTCACAAAAGAATACTGATTAACAGCTTATAATAGAGCACAATCCGCTCGAGGAGCAGCATCCAACAGACCCGTAACGGGATTCTCTAGGCCGCACGTAAGAGATAGCCGAGCACTACTCGCGACGAACAAACTAAAGGGTCATGAGACCATTACAGCATCGACCGGATCCGGCCTTCCGCGGAGCCTACGACTAAACCACCAACGGCTACAGGAAAACCTCCAAACAACGCCTTCAGGACGGCAAAGACACGACTGCGCCAACGCACCAACCGCCGACGAACGAAACCTTGCAGACAACGCCCTCAAGAGGGAAAAGAACACCGTTGCCCGACCCGGTAGCGGGTCGAAGCTTACGCTTGAGGACATCCGCCCGCCGAGCCGAGAGCACCTGGACCAATCCCACTCGTTCGGATTTGTTCGCATGCTTTTGGTCAAGATTGATTACATCACCGTTTGCTTGTAGTAGTATGGCAAGTGTCACATACTCAGATGGTGTTTAGATGTTGAATTTGGGAGGTTGAATTTGGGAGTATGATGTCACTTCGTAATCATTACATCACTGTAGCATTTCGTTTGTATTTGTGAAAAATTGTCCAAAAATTGATTAATTAGGCTCAAAATGTTCGTCTCGTAGAGCACAATAAAACCGTGCAATTAGTTTTTGATTTCATCTACATTTAGTACTCCATGCATGTTATGACATTTTGATGTGATGGGGAATCTTCTTTTTGCATAGTAAATTTGGGAGTGGAATTTTGGAACTAAACAGGACCTCAAGCTCGATTAAGGGCGTGTTTGGTACCCTTGCCCAGCACTGTGTAGCCTTGCTTGGCAAGGATATCCGTTTGGTAGCAAGTAAAAATCTTGCTTTGCTCGGCAATCTCGCTTGCCCCGGCGAGAATTTCCTTGCCCACGGAAGCGAGCCAAATCCTCTCTCCTGCGCAGGCAAGCTTCGTCGTCCGTGCCATGAATCAAAGAGCAGGGTGCCACGCAAGCCTGTCAACTGACCAAATCGAGGTGCTGCTGTCCTATATTTATTTTTTATACCGTACGGATTAAAGCTTGGGGCTGACTGAGCAAGCAAACCAAACGATAGGGATTTTGCTTGCCTCGCTTTGCTGGGCTAGATTAGCCTATCTTGACAGGCAAGGGTTCCAAACATGCCCTACTGTGACTGGTCAGTCGTTTGAGAGGTAATCATTGTGATACAGAATATAACAGTCATTCAGTTAGTCAGTCACATTCGTTGAGCTAGTCACTAGAAAGAGGGTATCAGGATTTGCAAACTTCGGTGGTGTTTAGATGTTACAATTGGGAGGTTGAATTTGGAAGTAAGATATCACTTCGTAATCATTGCGCTACTGTAGTATTTCGTTTGTTTGTGTGAAAAATTATCCAAAAATTGATTAATTAGGCTCGCAGAGTACAACAAAACTGTGCAATTAGTTTTTGATTTCATATACATTTAATACTCCATGCATGTTATGACATCTTGATGTGATGAAGAATCTTCTTTTTGTATAGTGTATTTGGGAGTTGCTTTTTGCATCTAAACAGGCCCTTCAGCCAAGTTCCATAATTCGGTGCTTCCATGACCTCTCGTTCTGAGATTCTTTAATAGGCGTAGAGGGCGTCTAATTTCAAAGAAAATTACCGAGTGGTTCCACCACAATGTAGCAGAGAACACGTTTCACAATTTGCTTTATTACTGCTTTATCGTTGCCGGCACTACTCTGGTGCTCATCCTTCTCACTCCCTTTCGGTGAGGCCATTGTCACCTAGGGCTAGAGTTCGCTGAGAGCCAACCGCTAAATCCAAGTTCCGAATACCAAGCACAATGGCCACGGAGCATCGAGACAGTGATGATGAAGCTTATCCGCTTCATAGCTTTTGCAGCTAGGCATATTCAGCTCTAGATATACCCTTCTATATGTTGTGCTAAGCTCGGAAGCTTGGTGTGTGTTAGCGTAGGCCACTCTTTTCTTCAGGGGCGAGGCTTTTATTTTTATCAATGGTGTTTCAAAATTCTTTGGGTGCCTGGGCACCCACAAGCCATAACTTGGCTTCGCCCCTGCTTTTCTTTACCTCTCCTGCAAGGTAATGTATCTATCTCAGGCTCTCAGCGGCGCAACAACGTGTGTGAGAGCATGCCTAGCTTTCACGTGCCGGGTCACGTGCAGGATAGCACGGCCAGGCAACGACCCGAGAACCACGCTGGACCGTTCAGGTGGTGCAGCACGGCCACTGGAATTATACCTATCCCGGCCCAGTACAAAAACTTTCGCTTACACACACGCATTACGGGGCACGACCAGAGCGGAGCCGTGCCCAGGCAGGCCCACACACGAAAGTCTGCCTAGGCAGGCCTCCATGGAGCTGACTCGGGCTTTGATACGGCATGTTTACGCAGTTCGCTATCAATGACAGAAAAAAATGGCCTCACCCAACTCAATAAGGCCCAGTACAGGCCCAAGCGAGGCAACGCCTCGCGTTCATTCTAGCCAGACAGATCTCGAGTCCCAGCAAGCAGAAGCGCATACGGATCCCCACCACCAAGAAATCCTCCGCCGATCGGAATCTGCGGGTGCCGGCGGCGAAGATGGGCGCGGAGTGCCGATACGAGGTGGCGCAGGCGGCGTACGTCAAGCTCGCGCTGCACGCGCTCAAGCACCCATCCGCCGCCGTCAACGGCCTCCTCGTCGGGCGCCTCGTCGAGCCCTCCTCCACCCCGGCCGTCGTCTCCGTCGTCGACTCCGTGCCGCTGTCCCACCACCCGCACCAACTGCCGCTGCTCCCCACGCTCGAGCTCGCGCTAACCCTCGTCGAGGACCACTTCGCGACACAGGGCGACGGCCTCGTCGTCGTCGGGTACTACCACGCCAACCCGCGCCGCGACGACACCGATCTCCCGTCCGTCGCTAAGCGCGTCGGCGACCACATCTTCCGATACTTCCCCCGCTCGGCCGTGCTGCTGGTGAGCTCCGTTTCTCTCGCTCCTTTGATCTCTCGATCTGCCTGGGATAGGAAGTGAAGGGGTTGTAGATCTTATCATTCTCGTGTTGATTGATCATTAGGTCGATAACAAGAAACTGGAGGAGGCAGTCAAGGGGAAGTCTCGTGAGCCGGTGGTTCAGGTACTTGTCAAACCTTGCACAATTTTGCCTTCGAGACTTTCTAATTGGTACCAAGAGGTTTAGACTACTTTTGTATGTTTATCAAGAAGCTGTCAAACTCTATGGTACACTAAGAAAAAAAATTATTTATGATTAACAAGTTGAGTATGAGGTGGCGAAACACCTTTTCCTTTGAAATTGTATCACTTCAAGCTTATGGTTCAAACAAAGGAAGGATCCCAAAAGTATTGGTAATCTTCAACTGGAACTTCCATAGAGTAGGAGTTGATTTGAGCAAGGTTTTATATGTTTTCATTTTGGTATCAGACAGATTTCTTTGTGGAACGATTAGTGTCGTTAAAAATGTTGGTAGCCATGGTTTTGTTGGTCTTTGCCTTGTCCTAGACCTTTTTTGCATCTATGATGCACCAAGGGAATTGGGTGGCGAAGTAGATGCCCTACATCACCTTACCAGCAGGTTCATCGTGTGATGGCTAGATATCTTTCCTCTGAATTGGTATCATGTTCAAAGTTGTTTGGTTCAGACTCAGGTAGACCTTCACTGGAGAGTGGAGACTTGTTAGAGTAAAGCTTGATCATGCAAGGTGCAAAATATCATCATTTTGAAATAAGATATACTTGTTGCATTTCCTATTAACCAAAGGACTACTGCAATAGCAGAACTTTTACGCTTCACATGATATTAAAGAAGATGGAAAAATGATGACATAATACGCTTGGAATATCGGAGTGCTAATAGGTTCTTACTCTAGGTCTCTAGTTAAGGTCTGTTATTGAGTCTAGCATCTGTCTTTTCTACATGTACCACTTGAGGGATCATGATAGTGATTTTTCTTGCATATATCTCATGGTGTTCTGTGGTAGCTATATATATATTATTGGTGATATGGCCACCAGATCATCCATTTGTTAACAGATTTCCTCTAGTATTTGTTAGCATAAAAAAAATGTTCATTCATTTGTTGCATTTTGCAATGAATTCACAACACATTTGCCACTTGCCACTTGTTTCATTTTTACAAATCACCCCACTGCTAGCATGCCAACAAGCAACACAGAAGAAGCTCAAGGCGAAAGAATGGTTTTGCACCCCGTATTACGCATAGATTCATATATTATATATACACAACAAACTTGCAAGATATCATATGTTCCGTTGATAACAGGGAAAATGTTGTCTTCTGTAGTAGAGAAGCTAGAGTAAAAGCGTATCTATTTTTGACTTTTGTGCTATGAGATCTTACTTGTATGTAATATTAGACAAAGTTAGAACCAGGCTTCTAAAAGTCAAGAAACTTGCAGAAGAAAAATCAAATTAAGTTCCATTATATGTCCACAAACTTTTTTAGTGTTACTTTGCATGACTTAAGAGCAATTCTTGAGTGATATGTTTATGTGCTATAAGATTCAGATTTATCATGGATTCAACTTTATATGGTCATGCTAATGTGTTACGCTTTGATTTTGGGCTGTATTTGAACAAAATGCAACTGATTTTGTATATTGACTAATTTTATGAGTAAATCAACATATGAAGCAGAAAGTGTTTATCCTGAAATGCCTACTTTAGCAGCAAAGATCAAAGACTCGTGTAATGACTTAGCTAAAATGTAAAATGTTAATACTTGTTGACATATTATACTTAGCTTGTTTCTATCTTGCATGGTTCATGTATGCAGTTATACACAAGGGATTCATCAAAAAGTTGGCGTCAGGCTGGGTCAGATGGGAGCAGTCAGCTGGCTCTGAAAGAACCTTCTACCAATGTTGTCCTAGCTGATCATGTTACAACAAAGAAATGGGAGAAAATTGTTGATTTTGACGACCACCTTGATGATATTAGCAAGTAAGTCAAATGTTTCTAAAAGCAATTGCAGGTTACGTTGAAAAAGAATGGAAAGGTTAACTTCTAGGAAACTATGTTTTTGGGGGAAAGCTGAAGTTAAAACTGAATAAAAATTTATTTGCCGTCTACCCAGGTTTCCAACCATTTGATAAACAACACTTTCCACAAAGCAGTTAATAGGATCCTTTTTAGCTACAGGAGTGGATGAATTGTCCAAATGTCTTTGTGGCCAGAGGAGTCTGTGTTGTCGGCCTGAAACTATTATTTGCACTTTTCTGTGCAATAGATGAGACCAACCTTTCCATATGGATGCCATGTCAGGCATCATAGAAGGAGGTTACCATAAGAAACTGTGGGAAAATTAGACAGGCGCATCTGGATATCTAATTTCAGTTATGTCGCAACTTGCAAGAAACAAAAAATGAGATATGAATATGCGGTTTACAGACTTGGTTAAGCAAACATAAAGAAGCCAACCTTAATAAATCTTTCTAGTTTTTTGACCTCTTGTACATTGCATCTATATTTTGCAGGGATTGGTTGAACCCAGGTCTCCTTGACTGAAGTTTTATGTTTTGATCACAAACTTTATTGGAATTTCTCTAGACATGCGGTGGTTAAGTTTTATAATTTTATAATAGATCTGTATGATGGACTTTGCTCAATAGCAACATGGATTGCATTTTAATTTAAACAAGTGATTTTGTAACAATTATAACCTTTCAAAATGCTAAGATCGACCTTGAGATATATGTGATCGTAGATTGACCATTGGCCAAGATTGATTACATCACCTTTTGCTTGTAGTAGTATGACAAGTTTCGCATACTCAAGCTCGATTAATGTGACTGGTCAGTCGTTTGAGAGGTAATCATCGTGATACACAATATAACAGTCAGTCAGTCAGTCATATTCGTCGAGCTAGTCACTAGTAAGCGAGTACCAGGATTTGCAAACTTCAGCTAAGTTCCATAATTCGGTGCTTCTGTGACCTCTCGTTCTGAGGTTCTTTAATTGGCGTAGAAGGCGTCTAATTCCAAAGAAAATTACCGAGTGGTCCCACTACAATGTAGCAGAGAACACGTTTCACAATTTGTTTTATCACTGCTTTATCGTTGCCAGCACTACTCTGGTGCTCATCCTTCTCACTCCCTTTCGGTGAGGCCATTGTCACCTAGGGCTAGAGTTCGTTGAGAGCCAACCGCTAAATCCAAAAGTTCCAAATACCAAGCACAATGACCACGGAGCATCGAGATCATAGCTTCTCCGCTTCATAGCTTTTGCAGCTAGGCATATTCAGCTCCAGATATAGCCTCCTATATGTTGTGCTAATCTCGGAAGCTGGCTGGTGCTGGTTTTTGCTGAGAGAAATACTGGTGACTGATTGGTGGCTGGTAGCTGGTGCTGATTTTTATAGAGAGAAAAACACTGGTGGCTGGACAAGTCAGCCCAACAGGGCGTTGGTGTGTGACAGCGTAGGCCACTCTTTTTTTTCCCTCTCCTGCAAGGTGTCTGTGTGAGAGCCTAGCTTTCACGTGCCGGGTCACGTGCGGGCGAGCACGGCCAGGCAACGACCCCGAGAACCACGATGGGCCCTAAATGTACGGGCCGTTCAGGTGGTGCAGCACGGCCACTGAAAGTATACCTATGTCGGCCCAGTACAAAACTTTCGCTTACACACACGCAATACGGGGCACGACCAGAGCGGAGCCGTGCCCAGGCAGGCCCACACACGAAAGTCTGCCTTGGTAGGCCTCTATGGAGCTGACTCGGGCTTTGATACGGCATGTTACGAAGCGAAAGGCCCAAGCCCGCCATGGCCACCGTGCTCACCAGTCCACCCCTGGTATCTACTCCCTCCGTCCAACAATATAAATATTTCTCGTTTTTTGTGCATCAACCGTTCGTCTTATTCAAAAAATTTATAAAAATATAAAAATTATTATGATATACTTAAAATATATATGATGATAAAACATGTCATAACAAAATAAATAATATTTTTATAATTTTTTTGAATAAGACGAGTGGTCAAACGTGAACGGAAAAAGTTAATAAATACTTATATTGTGGGACGGAGGGAGCAATTGCTTGCCCAGATGCCCGGTCCACCACGCCACCACAATTGACTAGTCAAATCCATCGCTTACGAAATGAACTGAAATTTGCGTCTCCTAGCTAGTAGTAGTACACCCCCACCAGTAGATCGAGCCATTGGCATTGAGACTAATCCATCGATCGAGCACTGTTCCAAACCAGAAACCGTTGCTCGTCCGCCGAGACCCCGCGCATCGCGTCGGCAGCCGGCAGGTCAGCCTCAGGTGCCTTTCGTCCGCCGGGTGCTCGAGCAACGGCACCGCGCGGCACGGCTCGAGCGCGCGACCCCATCCACCCCCACGCACTTCACCCTCCCGCCCAATCGGCTGGCCACGACGAAGCAGACGGTAACGAAAACTGAAGCCGCGCACCAAACCGTGAATGACCCGTCGGCCGGTGCGGCACTCGCGTCAAAAAGGGGCAAATTGGAATTCTGCCGCTGTCAAAGGTGGGCTTCGCCAGAATGCCACCCCGCAAAATGGCTTCGCCAGAATGCAATTATAAAACCGTGACCGCACGCTACAATGTCTTATCTGACCGTTATGCCCTTGGCTTTCTTCAACCTCCCGCCGCCGTCCTGCTCCTTCCTCTTCCTCTCTCTCTTCTTCTGCTCGCCCGCCCGCCGAGCCGCCGCGCTCGCCCGCCTGCCGAGCCGCCGGCCGCCGCGCTCGCCCGCCGCTCTCTTCTTCTGCTCGCCCGCCCGCGCCGAGCCGCCGGCCGCCGCGCCGAGCCGCTGCCCGCCGCGCTCGCCCGACGAGCCGCGCCGCCGCCCGCCGCGCTCTCCACGCGCGCCGCCCGGCTCTCCCGCCGCCCGCCGCGCTCTCCACGCGCGCCGCCCGACGAGCTGCGCCGCCGGCCGCCGCGTTCTCCACGCGCGCCGCCCGACACGCCGCGGTGAGGGCCGGTGGTGGAGGGGAGGGGAGGGGGCGGAGCCGATGGTGGAAGTAGGGATGAAAACAGTACGGGAAAATCCCGTCCCGACCGACACCGTATACCGCGTAAACCGATCGTATATCGTATTAACAAAAAACAGGAAAACAGGAAAATTGCAAAAAAAACGGCAGGAACAGGTGCGGAAACAGTTAGGGGTATTTCCCGACCGTATTCGCGGTTCCTGTATTTAAACAGGAAAATTCCCGTCGGTGTTCCCGTATTATACGTATGTAAACCTCCTATTCAGCCCACGTTTACATTGAGCCCAAAATTGCATCCGGGGCAGCCGCGCTTAATTAGCTTGAGGCCCGGCCCAGTAACCCAACCCCCTCCGGCCTCCACAAACAAAAAGCCAGCAGCCTCATCCCCTGCTACCCTAACCATTTCGCCTCGCCTCGCCTAGTCGCCTCCCCGCCGCCGCCGCCTAGTCGCCTCACCGCCGCCGCACTGCACCTCAGCGCCTGCGCCTGCACGGCTGCACAAAGCCATTGCCGCTCGGAGGACGGAGACCCCCGCGCGGTGGTGCAAGAACCCGCACGGCGCAGGAGTCGTAGGACCCTGGGATGATGCCGCCGACTGGCTACTGGAGGCTTTTGGTCTCTACTGCCGCCGCGTCTCCGTGCTTGTGATCTGCTCTCTACTGCTGCCTGATGCGGCATGTTTTTTTCATTTAAACTTGTCATCTGTTAGCTATTTATTTTGGTCTATTGCTATCTGAACATCTGAATGCCTGAACGGCTGAACCGAAACTATCTGGTCACCGGAACTCTGGAAGTATGCAATGGTCAATTCGAGTATGTGTATCAGTGTATGTTTGCATGTGCGGCTGGGTTGTGCTTGTGCACTGGTGCCTGTCATGTTTATCTGCCGATGCTCTCATGTCACCATATGCATCTGTGCCTTATTTTTATGTGTGCGTCACTGCGTCTACTTGTCCGTGCATTCTTTGGATATTCATTATGGATGATTGTAACTGTTGCGTCAAGCTAAATGTTTGAAGTGGTTACTTGCGTTGTTCCCGTTTTGATTTATCGATTCCCGACCGTAATCGACAAGTTCCCGATCAAAATGTTCCGTTCCCGATATCCCATAATATCGATTTCGTTTTCCCGTCCGCCTTTCCCGTTCCCGATCCCGTTCCCGGCCATAAAATACAGTTGCGGAATTGGTTAAGGGGTTTTCCCGACCGTTCCCGACCGTTTTCATCCCTAGGTGGAAGGGAGGGGGTGGGGGCGGCGCGGGAAGAAGCTGCCGGGGAGGCTGCGCGGCGCCATGGGGAGGGGAGCAGAAGAAGAGAGAGGGGAAGAGGAAGAAGGAGCAGGGCGGCGGGAGGTTGAAAGAGAAGGGCATAATAGTCACATAAGACATTATAGCGTGCAGTCATTGTTTTATAATGGCATTCTGGCGAAGCCATTTTGTGAAATGACATTCTGGCGAAGCCGTGGCAGAATTCCAATTTTCTCTGTAAAAAAAGACACGGACCATCCTCCACGCCTATATAAATCCCCGCGTGGAAAAAACCGGGTCCGAAGAGGACGAATCGGCTAGCAATTTCTTCATTTCTCCATTTCCTCGTCGCCTCCGCTTACCCCACGTCTTCCCCACCCCACCGCCCCCACCCTCCCCAACCCACGACCAAATCCCATCGCGGCCTCCGCCTGATTCGCCCGCCGATCCCCACCCCCTTCGATGGCGATCGGGCCCAATCGCTGCCTCCCGTTGGTGTTCCTGCGGTTCGGGGTTTGCTGATAGGAGCATTTAAGGTTTCGCCTCGCTTGCTGGACGGATTGCTGGGTTGATCCGGGGAATCTGGGGCGGGCGCTGGTCGATTGAGCTTGCCGGGGTGGTTTGCGAGGCGGGGATGGGGCTGCTGTTCGTGCAGTCGCTGCCGGGGCCCAAGGTGTTCAAGTGCAAGCACTGCAGGGTGGACTCGGCGTCGCCGGACGCCATCATTTCCAAGGAATTCCGCGGCCGCCACGGCCGCGCCTACCTCTTCGACAGCGTGTGAGCTGGGCTTGTCCCTCTGTATCTATTCCCCCGCTTTGATTTGTTGCGGTTTTCTCACTGTGGATTGTACGGTACTTGCAATGTGTTTGGTCGTTTAGCGCCTCTGTAGCTGCAGGCTTGCCGAGATAGCTAGTACATTGGAGAGAGAGCTGTTAACCTGTGCTGTGCATTGTTACTTGTTAGAGCTGAATCGACTTTAGCCATCTGTGGTGCAAGAGTAGTGACAGAATAATTGCCCTGAAGCTCCTGGTGGTCGTTGGTATAGGGATGATGCTTGTCAAGCCTTGTGCAAACAAGCTAGAAGCCGTTTGTTGCTTTGGATATATGATAACGTTTCTTTGATTTGATTAATAATGGACGGGAGAGCTATGGATCTGTTTGGTTCTAGCCTTCTAGGATCACCTGAGTCATTATGAACGTGAACCAAACGAGCTATGCAGCATACAAAATTAAATATATCGGTATTTTGTTTCTTATCGTTATAGATTTATGGTCAGCATTATCAGAAAAGGTTGATGGTGGGTCATAGACTTATGAATCTAGAGACTATGTAGCCTAAGCTGCATATTTGATTTCACATTTATTGATACGACTCTGCTTGGTGGGAACTTGAGAGACCTTGATCATTGCCAATTAATAACCAAGATCATGAAAAATGCTTGGACTGCCATTTTCTGCTCTTTGGTACTAACCAACCAATCATCCTGCATGAATGACATGTAGAGGTGTTGTTTTGTGAAAGGATTAGAATCAAATGAACTTGTAAACCAAATGCCATGCACAATTGTGCATTCATGGTTTTTCTAATACATAAATTACTAATCATGAAGTTACCCATTGGTTTCACCTGATCTAGGAACATAACACGTAATTATTCTCATGGTTATTACC
The DNA here is from genome assembly GCA_033239725.1 of Echinochloa phyllopogon. Taxonomy (NCBI): domain Eukaryota; kingdom Viridiplantae; phylum Streptophyta; class Magnoliopsida; order Poales; family Poaceae; genus Echinochloa; species Echinochloa phyllopogon. Next base: position 52,008,981 of record BTCW01000002.1, read on the forward strand.
ATTACATAACTCCAAATTGTATATAACTCGTCCTTGAAGATTTAACTTTTGAATATCTAAACATTTCCAAGTCTTGTTTACATGTTGATCCGGGGTCAATGTCACATCCAGGGTGAATGTGAGCTTTGGTCCCAACGAGGATCGCCACCTCATGACCGGATTGCATACAGTGAATGATATCTACTGTAGCTGCTGCCAACGACTCCTTGGCTGGAGATATGTGAGTTAACAATTTGTCATTACTATTGTAGTTGCAAACTATAATGTCCTGTTATATTTGAAGAAAAACACTTGAGATATATAAACAAAGCAAGCGAATTGGTCACTGTTATATTTGAATGATGTATGTTAGATTTCTTTACATCAATGAGGATAGGGATCCTAATAATGTCCTGGAAAATCATATGTGACTTCATGTTCCAATTCAACAATTGCTTGAATGTCTCAGAAGTGTTCTGAAAGAAGATATATATGATATGTATTTTTCCCTTGCATAAGAGTATAGGACGTCCTAGGCTCTGAGATGTGATTATAGGTACTTTATTTCCAAGACTTTATTCTTTGAGTCACATTTTTTTAGTTTACAAAATAGAATTGCACTTATACACGCCTTTACTTAGAAATCATCAAGGAAAATTGACTGAACTTTCTGATGTATGCTTTTCCGTTCTTCTCGTATTGGAAGTTCATAACTTGATGTCACCTAGGGTGAATGATGAATAATTGCTGCATCTTCTTTTCTTCTGTAGAAGGCCAATAGGTGGACCTGTTTCTGTCAATCCACCTAAGATCTCGTGATTGTTTAGGTTTCACTTGAAATTGTAGTATTGTCTATTGGGTTGTGATCTCCGTATTATTTATGCACACAAGAATCATGTGGTGCGTAAATAGCTCAATAGCTAAAGTACATGAGATATCAAAGCACGTTATCTTCCATTATCATGTGATTATTATGATTTGTCCTCTGTCATAAAAAAGGAACTTGGGAAGATACAAGTAAATTCGTCAGCAATCGCTAGCCCATAGTAGTTACTTGTTAGCCAACTGAGGAACATGTGTCTAACCTATTCTTCCACCTTTTCTACTTTCTTGTCTTTTCATTCATCTAGGAGCACGATTTTGCATGCTCATTTGTACTTTCTAGTTGACATTGCCATGTGAATCAGACCAAGCCTGGGTACTACTGTACATTTGAGATGTTTGGTTCAATTACCACTTCTAGACCCAAGGAAACAAGCAAATATGTTCATGTTTAGATGTTTTTTCGACATTTTCCCTGAAATACAAAGACCAGGAATGTTGTTGCTGTTTTTTTTTCTTGAATCTTGTTAAGATCTGATGAATTGGTACTCATTGAGTGCTGCAGGAGAAAGCTTATAACGAAGACCAGAAATACAAAGAAGGCAAGTATATACTGGAGAAGAACATGATGCTCAAAGAATGATGGCAGCTGAAGAAATCAACCAACTATTGAGTCCGCGAAAGCAGACACTTCCATCCAACAGTGTAAATTATTCATGAACATTTGTTGTCAGTGGTTTCCTGAACATTATTGTGCCGAAGAAAACCGTGTGTGATGAAAATCAGTTTATCAAATATTTTGGTGTCATGCCCTTTAGTCCATTTTACAAACGCAGCATTCCACCCTGTCTGTTTAGCCTCTGACAGAAGTCTGGCTCGATTTTCTGGAACTATTTCAATTAGCCCAATCTACACTTCCACGAGATTTGCCCCCCTCCTCCGACATACCAATTGAGTACTAAGTTGGAGTGCAGTAATTTGTTTCTCTTTTCGAGGGATTTAGGACAGGACTCAACTCCACAGGAGTCACATTTTCTTTTTGGCTGCCCATCGTTTCACATGCACGCAACCTGTATTGCAGTAAACTTCATATCAGTACAGTCAGTTTGAAGTGGGGCAAAGTGGCTAACAGCTTCCATGTTGCCTTGTTCAGAATAAAGTTTGCTGTGAATCACTTTGCCACCCCTCAAAGGAGAATAGGAAAATACAATAATTTGTCGTATCCTAAAACATGTGCATCACAGACCCCCTTGCCATATAGAATGCACATCTCAACATGCAAAGAACAGGAGAGATAAAAGCAAAGACAGCTGCAAATCATCTGCAAATGAACCTATCCAAGCAGAGGTGCACGATCAGGAGAACAACAAGATCAGTTATCAGAAACAAGCGCTGGTTCGGCTCCGAGGAGGAGACGCCGTCGTTCCATGACTGCTCCGATCCTCGCTTGATTAGGCCTGAGCCCGGCCCGGTAAATGCAACGGACCGAAATCTCGGCCCGCGCCCACCCGTTGCACTCTCATCGGTCCAGGTTTGGTCGGGCTATTTTCAAACAGATCGGGCCGGATTTGTCCCGTAAGAGTAGCCCATGATCAGGTCGTAGACGAACTCGGTCAACCAAAGATAGATTGATTGCTTTAAGATAAGCTTGTGCAGAGCGGCAAGCGGTCGTGTTCGGTTATTTGAGCACGAGCCCGTGCAGGCGCTCCATGCTGACACTGACAAGTGACAACGAGGATATTTTGGAAAGGTGATATTTTGGGTAAATCGGCGACGGTGATCACAGCACACATTCTCTGAACACAATCGCCATCACAAAAGGTTCCAAAGAAAAATAAAACTGCAGACAGCCAGTTCCGGCACCCAGGTTAAGGCATGGATACTACACGCCGCCCAGCAGTTTTGGTTCGAAGATTTTAACTTTTGTCAAATGGTCATTATGGTTATCTTATCTAACGCCACGGCCAATCACCTCTAACTTTATTTACGCTACATGCACTTGCCCAGGTACGCCTGCCTCACCTAGTACTGGCCCCCAGCTACCGCCTGTAAAAGACAGATCAGCCAACGATGGCAGACTGGCAAATTTGGCAACTGGTTTACCCGGTCAAAGCCGCAATCAAATCACGATCCACGTCAGCCCCCGCGCCTGTTGGTGAGTCCACGCGAACGACTTCACGATCCACGTCACCGTCGCGCCGTGTGGCCCATAGCGACGAGCCGCGTCACCCAAGAAGGCCCGGACAATGCAAACAAAATCCCCGGTACGTGCACGGGCGTTCGTAGCACAAGCGCAACGCGATACGTCGCCGACGACGTCGACTCGTGTACCCACCCCGCCCCGTTCGTCTCGGCTCCGCCTGGTGCAGGCGCGTCCCGTGCAACACGGCACGAGTGCACGACGCGCCAACCAGCCTTCTCGGCTCGCCCTCGCCCTCGCCCCCGCCCCTATCCGGCTATCCCTTCCCTTCCCCTCGCGCTATAAATAGGTAGCCGCCGTCGCAACGGTCAGCTCCTTCCCCTCCTCGCGCCCGCCCGCCCGCCTCGCGTCGCGTCCCCACTCGCGCGCGCGCCGCGTCGCCTCGCGTGCCGGCCGGCCCGGCCCCAAATCCCGGGAATCCCTAGCCCGACCGACGCCGCCGGGGCCCCGCGCCGCAGCAGCGGCCATGGCGGTGGACAGGGTGGTGGAGGGGGAGGAGGCGTTCGAGGAGGTGGACCCGACGGGGCGGTTCGGGCGCTACGCCGACGTGCTGGGGCTGGGGTCCGTGAAGAAGGTGTACCGGGGCTTCGACCAGGAGGAAGGGATCGAGGTGGCGTGGAACCGGGTGCGGCTGCGGGCGCTGGCGGACCGCGACCCCGGCATGGTGGACCGGCTCCACGCCGAGGTGCGGCTGCTGCGCTCCCTCCACCACGACCACATCATCGGCTTCCACAAGGTCTGGCTCGACCGCGACGCCGGCGTGCTCAACTTCATCACCGAGGTCTGCACCTCCGGGAGCCTCCGCGAGTACCGCCACCGCCACCGCCACGTCTCCGTCAAGGCGCTCAAGAAGTGGGCGCGGCAGATCCTCGAGGGGCTCAACCACCTCCACACCCACGACCCCTGCATCATCCACCGGGACCTCAACTGCAGCAACGTCTTCATCAATGGCAACAACGGCCAGGTACCCATCAATAATCCCCGGCCCCCTTCTTCACAAATTGATCCCTCCGCTTGGTAGATCCTCTCGGCGATTTTCATTGTGTTTCGAGGCTATCGGCGTGATTATGTCCTATATTCAATTAGAACGCGATAAGACCAAATTTTAGGGGATTTTTAATGGGAGTATAGGATATGATAGGTTCGATTTAAAATTTGAACCGGGCCAGTTTGTTTTTGTTGCTGGTGGTTGGTGCTCGAGATGTACACCGACGCGCCCATTAGGGCACTAGGGGATTGGTGGCGGGCCCTTTCGGATGGCTTTTAATTTTTTCCGCTTCTTTTCTGTGACGCCCCGTAGACCTCTCCGCGTCAAGCGAGCGCGAGATCTGAAAGCATCTCACGAGCTGGAGAACCCTAAGATACGCCTGTTCCTGTGCGGGCTGCGCCTTTGGAATAAAGGAGAAGCGCCCAAATGATGCACGCTGCTGCCGCGCGCTTTTATTTCGCTACGTTAATTGCCACGGTCGCTTTCTCGCTAATCCAGCTACTTACCATAGTAGCAGCGGCGGCAAGCAAGATCGCGCCGCCGTCGGCGCGCGGGTGCCAAGAGATTCCGCACGCGTTGCTTGCCTGTTTGAACGCGGCGTGCGTCTGTTAGATGTTGCTTTCGATCGATATCGGAGCTCGATCACCTGTGGGGTTTATTCGCATTCTAACGGGAGCTTGCGGCGCGTGGTTGCAGGTCAAGATCGGCGACCTCGGGCTGGCGGCGATCGTGGACAAGACGCACGTGGCGCACACGATCCTGGGCACGCCGGAGTTCATGGCGCCGGAGCTCTACACGGAGACGTACACGGAGTCGGTGGACATCTACTCGTACGGGATGTGCGTGCTGGAGATGGTCACGCGGGAGGTGCCCTACGCCGAGTGCGGCAGCGTCGTGCAGATCTTCCACAACGTCACCCGGGGCGTCCCGCCGCCGGCGCTCAAGCGCCTCAAGGACCCCGAGCTGCGCGGCTTCATCGAGCGCTGCATCGGCCAGCCGCGGAACCGGCCCTCGGCGGCCGAGCTCCTGGAGGACCCATTCTTCAACGGCATCTGCGGCGGGGACGACGACGCGCTGGCTGACGCGGCCACTGTCGTCACGCCCGTGCCGCGCCCCAGGAGCTACGTCGACGACCTCGCCGGGCTCCGGCTGGACTGACCGAGATCCAAGCATTCAGCTTCCAGGATTGATTCCGTTCGTTGTGTTAAGGTGTTTTAGAATGCAGATCGAGAGAGGCTGCGCGCTGGTCTTAGTGAATTCCTGGCCGGCGAGCGATTGCAAGTGTGTATAGATTATTTTTTACGTCTCCCTTGACTAGTTTTCACTGTATCTTTATACCAATATAATTTGTTATTGCCTTTTGCGCGAGGTGAAGCGCTGTATCTGACTTTGCTTCCTGATTCTTTCAAAAAAGAATGGTTGGTTGCAAGTATGAGTTTTCTCTGAGCTGGATGACGAACTACAAAAGCCGGGACGATGCTGAACAGCTGAGCTAGATATAGACGTGTGAGATGAGACCAGCTTCCTGGATCTCCCGGGCCCTGGGGGAATGGGCGTATGGCAGCATGCCAAGCGTCGACGAGCTTCTTGAGTTTGTTTATCCTTGACGCGTCAGGTACATCATGGGCTGCAGATATGAGTGCAAGATGAAGACAGACTGTCACGCAATCCTGCACAGGAAGAGCTTGGATGTGACACTCCAAATCCAGGTCTCAATTCAGTTCACCAAACGTTTCTGGAAATGGAGCCATCTACTTGTGGGTCATCTTCCTCACTGTCGCCTTTTATTACCCTCAGGCAACACCTGTCAAAGCTCAAGGGATCATCAAATTGTAAGGCTGGCGGTGGCATGCCTTCTGCAATCTGCAGGTCAACTGAGAGATGCTTGGGGCATGATTGATTGGCATAAGCTGTTGTATGCTTCGGCCAGTTGGGCTGATCAGCTAAGAGAGCTGTACTAACCAGTTTTGAGTGTTTGACCAGCTAACTGAATCCAAGAACAACTCGGGCTGGGCCGGTTAGATGGCCGGTATTTCTGTGGGCTGAGGTCATGACTGGCCCAGATAGAGTTCAGATAAACTCCGAAACGAGGTCATATTCAAAGTTAGCCTTATCCTGAATTCACAACAAAAGTAAGGTAGGAGGAGGATATAACACAACACTATTGCTTATCTAAATCATACATGCATGATCTATCAATTTTTTTTCCCAAAATATCAGTATAGACAAACTAGCCTACGAATTCGACAGTGCTAAATCTAGAAAAATGCCGATACAAACAAATGCTGGTTAAATTATAGAACAAATCTAGAAAAATGTAACAACAGTGCTAAATCGAGGACTCAAACTCGGATGGACATGTTTCACTTCAAGAAACCTTACAAACTAGCCTACAATCAGTTCGCATAATCTACCAAATGCAGACTGTGCAATAGGACGAAATGGATACCGAATAATGCTTAAGGTCAAATACCAACTAGAGCTTCGTATCCAGTGTGTCATGCTTTATGTTCCTCTTCTATTCTTCCTTAGTGCATGACGATTTCCTATGGCAAACTTTCAACTTTGCAAAGAAAGTTCTAACATGATTCAGGGAAGTTTCGATTCTGTCCTAAAATTCTCCCAAGTTTATTTTCAGAAACATTTAATTTAGTTTTGGAAATGTTGGACTCGATTCTAAAGAGCTTGACATGAATCGAGAGAAGTAAACTAAACTAACAAAATTTATAGTTAGGGTGAACTACCTCCCTGGTGGTAGCCATGATGAGTATATACATCCTCCTTGCAACAAAAAATGTGTTTAGTTGTTACTATCTTTTTTTATCTTTGACATGCTGTTGGAATAAATTAATAGGATTTTTCATTTGGGCATTTTTCTCTTGCCAATGATTATTATTATTTGTTATCTAACCATCGAAGTGTGTATAATTGGACTATATAATTTATATATGTTCATATACCATTCGTACTAAGGGCTTTTTAGCTATGCAACAATGTCTATAGTGTATGAGAATATGCAGATAAAATAATCTAAAAGACTAAATTGATGATGAGATAGATGAGAGTATGAGAATACGCAGATAAAATAATCTAAAAGACTAAATTGGGGTATGAGACGATGCATATAAAATATATTCACCTAAAGACTAGTGGTGATGTCCAATCCCTTGGGACAGTTTAGGAGATGACGAGCTTGGTCGCTTCCTCTATGTCTAAACCTTAGCTCCACAACTCTCCTCACAACAATGTTGCTCAAAGGAGAGAGAGAGGGTGAGTAAGAGGGGTGAGTCTTCCCTGCAGTACTACTGTTGCAGGGGGACTCACCCACTGATATGTGGGCCCCACTGGTGTCATGGCCCACATGTCAGTGAAAGCGGGTCCCTCTGCAGTGCTGCAGATGATTTGGTTCCGAGTAAGAGCACGTGATTCGGAGAAGTTTCAACTCGGTCTCCAAAAAAATTCTAACTTGATGGTCAGGAATATATTTAACTTAGATTTGGAAATGCTGAACTCAATTCTAGAATTTTTGAGATGAATCAAGAAAATCAAGCTAAACTAACACAAAAGATGTTCTTGAATTATTTTTTTAGCCCGATGTCATGGTCTGCTTTACATGCTGTGCCAAGCCAAATCTATCCACGCCTATATTATTTGTCCTTCATTTTTTATGCCAAATGTTTGCCATACCCAAAATATCTAGTCATGTGCAAAGCAAAAAAGGAAAATAAAAATTGTGGGCATAATTGGGACGAAGAAATACTTCTTGCAACGTAACAAATCGAGCAGTATAATTTCTCCACAACAATTGCCTCACAGCTAAATTTTGTCTACATTCTTAAAATCACAAGTCAAACAACTTTCTCTGAGACTGTATATTTAGGAATCCTCATCCAGAATCGCAGTTTGATCGAAAATCCATTCTACCATCGATAACCTTTTGGTATCTCGGAAGTTGGACCGAGATGCCCCTATTGTATGTCCTGAAAGTCCTCAAATGTGAATCACGGGCGTCGCCGCCCTCGCACGACCCGGCGTCGATCTCGTTCAGTCGTTTTCCACCAAAACAAAATCCACGCGGGGTAAGAGAGAGAGAGAGTTCCCCCGTCGATCTCGACGCGCCACGAGCCCCCATGGCGATCTCAAAGGCGCCGCCCGTGTGGTCACACCACGCGATCGGGAAGGAGCAGCAGGTCATCAGCAAGCTGCAGGCGCACGGGAGCTTGGCGGCTTCCCGACGCTCCCGTCCTCCGTTCCCCGGTTTCCACGCCGGAATAGTACCGGACGACGACCTCAAATTCCCCAACCTCCCCCTCCCCCCGGCGTCATCCGAGGCACGTCAACCTGATTGTTTATTACCGACATTCTCCTTTACCCATGGCCATCGCCGTGCCGTGGCGCGCAGCCGCTGACCATGCCAAGTGGCAAGGTCTCCTATAAACTACTCGATCCTATGGCACGCCGGAAACCACGCCCTCCTCTCTACACTTGGAGGCTGCCACCGCCTACCGGGAGTCATGCCAGCTACGTCTTCTCGCAGCGGAGAGCTTAATTGAATCCGTAAACAAGACGATTTCACTCCAAGTCCGAGAACCCCAAGAGAGTTAGACGACAGAGAGATCGAGTTGCTGCCGTGCGCGCCTGGTGAATGATGGAGCACAGCACACGTTGAACGGGCGATGACAGGGACGTACGTGACCAATCATCAATCTCGGCGAGGTTATTTTCGTGGCTCCGTTCGTCGTCGTCAATCCCCACGCTCGCTTTATTAAAAAGGCTTTTAAAAGGCCGTATGGAAGCGGAGCTGTCAGGATCACGTACGCGCTACCGGCCGGGCTGGTACGGCCCCGTCTTGCCTTGAGTTTCCACGGCGAGTTCGTCAGGCGATTAGAAATTAGAAAATAGCCGGCGCCGGGTCCTGGGGCAGTTTATAAAAGTGATCGAGGCCGTGTTTGTTCCCTCCAAGCAACTCCCTCCCAGGTCCTAATCCCGTGCTGCCGATCGCGTCTCCAGCTTGGACTTTCGCGGCATCTATTCTCGTAGGAATTGCCGGTGCGCTGCGCGACGACCGCTCGTGTCGAGTACGTCTTTGTGATCCAGAAAGCTTTTTCTGGTACGACCGGATTAGCATATCGCACGCACGCATAAATATATCCTCCGGTTTTCTAATCCTGTCTCACTGTCTGGTTGAGAATATTGGACGCCCGAGCAATTCAACATTGTACACAGCGGAAAGCAGCACGCACGCCCCGGCCGGCATCAAAATCAGGGTGCAGATCGACAAATTTTCCCCCCCAGAACAGCACGTCACGTCGCGAAGTGTTTTTCTCTCTCGAGGAAGGCTGCACTGGCACGTCTTGAGAGTAGGTTTGCGAGCGCCGGAAGCCATTTGAGTTGGATGATCGAAGGCACCTCACTCTCCACTACCCCTGCGTCGTCGCCTGTTTAATTAAACTAGTGTTGACCCCCCTCGGATCCTTACAAGGCTGCCCCCGTCACGGCGGGCACGGGCGCGAGAGGCAGCGGATCCGCCAGGGGAACGCCGCCGCCAGCCACGGCTTGGCTTCCCTCCGATCCCTCCCCCTCGTTGCCGCACGCGCGCCCAGGCCAGGCCCCAGGGTGGGGGGAATAAGAAAGCTTGCACGAGGGGGCGATCCGATTTCCCAGCCTGAAAACTGGGGTTCAACCCCCATTCGTGCGCCCTCAGCCATTGTACCCTTTTGCACGCCTCCCTATGTTCCTTCCTCCCACACTCAACTCCACGCGCTGCTGTATAATACCGCCGTGCCAGCGCCGCTGCCGCTGCTGCTACTGCTAGTCTGCTACTGCTACCTGACCGGCGGCGGAGGGTTGCGGTTTGCCGGGAGGAGGCGCTGGTGCTCGTCGCGAGGAAGCTGGCGATCGATGGGGATGGATTTGGAGACGGAGGTGGAGCTGTCGCCGGTGGCCAAGGCGGAGGCCGCCGTGTTTAGCCCGTATTCAAGTCCGAGCACGGCGTTGCTGCTGCAGAGGAGGGTTGTGGCATGGTATGGCTACTTCTACTTGAGCTTTCGATGCCCCGTGTCCATGGTGGATTCTTTGTTTGTTTGTTGAGCTTCCTGGCTGATCAGCGGCTCTGTTGATGCAGGGCCAAGGAGACCGGATCTCCGGCGACGGTCCGCGTACGCGTGGTCGACAGGAGCTTCGATCTGCACAAGGTAAGAGCTTGCTGTTGCTGGAAAATTTGTGTTCTTGCTTGTACCGAGTTAGCAGGTAACATGTGGTGTGACGCTTGCTTGCTCGGCGGCGCAGGATCCTGTGGTGTCCAAGTGCGGCTATTTCAGCGAGGCGTTGCTCGAGTCCGGCGATGTCGTCGAGCTGCCGGCGAGCTTCCCTGGCGGCTGCGAGGCGTTCGAGGTGATCGCGCTCTTCTGCTACGGCGACGCCGTGGCGCTCGACCCGTTCAACGTGGCGGCGGTGCGGTGCGCGGCGGAGTTCCTGGGCGTGGCCGGCCTGGGAGGTGGTGCTGCAGAGCTGGGACGACGCGCTCATCGTCCTGCAGCGGTGCCGGCCGCTGCTCCCCGTCGCTGAGGAGCTCCTCATCGCCAGCCGCTGCGTCGAGTCGCTGGCGTTCATGGCGTGCATGGAGATCCTCGACCCGGAGCAGCAGCGGCGGGACCAGCAGCCCGGCGCCGCCGCGGCGCGCGCGCTGGCCGGGCGCCGGTGGGACGCCGAGCTCGTCAAGGAGCTCGCGGCGCGCGACCTCTGGATCAAGGACCTCATCGCGCTGCCGTTCGAGTTCTTCGACCGGATCGTGCGGGCGCTGCGGCGGCAGGGGATGAAGGAGAAGTACGTGGGCCCCGTCGTGCTCTTCTACGCCAACAAGTGGGTGCTCTCCGAGAAGACGCACAAGTTCTGGGCGTGCACGGACGACGAGGCCGTCGACGGCGAGACCGACGCCAACAGGAGGGCCGCCGCGATCATGGAGGGCGTGATCGCGCTGCTCCCTGTCGAGGCGGCAGCGAGCGGCGCCATCCCGGTGGCGTTCTACTTCGCTCTGCTGTCGCGATCGCTCACCCTGGAGCTGAGCGACGAAAGCCAGAAAAGACTGCGGGAACAAGTGGCGGCGAACCTGCAGTTCGCCCGGGTGGACGACCTGCCGCTGCCGGAGCAAGAAACCGGCCGATCCGTCGCCGACAGCAGGGAGGTGAAGGCGGTGGAGAGCATCGTGTCAAACCATGTCTCCGTGCAAAGAAAGGGAGCGGAGGCCGTCGCCGAGCTGTGGGATCGGTACCTTTTGCAAATCGCCGTTGATCCGAAGCTCCGGCCGGAGAGGCTGTCAGAGCTGATCAGCATCATCCCGGCAGGCGACCGGAAGAACCACAACCATTTGTACGAAGCGATCAACACATATTTAGTGGTAAGACAACAAGCCCCTCCGTACTCGATGATTGTCAGATCGTGCCATTTATGAACAGTTGCTAACAGAGGAGAGGATGCTGATTTTGTCATGCCAGGAGCACCGTGGGTTGTCCGGCGACGAGAAGGCGGCGCTGTGCGGGCACCTCGACTGCCGGAAGCTGTCGCACGAGGCGTGCATCCAGGCGGTGCAGAACGACCGGATGCCGCTGCGGCTGATCGTGCAGGCGCTGTTCGTGCAGCAGCTGCACACGCACCGCGCCTTCACGGAGTGCTCCGACTCGTTCCGGTGCATGCACTCCGGCGAGCTCGTCCCGGGCGCCGGCGCGTACACGCCGAGCCCCGGGTGCGCCGCCATCCCCACCAGCCAGAGCCAGCCGCTCAGCGGCGGCAGCCCGTGTGACAGCCACCGCGCTGCCCCGCGCGACGCCAAGCTCCGCGCCCGCGACGACGCGTCGGACTACGAGACGGCCAGCTTCCGGATCCAGGCGCTGGAGCAGGAGATCATCTCGCTGAAGCGGACCCTGCAGCGGCACAACACCCTCAAGGGCTCGGCGCGCAGGGACGGCGGCGGCAAGGAGCCCAGCTTCAGGGTCGCGACGGAGGCGAACGCGCCGGCGGCGATCAAGCGGCGGGCCACGGTCTCCGGCAGCTGCATTGGGTCCATGCGCTGGGGCTCGCAGCGGCGGTGCGCCAGCAGGATCCTGCGCGTCTTCGCGAGGATCGCCGTGTTCGGGAGGGGCAGGTCGAGGGGGAAGCAGAGCAAGAGCAGGGCAGGCGACAGAGCAGCACAACATTGCATGTAGAACTGTAGAAGTAAGCATACGTCAGGTGAAAACTGAATCTTTTCCTTGTGGAATAGAAAGTGCAGATGCTACTGTAGATGTGGGAAGCATGTTAGCGGACGGTGTTTCGTGTGTACATATTGTCAGCAATGTCAAAGATTTGGAGGGGTAGTTACTGTCAGGTATGTAGTCGATGATCCAGTGAAGAGACGGTCCAAGGCCAAAGTACTTTGTTAGGTTAGCAACTCTGAACATCTGCATAGTTTATTGGGACGCGAAAGTTTAGGTGTTGTTTGGATCTCTCATAGCCTTGGAAAATGGTGTTTCTCGTGGACTCACGAAAAAATGGTTTCTTAAAGGTAACTTTAGGTCATTTGAAATTGAGGTCTGGCATTTGCCAGGAGTGGTGAAACTAGGTAATTGAATTTGACAGTTGCTCCAAAAAGTACCTAGTTTTGGCACAGAGTAGGTCAACACCGGATAATATATAGGCGCAACCAGCCATGCGTAGCAAACCCCACCAAGCCAGTGCTACTGTGTCCAATTGTCCATGACGACATGCTACATTCCACACAAATGCACAATAAGTGGGATAGTGGTGTGCTGGGATTGAGATTTCAATCTGTAATTTTGTCCATCACCAGCGGAAACATCGCATTTGAACAAAAATAATATTTTCCAAAGAACGATACATTTTCAGCAAAAAAAGAGAGAGAAAATCTTCTGTTCTACGGAAGAGGCTGCAATTCGTGAGATTTCAACGGAATTTTGAACCCTTGTGGTGCCACTCGACCCTAGCTTGCCCAATTTCTGTATTGCACCCCTCTCCTCTGTCACTCAAATTCACATGGCCCACCATTATTCTCACATGCACTCAAAGCCCACCCAGCCCCTAATCCATCAAGATGACTACTAGCGGCAAGGGGAAAATATTCTCCTCGCACAAGTTTCTCGTCAATGCTCGTGGCGATTAATTTTCTTGACACCACATTTACCTAACTATTGAACCAGGAATTAATTGATTTAGTCAATTTGCTAAAAAGAACCATACTACAGACTTCTACCAGTATAATTGAGTATTTAGTCAACTTCAGGGATGGACATAGGATTACAACAATAGGGGGGCAAGCAAGTTATATCAAACAAGTTTCTTAGATATAAGGAGCCAAACGATACAAGATGTCAAGATATAGCAATATTCTATGCAAAATCATAGATCTGTTTTTCGCAAAAAAAAATCACAGATCTGTAACATAAATGTTTGGAGCTTACGGGGCCTAGCTCTGCCCGTCCTTCGTAGCTAGCTCTGTCATTGCTGACACTGTTAAGATTATGTACTGAAGAAAGATGGTCAAACTATACATGCACACCTTTTCCGTTGGCACGTCTATAATCAATTTGACATTGATTTTGCTTGTTGCAGAACTAAAATTATACAAATACCCTTTCTCGAATATTAACATTGAAAACAGTACGTCTCACTTGTGAACATTACCAATAATGACTTGTATAATAAGACCAGTAATAACCGAGTCAGGCGCAAGATATGACAAGATTTTTATGATGGTTCTACCTTTCGCGGTTGTCTAACTTTGTTCTGCAATTTGAACAGTTTTTTTTTACCTGACTTGCACATACAATTGTCCAATATCTGGTTCCTATATATATAGTCACAGAGAGGGTTGGATGAAGTATTCTATATCTCACCATCAAGCGCACTATATTATCTCAATCCTACCAAAAATTCTGTATTGTTTTGCCATGCTTTTATCTGTATCACCATATCATTGTCCCGTGTTGAATACTGAACTTGAATTTGACTTTGGTTGTGCACGTTACTTTTGTGTAGGAGGATTTAACATTCACGTAGTCACGTATAGGCTACGTAGGAACAATTTACTATAAACAGTCATGGTGAATATTTGGAACTCTTTGATCTCCTCGGCAGAGACCTGGGAACTTTGATGGTATCGTGGTAATGGAACAATTCTATGATTGATAAAATCACCCGTAGAAAATGGATCTTACTAATTTCATAAACTCATGGTGTTAACTACTAAGCATAGGATTGAGTAGGATCACATAGGATTGGTACGACATTACATGGAATCATTGTAATAGCGCAGTAGGTTTGTCAACATTTAGTACTTGATGACATTCCGTAAATATAGGTCATATCAATTTAATTTGTGAACTTTTAACCCTTTGAATTGTTAAATTCTATTGTATGTTAAGCCTATATACAATATGTTAAGTGATATTAAAATTCACCTACCGGTGAAATTCTATAAAAATAGAATAAATATGATATAATAGAACACAATTAGATGTTAAGAAAAAGATAGTTAAATATATTACAAGTAAAATCATATGCTTCCATTATTAAGAATATATACGTCGGTTTCTTATTTATTTTTGATAAAAACATGGATTATATGAAAATATGATAGAATAATAATTACCAGACCTTTAGTCTCCCAGGAAAAAAAAATCAAAGGAAAGATAATGTTTGGTGCTTAGTCCAAAACACGGTAGACTCCTAAATCCCTGGCTCCACGACGGTTCGCCACAAATAATACCATTCTTTTATTCTACCAATGCCATTTCTTTTGTTTTTTCTCAGAAGTTGTAGTACATAATGTCACCAGATGTGCATTTCTGCTGATTAATATTCTGAGCGAGACCCCATACTCTTGAAGTTCTCTCTCTACACGTCATGGCCTTCATTTCACAGCAAGTTATTCTTAGGTGAATACAGTAAGCACGCACAAGAAATTCGTAGCAAAAAGAAAAGAAATTCGTCGCAAAAGGAAAGCCACTGGTAAAGCAGAAAAAGGAAAATTCTTTACGTGACGTGCCCCCACGTCTCCCACTCTGTGCGACTGTGCATCGCAGCATCTCTCTGCCGGGTGGCCCCCGCACGCCCCGACCCACTTCCGCTGCGCGAGCGCGAGGATCGGACGGGCCGCAGAACCCCACAGCAGCGCGGGCGGGCGCCGCGGCGACACGGGAGCCCAACCCAACCCATCCCGCCCGCTTCGGCTGCCTGCCCTGCCTCGTCGGCTCCACCTCGCTCACTCGCTCGCTTCCCTTCGCAGCCCACCTGCTCCCCCACCCCGGCCGCGCCCGCGTCGTCGTCTCCTTCCCCGCGCACCACAAACACACGCAGACGCAGCCCACCCCCATCTCATCGCCCTCGTTCGCGTTCGCGTCCGCCTCCAGCGCGGCAGGCCGACCTGCCTCTCCATTATTTATGCATTTCCGCGTCCCCCACCCTCCGCTTTCCCAATCCAGCCGAGCACCGCAATCGCAGGGCACCGGGGGCGATTAAAAAAGGCAGCCCTCCCCCGCAAAGGTAAAAACAAACAACCACCACCGCATCGCGGCAGGCAAGGCATCGCTCGCCAGCCACCGAGCGGAGGGGGGGAACGCCAGGCCAGAGGGGAAGCAAAAGCTTCGATAAAAAGGAGAGGAGGAGACGAGGCGTGCCGTCCGAACCCAAGCAACTTCCCCCCACCACCTCCCCCTTCCCATGCCCGGATCGAGATCTTAGCGTGACAGCCAGAGGAGAGGCGACGCGCACGCGGGCGCCCCCCGATCCCTCCTCGCCGCCCGTCGCCGCCGCCGCCGCCGCCGCCGCCGCCGACCGACCGGTAAGCGTCGACCCCGATCCGACTGCCGGCTGCCGATCGGTGCCGGATCGCGCCGGGGCCGGCCGGATCTGGTACGGATCTCGCGCCGGCCGCGTAATTCCGTGGCCCTGTGAGGCTGCCTTGGCCTTTTGCGCCGTGTGTGCGTGTGTGTCCCTGCGCGCGCGCCCCCCGATCGCGGCGTTGCTTTCGGCTCGGATCTAACTGATGTCTCGCGTGCGTTTCTATGGTGAACGCTGTGGATAAGTCGGGGTTTTGTCCGCATTTGCCAGTGGCTGGCTGGTATGAAACTGGGCCTGCTGTTGTGGATTGCAGGGGGAGGAGGAGGGGAGGGGAGGACAGACGCGATGGAGGCCGACTCCGGGAAGCTCTTCGTCGGCGGCATCTCGTGGGAGACGGATGAGGACCGCCTCCGCGAGTACTTCGGCCGCTTCGGGGAAGTCACCGAGGCCGTCATCATGCGGGACCGCAACACCGGCCGCGCCCGCGGCTTCGGCTTCGTCGTCTTCGCCGACTCGGCCGTCGCGGAACGCGTCACGATGGACAAGCATATGATTGACGGCCGCATGGTACTCTCGTCTCCTTTGCTTCTAATGCATTGGCGTGCATTTTGCTGGGAATTCTGTTGTGGAGATGTCGCTCACTGTGCTAACTGAATTGCCTGTCTACGATTCAGGTGGAAGCCAAGAAGGCCGTTCCCAGGGACGACCAGAGTATCGCGAGCAAGAACAATGGCAGCAGCATCGGTTCGCCTGGACCAGGACGTACTAGAAAGATCTTTGTTGGAGGCCTGGCTTCAAATGTTACTGAGGTTGAATTCAGAAGGTACTTTGAGCAATTCGGTGTGATAACCGATGTGGTCGTGATGTACGACCACAACACGCAGAGGCCTAGGGGATTTGGCTTCATCACCTATGACTCTGAAGACGCAGTGGATAAGGCTCTGCACAAGAACTTCCATGAGCTGAATGGTAAAATGGTTGAGGTCAAGAGGGCTGTCCCAAAGGAGCAGTCTCCTGGACCCATTGCACGTTCACCTGCGGGAGGGCAGAACTATGCCATGAGCAGAGTTCATAACATCCTGAATGGCTTCAACCAGGGCTACAACCCGAACCCTATTGGTGGTTATGGCATGAGGGTGGACGGAAGGTACGGTCTCCTTACAGGTGCACGGAATGGGTTCTCTTCATTTGGTCCAGGTTTTGGAATGGGCATGAACATTGAAGGTGGAATGAGTGGAAATTTTGGTGCAAGCTCTGGTTTCATCAATAGCTCCAATGGGCGGCAAATAGGTTCTTACTACAATGGTAGTTCAAACAGATTAGGTAGTCCTATTGGGTATGTTGGCCTTAATGACGATTCAGGATCGATACTGAGTTCAATGTCAAGAAATGTTTGGAGTAATGGAAATCTGAACTACATGGGCAACCCTACAAACACGAATGCTTTTGCTCCACCTGGAAGTGGTGGGGGTATTCCTGGTGATGGTATTAGTTGGGGAGGCCTTACTTCTGCTCATGGGATGGGCAACATTTCAAGCCTTGGATCGGGAAACCTTGGCCGTGGAACTGGAGATAGCAACTTTGGCCTGCCTTCCGGTAATTATGTGAGGAGCAACTCAACTGGCACCATTGGTGAGCCATTTTCTGCATCAGCCAATGCATATGAATCAAACAATCCAGGCGCATATGGCAGCAGCTCTATTTATGGTGACTCAACCTGGAGGTTCACGTCATCTGAGGTTGACATGCCTCCTTTCGGTCATGATCTTGGAAATGTCGATCCGGATATCAAATCAGAAATATCAGCAAGTTATATGGGCAACTACACTGTTAATAATAATCAGACAAGCAGAGGTCAGTTGCTATTCCAACACTGCTATGATCTACACATAGTTTTCCTGTACTTTTTAAAAGAAAACATGCTTCATAAATGAGTTTGTTGTTTGAATGGGCTGAAAAACGCGTATAACGTGCTGTCCTTTCCTCAGTTTAGGAAAAAAAACTGCTAATATGCACAGTGCTTGTTTTGTGAACTCTATTAGTTTGGATTAATCAAAGCTTGTGTTCTGTCACCTGTTACTCCAAATGTTCTACTCGACAAACACTCTTTATTATACAATGATTGCCAAACATAAGCAATAAATCATGTAATTTTGGCTTATATCCTATTTTTCTATGACACTTTGGGGCTTGGGACCTGGCAACTTTGGTGTGACAAAAAAGGCTCACAACTCATTTTCAAAGCCAGGATGCATCTTATTTTTTCATGTACCATCGTGCGGCTAAGTTACTATGCTTTCCGTATTGTGTATTCTGATGTGACTAGTTCATTTTAGTCAGATGAGTGCAGTTTTTTTATATAAAACAGCAACCACGACAAAGGCTTTTAGTCCCAAGCAAGTTGGTGTAGGCTAGAGGTGAAACCGAACACAAGCCAAGGGGGGAGAAAAACTTATATAAAAGATTGACTGCCAATAATGTTGATATAATAAAATACAAAATTCTTTTGAGATTTCTCCTTATTGATCAGTTAAGAACTTAGATATAGATCGTTGATATTGATCAGTTAAGAACTTAGATATAGATCGTTGATATTGATCAGTTAAGAACTTAGATATAGATCGTTGATATTAGTAGGGATCATACTGTTATCATGTAACTACACTGGGAGTCAAGTACTCACAAGTCATACTGGCCCTTGTATTTGGAATTGAGTTGTAACTTCAAATGGACATGCAGAAACTTCTAGAACTTTGAATGGTGATCAATGCCAAAATTAAACTTTAAGATTTCGTCTTCCATAGACATGGGCTTGTGTCTAAATTGTTCCCTTGTCCTGCGATTTCAGTCAACTGTGCTGGGCGTTGAGTAACTCAAGAAAGAAATTTATGTATGATGTTTCAACAATTTGGTTTGTAATCAATGCTTTGATGTACAATTGGAAAAAAAACGTACAAGCTCTTTTCTGCCAACCTGAACACCATCATGCAAGGAATGTTTTTCTCCCCCCAAAAAAGAAACATTCCCAAGCTCTTTTCTTTTTTTGTTGGGTGAAAAACAGTTTGGGGGTTGAAAACAGTGTGGTTAGGGGGTGTGTGAGTTCGAATGTGTTTGTGGCTGTGTGTGTGTGGTGGTGTGTCTGTGTGAGTCTAGTTTAGACTTTTCTTTTCCTGTAAATACAAAGATACGCAGCTCTCCTGCATGTTCGATAAAAAAAGAAAAACAGTTTGGATGTGTTCGATATAATTGCTTACCATTTAATCCTTGATTACTTGAGATGTATTTGTTGACCCCGTAGGTAAATATCAAGCGGAACCACAATTCAACAACATCATCGTGCTAAATTTTCTTGCACTTATAAACTAAAATCATTAGTTCAAGGCAGCAGTAGGAACCAACCAGAGAACATTTACATTAGTTCTTACTAATTTTTGGCAAAGTGACATGGGTATCCAAGCTGAATATGTATCAACTGTCTATGCGTATCAAAAACAAGAAAGAGCTAACTAAAGAACACACCGATAGGCAATAAGACACAGTGCTTTATTTTTCTAGATTTTCTCGACTGCTTAAACTTTCTTTTCTCTTTGTTATTTTTTCACATCATCACTTATGACAAGGGAAACATGCTAGATGTACTCTTATCTGTTTTACACAATTAACTGAGTCACCTTTAGTAGTTATGGTTTAATCTTAGTTAAGGTTCACTAAACTAAATGCCAGATGTTTTCTTTTGTGATTTTTTCGAACCAGATTATCTTTGCAGTTAACCATGACAAAAGTCCAGTAAACAAGAGTTTGATACATCTGTCAGTTTTTCTAGCATATTTCTCATTTACTTAACAGCTGCACAACATCCCTATATTGTTTTCATTGTAGAATATACGTATCCATTTCTCTTTTCTGCATACTTTTATATCAAAATGGAGATTTCAGAGTTGCAAATGTTAACGGGTACCAAGGTTTAGACAAATTGCTTTTGCTAAAAGTTGTGCTAAAGCTACAACACAGTTTTGGATCATTTATGCTAAAAAACTATCCTTAATTTCTGATAGCATCTCTGTTCACACAATAGGTTCATCATATTTATAAAAACAATAATGTTTAGAGTTTGACGTATAGTCGTCTTACAAACAATAAACTACTGTTACATACAAGAACAGTTATCCATCTAGCAACTTAGCATAGTTTGTGCATGCCTAAAAATGACCAACTGACGCAAGATTGCATGATACATAAATGCCGTCCTACATATTCTTCTTTTTTTTTGAAAAAAAAGATAGGATATGGGCCTAGTAAGATCTTCATAACCGGGATATTGTTTAGTTCAAAAAAAAAAACAGGATATTGATTTGTGCTGCGATCCTCACTTGTAGGCTTCATATATAGACAATTTGGTTGGTGTAAATCTAAGTGTAGTTTTAGCAGGAGTTTCTTGGCTCAATTCTGTAAGCTGTACTACGTTCTGAACATTAATCTTTTTTTTCTTGTTAGTGATGTAATACACTTGTTGTATTAGCTACAGAAGTGAATGAATGTGTTATGTGTAAATAAATTGGAATTGAGTGCACTGCACAATGATTATGGTGGCAATGTAATATTTCGTAGATCAATCCGTGCCTGAGATGCATACTTGCTTTTTATTCTTGAAACATATACTGAGGGCAGACTTCAAATCTGACTAGAATTTGTTGGATCCTTTTGCAGGTATCACTTCTTAGGGAGAGTATTATTATATTCATATATGACTTGGGATAGGTGAAACACCCACTACTATATCAGGCTTTCAGGTGCATGACTGTGAATTGGTGATGTCAGATTAATATACAGGTTAGTTGCTTGTTTCTAGGTAACCAGAGGTGTGGTTTACGAACACCAAAAATGCTAGAGGAGCGGATACAAACATTTTGTGAAGCTTTCAGATTTTAGTTTAATTTCTACGTGTATTAGGTCTTTGTTTTTTGAATGAGATGTGCAGTGTTGATTGCGGCACATACTTAGAAGTGTTCCAACATAAGCTGGAAATCTGTCATACGGAAGGATAAACTTGTATACCAAAGAAATGCTGTATTATCTTTGCCCATTTATGGCTACATTAGCTCGCTTGTTTTTATTCTCTTTAACCATTCCATTTGTATACTAGAGATTTGCTTGGCTTAATATTCAAACTATGGGGGAGCAAAGCCATCTTGACCCCAGTAATAAAGCCACCAAAAGTACATACATGTACTAATCTTACTTTCTTGCCGTGTATGTTTTTGTTTAAATTTGTTGATCTTTTGACCTAATTATGCATAAATCTTTTTCCATGCTCCTAATTATGCATAAACTAGTTGAGAGGCAATATTTGCTCCTAAATTAGCAGTTCGTAGATTTACCTCTCCATATCTTATTCTCTGCTTCCTGAAACTACCTTCACCAAAGGCCTTCACATCATGACTCTGCCCAATTGCTTTCTCATTGTGTTTGTCCCAATTCACTTTCCCATTCCATTCGGGGCAGATTTTAGCAGGAACACTGGCTGAATTATACTGTTTCTGGCGAAAGAATCTCGTGGTACTAAACTTTAAGCATGCAATTGAATGCCAAAAGTATAGAAACCTGTTCCTAAATCACTGAAAATGCAAGATGTAGTTTTTTGGACCTGTTCCTAAATCAACATAAGGCTTTCCTCCCTGTCAAGCACTATAGTAGTTCATCAACAACAATTCATCCCTGGCAAGTGTGGCGTGCATAATTTACTTAGAACTGTTGAGGTCATAGTAAAAATCATGTCCCTTTCCTCTTTGGCATGCGTAATGGCAGACAAAACATCCTTTTACCACCCCACTTGTCTTTTGTTCCGTGTAAATTGCGCTGTCTGATTACAGTACAGAGACAAGCCCTGAAGTAGTTGCGGTTTGTAATTTACTTCTGCGCCACGTACGTGTTATCGAAGCCTATGAGCCTATCTGATGCCCAATGATTGAATGGATTCTGAAAGTTTGAGATCAGAAACAACACACAATATGAATACAATCAGAAAAATGCTGTCGATAGACTTGGCTGTTTACGAAGAGATAAGCACAGCCAGCTGCCCTACAAGTCGACGATTTGGTGGTTCTCTCTTCTAGATGTGTCTCTGCGGCCGGCGACGCGAGCCGTCGTTACGGTGGGCGCTACGCCGCCGGTGGTCTGATCGTTGCATGCAATGCGAGCACGGCGGATGACTGATGACAGAGCTACCTGCGCTGTTGCGCAAGCGCTACGTGCGGAAGGCGGTCTGGAATCTGAATGCGTGGAGTATTTGAGCCTGGATGGTTTGCGTTGGGATTTGGGTTGGTTCACCTCGCGGCAAAAAAAGTTTTGGCGGCAAATTCAGGTTCGACTCATGTAGGCCTTGCATCTAACTTTGGGCTAAAATGAGTAGCCCAACATGGACCTACCATATAGGCCTATTCGGCCGCAGCTCACAAGTACCACCATTTCTCTGTCCTCCCCTCTCGCCGCCGCCTCCGCGAGGGCGGGTCTGGTCACACAGCCCACAAGTACCTCCACTCCTCGAGTACTACTGAAAACTTGAAACATCAAAGCAAAGCGTTTCATGGAGTACGAAAATCTTTGCTTACCGATCAAAACAACCACATTCGCTTGACGAGCAGGGGAATTGGGATCATCCACGCAAGAAAAGGGCGACGAGAGGGACTGAAACACGAACGCACTGCTTTGCTCATCGCTGCTCCATATTTGTGCAGTGGGCAGGTACTGGGTGCTGATATTGCAGTACCGGACAAGGAAACGTAACGGAGCCCAGATTCTAACACGGCAACCGAACCGTGGGCGTTACTGATGGAGGCCGCACAATCCGGCACGCGAGCCATCAATGTCCACCAGCTAATCAGCTTTAGCGATCAGGTTGATATCACCGCCACTCCCTCCCTCCACTCCACACACACACCCGGCGCCACCGCCACGCCGTGCCCGTGCCTGCAAAAATCTGCCAAGTGCCGCGTCCCCCCTTGTTCCCGGTGGGGAAAAAAAAGAAGAGCACGGATCTCGCCTGCCGTGCGCACGCCCGTCCAAACCAAAACGCATTCCGAACCGCGCAGTGTCCCGAGCGAAAGAGCGAACGCCCGTGCCCGTTCCGCACGATGAGACGAACGAGACGAACGCTACCGCCGGCGGTGGCAGCCTGGCAGGATCGTCGGCTTGTTTACCCTGGCAGCAAACGGAAAAGCGATTCCTTGCTTGCTCGCGTCCCGTCCTCACCGCGCGCGCGCGCGCACCCACCACTCATGACGCCCCGCGCCGGCCACGCCCGCCACCAAAAGCCACCCGTGCCGTGGTGGTCTGGTGCCCGGCCTTGGCTTCACCGCTGCGCGCGCCACTGGCAACTCCACTCCAACCCGCTGACAGCTCCGCACACAGGTCTCCCTGCCCCACGTGTCATCGTGATCGCCTCGTCGGCCCTGTTTAGTTCCCTTACCAAAAATTCTCTCTTCAAACTTCACTATTCACATATCACATAAAATCATATCAAATCTCTCACTTCATGCATAGAACACTAAACGTAGTTAAATAAAAAAACTAAATACATGATTTTGATGTACACGACGAGATGAATCTTTTGAGCCTAGTTAGGTCATGGTAGGACAACGATTACCACAAACAAACGAAAAATACTACAGTGCCCTACCGTGTCCGATGTGACATTTTCACCGAACCGTTCCTTACTCGCGAACTAAACACCCCCGTAAACAACCGGTGGGCTAGTCGCTAGCAGCAGGCATGGCGGCACGGCCACCTGTCTGTCTCCGCCCGTCACCCGAAGATCACATCCCATCCCCATCCCCATCCCACCGAGCGAGAGCAAAAGCGGCTACAAAGATCCACGCCGCACTCGCATCTCGTCCCGTTCCGCTTCTGCCCGCGGAGTGCTCGCTTGTTTGTTGCGGACTGTACCCAGCAGCATCGGCGGCCGGCGGCGAGGCGAGGCGAGGCAAAGCCAGCGTATACGTGTATACACACACCACGCACCACCAGTACAGAGCGCCCAACCACCGCGCCGCCTCCCCCCACCTTCCCCTTCCCTTCCCTCATCATCACTCGCTCCCCACCGGCCCGCCGCCCGCCATGGTGTCGCTCGCCGGCTCCCAGATCCCCTCGCCCTCGCCGGGGCAGAGCCCCTGCGCGGGGCCGCAGCGCCGCCCGGGCCGCTCCATGCGCACCATCCGCTCCGCGCTGCTGCAGGCGGACTCCGACCCGGGGTCCCCGGCCCCGCGGTATGGCGGCTGCGGCTCCGACGACGCGGCCGACTCCGACATTGAGAACCTCACCGACTCCGTCATCGACTTCCACCTCAGCGAGCTCGCCGCCACCGCGGGGCCCGCGCACCCGGCCGCGGTGGCCAAGTCCTCCTCCGCCATCAACGCCGCCGCCACGGAGCTGCTCGAGCTCTCGCGGGACTTCTCCGACTACTCCAGCTTCAACTCCGACATCTCCGGGGAGCTCGAGCGCCTCGCGATGGCGGCCGCGGCCGCGGCGCCCAGATCCGACGCGCCGGACCCGGCCCGCGCCGCCGTGGATCTGAACGACCTCGAGTCCATGGATCTGTCGGCGGACGCCGCGCCGCTGGAGCGCGTCGAGCCCTTCGTGCTGGCGTGCGTGCAGGCGCTGGGCCCCGACGCCGCGCCCGACGCGCGCCGCGCGGCCGCAGCCAGGATACGGCTGCTGGCCAAGCACCGGTCCGACATCCGGGAGCTGATCGGGGTGTCGGGCGCCATCCCGGCGCTCGTGCCGCTGCTGCGGAGCACCGACCCGGTGGCGCAGGAGAACGCCGTCACCGCGCTGCTCAACCTCTCGCTGGAGGAGCGGAACCGGTCGGCCATCACGTCGGCGGGCGCCATCAAGCCTCTCGTATACGCGCTCCGCACCGGCACGGCCGCGGCCAAGCAGAACGCCGCCTGCGCCCTGCTCAGCCTGTCGGGGATCGAGGAGAACCGCGCCACCATCGGGGCCTGCGGCGCCATCCCGCCGCTCGTCGCGCTGCTCTCCGCGGGCTCCACGCGCGGCAAGAAGGACGCGCTCACCACGCTCTACCGCCTCTGCTCCGCGCGCAGGAACAAGGAGCGCGCGGTCAGCGCCGGCGCCATCGTGCCGCTCGTCCACCTCATCGGCGAGCGCGGCAGCGGGACGTGCGAGAAGGCAATGGTGGTTCTGGGGAGCCTCGCGGGCATCGCCGAAGGCCGTGAAGCTGTGGTGGAGGCTGGCGGGATCCCCGCGCTTGTCGAGGCGATCGAGGACGGCCCGGCCAAGGAGAAGGAGTTCGCCGTGGTGGCGCTGCTGCAGATGTGTGCTCCGATTCCCCGCATAACCGTGCCCTTCTTGTACGCGAGGGCGCCATCCCGCCGCTTGTCGCGCTATCACAATCCGGTTCTGCCCGTGCCAAGCATAAGGTACGCAACACAAATTCTATCTTCTTGCCTTCTTCTCTAACAAAATTCAGTACCACTGGTTCTTCATGGAGAGAATTCCCACACTGGAAAAGTTACTCGTTCCTTATTTGGCCCGAAAAAAAATTTATTCCCTGTTTGACACTGGAAAACTTACTCATTCCTTATTTGACATTCTATCACGTTTTCCATCCATGAACCGTTAACTCCCGTGGGAAAAGACGATTTTGCCCCTCTGTCCTCGTGGGCTCCACCGCAGCCTCTTCTCCTTCCTCTCCTTCCCTTCTCTCGCTCCCGTGTCCCGTCCCATCTCTGGGCTCGGCCAACGCGCCCGCACACCAGGCCAGTGGCGGCGGCGGCCTCACGACTGCGGCACAGGGCCCGCGCGCCTAGCCAGCGGCGGCCGCGCGGCACGGAGCCCGCGCGTACCGGCCGGCGGCGGCGGCGGCCGTGCAGCACGGCCCGCGCGCCCGGCCATCGGCGGCGGCCGCGCGGCTCAAAGCCCGCGTGTCCCGGCCGGCGGCGGCGGCGGCCGTGCAGCACGAGGCCGGCGCGCCCGGCCATCGGCGGCGGCAGCCGCATGGCACGGGGCCCGGCGACGGAGGTAGATGGCCGGCAGTGAGGTGCTCACGTGGGGGGCTCGTCCGCGCGGCGGAACAATGATGAAGTCCGGTGGTATGGAAGCGGCTCGGCGGAGAGATCCTCGTGGCGTCGTCCGTTTGCTTAGAGGGTCGACGGACGCGGCGAATCGGGACGGCGGCGCTCGGTCCCGGCGACGGCTGCCCATGGCTCAAACGCGGAGCTTCTTCGGCGGCCGGGCATGGACGGCGAGGATGCAGGGCGAGGCGGCGACAGGAGAGGGGGAGCTGAGCAGCAGGGGGTCCGTGCCGTGTCGCGCGGCCGCCGTCGCAGCTGGCTGGGACGCGCGGGCCCTGGGTCGCGAGGCCGCCGCCGCTGGCCAGGTGTTGCGACAGCCAGAGTGTGAGAAGGGAAGGAGAGGAAGGAGAAGAGAGGCTGCGGTGGGGCCCACGAGGACAGATTGCGGTGGGGCCCAATCGTCTTTTCGCATGGGAGTTAACGGTTCGTAGATGGAAAATGTGATGGAATGTCAAATAAGGAATGAGTAAGTTTTCCAGTGTCAAATAGGGAACAAAATTTTTTTGAGGGCCAAATAAGGAACGAGTAACTTTTCCAGTGTCAAATAGGGAATTCTCTCTTCTTTATGTCTAGCTACATGCTATTGGCTAATCAGTGTTGTGTTGGAATAAGACATGATTTGCTAAATTTTATTTGAGTAATATTGCAACTGTTTGATTTGTAGTAGATCAAAGTTGGTGTCGTTTGAGTGTATGATGTGACTGAAGTCACTTTGCCCGTCAGTTTAGAACTGATTGTACTAAAGTATGCGATGCAACGAAGTCATCAATTTGAGTTTGATTGAAGTCTGAGTTACACTAAGTACTGAAAAGTACACTAAACCTAGACAAACGAAAGGGCTCACTGTACATGTAGGTAGATTTCTACCTGTTCCTAAGAAATGCTCATGTTATCCATGCTTGTTAAAAGGCGATCGTGCTAGGTGGCCAGAATAAAATCAGGTGTTGACCTCTGGATTCGTTTCACATTTTGGAGACACGCATTCGTTTATTTTTTACATTTCTCAGAGTACAGTCAAGGATCTGTTAAATCTTCATGCACAGGAGGATGCTTGCTATCTTCTGCAAGTCAACACTGCAATGTTTTTCCTACTAGTTTGGCCCTTCGAGGAAACAACCTATCTTGTTAAATTAAGAAGAATCCTAGTTTCTTAACAAAACATTGGTGTTCATTAAAAAAAGAAGAGAGATACCTTGCTTGGAACAAATGTGCCCTCTGTCTGGCCTACTAGTTAAAATGCATGGTGATGATCGCCTTTTGTAATATGGTACTAAGGTTTTGTTGTATAAATTGCAGGCTGAGACTTTGCTTGGCTATCTGCGGGAGCAGCGTCAAGGGGTTGGCTGCAGAACTGGATCAGTGGCAGCTACTAGCTTGGCTAGGTAAATCAGGAATCATACGGTCAAAGTCTGCTCCATTCTCTGTTGGAGTCTTGAGAGCGGAGCAGCTGTGGAGGGGATGTGATGTGCTGATCATCTGTAAATAACATCTGGTTTCGGTCGGTTTGGTTATGTCTTATGTGAATACACGTGGTTTGGAGTGAGGGATGTTTTGGTTGGTCACTAACATCAGTGAAGAGGAAGTTTGGGGGTTTCAGGGGATGCTAGCGGAGGATTTGGGTGCTAAGGTTAATGATGCTGGATTGTAGCTGTGTACAGGATGCTAGGGTATGCTTTGCTTGGCTTGTCAGGTTATAGGGGAATGCTGGATCGTCAACCATGTCTTTTTTTCTCGAGGTTTGGAGTCCACATTCCCCTGATCGTTTTATCTAGTTGTTTGTTCTTTTTTGCTCTGAATCTGTGGTTTCAATGTTTCATTACTCCCGATCTGTGGTGTTTCCACGAGGTGATCATATTAGTACTTTGAAAAGCCTCGTTGCGATTCTGAGCTGAATATAGGTATTTCATTTTGCAACTCAGATGTACTAGAGACCTTTCATCTCTGAGTTCCTGCTTTTCCCAACATTTGGATCACGGAAAACTCCCATGTGAGGTTTTTGTACTTCAGTGATGTACTGAAATGCCGAATGACGGAGACGGAGCTGATGTTTGCAGGTACCTAGTGCATACCGTAAGAACTCTATTCAGGATTCAGCTAGCATTTGATTCTAACATGCATCTCGAAGATTACAAAGATTGACAACGAGAAGCAGATTGACATTGACGGGATGTGAATACCACCGATGGAAGTTGCTGAACTTGAAGATCTCGGCCAACCATTTGGCTTGGCTAGCTGTCAAGAATGATGACTCCTTTCAGTGATTGCTCTAGATATACTGTCTATCCTGTCGGTTCTCATCGCTGTCAGAAAACGAACACACGATCCCAAAATGTGCAAACCCTCGCTCGAAATCTCAAGACCGATCCTGGATCTCCTGCCGGATATAATTGCGATCTCCTTGAGACAAGATCGGCATCACGCCCATTACATTGCACAGGCTGCATACGTCTCGACTCTCTCGAGTCACTATCCCGGCTAGCTGGCCGAGACAAGGGCCAATGGCTCATGTCCCGGGTGCCCTGTTCCTTGGCAGATGATTGCCTCTGTTCCGGAGAGGAAATTTTGCCCCAATCATCGTGTATTCGTGTTCATAGCAGCATCAGAATATGACCTGTCTGACGGAGCAGGAGGAGGGATTCAATTCGAGGCTGATCCGTGGACGCAAATCCAGTTGGGCGCTGCCCTGCCCCCGGCTGCATGCGTGCGTCCCCATTAGTCACTGCAGCTGGTCTGGGTGTTCCTGTTGTTCAGTGCCGGCTGCTGGTGGCTGCCAGGGATGTGACGACGACGTCGATACTACCGGGTTGATCGATCGCTCTCGGCGCCGTTGTTCAGAGAATTTGACGAGCCGGATCGGATTGGTGAGGGAGACCGGAGATTAGCGGCGTTAGCTGAACCGATAGGCCAGCCAAATGCCAAAGTTTGCCTCTGGTTTTGGTGAACAGCTTGCAACGATAGGTTTGGAAATATTCAGCGATATGTTAAGACTAAAAGAGTGTGGTGCCGTGCCCCACTCGTGCTGCTAGGCTAGGATAGAATAGAAACAAGAGGCGTGAACAAGCTCCGTCAGGATGAAGCAACCTTTTCAAAGCTTGTTGCCCAAACTGCATTGTCAATGCTGTGTTTGGATTGTTAGCAATTCAGCATACGGCATATCTTCAACATATTCGATGCTGCTGCGCTACCATCCTACCTACGGTCGACGGTTTCCATCAGAGGTCATACGCTATGCAAGACGCCGGATTTCAGAGGCCAAATTTGCTTCTGATTTGGCCCTGTCACTGTACCGGTAGTGCTAACAGCTTGCAACAGCGAGTCTTCAGACATCCAGCAGTATCTTAACGAATATCATATCGTTTACCACTCGTGCAAGAATCAAATAAACAAGAGGCACGCAGCAACTCAGCAAGCTCCGTCTGAACGCTGGATCCGGTGCACGCTTGCCGCGCCAATATCCCTCTGGACTATACCAGATGGTCAGCGTATAGAAAAGCTCAAAAAATATGTCGCCGGGTTCCAAGTTGGCGGCCTGTCCTCCTACCGCCGCCGACGGCCGCGCCACAGAGCGTCAGAGCCTTCCGCTTGCTATAAACAAGTACTGTAGCTGACGCTGTCCGGCAACTTGCAAATAATTTGCTTACTGGTGACCTGTAAAATCGACGGCGTGCACTGTTCCTTTCCCCGACGCGATCCCTCCGTTCGCTGGCTCGTGTCATCGTCCCGTTACAGACTGTACTACACTCGGTGCAGCAGGGCAACACGATTACACGAAGCATGTAAAAAAAAAAGAGTAGATCCCGTCCTGACAGGAATGGCTCCGGTTTTCTGCACTGGGAAATCTTGGGCGGCCGTCGCCGTCGATGGACCAGGGGCGGCGGGGCCGTGCCGGTGTTTTCCTGCGGTTGATCCGTGCAGATCGCCGAACGCGGCTGGGCTCCGGTGACGAGGCGTTGCCGCCCGTAACGGCACGGCCATGTGCGCCGGCCGCGACGGGCCGGGGGCAGATGCGGCCGTGCTGTACTGCTGTACCGTCACGGCAATGTGTGTGACTGTGTGAGGATCGTGTAGGGTGAGGGAGTGAGGGACCAACCATGTAGGCATGTCGAAGGAGAAGGACCCTGCCGTCCGCGCAACAAGGACCGTCTTGGGGCGCAGAGTCATTAGATGCTAGATGGAGGAGGCCAATGGATTCGAGTTACACATCCTCCTTTTTTTACAGAGTCTAAGATACCAAATGAGAACGTACTAGTAAAGAATAACAAGTGGCCTATTAGCTCAGTTGGTTAGAGCGTGGTGCTAATAACGCCAAGGTCGCAGGTTCGAGACCTGCATGGGCCATTGTGTTAATTTTTTTGCTTCTTTTTATTTTTTGCTTTGTTACAGTCCTGTATGCGTTGAAAGCTGCTTATCTCATGCTTCGTTTCAGTCCTGTATGCATTGAAAGCTTCTTATTCCATCCTTCTTTTTATTTATACTAGCAAGCATGTCCGTGCGTTGTCACGGATAAAGAATACATTAATATTTATATAATTATAATCGGGAACATAAGGAACAAAAATAAAAATCTAAAGTGAGTATTTACCAGATTGTTATGATCGGGCGAAGCATTTTTTTATGAGATGTATATTCTATGTTTTACATGCATAATAAAGTTATAAATCGAGATAAGTTAAAACAAATTATAATTTAGAATGGAGAGGGTAGTTATTTAGTATGAATTTGATATGTATACGTCATTTGTTCTTTATATATGTCGTTCACGCATTAGTAGTTCATATAATAAATAAATTGAGAGTGTTTAAATAGATGAAGAGACGAGGCCATATATATCCGAGTGTTTGGGATCGGAGCACGGAGCTAACCTTAATCTCTAGCATGTGGACCCCACATATGTGTAAACAAAGAAAAGAAAGCCAATCGTCTTTCTTCTTCCCATCGCCTTTGTCGTCAAACGCTAACCCCCTGGAGAACTTCTGCTCCCCCGCACTGCCTTCAATTCTTCACTACCAGTCTACCACCTCCAAAACAAATAAATCGGGCGCACCCAATTTCAGATCCGGCAGACTGTTTCTCGGCTCCGCCCGGTCAGACCCTGATCCCAGCCAATATACCATGGAGTTCCTCGTCGCAGTCCTCCTAGATCCGAGGATGCGAGCTAATTTCAGCCAGGGTTATTGTCTGGCGCCGCCCTCGATCTCCTCCGTGGCTCTGCTTCTCACTCGCCCTCTCCCTCAATTGCACGCGCAGGGACTGCAGGACCCCTCCCCGACGCTTGGACGCACGAGAACGAGGCCCCAACCGTGTCCCCAACGAGCTGCCGGAGACCCGTCCGCCCGCCGCCGCCGTCGACCCTCCCGCGTTGCGATTTCGTCGACAAGAAGCCCCTGGATAGGTTCGCCGTCTCCTCCTCTCGCTCTGGGACGAAACCGATTGCGAAATGGTGCCCCGTAGCGCGAGAACGGTGCAACGCCGGCGAACCGCCGCCGCGCCCTGCTGCCGCCGGGTCCTTGGGCGTCGCGGGGGGCTGCTGTTGAGGCTGACAAGCTCCATCTCGGCACGCGGATGGCACGCAGATGCCCGTGACCCCGCCCCCGGCGCCGGAGTCCA
Source organism: Echinochloa phyllopogon (assembly GCA_033239725.1). Taxonomy (NCBI): domain Eukaryota; kingdom Viridiplantae; phylum Streptophyta; class Magnoliopsida; order Poales; family Poaceae; genus Echinochloa; species Echinochloa phyllopogon. Next base: position 52,040,497 of record BTCW01000002.1, read on the forward strand.
TGGCGGGCCGCCGGCGTGGGCTCGGTTAGCACGTCGGGCGCGGCGTGTCGGGCCACCGATTCCTCCTCGCCGTCTCTGTTCCCCTCACGGTCGTCGGCGGCGACGGCCATGGCGAGCTTGCTCGGCCCCGGCTGCCATGGAGGAGCTCGACCTGGGCTAGATCATTGGGGAGCTCGACCCCGGCGGCCTGGGGGAGCTCGACCTCGGCCCGGCCATGGGGGAGCTCGACCCTGGCTCGGCCATGGAGGAGCCGCCTCCCCGCAGCTGCCCGCTTCGTCGGCGGCGGCCGCGGCCGCCCCCACCTCGCCGCAGGCGACCGTCTCCCACGCGTTGATGATTTGGGTCGAGGAGAGAGAGAGACCCATGTTTGCCTGCCCTCCTCCCTGCTTCCCAAAATGGGTCTTCACTTTGCCTACTCCGTTGGAGGTTGTTTTCTGACCGTGGAGGACCCATTTTGGGTATGGGTACTGTTGACACCAAAAATTGGCACCAGGAAGAGGCTGACATGTGGGTCGGATTTGGTAGAAGGATGCCATTCGGCTAAAAGGGTTTTTTCTGAAGCATTCGGCAAAGATGCTCTGCGGTCGGGAACGCGTCGCCATTCGGCTGAAACGTTCGGCAGAGATACTCTGCGGTCGGGAATGCGTCATCATTCGGCAGAGGCATTGTTCCGCAGGCGAAGAGTGGTAGCATTCGGGAAGACATGATGACGTGGATCAACATAAGGAAAAGGCCGGTTCGAACAAGGAAAGCAATATGGGCACGAAGATTCGTCATTTATTTTTAGAAACAAGTGTTGTAGTCGTGTCCGACTAGAAGTTGTATCAAGACCTGGGTATAAATATAAACCCATGGCAGCTGTAAAAGATATACAATCAATCATACAACAAACCGGCCCCGTGCCAACATCGAGTCCTTTAGTCGAGTCGTCGAGTTCTTCGAGAGGAGTCATCGATCCGTCGACCTCCGTAAGTACCGGCAACCTTGTATCATGCTTAGTATCATGCAGTGGATTTAAGCTTTGATGCAAGTAGTCTTGTTACCATGCTTAGTATCATCCGGTGGATTTAAGTTGTGGTCTCAAGAAGGTTCCTCTGTTAGGTCATGAGCCATGCGGTGGGCTAAGATCTAGTATGGACCAAGTTATCGGCTCTGTTAGATTTCGGCAAGATCTAACAGATTCATTAAGTTACCCCGTGTTGCTCTGTTTTTACTATGTGCTTAATTCATGCAACACACCTTTGCCCAATCTAGATCGGCTAGAATCGGCTTTGCTTTACGGTGCAATGACGTATCCCCTCACAGCCGAATCCGAAACCGATCTAGGTTGCTACGTGTCGCGGGTTCAAGCTTGTTGGCATCGTGTAGGTCTTGATAGAACCGGGTATCATGCGGTAGATGCAGGTTTTTGGGTCGTCTTAGAGCTAATCATCCGGTGGATTAGAATTCGATTCGATCTGATAGATTTATTTTTACCGATTAGGCTTGTTCCTTCGCCATGGACCCCGATTCGGCTAAATAGCCGTATTCGGCAGTGCTCTCACGAGTGAACGTGCGTTCGTGGGTTTGCATTGGACAATGAATGCTTTTAGCCTTTCACGATTAGATTGTATCATGCGGTGGATTAATTTAATCTGATTGGTGGTATGGCCTCAAACGAGTTGTATCATGCGGTGGATTAACTCGTTCGTTGCCATGCTTGACGGGTGCTGCTTTCGGCCTATGCATTCTTGTTTCAATGTAAATTCGTGACGGTGTTGTGGGTTCGTAACTAAACATTGAATGCTTTTAGCTTTTCATGGTTAGATTGTATCATGCGGTGGATTGGTCTAATCTGATTAGTGGTGTGGTCACAAATAAGTCGTATCATGCGGTGGATTAACTTGTTTGTTATCATGCTTGACGGGTGCTGCTTTCGGCCTATGCATTCTTTGTTTACTGCGAATTTATGATCATGTTTCACCTTTTTTTTATTTATTTATCATGCTCTGTTTCTCGTTAATCGGCTATGAGTACGTGTTACAATGTTCATTTGGTTGAAAGCCGATTTTTCGTCATGCTTACGTCACGCATTCGGCAGTACGCTCACTGCGTGCCTTGCCGATTGCCGAATGAGGTTTTAACAGCCGACAGATAGCTTCCCTGTAGCTATATGTCTTTCGAGATTGGCTTCGACGCCGCAAATATGGAACTGTCTGGTCTCACCCGGCACGTTCCAGGTTTCGATCTAAACGTTTTATCCCTTTGTTAGTTTTCAGGCAAACTAACTGGCACGCTTCCGGATTCAAAAGCCCGGGTCACGTTTGAAGCCAGCTATTTCGGCTTGCTGTGTGCTTGGCGTGAGGTGCGGATTTTACGTCAACACACTTTTTGGCACGCCCGGTGGGACACACACAAGTTTTCAAGATGCCTGAGTTGAGCGATATCATGGATGTCACTTTGGAAGAGTTGTCTGAAGAGCATCAACAGATGGTAAAGGTTGCTGCCAATCAATTCATTAACAAATGTTTACTGTCTTTCGCCAAGAACAGGAGTGGTGCACCTTTTCTCAAGTCTGATCTGCCAAGAGTTCTCCTTCCTGGGCAATCTGATCTTACTGAAGAAGAAGAGAGGGAGAGATTCTCGGGCTTGTTATACAAAGCTTTGGGAGAGACAATGACCAATCACAATGCTGCGTTCTTAAACAGTTTTCGGCATATAATGATAAGCATTTTTGGTCAGCATGTGGATAAACCCTTTGAGCAGATACATGGGCAATTGGGTGGCCCGACATACTTCAATGTTCAAGCACCAGTTCAGAAACCACATGGTAAAGGGAATGCTGATGAAACTGGAGGTTCTGGTGCTAAAGATATAAATGGACAACCGATTCGGCAAGATCCTCAGCTTGCACTGCCGAAAACTCGCACATATGGTGATATGGCATTCGGAACTACAGGGAATCCGCCTGCTTCTGCTTACAAGATATCTCCCTTGAACAACAGACTGCAGAGGGATTTGCATGGAAACGGATATTCAGAGTTTATGGATTACAATGCTATCGACGCTCTCCCGAATCCTGGATATGTTGGTACTGCAGGTATGCTTGCCGGAAGACCAGGGAATCAAGATACCAATATTGACCTCATGGTGCAAAAAATGACCGATGTATTGCAAAATCAATTCGGTCTGAAGCCTAAAAGTCAGGGGTACATGTATTCGTCTCCTTTCCCGGAATGGTACCAAAGGGTATCATTGCCGAATAGAGTCAAGGTGCCTACAGAATTTACTAAATTCTCAGGACAAGATGATACAAGTACTGTGGAACATATAGCTCGATATCTGATGCAGCTTGGAGAGGCTTCGGCAGATGAGGCTTTCAGAATCAGATACTTTCCTTTGTCACTGACGGGTCCAGCATTTACATGGTTTGCTTCTTTGCCTGCTCAGTCGATTTGCACCTGGAAAGACCTGGAACAGAAATTCCATGCTCATTACTACATTGGCAGTACCGAGAAAAAGTTGGTTGATTTGACCAGCTTAAGGCAGAGGAATAATGAAACACCTACAGAGTTCCTCAGGAGATTTAGGGAAACTAAGAGTATGTGCTTTTCTCTGAACATACCTGATGATCAACTGGCTGGTATGGCTGTAGCTGGAATGCTGCCTGCCATTCGGGAGAAGCTGTTCGGGATGGAGTTTGATGACTTGGGCCAATTGTCGCACAGATTGGCCTTGATGAGTAACCAGGCATATGGTTTCAAGAAAGATGTCAGATTTGCTAAAAATAATGATGTAGCTGACATCTATAACCAATTCCTTGAAAGAGCAGATCAAGAAGATGAGTATGAAGATGGCGAGGAGATAGCTGCAGCAGAGATAGTGTGGAGCAAAGAACCAGTTACAATGACTCAAAGATGGATCAAACAGATGAAGGGAACATATGATTTTGATGTGACTAAGGCAGACAAATTGTTTGAGTTCCTGGTGAAAGAAGGCCGAATCAAATTGCCAGAGGGGCATTCTATGCTTCGGCCCGATGGAGTGAAAGATAAGAGGTACTGTGGGTTTCATGATAGAAATTCTCATTCCATTAATGAATGCAGAGTCTTTAGGATGAAGATTCAGAAAGCCATCCAGTAAGGACATCTGAAATTCGACAACAAGATGAAACTAGACAGTAACCCTTTCCCTCAGAATATGATCGGGTTCTCGGTTAATATGGTGAATGCTGTTCCATCTGGAGAAAAGGGAAGATTGAAAGTTTTAACCTCAAAAAAGGCAAGACAGGATGGTTCAGTTGATCCCACTCGGCAGATCACAATGGAACAGATTCGCCAGAAAAATCTTCGGTTCCCGAATAGCCGATTTGAAGTGGGCGAATCCTTTAAACCTAGAGTTACTACACGTATTCTCCTCAACAAATGGCAGCGTCAGCAAGAAAAAGAGCGTTTTCGAAGGCGTGAATACGAGGAGGAGGAAAGAAGGCGCGAAGAAGAAAGGCTTGAGGAAGAACAAGAAGAATACGCTCGAGAGCAGGAACGTGCGCATTGGGGGTGTGCATTCTTCAGACACTGTTGGAACGAAGGTTTGAAGCTTCCCACATGGAATAATTGTCCTGAATGCAATAATAGGTATGATGAATATAGGCAGGGAACTGTCAATCGCCGATCTGTCCATGAAAGAATTGGCAGGGTACATCCTAGTGATGATCGGCGTTTTAATGATCAACCAAGAAAGAGACATGCTGATTACAAGTGGGTTGATCGTGAAGAAGAAAAAGATTATGCTTATGTTTGGCAAGAAGGACAATGGTGCCCACCTGGTTTAAGAAGGAGTCAGAAGAGAAGAGTCCAACGCCTGAGGAATCAAGAATTAAAGCAAGCAAGGCCTAGGATGAAATCGATATGGCTCCCAAAAGACAGGCCTGACGAACATAGTCATTCGGCTCCTACATGCATGGTATGTTTCTTGCCGAATGAATTCATGGCTCCAGCTAACCAAATTGTACAGGAAGAAATATTGCCCGATATAGATGATGCCGAACAATTTGGGTTAATGGCACAATTGATGTTGAACAAACAAGCTGTTTTTGAGAAGCCAACCCAGAATCGGCACATGAAGCCACTGTACTTGAAGGGATATGTTAATGGCAAACCATTGACCAAGATGTTTGTCGATGGAGGAGCTGCTGTCAATGTAATGCCATATACCACATTCAGGAAGCTTGGTATGGGCCTTAGAGATTTGACACCAACGAGCATAATTCTAAATGATTTTGCTGGAAATCCTTCGGACACCAAGGGATGCGTGCACGTTGATCTGATGATTGGTTCCAAGACTCTGCTTACGACTTTCTTTGTCATTGAGGGCAAAGGGGCATATAGCTTGCTGCTTGGAAGAGATTGGATTCATGCAAATTGTTGTATTCCGTCTACTATGCATCAACAGCTTATTCAGTGGATAGATGATGAGGTGGAGATTGTCCAAGCAGATGATTCAATAAGCGTGGCAAATATGGAACCAGCTTTCTGGGAGTATCAAGGCATAGATTGTTTATCAGGTAAAGACTGGGGAGAAGGTCCTGTGGCACCAGCCAGCAGTGATCAGCAGCCGATCGAAGCAGTCGGCTCTCATAGTAATTTTTGATGGAGAATCCAATTGATGGAACTGATGGAAAATTAGGACGTGGATTTGTGTCGGCCGATAAATTAGAAGAAGTGGACATTGGAGATGGTGACAAGCCAAGGCCGACATTTATCAGTGCTAACTTGGATCCAGTTTTCAAAGAAAAGCTAGTGACATTGTTAAAAGAATACAAGGACTGCTTTGCTTGGGATTATTCGGAGATGCCCGGTCTAGACCGTTCTATTGTTGAGCATCGGTTGCCAATCAAACCTGGGTACAGACCTTACAAGCAACCACCCCGAAAAATCTACAAGGAAGAAGTGTTGGCCGATGTGAAAAAGGAGATTGAAAGATTACTAGATGCAAATTTCATTCGGCCATGTAAATACGCGGATTGGATCTCTAATATTGTTCCTGTCTATAAGAAAAATGGAAAGATGAGAGTTTGCATAGATTTTAGAGATCTGAACAAGGCAACACCCATGGATGGATATCCAATGCCTGTTGCTGATTCATTGGTTGATGCTGCTGCTGGATACAAAGTGCTCAGTTTCATGGATGGTAACGCAGGATACAATCAGATTTATATGGCATTGGAAGATATAGTAAAGACAGCTTTCAGGTGTCCTGGACACATAGGGTTGTTTGAGTGGGTTGTCATGACCTTTGGATTGAAAAATGCCGGTGCAACTTATCAAAGGGCTATGAATTATATTTTTCATGAGTTGATCGGCAAGATTGTGGAAATATATATTGATGATGTGGTGATCAAGTCTTTGGATCATGAGTCTCATTTGGCCGACATAAGGAAAACTCTAGAGTGCACCAGGAAACATGGGCTTAAGATGAACCCGAACAAGTGTGCTTTTGGAGTTTCGGCTGGAGAGTTTCTGGGATTTTTGATACATGAAGGAGGAATAGGAGTTGGTAAGAAAAGCATGAAGGCAATTGATGAAATTGTTCCTCCAACTAATCTTAAAGAACTACAATCGCTGCTTGGCAAGATAAATTTTGTGAGAAGATTCATATCAAACTTATCACAAAAGGTGTTGCCCTTTTCCTCACTGTTGAAAATAAAAAAGGATCAAAAGTTTGTATGGGGTGACGAACAACAGAAGGCTTTTGATGAAATAAAGGAGTACATGAAGAAGCCACCAGTATTGGTGTCTCCACAATTGAACAAGCCTTTCAAGTTGTACGTGGCGGCCGATGCCCAAACTATTGGATCGGCCCTCATTCAAGAATTTGAAGGGAAGGAAAGAGTGGTTGCATACCTTAGCCGAAAGTTACTAGATCCAGAGACAAGGTATTCGGCTATAGAGAAACTTTGCTTATGTGTTTACTACTCCTGTACAAAATTTCGGCATTACTTACTACATGCCGAATGCATTGTGTATTCAAAGTTTGATGTGATAAAACACATGTTGTCTATGCCAATTTTGAACGGAAGGATTGGCAAATGGATTTTAGCTTTGTCCGAATTTGAATTAAGATTTGAATCGGCAAAGGCTGTTAAGGGACAGATTATTGCCGACTTCATTACTGAACATCATGATACATCGATAGATTTGCTTAACATTGTTCCTTGGGTGTTATTCTTCGATGGATCTTCATGCAACAAAGGTGGTGGAGCAGGTATCTTATTAATTTCACCCAAAGGAGAAACATTTGAGTTTGCTGTTCCCATTCAATCTGCTGTTACTAACAATCAAGCTGAGTATGAGGCATTGCTCAAAGGGCTCCAATATTTGAAAGAAGCAGATGCCATTGCGGTTGAAATTTTTGGAGATTCAGAATTGGTTATAAAACAATTGAATGGTGAATATGAGTGCAAAAGTGATACCTTGAAAAATTACTATGAAGAATGCAAAGAAATATTGAAGAGCTTTCGGTCAGTAATTCTACAACACATTCCTAGAGGGGATAACGGAGAGGCAAATAGATTGGCCCAAAGTGCATCATGTTACAAAGAGCTTCGAGAAGTTTTTGCTAATGATGTATATGCATTCGGGAATAATCTGGCAGAAGATGATTGGAGAAAAGAGATTGCCGATTATCTGGAGAATCCATCCCGAAAGGTTTCTAGAAAGCTCAGGTATAAAGCTTTAAAATTTGTTCTTCTTGATGATAATTTGTATTATAAATCCTTGGATGGAGTGTTGTTACATTGCTTAAATCATGAAGAAGCAAAAAGGCTGATGAGTGAAGTACATGATGGGTTGTGTGGAGCACATCAATCGGCCTACCGAATGAAGTGGGTTATTAGAAGAACTGGATATTACTGGCCGACAATGTTGGAAGATTGTTTTGAATATTATAAAGGATGTCAAGACTGTCAGAAATTTGGAAACATTCAGAGAGTTCCGGCATCGGCTTTGAATCCCATTGTCAAGCCATGGCCATTCAGAGGATGGGGAATAGATTTGATTGGCCAAATAAATCCTCCATCTAGCAAGGGGCATAAGTTTGTGCTTTTGGCAACCGATTATTTTACCAAGTGGGTTGAGGCAATTCCATTAAAGAAGGTGACGTCGGAGAATATGGTTGAGTTTGTTAAGGAACATATCATTTACAGATTCGGGATTCCTCAGACAATCACCACTGATCAAGGGACTCAATTTACATCTTCAGAATTCAGAGATTTTGCTGAAAGTATGGGCATCAAATTATTGAATTCTTCTCCTTATTATGCCCAAGCTAATGGTCAGGCAGAGCCTTCTAACAAGATTATGATTAAAATTATACAGAAGAAGATTGATCAGAAGCCGAGAAAGTGGCATTCGGTACTCAATGAGGCTTTATGGGCTTACCGAATGGCTCCACATGGGGCTACACAGACGTCTCCTTATGAGTTGGTATATGGGCATCATGCTATCTTGCCATGGGAAATACAATTAGACTCAAGGAGAATAAAGTTGCAAAAGGATTTGAGTTCTAAAGATTATAATGATTTAATGATGGACGAATTAGAAGATTTGCATATGATTCGTCTCAGGGCCTTGGAGAATATTGAGAAGAACAAGATGCGAGTTGCTAAGTATTACAACAAGAAGGTGAAATTTAAGCAATTTACAGAAGGTGATCTAGTTTGGAAAGCGATATTGCCGATTGGAACCAAATATGCAGCATTCGGCAAATGGTCTCCAAATTGGGAAGGTCCTTTCAGAGTGGTTAGATGCATGCCTGGAAATGCATATATTTTGAAGACATTATTGGGGGAAGAATTTGCTTCTGCTATAAATGGAAGATATTTGAAGAGGTATTATCCCAGTATTGAAATCGATCGATGATTGATATATCAAATTGCCGAGCAGCTGATATTCGGGAAGAAATCGCCTTCAGAACAAATGTTGACAGAAAAGGAAAATGGCCAGTACTGAACGTATTGCCCTTAGCACAAAATATATTACATCAGATGTTCATGCAAGATCACAAAAGATAAGTTTTATTGCCGAAATTCCATAAATCCCTAGTACAAACTAATGGAATAGCTTGTTCAAAACGGACTGAGGATGAATGGAATCGGCAATGGCGGCGCCATGAGCATCAAGGCGATCTATGGAAGCCTCGATGTCGTCGATCTCTTCCGGGTTACCATTAGCGAAGCCGGTCGGTAGCCTGGAGTAGTCGGTATTGGTGTGCGTCGACATGGCGACTAGGCCTGCGGCAGTGCCTAGACGGATGCCGTGCGAGGCCACCTCATCGATGCGGCCCGCCACCGCGCCGAGGCGAGCTTCTGGTGTGTCCCCAGGAGCATTCACCTTGTTCGCCAGCTCATTCGCCAGCGCCTTCAGCCGATCGAGTTCGGCATCACGCGCTGCAAGTTTACAAAAGGGGCAGCAGAATAATATCAGTTGGGGGACAAGGTTGAGATTGAGCAGACTGCAGGACTCACCATCAATGACTTCGAGCAGTTGCTTGCGCTCGTGCTACCATTCGAGGTCAGCAATCCCGGCTTGCTTGGAGATAGCCTCCAGTTCGCGACGAGAGTCGTCGCGCTCCGCCTTGAATCGGCGGGCATCGCCGTCCGTGTAGCGGTAGTCGTCCGATTCGAGAGATCGATTGGACGAACTCGAAGATGCCGCAGGAGCAGCGGCTGGAGCCGCAACTGGCGCACCAGCGCCGGCAATCCATTGGATTACCCTGAAAGAACAAAGAGATTCGTCAAGAAAGAGGGAGGAAATCTCGAGAAGAACAGAGAGAAGCAAGCAGCTACTCACCTGCGGCGAGCGCCGGCACGACTTCCTTCGGCCTCATCGGCGGCCGGGCGCCTCCTGTTGTTGTCGGCCATTGAAAGTTCCTCGGAATTACTGTGGATGGGAAAAGAATGGCTTGGGCCGGCAAGAACTTGGAAGGCGAAGAACTTGGTGAAGAAACTGTGGGATGCCTGGGTGTTTATTTATAGAACCCGCAGAGGAAATCGTGGCCAAAGATCGTGGCACGTATTCCGAAGAGTTCGGAAGGTGGAAAGGATTTTTCAGCCGATCGGTTCTCATGTCGTTTGGGATTCTTATCGAGTCGTATTCGGCTTTGATTGGATGGGATTCGGTTATGTCATAGTTGAAGCGTTTTCGGGTCTAAGTACTATTATGGCCAACTTTGCCGAATGAGTCATCCACAATGAAGGAAAACAGAGTTAAAGGGATGACAAGATTACAGGGTTAATAAAACATTCGGCTATCAAACATAATTCACACACCCAAGAACTTTGAGATTACATTTTTGGCATTTGATATCATGTTGCTGATGTTCTCTAATAAGTTTTTATCAGCTTCTTGGGTTCTGGTCAGGGCAGCAAGCTTCGCCTTGAGTTGTTTGTCTTCGTTTAGAGCTGCTAAGGCTTCCTTTCGCCTCTTCTCTGTTAGCTTGGGAAGCTCAACTATTTTCTTCTTGTCAGCTTCGATTTCGGCCGATAGATTTTTCAATTCGGCTTCAAGTGCAGCTTTTCTGATCTCCTTCATTTCAAGTTCAGATTCCAGTTTGGTTAATAATTCCTTGTCATTCTGGACTTGAGTATGCAGATCTTTTACAGATTGCTTAATCAAAGTTCTCCTTTGCTCCAAGGCTGGTTGAGCCGATTGATTCTTCAAAGCTTGCTTCACTGCGATAAAATGATCATCCAATCTGGAAATTGGATCTAAAGAAGTCTTGATATCGGCAGGAAGATCTTGGTCAACTGATTCAAGCAAATCTCTTAAAAGATCAGCATTGGTAACTTGTTCCCGGGTGTCCTTATGCAGAAAAGAGAGGATTTCCTTCAATTTTGCTTGGTTCTCCTCTGACAAAGTTTGACCAGAAGAGGTTTCTTCTCCTTGTTCGGCAACTAGATCATCCACAGCAAATGAATAGCTGGGTGAAGAAGTGGTTTTCTCCTGAAAAAAGATTATGCCGAATTATTGATGATCCATTAAATAAAGAACTGGAAGACTGGGTAATTATCTCTACCTCATTCCTGGTCTCTTGGATGGAAAGAGAAGGCAGCTCGAGCTCAGGCAAAGTTTCTTGTATGTCATGCTGAGGAGAGCTTGGGAGATCTTTTGGCGGAGAAGAGGTTTCTGGTTGAGGAACATCAGGAGAAGCTGAAGCTAATTCTTGATGAGAAGGAGGACTCTCCAAGATTGGGTCTATTGAAATTTGCTCTGAAATTGAAAAGGAATCAATGCCGATGGAGAGGAACTTTAAAGACAAAATAGTGAGAAATTTTACCAATTATTGAAGCATCGGCAGGATCTGTACTGATTGCTGGCTGCTGTTCTCTGGCCTGAAATCAAAAAGAAATAAAACTGAGCAAAACATCAAAAGCATTGTAGTCAAAGAAAGAGGACTCTGACCTTGGTTTTGCTACTTGTTCTTTTCTTCTTCACAACTGAGGGAGCAGCTATAAGGAGGGTTTTCCTCTTGACAGATGATGGTCTAGTGAGTATTGGATCTGAAGAAGCTTGTCTAGCCATCAGCTGAGCCAAGGTAGGAGATTGGTGCCCCAAAGCAGAGATTGGGCCTGCAGTTTTGTATAAAATTACCCTGGCAAGAGGGGCAGGTGTTATGTCCTGCAAAATAATAGAGTCAGAATCGATTGGGGCTGATGTTGTTAAGACAGATAAAGGAATAAGCATGTTACCTCTGCAGTTGACTGATAATCAGGCATTAATTCAAGGCAGAAAGGATGGATTGGCATGTTGAAAATTTGATCATGGAATTCTTGCCACCAGAGAGTAAAGGAAGGATGGGCAGATATTATTGGCACAAAAGGATCAGGTGCATAAATAGTTCCACAGCATTTATAGTTGAAAATCCTTCTTGTTTCTGTGAAATCCTTGACTATCTCCCTAGGCCTGAGGAATTCATGGAGGAATAGCCTAGGGGGCACTTGGCCACATCCCAACTGTCTAGCCATCATGTTTGGCTGATAATATTCATAGGTGCTTTGGACTAGCCTCCCTCCACAAAATTCGGCTGGCAGGATGCAGGGCTGGATGAAAGCATTAAAAATTGCTACAGATCGTACATCAGTGCATCCGGTCTCAAAGCTGAATTCGCAAGGGAGAGTAAGGTTGTCATTGTCCAAATAAGGGAACCAAAGAGGATTGGCAAAACCCCTGAAGAAGAGCTCAAACAGTTCACCGATGGTATTGTTAATGGATACAGTGGAGGCAGCTTCTCCATAAGTTTGACAACCTTTGGTTTTCCGGGTTTCTCCTTCTTTATAATTGATTGAGGGAAAGTCTCGGCTGTTGAGATCAATAGCAACGATTTGGTGCATGTATAATTGCAGCCACATTTGGACAAACCACCAGGGACCATTGACACAGGGGATCTTCTTTCTAGTGTGCATCAGGTGGGTGGTTTGATTGAGCATATGATAGACGCTTCCCAGGAGGTATTTCCTAAGTGGGATGACTTTTCCAGCAGCCAGCTCTTCAGCCATCACAATGTGATTCAAGGTTGGCTCATTGGCTTTGCCACAAAAAACTGATCTGCATAGCCACATATTCAGGAAGGCCCTGTATTCAACATCGGTCAGAGGGCCATCAGACATATGATTCTGAATGTATCTCTTATATCCAACCCCTGTTTTCACTCCTGTCTGCTTGGAGGAACCTTTATGATCATATGGGTGTACAGTTCCTGTAACATTCAGGCCGGTCATCATGTAGACATCGGCCAAAGTAGGAGACATTGGGCCATGACCAAAAAGAAAGGTATTTGTACCATTGGACCAAAAGTGGCAAGCTGCAATTAGGAGGTTCTCATTCTTTGGTGTTTCAGCTAATGACAGCTCCAGGCAATGAGAAATACGCAAATGGTCCCAATTCTGTGTTTGAGGGCTTTTATCATCAGACATCCTTTTATACCAGTTTCTCCATCCGGCGATTGGGGGCAAAGGCCAATTCTTGAAAGCGTCTTGCCACTCATGAGGTTTTGTCAGTGAAATCTTAAAAGGAATCCGCTGAGATTCGGCCGCAATGATTTCAGAAGGATCTGAATCTCCTACGGGACCGAGGAAATAGGATGGAGATTTTTCCTCAACAGGGATGAGGATTTCGGCAGCTAGGGCCTATCAAGAATGAAAGGGGATAAGAAGAAATTTAAAATGCAAATCGAAAGAAGACTGCCGAAAATGCTTGAGGGGATTGAAGTTTACCTGGAGAGCAAGATCTTGGTCCGCCATTTGAAGGTTGGATCTTGGAAGACGATGACTTAGGGTTCGGATCCGGATGAGAGCTCTGAAGATTCGGAAGGAGAAGCGGGTGCCGAGCAGAACTAACTTGGAAATGTTGAGTGCTTTTGGTCAATTCCGAGATAAAAGTTACCTCTTATCCCGAAATTGAAGGGGCATGTGTTGACACCAAAAATTGGCACCAGGAAGAGGCTGACATGTGGGCCGGATTTGGTAGAAGGATGCCATTCGGCTAAAAGGGTTTTTTCTGAAGCATTCGGCAAAGATGCTCTGCGGTCGGGAACGCGTCGCCATTCGGCTGAAACGTTCGGCAGAGATACTCTGCGGTCGGGAATGCGTCATCATTCGGCAGAGGCATTGTTCCGCAGGCGAAGAGTGGTAGCATTCGGGAAGACATGATGACGTGGATCAACATAAGGAAAAGGCCGGTTCGAACAAGGAAAGCAATATGGGCACGAAGATTCGTCATTTATTTTTAGAAACAAGTGTTGTAGTCGTGTCCGACTAGAAGTTGTATCAAGACCTGGGTATAAATATAAACCCATGGCAGCTGTAAAAGATATACAATCAATCATACAACAAACCGGCCCCGTGCCAACATCGAGTCCTTTAGTCGAGTCGTCGAGTTCTTCGAGAGGAGTCATCGATCCGTCGACCTCCGTAAGTACCGGCAACCTTGTATCATGCTTAGTATCATGCAGTGGATTTAAGCTTTGATGCAAGTAGTCTTGTTACCATGCTTAGTATCATCCGGTGGATTTAAGTTGTGGTCTCAAGAAGGTTCCTCTGTTAGGTCATGAGCCATGCGGTGGGCTAAGATCTAGTATGGACCAAGTTATCGGCTCTGTTAGATTTCGGCAAGATCTAACAGATTCATTAAGTTACCCCGTGTTGCTCTGTTTTTACTATGTGCTTAATTCATGCAACACACCTTTGCCCAATCTAGATCGGCTAGAATCGGCTTTGCTTTACGGTGCAATGACGTATCCCCTCACAGCCGAATCCGAAACCGATCTAGGTTGCTACGTGTCGCGGGTTCAAGCTTGTTGGCATCGTGTAGGTCTTGATAGAACCGGGTATCATGCGGTAGATGCAGGTTTTTGGGTCGTCTTAGAGCTAATCATCCGGTGGATTAGAATTCGATTCGATCTGATAGATTTATCTTTACCGATTAGGCTTGTTCCTTCGCCATGGACCCCGATTCGGCTAAATAGCCGTATTCGGCAGTGCTCTCACGAGTGAACGTGCGTTCGTGGGTTTGCATTGGACAATGAATGCTTTTAGCCTTTCACGATTAGATTGTATCATGCGGTGGATTAATTTAATCTGATTGGTGGTATGGCCTCAAACGAGTTGTATCATGCGGTGGATTAACTCGTTCGTTGCCATGCTTGACGGGTGCTGCTTTCGGCCTATGCATTCTTGTTTCAATGTAAATTCGTGACGGTGTTGTGGGTTCGTAACTAAACATTGAATGCTTTTAGCTTTTCATGGTTAGATTGTATCATGCGGTGGATTGGTCTAATCTGATTAGTGGTGTGGTCACAAATAAGTCGTATCATGCGGTGGATTAACTTGTTTGTTATCATGCTTGACGGGTGCTGCTTTCGGCCTATGCATTCTTTGTTTACTGCGAATTTATGATCATGTTTCACCTTTTTTTTATTTATTTATCATGCTCTGTTTCTCGTTAATCGGCTATGAGTACGTGTTACAATGTTCATTTGGTTGAAAGCCGATTTTTCGTCATGCTTACGTCACGCATTCGGCAGTACGCTCACTGCGTGCCTTGCCGATTGCCGAATGAGGTTTTAACAGCCGACAGATAGCTTCCCTGTAGCTATATGTCTTTCGAGATTGGCTTCGACGCCGCAAATATGGAACTGTCTGGTCTCACCCGGCACGTTCCAGGTTTCGATCTAAACGTTTTATCCCTTTGTTAGTTTTCAGGCAAACTAACTGGCACGCTTCCGGATTCAAAAGCCCGGGTCACGTTTGAAGCCAGCTATTTCGGCTTGCTGTGTGCTTGGCGTGAGGTGCGGATTTTACGTCAACAGGTACCCTGATGGGCTCCTGTTGGAGACAGTCTAAGGAAGTCCAAAATTTGATTGAAACCTCTATTGCGGTCAGGAACTCTGCAATAGGAACTCTGAAGTTCCATCCTTTATTTGGAGAATCGTAGGGTGTATTCTCCATTCGCCTGGCTTCTATCTTGAGTCTTCGCGGTCGAGTGCTAATCAGAGGTCCATTATCATGGAGAAGCGGCACTGATGAACCTGCAGAGTGAGGCAAAATAACATCTCCTTCTCGAACGAGTGCTAATCTGAAGCTCTTTTACAACTGTACGCACTGAGATGGCCTGAACGTAGATGCTTCAACCAGTGACGGCAAAATGCAGAGCTAACCACAATTGCCAAGGCCGCCGTAGCAGCGCGCGCGACGAAAAATTTTAGCCCAAATACGTGCTTTCACGTGGGCCTTCCTCTTGGAGTAAACCCACAACGGCTGGCTGCTTACTGAAGCCCACTGACAAGTGACAACGAAGGCCATGACCATGAAGGCTAAGATCATGGCCCTTCGTACGGAGTAGTAGCTGACGCCGTCCGGCAACTCGCGGATTACTTGCTTCTCGTAATCTCGTGCCATGTAAAATCGACGCTGTGCACTGTTCCTTTCCTGCTGAATCCACGCGATCCCTTCGTTTGTCAGTGCGATCCCGTTACGGTCCAAAGGCCGTTACGGCCGTAACGGGCCTTTCTCTGCGTCCTAGTCGGGGCGCCCAACCCTAATCATGGTGAGTGGGCCCCTGTCGCACAGTGCTATATAGAGGAGGTGGGGGCCATGGCACACAGCACGAGGTTCACTGCGCCGCCACACACCCCACCTACAACCCTAGTCCGACTTGAGGGAGCACTGGAGCGGCGGGAAGCGCTGCCACCACCGCCGTTCTGCTACATCGCCCGACGCCGCTGCCACCGACCCGATCTACGCCGCCAAGCACGCGGCGACATCCCTGCAAGCCGTCGAGCTCCGTCCGCCCCAGCGAACTTCGTCGACGACATGGCGACACCGGCTCCCAACACCACCGATGGTCTGCTACCCTGTTTTCCTCTCTGTTAGTAGTGTAGTGTGCGTGTCTGTGCCTGTAGTAGTGCTGTTGTTGTAGATTAGGAACAAGAACATCATCTTTATTATCAAAGTCATCCACCCGTACTAGATCTACTCCGTGCGATTCAAGAATTGGGTCTAACAATGGTATCAGACGCCTAAAATCGAGTAGATCTAAAGGTTTCGGGTCAGTGCGGTGTTAGTTCAAGAAGAAACAGTCCCAGATCAGAGAGATTAGGGGAAGAAAACACCGCACATTCGTTCGGTTTTAAAGTAAATCGACGAAAACGAGCAAAGATTCAAGCGAATCAGAAAGAAATCGAACTAAGATTCAAAGCGAATCACATACACAATTATAGATTCAAAGAGAGTCGGGTCCAGCCTGAACGGAGGAATCCGCTCCACTAGAAAAGACGAGCAACAGGAAAACTAATCAGGCGGACATGCCTAGAGCTAGTGTGGCAGCAGCAGAGCGGAACGACTGAACGAGAAGCAGAGCAAGAGAAAGGGGCAAAGCGTCTTTTCACTTATAATATTTATTAAATTATATACTGTTTACCAAAAATACACCAACCACGTGTGTTCGAATCCTGTTTATTTGTGTGTGAGTGCATATGAAAATGGTAGTGAAAATTGACTTTATTATACCATTATATTGAATTATTTGTCTCCAAGCTACTAATGACATTTCTGAGGCTTTTCCATGTGCTTACACAGATAACCACTAACCATCTATAAAAACCAGGTGAAAGAACCACTAAACTTGCTATATTGCGTATGGATTCTTTTCTCTACTCCTAATAATCCCGTGCTCAGGAACCGCGTGCATGCGATCCGTAGTCTGCCTCTGTTTTCCGTCTGCATGCGATCTGCCCGTCCGCATACCCCCGTCCCTCCGTCCGCCCGCCTCCGCGACCTCGTCCGATTTTCGTCCGCCTGCGATCCGCCCGTCCGCAGACCCCCGTCGCAAACCCTCTGTCCGCCCCGTCTGCCTCCGCCTGCCCAACGCCAATCCCCTCCCCCCAACCCCAACCCCCACCTCGACGCCACCACCCGCGCCGACTCCCCCGCGCCGATCTCCTCCCCCACGCCGATTCCCCCACCTCAAACCAGCGCCGCGCCGCCGCCGCCCCACGGGCGCATCATCGCCACTGCCTCCTCCGACCCGCCCCCCCCATCCCTCCATCGGGCGCTGCGATGGATGGCAGCATGGTGGGATCCGAGGGTGTCCTGGCCCCTGTGCCCGGGTGGCGCGGCCGCGCGGGTGCCTCGCCGACCTCTGCAGGAGCAATCGCTGGTGGGCGGCCAGCGGTGGTAGCAATGCCTGTTGCGGTGTGGCTGGCCCATTGCCTGAAGCCTAATCGGAGCAACGAGGTCGTCCCTAGGTGTGCGCTGCATCTTGGCTTTGTTATCCATCTATCGGGTGTACATATCTTCTCTTCTCTGCATCATGATTTTGAGTGTTTTTGGCCCTAACTTGCTGAGGTGGGGATCTGAATCGTATCGTGATACGCAATGCACATGTATCTTGGTCAGTGATTGCAATTTTACGGCGGCCGATGTGGTGCCGCTCATGAATGATTCTCGGCAAATATGCATAAAGTAATATATCCGCCAATTATGGTTCAAGCTACATGTATATGAAAGATTAGCTTTGAGAGAATTCTTTTTTCTGCCAAGAACCACAGCAAGTCAGCAAGTACGCCTCGAGCAAAGGGTTTTATCTCATCTCCATTCTAAAAGAAACTCATTTGCACCACATGAATTTCGCAAAGTCTTGGCTTGCTTTCAAAATGTCTTCTGTCGTCCATTCCATGGGTTACAGTCCATTTAGTCATTTTCACTATGCTTTCGTTGAAATTATTCACTATATAAAATTGATTTCTTCCATTGGGCAGTTCCGAAATGAGACGAAGTATTCTTATGTTTTATTTCCTCCAATAGATAGTTTCAGACGTGGGAAGAAGCAGGGAGGCTTATCAAGGTGCTCGACTCCCTCAGTTGTGAAATACTGTGTTGAGAGCAAGAAGTCTTATTCAGGTGCTCATTTCTGCCTTAGATTTAATTTCTCATATTAAATCTGCATGACCTAATCTTCATGTATCAATTACTCAAATCAATGGAGTAAACCATATGGCAATGGAATAAGCCATGCTGAGATGATGTCCTCCATCCTCCTGCCAGATCAGTAGTCGGCGAATGTTATGGGAAATCATGCAGTAAGGCACAAGGCAGCTTGATGGTGAACTGGTAGGAATTTTATGGGCTTGTTGCTTTAAATAGATAGTCGGCGAATGTTATGGGAAATCATGCAGCTTGATGGTGAACTGGTAGCAAAGATTCAAGCGAAACAGAAAGAAATCGAACTAAGATTCAAAGCGAATCACATACACAGTTATAGATTCAAAGAGAGTCGAAACGCGAATCGAGAAAACCAAACCCTAACCCTAACCCCAACTTACCTCACGGTCTCTACCGCGCGAGCACCAGCACCACCGGGGATCCCATCGACGGCGGCGCGCGCACGCGCTCGCCGGCGATAGGGCCCGCGGTGGCGCTGCTAGTCCTCTGGATCTAGCCAAAGCGGCGATGAGGAGAGGAGGACAGAGACGGGGGAAGGGAGTCGGCCGCACGCGATCATGGCTCTCCGGCCATGGCGCGGCGGTGCTCGCACGGTAGCGCGACAGCGTGAGGCCGCCGGCCATGGCGATGCGGCGGCGCGACGTGGAGACGCCCGCACGCGACAGGCAGGGGGAGAAGCCGAGGCGGCTCGGCGGCGAGAGGCCGCCGGACGGCAGCGCGAAGGCGCGGCGGCGTGAGGCCGCCGGCCATGGCGCGCGGTGGCGCAGAGCGCCGGTACCCGGGAGGACGTGCGTGAGCGGAGCTGGAGAGCCTGCTGCGCGAGGGAGAGAAATGAGCGCTAGGGTTTCGGGGGAGCTGGCCGCGGCGCTTTTATCCCGGGCGAAACTCACGGTCAGCCGTCCGATCGAGATGAACGGCCGAGATCATGGCGGGGCGGGGGCGGCAACGCGGCGCTGGGCCGAATTGGTGGCCCAGGCCCACGCTGCAGCCTGCCGAGCACTCGCGCGCTGACTGGGCCGAGCCGGAGAACGTGCTGCACACGAGCGTTTTTGCGCGGGCCGTCATGGGCCAAAGCGCGCGAAGAGCGCTGCTGGGCCGAGCGAGTCGGGCCGCGAGCGAGCGGGCCGAGTGAGCCGCGCGTGCCACTGGGCCGAGCAAGCAAGTTCGCGGGCCGAGGGCGCTGTGCGCACTGTGGGCCGGAGCGGGCTGAGTCAGTTCGCGGGCCGAATTTGAGAATTTTCACACAGTAGCATTTGACAATTGTTTGAATTGTTTTTTCAGTCATTTTCAAGTGAATTTGAGTTAAATTTGCCCCTGTTTGAATTTGAACCAAAGTGATAATTTTTCAGAGGGTAAATTAGAGAGTTTTGCTATTGTTTTTGTGCATTTTAAGTATTTTTCCGCTGCAAGTTATGTCTCTAGTTAAATTGAACCAAAGGGATATTTAATTAGAGAAAGTGCATTAAGTCTAAGAGTTTTTATGATATTGTTATTTTATGGCCAAAGCTGATTATTGCAATATTATAAATAGAAAGTTTTAAGTGTTTTATGCATCAATTCTAATTTTCTGCCCAAAGGTGATATAGAATTGATGTAGAGTGTTGTTGTTTGTATTGATTTTGACCAAAGTTAAATTAATACATGCAACAATTATTATGTTTATGTTCTCACCATATTTCTTGAATTATTAATTTCAGGATCCGGCTACATTGGCAACATTCTTGAACTAGTTGGAAGCAACTACAAGGAGTGGCGCAATCAGCTGGAGTGTGCCTTGGTGCTGCTGGAGATTGACACGGTGCTGACCACACCTTGTCCGGCTGTTATCGAGCAAGCTGTCAGGGCTGCAGATGAGGATGCAGCTGTCTTTCTGGAGAGACAGCGAGCCAATGCTGATGCTATTGCTGCACGTGACCTAGAGAGGGCCAAGTGGCAGCTCATGAACAAGAAATGCTTGAAGATCATGCAGACAAAGATGTCTGAGCCCATCAGGACCTCAATTGCTGAGAAGGATGCGGATGGTAATGTACACACTGCCTCCCAGTTCCTGGAGATAGTGGAGAGACAGCACCACACGCATACCAAAGCCTATGCTAGCGACTTGATCACGAAGCTGACCACCATAAAGTATGGTGGAGGGGGTGTGAAAGATCACATCCTAAAGATGAGCAACATGAACGGTAAGCTTACCGGCATGGACATGGGTTTACCAGAGCAGATTGTAGTTCACTTGGTGTTCAAGTCACTACCACCTGAGTTTGGAGTACTGACAAGTTGCTACACCACCCAGAAGGAAGATTGGGACATCCATAAGCTCATGTCGATGTGTCAGCAAGAAGAAGAAAGACTCAAGGCACAGAATGGAGGCTCCATCTCTTATGTGCAGCATAACAACAACAAGAAAAGAAGCTTTGGTAGCAAGGGCTACAAACCGAAACACCAGAATGAGAGTGGTCTTTCCAATGCTCCTCCTAAGCCTCATGGGAAAGCTCCTGTTCAGCACGACAAGAAGGTTCGCAAGAATCAGTGCCTATGGTGCAAAGATGAAGGTCACTGGCAGAAAGACTGTCCCAAGTGGCTCAAGCACATAGCACAGAATGGTGAGGATGTAATTACTTTTGTAGATGAATCCTTGTATTTAAGTTTTTTGAGTTCCACATGGTGGATTGACTCAGGTGCAACTGTTCATGTTGCTAATTCTTTACAGGGATTCCATTCGAGTCAGACCCTAGCAAGAGGCGCAAGAAGCATTAGAGTTGCAAATGGCGTCGAAGTTGAAGTGGAGGCCATAGGAGAACTCCCCATCAAGTTAAAGGATGGCTTCACTCTTCGGCTTCATGATGTCTTATTTGTGCCCAAGTTAAACAGAAATTTAATTTCAGTATCACGTTTAGCAGACAGTGGCTTTAAGTGTCACTTTGATGAGATACAATGTATTATTGAATTTAATAATGCTTGTGTGGGTCTTGCCATCAGACAAGACCAACTTTATATGTTGAGTATGCGTGATTCTGTGAATGTGTGCGACGAGAATGTGTGCGAGACAGAGATTGTCTCCACGTCTACAAGTAAAAAGCGGAAACGAATTGATAGCGTCTCATCGAAATTGTGGCACTGTCGTTTAGGCCACATTTCGAGGGGAAGAATAGAACGCTTAGTAAGAGAATCAATTCTACTGCCTTTAGAGTTTTCAGACTTAGAACAGTGCATAGATTGCATCAAAGGCAAGTTTGCCAAACAAATAAAGAAAGGTGCGGAGCATAGCACAAGCGTGTTAGAGATAATTCACACGGACATATGTGGTCCGTTTAATGTAATGTCTGTGGATGGTTTCGAGTACTTCATCACATTCACAGATGATTACTCGCGCTATGGTTATATTTATCCAATGAAAGATAAGTCAGAAGCGTTGGATAAATTTAAGATATTCAAGGCTGAAGTAGAAAATCAGCACAACTTAAAGATTAAGTTAGTAAGATCCGACCGTGGAGGGGAGTACTACGGTCGTCACACCCCATTTGGTCAAGCGCCCGGACCCTTTGCAAAGTATTTGCAAGAGAATGACATAGTTGCCCAATATAGTACACCGGGCGAACCTCAGCAGAATGGAGTAGCTGAAAGAAGGAACCGTACCTTAATGGATATGGTTAGAAGCATGCTAAGTTACTCCACTTTGCCAGTTAACTTGTGGATGGAGGCATTGAAGACCGCCATTCACATTTTAAACAAAGTTCCCTCTAAGTCAGTACCTAAGACACCATATGAGTTATGGACGGGTAGAGAACCCTCTCTCAGGTACATGCAAGTCTGGGGAAGTCCAGCGGAGGCTAAGGTATTCAACCCAAATATTAGAAAGCTAGATCCCAAGACAGTCAGTTGCCACTTTATTGGCTACACTAAGAAATCAAAAGGTTACCGTTTCTATTGTCCTGACAGACACACAAAGTTCGTGGAAACGAGACATGCCATCTTTCTAGAGAGCGAGATGATTAGAGGGAGCATGGTGCATAGAGAGATTGATCTTGAAGAGAAGCGGATATATGTGCCCACTCCAATGATTCAGGAGCCGGTCTTCCTACCGTGTGCTGTTCCGACACCTGCAGTGCAGCCCACTGTGGTGCCAGAACCTGTTGCTAGTCCTCCAGTGCAGGCAACAGATGATCAGGAACCTGTCCCTCAGGAGCCTGAGGATCCGGTTGTCGCACAGGAAGAACCTGAACAGCCCCTAGAGCCAGAAGCGCCAACCATTGAGGCACCGAGAAGATCTCAAAGAGCTAGAAGATTTGCTATTCCAAATGACTATGAAGTTTATAACAGTGAAGAAGTTAACATAGAGGGTGATCCTGCTTCTTATGAAGAAGCCATGAGACGTCCTGATGCATCCAAGTGGCAAGAGGCCATGGAGGATGAAATGAGGTCTATGAGTGCCAATAAAGTTAGGGACTTAGAAGAAATTCCTAAAGGAGCCAAACTAGTAGGCTGTAAGTGGGTCTACAAGATCAAATATGACTCTGAAGGGAATGTAGAGAAATATAAGGGATGAGTTGTGGCCAAGGGGTCCACTCAAAGAGAAGGGATAGATTACAATGAGATATTTTCTCCAGTCTCTTGTAAGGGTTCTTTCAGAATCATAATGGCCATAATGGCTCTAGTAGCTTACTTTGATTTAGAATTACATCAGATGGATGTAAAGACGACATTCCTTAATGGAGATTTGTATGAGAATGTCTACATGACTCAACCGAAAGGTTTTGTTATGGAAGGTAAAGAGCGTATGGGATGTCGCCTAAAGAAGTCCATTTATGGCTTAAAGCAAGCCTCAAGACAATGGAACATCAAGTTTGATGAGACTGTTAAGAAATTTGGGTTTAAGGCCAATGTTGAGGATAACTGCGTGTATGTAAAGTTTAAGAAAGGGAAATTTATTTTCCTCATACTATACGTGGACGACATCTTGCTTGCGTGTAATGATGTTAGGTTGTTCCAGGAGACAAAGAGTTTTCTGTCTTCAAACTTCGACATGAAAGATCTTGGTGAAGCCTCATATGTGTTGGGGATTCAGATTCATCGAGATAGAAGAAATGGGGTTCTAGGCTTATCTCAAAAGGCATATATGGAGAAGATCCTAAAGAAATACAATATGCACATAAGTAAAGCCACACCTGCTCCTATACAGAAGGGCGATAAGTTTGGACTATTTCAGTGTCCAAGGAACCAGTACGAGATCGATCAAATGAAAGCGGTTCCATATGCTTCAGGAGTGGGTAGCTTACAGTATGCACAAGTGTGCACTCGCCCTGATCTAGCGTTCGTAACAGGAGTACTCGGAAGATATCAATCTAACCCAGGTGAAGAACACTGGAAGATGATAAAGAAAGCATTACGCTATGTGCAAGGCACAAAAGGCCTCATGCTAACATACAGAAGATCTGATGTCCTAGAGATAAGGGGATATTCAGATGCTGATTATGCGGGGGATAGAGATGATAGAAAGTCTACATCTGGATATATATTTACTCTCGTAGGAGGAGCTATCTCATGGAGAAGCTCTAAGCAAGAGCTAGTTGCAACATCTACGATGTATGCAGAGTTTGTTGCATGCTATGAGGCAACGGGACAGGTTATGTGGCTAAAGAAATTCATACCTGAATTAAAAATAATGGACTGTATAGACAGACCACTAAACTTATACTGCGACAATGAGCCTGCAATATTCTATGCTCACAACAATAGGTCGAGCAATGCTACCAAGTGCATAGATATAAAGTTCTATGAAGTTAAAGATAAAGTCTAGGATCAAACTATAAGTTTGGAGCATATTGGTACCAAAGAGATGCTTGCGGATCCGCTCATGGAAGGCTTACCACCCAGTGTGTTTAGAGAACACATTACCGGTATGGGTTTAAGGGAAAGCCTGTGATTCCTGGACAGGGCCTAGTCAGATCCTTCAGAATGGATGAGTGTATTGTGGCTGGTTAATCTGGTTGTTATTACGATTAAGATGACCCATGCTCGATATGGTTGTCTATGATGGAGTGGATACCCAGCGAGAGGCTGAGATGCAAGTTTTTTCGAGAAGAGATCGAGAGGGAGATTTTTAGTGCGATCTCTTCCCATTACGGCCCAAAGGCCGTAACGGGCCTTTCTCTGCGCCCTAGTCGGGGGCGCCCAACCCTAATCATGGTTGGTGGGCCCCTGTCGCACAGTGCTATATAGAGGAGGTGGGGGCCACGACACACAGCACGAGGTTCACTGCGCCGCCACACACCCCACCTACAACCCTAGTCCGACTTGAGGGAGCACTGGAGCGGCGGGAAGCGCTGCCACCACCGCAGTCCTGCTACATCGCCCGACGCCGCTGCCACCGACCCGATCTACGCCGCCAAGCACGCGACGACGTCCCTGCAAGCCGTCGAGCTCCATCCGCCCCAGCGAACTTCGTCGACGACATGGCGGCACCAGCTCCCAACACCACCGATGGTCTGCTACCCTGTTTTCCTCTCTGTTAGTAGTGTAGTGTGTGTGTCTGTGCCTGTAGTAGTGCTGTTGTTGTAGATTAGGAACAAGAACATCATCTTTATTATCAAAGTCATGCACCCGTACTAGATCTACTCCGTGCGATTAAAGAATTGGGTCTAACATCGTTCGCTTCGCTAGCTCGTGCCCTCGTCCCGTTATAGATAGTACACTGGGCGCAACACGAAACCTGAAGATAAAAAATACCATGCCCTGAAAGGAACGGCTCTCGTTTCAGAAGCTGGAAGAAATCTCTGTAGCCGTCGCCGGACGGTCGACCAGGGGACGCTCCGACCTTTTTCTCTGATGGGCGGCGATCCGTGCGCGCGGTGAGAAGGAGAGAGAGAGAGAGAGAGACCCGAAAGCTGCCCGTGCCTTTTCCCTGGGGACGAGGACGATGCCGCCCATGCTGGCGCCCGTAACGGCACGACCATGTGCACCGGCCGCACCGGCCGCTAGGGAAGATGCAGCCATGCTGTACCATCATCGGCTTCACCACACTCGGTGACAGTGAGGGACCAACCATATGTAGTAGCCAAGGACCCAGCCGTCCGTGCAACCAAGAGATGGCATGCAGCCAAGACTTTAAGCGATTAAGGGGGTGATTGGTTGCCTGCACCACCCCTCATCCAGGCTCCCCGGATGCAACGTAGGGTTGATTGGATGCCTGGGCTAGCTAGTGAGCCTGGCTCGCAGGGTGCAAAAGGTGTCCTCGAGCCTGGCTCGCCGGGTGCGACCAAATTCCACGTTTCTTCGGAGCCAGGCTCCCGCGGTGCTGGTTGCGTGCGGACAAGCGTGCAGGTAGGCAAAAAGAGGGTGTTGACGCTGTTCAGCTGGGCAACCAAACAAAAGCTCTGTTCGGCTTGTCCCATAAAAAAGGTAACCAATCACACCGCCGTTGCAGCCGGCGAGCCTGGCCGCCGGGGATCTGACCTGGACCCTAATGGCGTGATTGGTTTCAGGATGTGCCCAGCTAGGCTCGCACCAAGGAACCAGGCCCCCGGCAGCCAGGCTCCACACATGCAATAGGGCTTGATTGGTTGCCTGAATAAGGTAAGCCAGGCCAGATTGAGCCAGTGTTTGGTTGCATGCATGTATGAGAAGTTCAAATGAAGGATGCAAGAGATGTTTGTTTGGTTGGTTGCATGTAGCTTGGTGCAGTCACCTCTTGGCTCAAGTGGTGAGGTTACCAGCAGCTCATGCAATACCACAGGTCTGATGAAGTTATCAGCAGTATTTGAATGTTACATCAATTTGTAAACTAATGAACTGATGATTAAGACTAGAATAAACATGATAACTAGAAGAACTAGTATTATTACAGACTGAACTAGGAGAACTATATGTTTTTTTGATAATCCTTCTTCCTTCTTCTTGACTTTAGTTACAATAGGCTCCAACTTGGTTTCATATTTTCCATAGAATACTGCCTCAGCTTCTGCTCTAGATTTGTATTTGTTGAAACAAGCTCTCCTGAATCACCACTTGAGCATGACATTCCTCCCAGTTAGAGAAGATGCCAATTTGGCGCCCGACTTAAACTACATACCATGACATAGCTTCCAAAAGAGTAGATAAACATGAGAAAATGATACAAAATGCAAACAAATAAGTGAAATTAAAAGTACAAGCATTACCAGATGAACACATAACAAAAATATCATCCCTGGCAATGGGCATATGCTCAGTTAAATGCAAACAAGTAAGTGAAAGTACAAACACTAGCAGATAAACACATAGCAAAAGATATCATCACTGGCAATGGGCAGCAGCACTAGGGATATGAGTTAAACCATACCAGCAGCACCAAGAATATGAGTCAAACCATTCCAGCAGCACCAACAATGAAGTAGAGATGAAAACAAGTGAAACAAAAATAGTAGCACATAAGCAAAGAGCAAAGACATCATCACTGGCAATGGACATATGCTCAGATCAATGCAAACAAATGTAGATTGCATCTCAACTGGAACTCTAGCATGTATATGAGTTCCATCTATTGCATCAACACAATCCTACATGAAACCCAATAAATTTTGTTACATGACATGCACCCAAATATTCAAATTTTTAGTAGTTGACTGACTGTTATATTACCTTAAAATATGGATTCCATCTTAGACTGTTTGTGATCTTAACAGGTGTTTCAGTAGATGGAGGCCTAATCATTTCATGCCTAAGCTCACCAATAGTGTCGGGGACAGACCCAGGGGGTCCCCTAACCATCAGGGTAATCACCCTCAAAAAATGTTAACCACGGAAGGCCGAATCACCGGCAGCCCGGAAGGGCCACCAAGGCAGCGCGGCCCGTCACAGCTTATCACGGCCCAAATACAGTCGTCCGAGCTCGCCTGACGAGGGGACCCAAGTAGCGACCCCCGTCTCCACCTCGCTCGAGGGACCCGGGCCCCCCGGATCAGGCGCAACACGAACTCCGCCTCGCTCGAGGGCCGCGCACCCCCTCAAGCAGGCGAGCCAACTCCGCCTCGCTCGAGGACCGCGCACCCCCTCGAGCAGGTGAGCCAACTCCGCCTCGCTCGAGGCCACCTCTCTACTCAACGCGGCGTGCCCCGGTGCCCCGCCCGACAACGACATTTAATGCCCGCCCCATCAGGCGGGCGCCGAAGTCAAAAGGCGATCTCTCCCCACGCCGCGCCGCTGACACCGCAGAGCTCGCTGTTCTACCTGCTCCGGTCACCTTGCGTCCTCACCACCACTGTGCAGACGCATGCGACGCTGCGCAAGGCCCTGTGCAGACTTGCAGGCGTCATTCCGCACCACTATTCCACCCGCTCCCGTCCTTTCCCCCCGGTGCAGCCCCCGAATGGGCGTGAAGAACCCTCGAACGAATATATGAGCAGCGACCGAGCACGGACTCTGGTCAGGCGCGGCCCGGTGATGACGAACGCCGGGTCAAATCCACCAACTCTCGGCCATTCCCTGGTAAACCGGGCACGCCGCGCACTGTTGTCAACAGCAACCGCCATGCCGACCCCTGTGCCGCCAACTCTCGTCCTTCCCCACCTGCCACGCCCTCGAATCAACCAGCGGCGGGCGGCTGGGCGCGGATTACGGCGGCGCCACCCCTCGAAACCACTCCAGGACAAGCACAGGTAAGTAATCCCCTCCCCCCCCCCCCCCGCTTTCCTTTTATAAAGGAGCGAATTCATCCCCGCCGCGGCACGCAAAACCATCGGCGATAGGCCCGGCGCGCGTGGCCGCCTCCCCTTTTCCCGGGGAACGGCACGCGAGAGCGGCGACATTTACTGCGGCACAGTAAAACGAAACGACGCGGCAGCGGCGCCTGACCGCCCGTCGCCTCGCCTCTCCCCGGCGCACGCCAACTCCGCCTAAAAAGGCGCGCCCACCTCGCCCACTCCGTGCCACGTCAGCCACGACCGCGCCCGCCAACGGTCGCGCGTAGGCCCGCAAACCGAAACATCAACAACCGAACGGAAGGGTTCCTTCCAAGGTAAGACAACGACGCCACTCCCCCCCGAGGCGCAGGGTGCTACTAATCAGGGGCTCGAAGCCCAGGCCTCGAAAGGGCTCGACGGGCGCCCCAGATTAAGCGATGCGGAGGCTACCGGTCACGCTCGACCAACCCTCGATCCCGCTGCTCGAGGGCGACCTGCACCTTTTGCAAGGCCCCACTGATCAGGAGTACGAAGAATGGCCCGCGAAAGGGTTCGACAGGCGCTCCGGATCAACAAAGTCAGGGACGATTCGGGCGTGCTCAACGGACTTTACCCCGAACGTGAAGTTTGGGGACGCCCCTGTTGTGTTCAAGGCCAGACATGGGCAGCTAGACGAGGGATCCCATCGAGGGAGAGCTGCCGCGCCCTCGGCCCCCATCGAAGGGGGTCGAGCCCTACCTAGCAAACCTTTGCAAGCGCTTTTATGGACGAGTCTCCGGACCACGAGCCGACCCCTAGCGAACGGGGCACGGGCGTCCACTTGAACTACCCGCTAGAAGCTCACCGAGGCATCCGTGTACGCGGCCCAATTCGAGGGTTACACGAATGACCTCACCCCTCTCCCCCACGAAGGGGAAGCGAGGGTCGCAACTCAAAGACAAGAAGCCCCTCTGACCGCCTCCGCTCGGGCCAGAGGCTCGGGGGCTCCTTGCAGCATATCCTCCTCCTCCTATGAGCGAAACACGTCGAAGCCGTGCAGGACCCGCCCCCCAGGTTCCGTATAAATCGGTATCATCCCCGCAATCCACCACGTCGAATGGGGAGCGACTAACACAACCCTCGGGAATCAAAGCCCTTGCACGAGTGAACTCACTCCTCCAAGGGCTCGGGGGCTACACCCGCGGGTGCGCTCGCGCGCCCCCACGGAAGAACATGCGTAATCAAGAAGGAGTAATCCCCGCAGAATGCCCGAGAACGATCCCGCGAACCATCAGCCTCTGCCCGACTGACCCTTAGTCCGGCAGAGACTCAGGGGCTACTGTCGTGGACAGACCCAGGGGGTCCCCTAACCATCGGGGTAATCACCCTAAAAAAACGTTAACCACGGAAGGTCGAATCACCGGCAGCCCGGAAGGGCCACCAAGGCAGTGCGGCCCGTCACAGCTTATCGCGGCCCAAATACAGCCGTCCGAGCTCGCCGGACGAGGGGACCCAAGTAGCGACCCCCGTCTCCACCTCGCTCGAGGGACCCGGGCCCCCCGGATCAGGCGTAACGCGAACTCCGCCTCGCTCGAGGGCCGCGCACCCCCTCAAGCAGGCGAGCCAACTCCGCCTCGCTCGAGGGCCACGCACCCCCTCGAGCAGGCGAGCCAACTCCGCCTCGCTCGAGGCCACCTCTCTACTCAACGCGGCGTGCCCCGGCGCCCCGCCCGACAACGGCATTTAATGCCCGCCCCATCTGGCGGGCGCCGAAGTCAAAAGGCGATCTCTCCCCACGCCGCGCCGCTGACACCGCAGAGCTCGCTGTTCTACCTGCTCCGGTCACCTTGCGTCCTGTTGGCACTTCTTACGATCCAATATCAGAATTGAGAATCCGGGTACTGGGGTAAGGAGTGTTTTAGTGGTTTTCCTTATGGCTTAGTAAAATATAGAAATATTCTGCAAGCGCACAGAATCACCGCTGTAGCACTTCACCTGGGAGTATTCCGAGGTATCGTAATTTATATTTCCGCAGGGAAGCTTTGGCAAGATTACTAGTGAACAGATATTCGAGACTATCAGAGAAAGGTACACAGCTAAACAAGACAGGGGATAACGGTATTGGATAGGAGTGGATATACCGGACACACAGCTCAAGGGATACTCAGGTAAGGGAGAGAAGAGATAGATAGCTGGGAGGACAACGAGAAGAGATAGAGGACTCCTGGACTCTTTATCTACCTATGCCACTCTAGCTTAGAGATACAGCGGCTACAGAACCAGCACTAGGAGATCTGGGATAACTCTAATGTCTTAGCATCGGGACAAGGGAACCGGTGAACACACAGAAAGGGATGAGAAGGGGTGCCACTATTTCCCAACTGGGGAATCCTACGGACCGGAACTAACGTGATGGGCTACGAAGACCGAAAGGGCTGTCACCACCTCCCGGCTACCACCTCCGTTGCGACGGGAATAAACTAAGGCCACTGACTAGCCTAGGAACCACTCCTATACTAGGCAACGACTACTTACTCTGCTAGCAAGAGCAAGCAACCTTGTCAATACTCTTGGTGACAGTTCACCTCCAGTATCAAGCAAGATCGAAGAACCAGCCAAGACAAAGACTTAAACAAGACTACAAGCACTAGAACTATAACTGACTATAGTCTAAACAAGATATATTTGCTACTAGAATAAAGTAGAAGTAAGATATAAATGACAAAGGCAAAGTGATAAAGATAACTATATTGATACTCAATGTCTTACAAAAGGTAAAGTAAAAGATACAAGAGCTATTACCAGAGCTTCTGAAGACGACTCCGGAACCTCCGAGGCAAAGCTCGACTCAACTCTAACTCCCAACTAAACTATCCTAACTCTACTAGAATGAAAGTGGAAATGAGCTCCTTGGCTTGGTGTGTGTTTACAAGTGAAAGTGACCCTCTATTTATAGGAGTCCAAGGTGGTTGAGGTAGGGTAGCGGCCAAGGAAGCCAGGGGGTACCCCCTGGGATTTCGGGCGAAGGGAGGCGGTTCGGCCGAACAGGTCGGTTCGGCCAAACCGACCATCCCACCGTCCTTGCATCCAACGGCTGTGGGCAACTCCCTGGAGGCGGTTACGTGTTGGGGGCGGTTCGGCCGAAGGCCCCAGTTCGGCCGAACTAGGCCTGGCCCGTGGCCGGCCTCCCCAGCACCGCCTCTGCTCTGTGGGCCTTCTGGGCTGCCTCCTGGTGGTTGGCTTCGCGTTGTTCTGGCCCAGGGTGACGTGTTGATCCTTCGGGGTGAGTTGGCGGTCGCCCACGTGTCATGTGATGTGTTCGCTTGGTCATTGTTGACGTGGACGACTCCCGGTGGTCTGCTTGGCTAAGGGGGGTAACCGGCCGAACGGAGTCGTTCGGCCGATTTGGCCATTTCCGGCCCCAATAGCACATATTTGTCGTAGTTGTACCTGCACAAGTGACACTCACCCAAACTCGTGGAACTTTATTAGAAATAAAACCTAAGTACATGGAATGTTGCATAAAACCTCATTTATTCCCGAGTATTGGTGGTCGGATTTGGGCTGTAACGACTGCCAACACGTCCTCACCACCACTGTGCAGACGCATGCGGCGCTACGCAAGGCCCTGTGCAGACTTGCAGGCGTCATTACGCACCACTATTCCACCCGCTCCCGTCCTCCCCCCCCCCCCGGTGCAGCCCTCGAATGGGCGTGAAGAACCCTCGAACGAATATATGAGCAGCGACCGAGCACGGACTCCGGTCAGGCGCGGCCCGGTGATGACGAACGCCGGGTCAAATCCACCAACTCTCGGCCATTCCCCGGTAAACCGGGCACGCCGCGCACTGTGGTCAACAACAACCGCCATGCCGACCCCTGTGCCGCCAACTCTCGTCCTTCCCCACTTGCCACGCCCTCGAATCAACCAGCGGCGGGCGGCTGGGCGCGGATTACAGCGGCGCCACCCCTCGAAACCACTCCAGGACAAGCACAGGGACGGCCATGAGACCTGCAGAAGCCGGAGCTCGCCATAAAACCCCTGCCAGGGTCAAGGACGACCGCACGCCCGGCGCCATGCTCTCCAGTGCACGCCCCTGTAGCACACACTGTACTTGTACTTGTAAGCCCCTCCCCCCCTCTCTCCTTGGCCTATAAAAGGAGGAAGGGGACAAAGAGAGGCATACACGATCACCGCCTCCCACGATATTGGCACTCGCCTCAATCACTTTCACACTCATTTTCAGGGACTTGGAGACTCTTTCTCCTCTCCCACCTCGCTTGTAGCCCCCCACTGCAAGCACTCCGGTGCAAGATAGTACAGCGCCACGAGCGCACTCTGCTGGACGTACGACCTCACGGTCGGAACCAGGATAAACCCTTGTCTCACCGTGCTAGCTCTTGCATCAACCGTCAGGGGACGGGACACAGCGCATTCTGTGTGGCGCTGAGGTTGGGCGGCCAATCTCAGCACCGACAAATAGCATACAACACCTCTTTGAATTTTCTATGCACTGTCTCCCCGGACCTTCTCCAATTTTGGTGTATCACCCTAAATCGTTGGTTGTGCCCAACAACATGCAAGAACAGTGCAACTTGCTCTTCTACACTGCTATGTATGCTATCTCTAAGCAAGTTCCTATCCCTCAGCAAATTGACTAGCTGAAAGAAAGGGGCTCTTCTCATTCTTAACATGTTTACACACTCCACATCATTGCAGTTATAAATTTTATCCAAGTTTTTTTGGCGTTCCTCATCCATAGCACTCATTGGGGCATAGGTAATCTGAGGCCGTGACTGTTGACCCATTCTAATCCTAGTCATGAAGAAAGCATACATAGCAGTGACTAGAGTAGCTGCATGTACAATAAGCATGCGTCTCTTGTCTTCAGGACCCATCTATACAAATGACAAGTAACAAGTCCTTAAATGTATGCACATAAATACAGATCGACATGCTTGGATGTAGGGCGTGATTGGAAGACAAACAACAGCAAACACCATGGACAAGTTTGCTCAGATTAAAAAAACATTGGCATGAACAACTCATGGCAGCAATGCATTGGACAAGTGTGCTCAGATTAAAAAAATGGCATGAACAACTCATGGCAGCAATGCATTGGACAAGTTTGCTCAGATTAAAAAAATGGCATGAACAACTCATAGCAGCAATGCATTGGACAAGTTTGCTCAGATCTAAAACAAATGCATCACTGGCATGTGCAACTAAGCTCAGTTTATTAAAACAGATCATTGGCATGTACATGTATGCTCAGAAAATTAGTTGCCATCAACATTTAATCACAACAGGAACAAGATCACCATCATCCATCCACAACACAGATATCATCAATAATTTCAACCACAGCACCGCTGAATCATTTAACCGCAAACAAGAGATACGTTGAGGGGGGATGAAGGAGGAGCTAGTGCTTTGTTACCACCACAGAAGCAGTCGGTAGCCGGGCAGCGAGCAGATCCGCACGGACCAGAGGGAGAATAGGCAGATCTGCACAAACAACAATTGGATTTACTCATCTACCTCACGGAAAATTAAATCACATCCATCACAAATCAAAGAACGAAATGAGATAACTCGAATCCTTACCTAAAACAACCAAAGAACTCAGATCCGGCGACGGACTGCACAACCCAAACGAATCTAATCAGCAACAATTACTTCCTAGGGTTAGCGAAATCAGGAAAACGAAGAAGAACAAGAGAAATCACTTGCCTTGAAACAAAGATTCGGCAAGAACTCCTGCAAAATCAAGAACAAGCAACACAAGATGGATTAGTCCATCACCGAGAAAGAGAGACGGGAAGATGAGAGGGAGCGGTATGGATCTGAGAGGTGAAGTTCTCACCTGCTCGAGGAAGACGGCGGCGGAGAGGAGGAGTGCGCGAGGGAAGACGAGGTGGTGACCATATATAGAGCGGCGGATGACGCGAAACCGGGGCGGTAACCCTAGACCTTCCCGCGCGCACGCGCCCAGCCATTTTCGCCGCTCCCGCGCTCGCCCTCGCGCTCGCCGCCGCACCGCGCGAGCCTGGCTCCAGAGATACGAGGGTTTCGGGCGCACGCCGGAAGCCAGGCTCGAGGCTGCCTTGTGCATCCCACGGGCCAGGCCCAGTAGCCAGCCCAGACAACCAAACTAACCTATGTTGCATGCGTGGAGCCTGGATGGGGGGTCATGCGGGCAACCAATCGCACCCTAAAGTTCCATACTTGTTTCATGTGCCAAATACTGAGGTAAATATATAAACCCTAATGTTTGAGAGAGACACACTGAGGTAGTCCAAGATAGAGATGATAAGATAGAGATGATAGAGACTACACACAGGGAGAGCGCCAGAGAGACGTGGCTGCGCGATCCTTCCGTTTCCACCAGTGCAAGTGTGCAACCCCCAATCAATCAGGGATTCAGGACAAAAAGAGGCTACGAGCCAAACAGGGCTCCATCAGCTCGCACCGCCAGCATTTGTTTCCACTCCCCTGGCTACGTCAAACGTTCAATCACGACGGCTCCAACGGTCGGGCATGGAGACCGGACACGCTAGCAGCCTAGCAGCATACGCACAACGCATTCAATGGCCCGATGATCCCGATAACCCAATCCTCAAGATCGAACAGAACAGCGCCCCTGTTACGCATCGATCACGGATCGTACGGCCACATAGTATAACGGATCCACGACCATTTCTTCCGTATGCCCTACGACAGGATAAGAGTGTGCTACGTCGACTTCACCCTAACTACCACGGTGCCTACCATGACAGATCATTTGCAGTCAACTTCGCTGTAGCAGAACAGGGGCGGCCGGCAGTATGAATAGGCCAGTGGAGTATGTGAACTTCTTGTCCCTTGTTTGAGCAGAGAACTCTTCGAGGGCTGCCATGAAACTCTTCTGATTGGAGTTTTGGGAGTACAATTTCGTAATTGGGTGATTCAGTACTGACTGTTAGTACTGGGCCGGGCCCAAATTAACTGCTTCGTATCGCAACTACTTTAATTTGTCGTCTATTTCTGAAGCCTGAATTATTTCTCGCGAGAATTAGCATCTTACATCTGCTTCGGAACTGTCTTTGAACATTACTCCGTACGTCACTATTATCACTTTTCATTATGATGTTGCCAAAAAGAACCAGATAAAGTGGGAACCAGTAACATTTTGCAATGCACAAATAAACAGTATATTCTCCAAACCAATTTAACCTAGTAAGTACAGTACATCTCTGGTCAGATGTAGACCACCACAAGAGACCCAACATTTGACTTGCACGGCCCTCAATAAGGATAAAACAACTGTTGGTACTAATCCATATACTATTATGACAAGTGATGTCTACCTATATGGCTTCTGAGTGTGTGGTATTTGGATTTTTTAAAGGAGGAGGTTTCTTCGATCTTTGATTGGGCTTTGGCTGCTGGTTTCAGGGAGTATTGTATTACCAAGCAAACTGCACCATGAAAAAGGTCATTGCTAACTGGAATCTGCGAGCACCTTTCGCTGTGGTCTCAACTATATCAACTACTGGATCCACAAGCAAGATACTTGCACTCAAGTTGCCATCAAGTACACGTTGATGTGCCCTCGCTTACTTTCCTTTGGTCAATCCATTACATCCTCGCATGTGCGGCCTCAACATCATGATGGAAGCCGCACGAGCTACTCAGCTTCAAAAGGCGGTTTTTGCCCGGCTTGTGAACGTTGAGGTTCAGTTTTTAAAATTTTATCCCTTGGGACGCCTGAGTTTAGACGACTCAAATCCAGTCTTCGGAAGAACAGAGGCGACCAGAGACGGATTCAGCCAAACACAGCCGCACGCCCGCAAGGAGGCAAATTGCAAATAGATAGGCCCAGTTGAGTAATCAATCACTCGACCATGCGTCAAGCAACAGTTGACATCGGCATACGCTGCTCTCATATAAGTCCTTCAGGCTTCAGCTACGGTAAACGGCGTCCATACCATACCACTACAACAGTACAACCCCGGCAGACACGCCGGCGACTAGAAAATACAGGCTCAGCGCCTCCAGCCCTGGAGATGACTCCTTCCTTTGTCCTTTCAGGCTTTCACCCACCCACCGAGGACATGCTTTGCAACCGGCACATGGAGACGGTTGCAGGACCAATCTCGCAAGGGGTAGAAGGAAGGAGAAACGGTCTGAAAAGCTCTGCTCATGGGCGCCACCGCCACCACCAAACCCCACCCCACGCCACGGAATCCATCCAGCCATCTCGACATCTCGTGGAGGCGTCAACCGCACATGGCTCAGATTCGGTCGGCTCGGTTCTCCGCCTACTCATCACCGTAGTACTCCACTCCACTCCACTCCACCGATGCCCAAACTTTCGTCCCGCTTCGGAATGCATGCCTGCTCGCTCCGTCGCCGCCGCGCACGCGCGCGTACCGCCCCCAAAGCGGCCTCCTCCTGTCCTGCCCGTGCGCGGCGCGGTCGGCACCCGGCACCGGCCCGGCCCCGCCGCGGGCTAGCCAGTAGCCACGCCGATCCGCCTCGCGAACCCGCTCGCTCGCGATGATGGCGGACGGACGCGGAAAAGGGCCCCGGCGAGATGATAGCCGGCTTTGAAAAACCCCGCGCAAGCGTGCGAGCTCGCGCGGGGCCCCTCCCGAGCCGCCCGCCCGCGCGGACGGACAGCGACGCCGGCCTCGGCAGGCGCCTGTCCGCCCCACCCACCCCCACCCGCCCGCCCGCCCGCCCGCGGCCGCAGACGGCACGGCAGAGACCGGCAGCCCGCCCCTACCACGCCGGCCGGCTCGCTGGTTCCGCCCCGCCTCCGCCCGATTAAACAACGCGGCCATTGGCCGGCCCCTCACGCGCGCTGCCGCCACAAGGCGCCAAGCCGAGCGCGGCCGCGGCCGCACGCCCTTGACTTTTCGGGCTGTCACGACGGGGGGAAAACACCGCAAGGAAAGGCAGGCAGGCCCCCCCGGGCTGCGCTCCCGGCCGCGGACTTTCTGCGACCCCTTTCGCGACCCCTGGGGGGCCTTTTTATCGGTCCGGTTTCTTAAACCAATTTTGTTACTGGCGTAACAGTAGGGCTGATGGCTACGTATGCGGCCGGGACAGGATGAACGGGAGATTTGGCGCCTTTGAATACAGTTTGTATCTGTACGTCTCTACTACCAGAGCACATGCAGCGGTCATAGGCTACGGCTACGGCTACGCTAACGCTACAGCCCGGCCAAAACAAGGCAATAAAAGCAGGCTTAGTGGTTAGGTAAAGGGGTAGAAAAAGGCAAAGCCAAAGCCAAGCTTAAAAAAAAAAATCTACGACCCTAAAATCCCCCTTGGTGTTCGTGTTATATCCTCGAGCCCCCCATCCTGCCGCTCGCTCTCTCGCTCTCCTCCGCTTGATTTTCCAGTGGCTCTGCTTCGCTCGTCGTCTCTCTTGGGGGGCAGCTCGGGAGCTTCGGACAGGCAGGGTAAGCGGCGTCGCGAATCTTCTCCAATTCCCTTCTCTCTCCCTCTCCTGGAGTCCTGCTCTGTGAGATCTTGCCTTTTCTCGCTGGGATTTGAGCTCTTCTTTCTCGCGCTGCCCCTTCCCTTTATCGGGATGGAAACCTAGGCGTCGTGAACTCCTTTCTTTAGTGCCGGTAGCGACGCTTTGGCCGGAGCTCCGGTGGGTTCTTGCGGGTATTTCAGCTCCTGTTGCGCGAGCTGAGTTCAATCGAGTCGGAGTCGGAGGGATCACTGGTCTGTTCGAGAAGCTTGTGGAGCTGGTGGTGTTTGTTTGGCTCGGCGCGCTGTAGTAAGCATCTGCCGACAGTTTCGCTTCACCTACCTCTCGGATTTTGACTATGCAGCTGCACCTCCCATCGCCGCTGAATTCCGTAGAAGAAGATTATTGGCGTGATATTATTGTACTCCTCCGTCTGATTTGTTCCTTCTTCTTGGTTGTGGTTCCAGAGGTGGGAGGCTTGGAGGAGCAGTAGTGTGTGGTCTTGCTTGCCATGGAGCAGCAGAAGGGAGGAGCGGTTTCTGCGCCGGCGGCCGCCGCCGCCAACGGGACCGGCGAGCTGATCGGGTACGTCGACGTGCACGTGCGGAGCGCGCGGGACATCCAGAACATCTGCATCTACCACAAGCAGGACGTGTACGCGCGGGTCTCCCTGCCGGGCGACGGCGCGCCGGTGGCGTCCACGCAGGTGGTCAACGGCGGCGGCCGCAACCCGGTGTTCGACCAGTC
Organism: Echinochloa phyllopogon; assembly: GCA_033239725.1. Taxonomy (NCBI): domain Eukaryota; kingdom Viridiplantae; phylum Streptophyta; class Magnoliopsida; order Poales; family Poaceae; genus Echinochloa; species Echinochloa phyllopogon. Next base: position 52,078,821 of record BTCW01000002.1, read on the forward strand.
GCTGCGCCTCGGCGTGCGCGCCGGGGACGTCGACGCCGCGCTCCGCTGCGAGGTCTGGATGCTCAGCCGCGTCAAGAACTACCTGGAGGACCAGCTGCTGGGGTTCGCGCTCGTGCCGCTCCCGGAGGTCGTCGCCGCCGACGGCGGCACGCTCGCCCGGGAGTTCGCGCTCACCACCAGCGACCTCTTCCAGACGCCCTCGGGGTTCCTGCAGCTCGAGCTCTCCTACATCGGGGTCGTGCCGGAGGTCGTGCCCATCTCGCCGACGCCCAAGCCGGCGCTGGCTGATCCGGAGGAGAATAACGCCGGCGCCGGCGCGGGGAACGGGAAGGAGTACGAGAAGATCGAGTTCCCGGATCTGAATCTCGTGGAGGAGAACCAGATCATGGTGTCCGAGTACACCGGGCTGCCGTGCGCGGCCGTGGAGGCGCAGAGCTCCGAGAGCCTTCTGACCTCGGAGCACGAGGACGGCGCCAGCCACGACGCCGGCGTGCGCCTCGTGGAGAGCTTCTCGACGGACCACAGCACCGCCGACTCGGTGGGCCGCGCCTTCCGGAGCGACACGCCGGTCAGCAGCGTGTCCACCACGGAGTCCCCCGGCGCCGCGGCGGTCCCGGCCACCCCGCAGTCCAACTCCAGCTCGGAGCCGTCCGGGAACGCCCACTCGTCGGCCGACAACAAGAAGGAGAAGCCGGCGGCGTCCGAGGCCGCGGACGCGGAGGTCGACTCGTCTCGCACCGTCCAGGAGAGCCCCGCGGCGAACTCGCCCGGCGCCGCGTCGGAGGCCGCCGTGGACAAGCCGGCGCCGGTGATCAGCGTCAACATCGAGCAGGAGGTGAAGGTGGACGGGAACCAGATCATGGACATGTACATGAAGAGCATGCAGCAGTTCACGGACTCTCTGGCCAAGATGAAGCTCCCTGCCCTGGACTTGGACAATGGTAGCAGCGAGAAGAGCAGCCCCGCCGCCGCCGTCTCCGAAGCAGACTCCAGCGGCGCCGACTCGAGCGTGGCGAAGAAGCCGGCGGCCGGCGGGCAGCAGGAGAAGCCGTCTCCCAAGGTGTTCTACGGCAGCCGGGCGTTCTTCTGATCTCCATTCCACCGGATCACCAGAAGCACTGGTTTTTACACCCAACAAGGAAGCAAAGAGATGGCATTTGCAGTCGTCTCAGCTCGAATCTTACTAGCGCAGAGGAATAACACCTTCTCATGCTCTTGTTCTAGGTTTGTCAGATCGGGAAATTAGTTGCTCTGCCTTAATGTATCAGTCAGTACTTGATGAAAAATGGTTTGGTTTCTCTGTTTTAGCACTGTGGTTTAGCTTCTGACGTTATTCTGCGAGCTAAGCTAACCGTAACCGATATCCTCAATGTTCGTCGGGATCATTCCCGTATTACCAACCATCCGTACGGTTCCGGTAGTAAAATGCTGGACTTTCTGACTGTTGAACAGAGGAGTACCAGTCTGCAAGAGATCTATGACTGTAACAGACTGGCGGTGGTTGAATTGCTGTGAAGGTGTGAACTGTCTCCTACACTACACAGTACCCACTGGCCAATTGGCCATGGAGACTAGTGCACGTGATTTATCAGTCTTACTCGTGTGTTAAGAATTGAAACCCGTTGCGATTGCTTGTTGGCTGTCAATTGGCCTAATCCACTGATCATACTTTTCTGGCTTGAGGTATGGACTGGACGGCGTGTGAGCGAACCCAAAGCCTAATCCTTAATCAGATCCTCGCTGTGTCTTATGATCATCGCAGAGGAGTAGAGAATTCTAAGCGACAGTGGCGGATCCATCCAGGATTTTAACTGTGGGGTTACAAACTTAAACGATCAAATCTATCAAAATTTAAGCAGATAATTTAATCACCAGTGAACAAAACAGTTAGGATGACACATATATAGGAGTTACATATTTCTATTGTAACCAATGCTGCAATATATCTAGCAGATACATTTTTGAAGTTTTACATAGCGTTGCCCCAATGCTTCAAAAGGGTTTGATGACACTGCTTTACTAATACTCCAGCCGGACTTAGTTGACAATTTGACAACCAAATTGACCTGCAATTAGTTCCATCAAGCTATGGGACACATCAACTTAATCTGACCTAGGGGAATAATAATTGTTTTTGAGTTATTAGCGAACATGCTAGTATGGCTTAAAAAATGGACTGATAGCAAAAGGTCAAAAACCTAGGAACTAAATTGATTGGTTGAAACAACTCAAGATCAATCCTTTGACATGTTGTTCGGCAGTTCTATAATTTCGATCAATTTTGTGTACAAAGCAGTGTACATTAGTGCATCCAGGTTTGTGGGCTTATGAAGGAGGGATTGTTACTACGGTGGTTTTTGACTGTTGTATCCACCCCTGCTTAGCAAGGACTAGATGTATTTTCTTTAGAACATACTGTACACATACGGATTTCAGTGGAACTTTAGTAGAAAGTAGGACATGGCTAGGAAGCCACAGAGTCATCATGTCATCTCTTTCCCTTTTTAATCCGTGCTCATGTCTTTTCATATCGTCTCCGTGTCCGTGAGTACTTCATTTCGAATGCAAAACGAATTGTCTGCCCAAATTCATGTAAGATTCTTGTTTTTAAAACTTATCCTGAAACCTGATGATGTACTGTATGGCATATCATGATCGCCCCACTAACAATTAATAAGACTACAAAGGTCAATTTCTTAGAACTTCATAAGACACCATGATGGCTTCTTTTCACCTAACCCCAACTAACAGTAAACTCGATCACAAGTAAGCGAGAAACTGCCGAAAAAATTGGATCCCAGAATGATTGTACCGTGCCCTTTTTTGTTTCTCGATTCGTCCTTAGCCACACTCTTTTCTAGTACCACTACATGGCTTTGGTTGTGATAGTCCACGATTGTACATGCAAAAATCAATGCAATCTGCTATCCACAGTCCCACACTCTGGACCGCGCATCTTGCAGGACACTAGTCACGAACTTTGGTACCTTTCTAGCTCAACTGCTCCGTCAGTATCTTTGATTAAGACTAACAATTGACATGAATTAAGCGATACCTAAAGTCCTTATGGTGAGAGCTACATGTTTGTCGATGCCAAAGAACATAATCTCGGCTCCATTTCTACTAAAAAACTAACAAAGTGTAGCTTGGCAGTGGCTACACTGCCCTGCTCCTTACTTGCTAAGTTGCTATAAAGATTGATGTGCACAATTTACCTTGGGCTACAAATAATTTTGTGAAATTCATCCTCCATTCCAAAATGCAAAGAAAAATGAGCTTCAAAAATAAAACAGAGAACACTGATGATGTGCCCATTTGCTGCACGAGCGATTCAGTTTTCTTTTGCCAATAGAGGCTCTTTTTTGCAGGCAGATGTTCCAAACTCAGAACGGATCCACCGAGTGAGTGACTGGGTGGTGTGAGCCACACCGTGGATATCCTCTTGCATCTCGCGTGTTGCTCCTAGGTGTATGACTGTAGCAGGACACTTGCGCCGATCAAATTCCGTGGGGTTAATGCTCGGAATACCCGTGCTACGCAAGGAGGAAAAGCTCAAAAGGCATCCTAAGAATCCAAAACAGTGAAAGTTAAAGCACATTTCCATGAGTTTTCTCTGTTTTCTTTTTTGACGAGCCATTTCCACGAGTTTTTTTTGTTCGAGCGACTAAACCACCGAGCTAAACACGATTATTAAACACGAAGACCAAATCACATTCGCGTTCACGTGGACGGCCGTGGAGCCGTGGATCCCCGCGGAAGGATCGTCGCCGTCACTGAATCCAAAGCGGATCACAAAGTTGGTGGGCGCAGAGAAAAAAGGCGGTAGAAAAAAGGCGGAGCACTGCACAGCCTGCACGGCTGCACAGCAGGGAGAGGGAGCAAACTGATGAGACCGGGACGGCGAGACAGTGACAGCCAGAAGGAGGAAGCGTCGCGAAACGCGACCGGCCTCGTCCTTACCACCGGTCGATAGGGATCTCGGCCTCGTGCCCCCACCGCCCTGCCCTGCCCTGTCTGGCTGTCTCTGCCCTATCACCGGATCACCCGCCCAACCCCACCGCCGCGCAGCGCTCCTCCTCAGCGTCGCTCGCCGCGCCCCGATCGAACGCCCCGGCCCCGAGGGGGAGGAGAGCTGAGCGGGGGCCTCCGGGGCCCTCCCGCGCGGCGACCCCGTGGCGCTCCTGCGCGGCTGCTTCTCGTTCGGGTCGGCGGGGCGGAGGCGGCCCAAGGCCTCGCCCTTGCCCTCCCCGCCGCGCCTCACCGCCTCGGCGGCAGAGGACGACGGGGCCAAGATGAAGGGCCTCTTCAAGTCCAAGCCGCGGACGCCCGTCGACGTCGTGCGCCAGACGCGCGAGAACCTCGTCCACCTCGACCTCAACTCCGGCTCCCGGGGCGGCGACGCCAAGCGCGAGGAGAAGGTGAGATCGAATCCGACCCTCTGTCTAGGGGTTTCGTGGCTTCAATTCCCCATTCCTGCCCGCGGGTTCGGCCCTGATCGCGAGTGAATGTGGGAGCTGTTTGCTTAGCTTGTGATCCATAATACCCCCTTTCATTCAGCTAATTTCGTAACAGTTGGAAATGGTGCTGGCAGCCAGGTCAGCGACACTAATACTAGTTAGTCTACTTGATGCTATCATGATTTAATTGTAGCAAATACAAAAGAAATAGCTCATGAAACTACTGAAGATAGGTTTTCAGTGTATCAGCATAACCTGAGCTATTTAGTTTTGATAGTAGTTTGGTGCAAATATCAGCATTTCCTAGGTTATCAACCGATAACTTGTCATCATAAGTCACTGCAGAGTTACTACTGTATGTCTGTTAGCAAAACTGCAAAAGTGGCTATGTAATGCTTAGATATCCTTACACAAGTTGCCACCAGAAAACCACCACCCTGCACTATGTAGGTACAGCTTCATGCTCAGAGTTATATGCTGTATGAACCTTTTGATGCTTATCGAGGCCTTTGTTTTTCTATAGAAGAAGAAAACAGTATTATGAACGCGTAATGTCTTATGCCCATTACAACGAGCTGAACCTAAGATGTGTTTATGCAGATGGCAGAGTTAAGCAAAAATATCAGGGAATTGAAGACTATTCTATACGGCAATGGTGAATCAGAGCCTGTAACTGAAGCATGTGTGCAACTAACCCAAGAATTCTTCAGGGACAACACTTTACGGCTATTGATTATACATCTGCCAAAACTAAATTTGGAGGTGCGTAACTTGAATACAGTTTTGTATGTAAATTATGTATATACACCTCTCTGTTGTTGTGTTTACATTAAAACACTGTAGATGCTTATGGATGTATCTCTACTTTTGATTGTTGCAGACTAGGAAAGATGCTACTCAAGTTGTTGCAAATTTGCAAAGACAGCAAGTATCTTCGAAGATAGTTGCTTCTGAGTATCTAGAGTCAAATAAAGATCTCTTGGACATCTTAATTTCTGGGTAAGACTAATGTCCAATAAAAATAACACGTATGATCAGTTCTCTCTTTTGTTACCAAATAAACCATTGAGTGATTTTCTTATATTGTTTGTTTAGCTCACTTTGATGTTTGAGATTGTTAGTGCTACCCATGTAATGACTGGTCTATATCTCTCCACCTGACTCTTTGGTTATGGACTAGTTTGAATGCTATATTAAAACTGACTATCAAAATGACGTAGCTAAAATATAGTTCTTCATGATCTTTGTTCGTGTTGATGCAGGTTGCCTTTCATTCCCCCAGATGCTTTCTAGGTGCTTAAATACCTGTATTTCAAGAATGTTTTTTTTTGCACTCCCACTCAGAACTATCCATTTATCATCATTTGAGGGATTAGATTACCAAGGATGTTCATGTATGAATTTGACCATACATGTGCAGAGGGGGAAATCACCGCCATCGCAATGAAAAAGAAGTGATTACTTTATAATATCTCATTAGCTTGTTTTTAGGGAAATAGCTTAGCTTGATCTGGGATTTGCTTTGTTTATTTCACTCATTATTTGCACTTAAACTATATATTTCTTCACCTTACAGGTATGAGAATATGGATATTGCTTTACACTATGGTGCCATGCTGAGGGAATGTATTCGCCACCAAAGCATTGCAAGGTGACATAGCCGCATTTAAATGCCTATACATACTTTAATACTGCACAATATATATTTTATCGCAATTAGTTGATGAATCAAGCATCAAGCCATTTGTATCACAATAGCAATAGTCATACTTGAAATTCTCATGCAAGAACTACTGATAGAAATCCTCCGTTTCAGAGTGACAAGAACTTAAATGTACATTCTCGTTCGCCACGACAGAAGTACCATTCCTTAGGGTCTTTGAGCTGTAGAGAATATTAAAATTGTTAATTCATAAATGAAAAATTGAAAATCTACATAGCAGAATGCTTGCATCACATACTTTTTTTTGTCCTGTCCTTTCATATGGAAAATCCAACTTTTGTTCTTTTTCCTAGTTTCATGCAAGTCTGTTAGCATCCATTTCATGGAAGGGTATGCGTATTAGCACTGCAGTCCTTCGTAATATGTATGGTTTCCCATACATTTAGAATCATTACAAATGATTTGGAGAAGTTCAGTGATGTTATTTTGGTTAGCCCTATTTCTCCCCAGAGTATTATAGATATCACAACAAAATGATGCCTTCATTGATGATCTAGACCAAGCTAGACACCCATAGTACTCAAATGCTGTTGAAATTGGAAACTCCTGTAAAATTGGGGCTAATTTTTTTGTGGTATTTGTTCATCAACAGGTATGTTTTAGAGTCTGAACACATGAAGAAGTTCTTCGACTATATACAACTCCCAAATTTTGACATAGCTTCTGATGCTTCTGCTACCTTTAAGGTGAGTTGCTTCACATTTTTACCTTAAGCAATACTTTTAATATATTATAATATAGTCTGATCATTTATGTTACTGTAACCAGGAACTATTGACAAGGCATAAAGCAACCGTGGCTGAATTTCTCACCAACAATTATGATTGGGTCAGTATTTTTACCATGGGAACATTATTTCCAAATCGTTGCATTTAGGAATGGTTTTAGATCCTTCCCTGCGCTGTAAATGTTCAATCTAGGTATGATCTTCTTATTAAAGTTCTAATGCATAATTGAATTATGTGGTTGGATGGTCATTCTTCTTTCAACCTGTACCTGATTTTAATATTGTCTATAGTTAGGGCTAAGCTGATTGTATTGGTTAGATTGTTAAACCGTTGTCAAGCTAAATTCAGTATATTGCTCTCTTGAAGGCTTAAATTCTAGTTGTGAACCACGAGAAATTTGTATTGATGGATCTTAGATGAACCGTCAGAAATTTTATGCGGATCATCCTTTGAATTAGTACCATGTTTTTTATGCATGTAATTTTGCTTTTCTAATATTAATCCCCTTGCATTTCCATTCTTTAGTTCTTTGAAGAATTCAACTCTAGGTTGCTATCATCAACCAACTACATAACGAAAAGGCAAGCTATCAAGGTACTACCGTTCTCTTATGGTTATTTTTGTATGTGCTTTATTTTTATGGTACTTTTATGGACTACTAGTGCAAATCTCAATAGACTTATATAGTCTGTTTTGAAAGGTGGCGCCGAGCAGCACCACATTGCCCAGCAGTTAGGTCTTTTTCCGCCTAAGGTGGTTTGTGTGATCAAGTAGCTTGCCACTGAATTTTCATGAGGCTTTTTAGTTACCCCGTAATATTGAAGAGAACATCTACAATACTTAATTTCTTTCATGGAAGTATTAGATATATGTGTATAGCTGTATTTAGCTTGACTTGTATACCTCTTGTACTACTTGTATACTAGCCCATATTGGCTATAGATAGGTCACCCCACTCCTTAGAGTGTGTGGTGTTTTCCAATTCCTATTCTCTACATGGTGTCATGAGTCTGGGTTACCCAAACCTAGACCCCTTCTTCCATTGTTGTGCGCCCTAATCGCCTTGGCACCCACCCGTGGCGTTCCCTCGCGTGTCTCCACCCTTTACCGCTGCAACTCCCCTGCCGCCGTTGAGCGCGCCGATCCTTGATCGCCCGCGCTCTTCCCCCTTTCATTGTCATGTCCTGCATTGAGGCTGACACCAACTCAGTGGCCAGCCCCGTGTCGGGCTCTGGAGTCCTCCCTAGTGGCTCTAATCAAGCCCGGCCAGTCTTCATCAACCCCTACGCTCCCATGTGTGGTCTACATACTTCAAGTCCATGCCTAGGAAGTTTGGCCTCATGGAGCACATTGACGGCACTGCTGCTCATCCGACTGATCCCACATGGGTCCAGGCTGACTGCTGCGTCCGCAGTTAGCTGTTTGGATCTGTTGCGGACAACGTCCTCGACCTCACCATGGATGAGGACCAGACCGCATACGAGTTGTGGGTCGCCATCAAGGGAATCTTCAACGCCAGCAAGGAGCCCCGAGCTATCTTCCTGCATCACGAGTTTCACTCTATGACGCAAGGTGACCTCTTTATCACGGACTACACCTATCGCTTGAAGACCAACACTGATGGACTAGCCACATAGTTACACCGTCACAGATGTTCTTGAACCTTCTTCACGGGTTGAACGAGTGCTACTCCAATACCACGGACGACATTGCCAATTCCCCTCAACTCCTGTCCTTCATCCAGGCTCGCGCCATGCTCATGTTGAAGGAGCTCCGCTTGGCCAACGAGGCCAAGGTCGCCACACAAACAGCTCTCCTCCTGCAGCAATGGTGGTTGCAAGTCCGGGGGTCCATTAATCAAGCGCATCTTGCGCTAGGTGAAGGGCACTTTATGTACTAGACTTCACATCGGCACAGCTCCTGTCCAGTCCCTGACTCCCTGACTACATACTCCAATGCCGACTGGGCTAGTTGTCTGGACTCCAGGCGTTCTACTTCTGGATTTTGCGTGTTCATCAGTGAGAATCTGGTCTCTTGGTCTTCAAAGCGCCAGACTAGTGTCTCTCACTCCAGTACATAAGCTGAGTATCATGCTGTTATTTTGAGTGTTGTTGGTTGCGACAGCTCTTGCAGGAGCTCTATGTCCCGATTTGCTACGACGACAATGTCAGTGCTGTATACATGACAACCAATCTTGTCCATCTTTGTCGCACGATGCATATCGAGATCGACATTCACTTTGTTCGCGAAAAAGTCATATTGGGACATGTTCACACGCTTCATGTCCCGTCTTCTTTTTAGTTTGCGAACATAATGACCAAAGTCTTACCTACTGAGTTTAGGTCCAGTCTTCGCATCCGAGATCCTTCTGCTGTGATTGCGGGAGGGTATTAGATATATGTGTATAGCTGTATTTAGCTTGACTTGTATACCTTGTGTATTATTTGTATACGGAAAAAGTCTACTTCACCCCCCAACCTACGAGGGGTGGAACACATCACCCCCAACGAAAGTGGATTTTTTTACCCCCTGAACTTTCTAAAACCGGACAAATCGCCCCCTGAAACAGTTTTGAAAAATCATAATAAATCACAGAAAAATCGTAAAATGGAAAATCAAATCGTGTTGGACTTCAAATTAGTAGCTCTATGCAGTGAACATATAATACGAAATGCTTTAGTACATTTTTTTCTGTAATTTTAGATCTATGCTTTTCTTCATAGTTGTAAACAAATGTACTAAAGCATACCTTATTATATGTTCACTGCGTAGGTCTACTCATTTGGAGTCCAACACAATTTGATTTTTTATTTTATGATTTTTCTGTGATTTATTATGATTTTTCAAAACTGCTTTAGGGGGTGATTTGTCCGGTTTTAGAAAGTTTAAGGGGTAAAAAATCCATTTTCATAGGTTCGGGCTGATGTGTTCCACCCCTCATAGGTTGAGGGGTGAAGTAGACTTTTTCCTTTGTATACCAAGCCATATCGTCTATATAAATAAAAGGTCACCCCCTCTTTAGGGTGTGGTGTTTTCCCAATTTCTATTCTCTACAACAAGCATTTTCTTTTTATATATTATTGTGAATCATTTCAAGATCTTGTACAATATTTTAATCGATCAGGATTCTCGCATTAATATGCTTTTCCTCTCAGCTGTTGGGTGATATGCTCCTGGATAGATCAAATGCTGCAGTCATGATGCGCTATGTTAGTTCCAAAGACAATCTTATGATTCTGATGAATCTCTTGAGGGTTAGTATGCTTCATTAGTTCATTTCACCCGTAGCAACTTGAGCTTACAATCAACATGGCATCCACAGTTGAATTGCTCTATCCTTCAAGTGGCTCCTTCCAACTTTTATTGTTTTATTTTCTCAGGATTCAAGTAAAAACATTCAGATTGAGGCATTTCACGTGTTCAAGGTAACTACAACAGCCATAACATTTCGTTATCCACAAAAGGTTGCTTAAACTCATTTGATTATTGTACATTATGCATCATAGCTGTTTGCTGCGAATAAAAACAAACCGGCTGAGGTTGTGAACATTCTGGTCACCAATAGAAGCAAGCTTCTTCGTTTTTTTGCTGGATTCAAGATTGACAAAGGTATTTAATATTATACATGCTCAACTTTCATTTGTACCCATGGCCGTTTACTGTTTAGATTCAATCTGCCAATTAAGAGTTTGGCATTAACTAACACTGTTATTTATATATTATAAATCAGAGGATGAGCAGTTTGAAGCAGACAAGGAGCAGGTCATTAAAGAAATATCGGCACTTTGAGTATGTCTGAGGATGTAATTAGTCATTGTGATGATTTTTCTTTTGTTCTAAGAACGGCATGTGTAATAATAAACCTTCTGTATTATTCTGTTGGACCTAGCGGGATATGAGGAGTTGGGTTCTGCCATGAAAATGTGATAATTCCTATAGATTGTATGGTTCTTGTCTCTTCTGCATGGGTGTGTTTCGGTGACATACAAAATATTATGAACTCAAGCAAATATGAGATGAAAACATCATATCTAGTATCGACTAAACAAAATTAATGGATGAGTTGATGAGCGTACTTATCACTCCCTACAAATGACATTTTATTAGGTAATAAAGACTTCAGAAGAATATGAAAAGAAGGCGTCATATCTAATCTCGTCCAAACAAAATTATTGGGGGTTTAGTTTGAGGAATTTAGTGATGCATCTTCTCAAACTATTATGTGTTTTGAGGAATAAAATAGGTTGAATGTTAATGTCGGTGCCGGAATTGGTCGGTCAATCCCCGGCGCCTAAACAGAATGCGCTGTGTCCCGTCCCTTGACGGTTGATGCAAGAGCTTAGTACAATGAGGCGGTGTTTATCCTGGTTTCGACCGTGGGGGTCGTACGTCCAGCAGAGGGCGCTCAAGGGCGCTGTACTATCTTGCACCGGAGTGCTTGCAGAAGGGGGGCTACAAGCAATGCGGGAGAGGAGATTTCTCCAAGTCCCTGAGAGCGAGTGTTGGGATGTAGTCGAATGTCTGTCCCGTGTGTGGCGATGTGTGTTTTTTCTGGTCGATTCAGCCGTCCCCTGCAGGTCGGTCCCTTCCTCCTTTTATAGACTAAGGAGAGAAAGGAGGGGGAGGCGTTTACAAGTACATGCGTGAGGTGTGCCACAGGGGGGTGTACTGGAGAGTATGGCGTCGGGCCTGCCATCGTCCTTGACCCTGGCAGGAGATTCATGGCGATCCCTGGCCTCTGCGGGCGTCGTGGCTGTCCCTGTGCTTGTCCTGGAGCGGCTTCGAGGGGTGTTGCCGTCGTAGTCCATGTCCAGCTGCCCATCGCTGATTGACCTCGAGGGTAGGGTAGGTGGAGGAAGGACGAGAGTCGGCAGCACAGGGCCCGGCTTGGTCGTCGTCGTCGGCCACAGTGCGCGGCGTGCTTCGTTCATCAGGGGATGGCCGAGAGTTGGCGGACTTGACCTGTCGCTTGCCATCACCTGACCGGGAGTTGGTGGAACAGGGGCGCGGATCGACCTCTGAGAGTCCGCACAGTGCTCTGTACCGCCGCGTGCGCTTTCACAGTGGCGGTGAGGGCGGATGGCGACCGGAGCAGGTGGAACAGTGGGCACTGTTGATGTCCGGCGCGGCATGGGGAAAGATTGCCTTTTGACTTCGGTGCTTGGCTGACGGGGCGGGCATTAACTGCCTTTGTCGGGTGGCGCGCCGGAGTGCACCGGGCGGAGTCTGCTTTGCCCGCTCGAGGGGGTTTGCTACCCTCGAGCGAGGCGGAGTTTGCTTTGCCCGCTCGAGGGGGTTCGCTACCCTCAAGCGAGGCGGAGTTTGTTTTGCCCGCTCGAGGGGGTTCGCTACCCTCGAGCGAGGCGGAGTTTGTTTCGCCCGCTCGGGGGGGGGGGGTGCGCTACCCTCGAGCGAGGCGGAGTTTGGGTGATGACACGGCCTTTCGTGGTTAGTGTGTTTGTTTTTGTTTTTTAGAGGGTGATTACCCCGATGGTTAGGGGACCCCCTGGGTTTGTCCCCGACAGTAGCCCCCGAGCCTCTGGCGGACTGAGGTTCCGTCGGGCAGAGGCTGATGGTTTCGCAGGGTCGTTCCCGGGCCTCATGTGGGGATTTATTCCTTTCTGATTATGCACGTTCTTCCGTGGGGGCGCGCGAGCGCACCCGCGGGTGTAGCCCCCTAGCCCTTGGAGGAGTGGATTCACTCGTGCAAGGGCTTTATTTTGTGTCGGTTGCTCTACTTCCAACGCGGCGGGGATGAGACCGAGCTACGCCGAATTCGAGGGGCGGACCCTGTACGGTTTCGAAGCGTTTTGCGCATAGGAGGATATGTTGCAGGGAGCCCCCGAGCTCCTGGCCCGTGTGGAGGCGATCGGAGGGGCTTCCTGTCTTTGATTTTCGACCCTCGCTACCCCTTTCGCGGGGGAGAGGGGTGAGGTCATCCGTGCAACCCTCGAATTGGGCAACGTACGCGGATACCTCAGTGAGCTGTTAGCGGGTAGTTCAAGTGGACGTCCGTGCCCCGTTCGCTAGGGGTCGGCTCGTGGTCCGGAGACACGTCCATGTAGCGCTTGCAAAGGTTTGCTAGGTGGGGCTCGGTCCCTTTCGTAGGGACCGAGGGCGCGAAAGCTCTCCCTCGTTGGGATCCCCCCGACTAGCTGCCTTTGTCTGTCCTTGAACACGACAGGAGCGTCCCCAAACTTCGCGTTCGGGGTAAAGTCCGTTCGACACGCCCGAATCGTCCCTGACTCTGTTGATCTGGAGCGCCTGTCGAACCCTTTCGAGGGCCAGGCTTCGTACTCCTGATCAGTAGGGCCTTGCGTAAGATGCGGGTTGCTCCCGAGCGGCGGGCTCGAGGCTTGGCCGAACGCGATCGGCGGCCTTCGCATTATTCGGTCTAGGGCACCCTTTGAACCTTTTCGAGGTTCGGGCTTCGAATCCCTGATTAGTTGCGTCCGTGCCTCGAGAAGGAGGAGCGTTGCAGCTTTCCCTGGGGGGAACCCAATGGTTGGGTCGTTTCGGCTCCGCGGGCCCGCGCACAACCGCTGGCGGGCGTGGGCGTGGCTGACGCGTCGCGGAGTGGGCGAGATGGGCGTAGTGGGCGCGCCTTTTTAGGCGGGCTTGGCGCGCGCGCGGGGGAGTCAAGGCGACGTGCAGTTAAGCATCGCAGGCGTGCCGCTTCCGCTTACCGTGCCGCAGTAAATGCTGCCGCCCACGCGCGCCGGCTGTTGGTGATCCTCGTCGTGCGCCTGGCCCGGGTGTCAGTGACTCCACATGCCGCCGCGCTTAGCGCGCGGGCTCGGTGGCGGCACGCGCGGGCTGGCGTGGCGCGGCCGGGGAGAGCCTGTCCCTTATAAAAGGGGAGCAGTGGAAGAGGACTTTTTACCTTTGCCATCTCTCGCTCCAGCTTTCGCCCGTGCCTAGTGCTTGCCTCCAGCCTGCGCGTCGTGCTCCGCTCGCATCTCGCCACTTTCGCCCCGCGCCTAAGCTCCTCTTCTCGCCATGGTTGTCCTTGAGGGTGCCACGGAGTGGACTCCATCGACCGCCACCGAGCACCTCCTGGAGGGCTTGGTGAATGGTGGGCAACTGTCGCCCCGGGGCGATTCAGCGCGGCCGGCGTGGATCGTTCCGGCGCTGGCAGCCAGGGTGCCGAATCCGCCGGCGGGCTACGTGGTGAGCTTCATTCGCTTCCACGAGCGGGGCTTCAACGCGCCCGCAAGCCAGTTCATGCGGGGGCTCTGCCATTACTACGGCGTGGAGCTCCACAACTTCTCCCCCAACGCAATCTCGCAAGCGGCGGCGTTCGTCGGCGTCTGCGAGGCCGTTCTGGGGGTCGAGGCGCACTGGGACCTATGGGTCCATCTCTTCCGCGCCGAGCTCAGCACATCCGGAGCGGGGAGGGGGGTGTGCCGTTCTTCATGCGCGGGAGGCCTCACGCTTGCGCCGGTGGAGTCCAGGAAGCGCATTTACCCGGGCTGCAAGATGACAACCAACAACAGCGGGTGGGCCAAAGGGTGGTTCTACCTGCGCAATGACGGCCTGGGGCTGCCGGAGTACACCAGCAAGGTCCTGACGGAGAAGGCCGACTCCTGGGGCTACGGCGTCTCCGGCGATGCCCAGCGGCAGAGGCTCCGCCCGGTCGTCGACGTCCTCCGCTCCCTGGAGGGGTCAGGATTGACCGTGGCGCACGTGCTTGCGCACTGCCACCGCCGCCGTGTGGTCCCTCTCATGGAGAGGCCACTCCCTCTGTTCAGGATGACGGAGGCAGCGGACCCGGCGGCGCTAGCGGCGTCGCGCATGCTGGCAGAGCCGCCCCTCGAGGAGTACGTCGTCACGCGGGTGCGGACGGCGGTCCACCCCGATACCATGCCGAGCGACCTCCGGTCGTTCCGGCTACGCCCCGATGAGGGCCATATCCTGTCGGTGGGTCCTCCTTTCTCCTCTTTGTCGTCTTTTTTGGAACTTCTTTTTGATTTCGTCGTGATTTCAGGGGGTGGACTGCGGCCTCTACCGCTCCGTAGCACCAACTCCGGAGGTGCGGGCCGCGAATCGCGCCCGCCGCGACCTCGAGAGGGAGGCGAAGGAGGCGAAAAGGGCCAGCAGTCGTAGGAGGCAGGCCCGGCGGGACGCGCACCAAGCGGCGCTTCGCCGGTGGAGGAGGGACGGCGGGGAGACGCCGTCGACCCCCGAGGACTCTCCGAGCGGGGAGGAGGGTGACGAGGAAAGCGAGGAGGAGATTGCCGGCGGCGGGGGGGACCCGCCGTCGAGGCAATAGAGGTGGCCGCGCCGTTGCCTGATGCGGCCGTGGCGGTGCCCGGCAACGTCGCCTCAGCGGCGGTGCGGGCGATGGCCGCGTCGGCTCAGCGCGCGGCGCTGTGCCCGAGCGTCGAGGGCTCGGGGGGTTCGCAGCCCCCGAGCGATCCGAGGGGGCCTCGAGTTCGAGGAGGGCCCCTTCTTCGAGTGGCTCGAAGCGGAAGCTGCGAGATTGCATCCGGTGAGCTCTTCCTCGAATCTCTTTCGATTTCGTTTTTCCATACGATTTCTTTTTTGACCTATGTTTCCCTTTTCTTGGTCCAGCGCTCGAGACGTCACCAAGGCTTCCCCTAATCTTGCGCCTAAGAAGGCGCTGAAGGTTGGGGGGTCAGATTCCCCTCATGCCGGGGGGGTGCGCTCGCGCGGGGCTCCGCGTCCCACAGCGGCGCACGGGGCGACGCCGGCGGAACCGGCGCCGGGGGCGCGAGGCTCCGGGCCGGCGGGGGAGGTGAGGACGCCTCCCACGATGGAGCCGGGGCAAGATGCCCCGGTAGTCGAGGCGGGGCCGAGGCATGGCACCCTGGCGGCGGAGGCAGGCGGTCGTGGAGGCCGTGCCACCGCTTCGGTTCCTGCCGGTCGAGGGCAAGAGGCGGTCGCCCCGCCAACTTCAGGCGGTGGTCCGCGCGCTTCCCCCATCGGGGCCTCTGCTGCCGAGGTGTCGGCGGCGCGGTTCCTGTCTCAGGGGCCGCCGCAAATGCCCGCGGGCAGAGGGACGCCTGAGTGGGATGCTGCCGAGGCGGCGCAGCTCCAGGATCGGCGCACGTCGGGTGAGTGGCCGAAGGGGCCCGGCGTCCCCGCTCGGGTCTGGCGGAGCGCGGCCGAGGAAAACGAGATATGGGCTCAGGCCGAGCGGATCGGGACGGATCTGGAGCGGGCCATCTCGGACGCCGCCGACCTCCACTCCAGGCAAGCGCTGGAGGTTTTTGAGGTATTCTCGCTTTCATCTTTAGTATTTCGAGACGTTTTTGGTTTCTTGGCTTAATCTTGGTGATTTTTCGGGTAGGTCCTTCGGCAAGAGGCGGCGGACAAGACCGCATGCATTGCGGGCTTGCACACCGACCTCCATCGGCTCCGTCAGGCGAATGCCGATTTGGACACGGATGTGACCCAGCTCACCGTCCGAGCCAGGGAGGCGGAGGCGGCGGCCCGAGCGCACGAGGAGGCCAAAGCGCGCGCGGAGAGGGAGCGCGACGCCGCGACGGAGCGGGAGGCCCGGACCTCGTCCGCGGCGTTGGAGCGGCTTGAGCTCGAGCGCCGCGCTCGTGAGGCCGCGCAGTCCCAGCTCGCGGAGGCGACGGCTCAGGCGGGGCAGAAGGCCCGGGAGGCCGAGCAGCTGAGTCGCGCGCTCTGCGAGAAGGAAGCCGCGCTGGCGACCACGGACGGCTTGCTCAACGAGGCGAGAGCTCTGGTGGACGGTAAGACTTCATGTTTCCTTCGGCTTTTCCTTGTGTCGAAAACTGCTCTCTGATATGCCCGAGCTTTTTGTCAGGGTTGCGGAGGGCCGAGGCCCAGAAGGCGGACGAGGTGACGGCCCTCCAGGCTGCCTACTCCGCGGCCCTGGGGGAGCTCGAGGCGCTGAAGGCTGCGGCCGACATGGCGTGCCGAGACGTCCAATGCGTCGACACGCAGTCGGGGTCGTCGCTGTCCAGTCGCCTGAGCTCCCTGAAGGGCTGCGTGGCGGAGCGCCTCGAACACGCGCTTCACCTCAGGGTGAAGAAGGCACTTGGGGTGGTGTCGATGCACTACGACATCGACCTCGCGGCGGTGGGGCGCGGGTACTTCATCGACGCTGACCTGGATGATGACGCCGCCCTCGCCGCCCTCGAGGAGGCTGATGACGGTGCCGAGAGCGCCGCAACGGCCTTGACCCTCAAGTTCCGGTACGATCTTTTCCCCGAGGAGGAGGAAGATGCGCCTGCCGACGCCGAGCCAGGGACCGCGACCGCTGCTGAAGTCGAGGCCGACCCGGAGGCCGACGCCGTGGCGGCCCTCGAGAACGACATTGCTTCGGTGAGCGGCGAGGAGAGTGGTCCCGGGGCGCTTTCGTCTGTCCCCTCGACCCTTGCTGCCGAGTCCATCGAGCCCTCGCAGGGGGATGGAGCCTGAAGAATTCGGGCTTCAAATGTATCTTATATACATATATAAAAACTAAATTTAAAAGTCGATTGCCTGTTTCGCACTTGTTTGGTTGTTCTGATGTGCTACTCTTAGCTCTTCGAAAGATTGTGGCCGGGTACTTCGGATTCGTGAGTAATTAAAGCGTGGGGTGGTGAGGGAGGCGCTGTAGCCTTTCGCGGGCATAAGCAGTCTCACGACTCGACCGGCTCCAGCTTTGACTAGCTCACGCCCCGCCTCTCTCTAAGCGTTTCGAGTTTTAGCACAACTTTCGAAAAAACCGGGACGATTAGCCGGGACGATTAGGGGGGTTAACCCCCTTGCAGCCCCCGATGGGGCTTGGCTTTATTAAAAATAAAACCAAGGTCCCCTTAGTTATGTTGTTAGCAACAATGTTTTTGAATTTTTTTCGAAAACTTCTCGTTATTGTTAACTAAGAACATGAAGCATCTACGAGAAAAAACGCTAAGAGATTTAGGGATAGGAATAACGTAGCTGTTTGCCGTTTCGGGTGCTAGCGAAGGCCTCGCCCCTTTCGCTCGCCCGCTCGCAGGCGCCGGGCTCGGGGTCCTTGGCGATGATGAACGGCCTTTCTCGTGGCGGCGCGGACGTTTCACGCGGGTCCGGTCCAGGGGGCGTCTGTACCTGGGCCGCAGGATGACCACCAACACAATGATTGGGCCAAGGGGAGGTTTCGTTTGTTTGGTGTGCCGCGCTTTCCCCTTAACTCGAGATTGGTTTTGGCAGGTGGACACTAGTAACTTTGGCGCCGAGTGGTGAGGGGGATACCATAGCCCTTCGCGGGCGCAGGCGGTCCCACGACTCTGCCGCCTCTTTGCCGCAGTAGACTCGTGCCCTGCTTTCACCTTTCTTGATTTAAGGAGGAAAAGCTTGGCACCCTGTTTCCACTCTGTTGTGCTGCTCTTGGCTTTAGAGAGATTCTGGCCGGGTATTTCGAGTTCGCGAGCAACTAACGCGTGGAGTGGAGAGGGAGATGCTGTATCCCTTTGCGGGCGTAGGCGGTCCCACGACTCAACCGGCTCCAGCCTTAATTGGCTTGCGCCCCGTATTTTTCTCGGGTGCCTCGAGTTTCAGTGCAACGGAAGCGAAAACAGGATGATTGGGGGGTGGGGGTAAGCCCCCGAGTGTCCCCCCGAGGGGTGTTTGGCCTCAAATACCCCTGATCATGTTTTTGGCAACAATGTTTCCGAATTTTTTGGACTTTTCATTATTGTTGACTAAGAACATGAAGTATTTTGCAAGAAATACCGAGAGTTTTAAGGGTAGAAGCGACGTAGCTGTTGAATGTTCCAGGCGTTGGTGAGGAGCTCGCCCTTCTCGTTTGCCAGCTTGTAGGTGCCCGGCTTGAGGACCTTGGCGATGATGAACGGCCCTTCCCACGGAGGAGTGAGCTTGTGGTGCCCTCGATTGTCCTGTCGCAGCCTTAGCACCAGGTCCCCCTCGTGGAGGTCCCGACGCCGAACCTTCCGAGCTTGGTGTCGCCGGAGCGATTGTTGGTAGTGCGCAGAGTGAAGTAGCGCTATGTCGCGAGCCTCGTCCGCCTGGTCCAGCGAATCCTCACGGTTCCTCTGGTTTTGTTCCTCTTGGTAGGCCTTGAGCCTCGGAGACCCGTACTCCAAGTCTTGTTCCTCTTGGTTTCGGTCAGCACCTCGCTGACATAGTACACCGGCCTCTGGACCGGCAGAGCGCGGCCCTCCTCTAGCCTTTCCACAATGATGACGGCGCTGACAACTTGCGTTGTTGCAGCCACATATAGGTAGAGAGGCTCACCGCTCCGCGGCGGCGTGAGGATGGGTGCGCGCGCGAGCGATGCTTTTAGCCCGTCGAGGGCTTTTTGGGCTTCGGGGGTCCATGAAAAGTGTTCGTGCTTTTTTAGGAGCCGGTACAAAGGTAAGCCCTTTTCACCAAGTCGAGAGATGAAGCGGCTAAGCGCTGCAAGGCAGCCCAGTACTCTTTGCACCCCCTTGAGGTCCCGAATTGGCCCCATTCGTTCCAGGGCTGAGACTTTTTCGGGGTTGGGTTCGATGCCTCGTTGGGAGACGATGAAACCCAATAGCATGCCTCGCGGCACCTCGAATACGCATTTTTCCGGATTCAACTTTACCCCATTCGCCCGGAGGCAACCGAACGTGATTTGCAAATCGTTGACCAGATCGTTCGCCTCTCTGGTTTTCACAACGATATCGTCGACATATGCCTCAACGGTTCGCCCGATGTGGCTTCCGAAAACGTGTTGCATACATCGCTGGTATGTAGCTCCAGCGTTTCGGAGGCCGAACGGCATAGTGACATAGCAAAACATGCCAAACGGGGTGATGAAAGAAGTCGCGAGCTGGTCGGACTCTTTCATCTTGATTTGATGATAACCGGAATAAGCATCAAGAAAGCATAGCAATTCGCATCCAGCGGTGGAGTCTATTATCTGATCTATTCTAGGCAGAGGAAATGGAACCTTAGGGCATGCTTTGTTTAAACCGGTGTAATCTACACACATGCGCCATTTTCCGTTTTTCTTCTTAACTAGAACAGGATTAGCAAGCCAGGTTGGGTGAAATACCTCTTTGATGAACCCAGCTTGCAGGAGCTTTTGCACCTCCTCCCCGATGGCGTGGCGCTTTTCCTCGTCGAACCGCCGCAGTCGCTGTACCACCGGCTTGGAGTGTGGCTTGATGTCGAGGCTGTGCTCGGCGACCTCCCTCGGGATCCCCGGCATGTCCGAAGGTCTCCACGCGAAGATGTCGGCGTTGGCGCGGAGAAAGTCGACGAGCACTGCTTCCTATTTGGGGTCGAGGGTGGTGCTGACCCTCAACGCCTTGCCCTCGGGGGCAGCGGGGTCGAGGGGCACCGCTTTGGTGTGTTCCGCAGCCTCGAAGGTGCCCGTGTGCCTTTTGGTGGAGTCGATGGCCTCATTCGCCATCTTCTCCAAATCTGCCACCAGGGTCTCCCTGTAGGCGAGCGCTTCCGCGCCCTCGACGCACTCGACGTCGCACATATAGGCGTGCTCGTACGACGATCCCACGGTGATGATGCCCTTTGGCCCTGGCATCTTCATCTTGAGGTAGGCGTAGTTGGGGACGCCATGAACTTGGCATAGCACGGTCGCCCGAAAATAGCGTGGTACGCTCCTGGGAATCCCACCACCTCGAAGGTGAGGGTCTCCCTCCGGAAGTTCTCGGGAGTACCGAAGCAAACGGGCAGGTCGATCTGCCCGAGGGGTTGGACCCGTTTTCCCGGCGCGATGCCGTGGAACGGTGCCTTGCTTGGCCTCAGCTGCTTCGTGCCGATGCCCATGAGCTCTAGGGTGTGGACGTAGAGGATGTTGAGGCTGCTGCCCCCGTCCATCAGCACCTTAGAGAATCGCGTGTTGCCGATGACGGGGTCGACGACAAGCGGATAGCGCCCTGGATTCGGGACATAGTCCGGATGGTCCTCGCGGCCGAAAGAGATGGTCTCTTCCGACCAGGCGAGGTAAGCTGGCGTTGCGGGGTGAACGGAGAAGACCTCTCGGCGTTCACGCTTCTGTTCCCGGGGCGTTGCGTTCGTTGCGGGCCCCCCTATGATGAAGAAGACGTTCTCCACATGAGGGAACTCGTCGTTGCCGCCATCGCCCGTATCCTTCTTCGGGCCATCCTCCTTCGCGGAGGTGCGCCTGAAGTAGCCCTTGATCATCCCACACTGTTCGAGGGTGTGGGTGACAGGGCCCTTGTGGTACAGGCATGGCCTCTTCAGCATCTCGTCGAACAGGCCTCCCCCCTGAGGGGGGCCCCGAGGGCCTTTGCGGCCTCGCTCGACCACGAGGGCGTCGTCAGAGTCTTCGCCCTGCCGCTGCTGCTGCGCGGCTTGCCGGGGCCCCTTGCCTTTACTGCCCCGTTTCTGCTTCTTCGTCCTGGCTTTGGGTTTGCTGCCCTCCGCGGGCAACTCCTCCGCGCGCTTCCCCTTGGTCTTGCCGTCGAAGATCGCCCCGACAGCCTCCTCCCCAGAGGCAAAGTTGGTGGCGATGTCGAACAGAGCGTTGACACTGGTGGGATGGTTTCGTCCCAGCTCGCGCACCAGCTCTCGACAGGTCGTGCCTTCGAGAAAGGCGTGGATGATTTCGGAGTCACCCACGCCCAGGAGCTCGGTGCAGCGTTTGGAGAAACGGCGGATGAAGTCCCTCAGCGGCTCGCCGGCCGCCTGCCGGCACCCGCGCAGGTCCCAGGAGTTTCCGGGGCGCACGTATGTGCCCTGAAAGTTACCCACGAACATCTTGACCAGGTCGTCCCAGTCGTGGATTTGGTTCGCGGGTAGGTGTTCGAGCCACGTCCGCGCCGAGTCCACGAGATGAAGCGGAAGGTTGCGGATGACCATGGCATCGTCGGTGGCCCCGCCCAACTGGCAGGCTAGGCGATAGTCGTTGAGCCACGTCTCGGGTTTCGTCTCACCCGAATACTTGGTGATGGTGGTTGGCTGGCGAAAACGCGGCGGGATGGCGGCCGAACGGATCTTCCGGCTGAACACCGGGGTTCCCGGGGGTTCCGGCGTCGGGCTTCTGTCCTCCTCGCTGTCATAGCGGCCTCCCCGTCGGGGGTGCCTGCTGCGGGGAGGCGCCGCGTCCTGCCTCTTCCTGTTCAGGACGTTGCGCGCGTCGCCATCGTCGACGGCGCCCCGCGTGTCCACAAGTCGGTCCTTCGCGGACCTCCTTGTTTCGCCATCGCCGGCCACGAGCGCCCTTCCGTCGTTCGTTGGACGGCGAGGCGTCCACGCGCCCCTGGGTGGGGTGTGGATGGATTGCTCCTTATCCCACTTGCCGCCTCCGGCTCTCGAACCGTCCTGGTGGCGCATGCAGGAGGCGGAACTTTCCGCTTGTTGAACGGCCGCTTCTTCAACAAGGGCCTGCACCTGGCGCCGCATGCTGCGTGCTTCTGGTGTCGATGGTTCGGGCATGGCCCGAATCAGGGTTGCTGCGGCGACGAGCTTCTGGCTTGCTCGTGGCGGCATGGCAGGACCGGCGTCGTCGCCGTCACCCATGATGCGCGCTTGAGCAATACGCCCGGCAGCTCGTGCGCGTTCGCCGCGTTTGGGCTGCCGGGCCTCCAGGGCTGCGCGCAGCTCCTGTACCTGTTGGCGCTCCTGTTGGAGCTTGGCTTCCAGCTCTTGCACCTGCGCAAGCTGTGCCTGCGCGAGTGCGGCATCGCTCGCTGGCTCGGCGGGCGCCGGTGGTGGTTCGGCGTGTCCGGCCCCGTCGCGCGTCTCTTCATCCTCTCCCACGGACTCTACTTCGCCGTCGAGGACGAAGCATTCCCGCGAGGGGTCGTATTCCCCGTTGCTGGAGTCGTCGGAGCAGGTGAGACAGAAGTCCGCGACGGCCTGGAAGGCGATGAGGCTTTCGCTGTTGCGCAACTCGGTGTAATCCAGGTCCGGGTGTTCCTGGCCGCGCACATCTTCTTCGTCCGCTGACTCGGAGTGGAGCCCACCGGGCGAAGAAGTGCCGAGGTCGCGGATTGAGGCCTGCCGATGTCTTGGCGAGTCTCCACGCGCGCCCATGATGGTGCTGATCGCCGTGGAGTGGCTTGCGGCCGCGTTGCTCATCCCGAACGGGAGGTGTGCCAGCCTGGCCACATTTTCCCGGTGCGTTCCCTCCGCAGGAACTGCCGGTGGGAGTCCGCCCCCCTGCAATGTGGCCGCGGGCTGAAGCAGCAAGTGGGCGTCCCAATCGGGGAGGACGACGCGCGGAGCGACGCGCTGCTCCGTATTAATCTGAAGCTCGCGAAGTCTCCGCCGTCGCCTGAGCTGGACTGGCGTCGGCGATGTCGGGGTGTCGGGCGTCACGCTTGGTGGCCTGGAGGCGAGCCGCATGAGGAGGCCCTCACCGGTCGCTTCGAACTCCAGGCTCCCAAACGCGATCCGGTATCCGCGCGGAAGCGGACCGGGGGACCCCGTGGCGGATCGAGGTGACATGGTCTCGTCGCGACCTGCCGTCAAGGGAACTGATCGGGTGTGATCGATCACAGCGCGCCCCCCTACCTGGCGCGCCACTGTCGGTGCCGGAATTGGTCGGTCAATCCCTGGCGCCTAAACAGAATGCGATGTGTCCCGTCCCTTGACGGTTGATGCAAGAGCTTAGTACAATGAGGCGGTGTTTATCCTGGTTCCGACCGTGGGGGTCGTACGTCCAGCAGAGGGCGCTCAAGGGCGCTGTACTATCTTGCACCGGAGTGCTTGCAGAAGGGGGGCTACAAGCAATGCGGGAGAGGAGATTTCTCCAAGTCCCTGAGAGCGAGTGTTGGGATGTAGTCGAATGTCTGTCCCGTGTGTGGCGATGTGTGTTTTTTCTGGTCGATTCAGCCGTCCCCTGCAGGTCGGTCCCTTCCTCCTTTTATAGACTAAGGAGACAAAGGAGGGGGGGCGTTTACAAGTACATGCGTGAGGTGTGCCACAGGGGGGTGTACTGGAGAGTATGGCGTCGGGCCTGCCATCGTCCTTGACCCTGGCAGGAGATTCATGGCGATCCCTGGCCTCTGCGGGCGTCGTGGCTGTCCCTGTGCCTGTCCTGGAGCGGCTTCGAGGGGTGTTGCCGTCGTAGTCCATGTCCAGCTGCCCATCGCTGATTGACCTCGAGGGTAGGGTAGGTGGAGGAAGGACGAGAGTCGGCAGCACAGGGCCCGGCTTGGTCGTCGTCGTCGGCCACAGTGCGCGGCGTGCTTCGTTCATCAGGGGATGGCCGAGAGTTGGCGGACTTGACCTGTCGCTTGCCATCACCTGACCGGGAGTTGGTGGAACAGGGGCGCGGATCGACCTCTGAGAGTCCGCACAGTGCTCTGTACCGCCGCGTGCGCTTTCACAGTGGCGGTGAGGGCGGATGGCGACCGGAGCAGGTGGAACAGTGGGCACTGTTGATGTCCGGCGCGACATGGGGGAAGATTGCCTTTTGACTTCGGTGCTTGGCTGACGGGGCGGGCATTAACTGCCTTTGTCGGGTGGCGCGCCGGAGTGCACCGGGCGGAGTCTGCTTTGCCCGCTCGAGGGGGTTCGCTACCCTCGAGCGAGGCGGAGTTTGCTTTGCCCGCTCGAGGGGGTTCGCTACCCTCGAGCGAGGCGGAGTTTGTTTTGCCCGCTCGAGGGGGTTCGCTACCCTCGAGCGAGGCGGAGTTTGTTTCGCCCGCTCGGGGGGGTGCGCTACCCTCGAGCGAGGCGGAGTTTGGGTGATGACACGGCCTTTCGTGGTTAGTGTGTTTGTTTTTGTTTTTTAGAGGGTGATTACCCCGATGGTCAGGGGACCCCTGGGTTTGTCCCCGACAGTTAACCAATTACAACCTTGTTCCTTTCCATGTATGCACATTATTATATGTAGGATAATATTTACTGAATAATAATAATAAAATAATGTTTGATTTAGCCGTATGTCGTAATTTTACAAAAGGCCCGTAATATTTAACCTTGTTCCTTTGGTGTGTTGTTTTTTAAAAAAAACAATGATGTTGCATCTAATCAACCTTATAGTATATCGTTTCTTCTCGCCGTTTTACGCCACACGCCGTCATTCCCAAGTGAGGATATGTATGAACTTGCGTCAAGTCTATTAGGAACTCCCATTTTATTTGGGTGAGTTAGAAAAAAATATGAAGATAAATTAAAAGGTATTGAGAGGAAGTATTGGAACCGATGGAGAACTCTCTTCCTTAATACTGGAAGTTTTTATTTATTTTTTTTATAAAGGGATAGCTGGAGATATGATAGTCTGAATCGTGCAAAAACCTCCCAAATATATAGTCGATTTTAGTGAAGCGCATTATCGAGAAAATTCGTTTGAGATTACGCGAGTTAGCTGTGGTATACAACAAGATTCGGTACGTTCGTCTTTCGCCCAAAAAAAGAAAAGATTCGGTACTGTGGGTTTTCTTTTCTGCCGATAGATTCGGTGGTTGTTTGTGATACCCAAACAACCGCGTGCGTGATCGATGCAACCCTTCGAGCTCGAGGCTAGTGTTTAAAACCACGTTATCTCAAGACCGGCCATCCTATAAATTGGTCCTCGCCATCCCCAAAGGCTCATCATACCACGCACACGCCAACGCAACACACGGCAACAACGAAACAAACCCTCCTCGCATCATCGATCGATCATATCCATCTGGGGATATGATGGCGCCATCATCCCATAAGCTCGTTTTGATCGGCTTGCTCGTCGCCGCCTTCGCCGCCTCCCTGCAGCCATCAGCTGCGATCGTGATCAGGATCCCTCCCATCTTTCCTTGCATTCCGGGCCTTCCGAAGATCCCCTTCATCCCCTGATACGAGGCGCCGCCGTTGAAGCTGCCAACGGAGTGCTGGCCGCCGCTGACGAAGCTGGTGCCATGCGCGGGCTTCTTCACCAACTCGAGCGTCTCGTCGCCTCCAGGCACGTGCTGCGACGGCTACAATTACGTCGAAGACCACGCAGCCGCGTGCTTTTGCCACTACTCGAACGGCGACATCGCCAAGATTATACCGGGGCCGTTGAACTTTACGCGAATGTTCGCGCTCTCCGGAGCGTGTGGTTCCGTCGCACGATTGGAGGCATTTACTGATTGCCCCAGTAAGTCACACAAACTCCGGCTTATCGCATTATTATATTATAAGATCGATAATTAAACGACCACTAAGATAGATATATGTATGTATGTGCTTTGAGGGAAACTAACATGTTATTGTGAACATATATATGTATCGACTTATATATTGAACAGTGGATGAGATGCCGCCGATGACGCCTCCTAGTCCTGCACCATCGTCGTCGCCACCTGCTGCGTAGGCAGCCCTGCCAGCACTCTTAGTTATGGTAAGATTTTTTTTTTCAATTTCTTTTTCAGAATGCATTATTTGCATTGGCATCATACGGTATACGATTACGAGGCCTCGTCCTAATCAAATTGGCACGTCTGCTTTTGGTTTGCAGGAGGTTCATCTGGGTTCCCCACTCCCCAGCTTCTACGTCGTCATAATAATAGTGTAGGTGTGTCATTAGGGTTTAAGGAGTCTGTGAGAATTTATATGCCATCATTC
Organism: Echinochloa phyllopogon; assembly: GCA_033239725.1. Lineage (NCBI taxonomy): Eukaryota > Viridiplantae > Streptophyta > Magnoliopsida > Poales > Poaceae > Echinochloa > Echinochloa phyllopogon. The sequence goes on from BTCW01000002.1 coordinate 52,105,196, forward strand.
ATTAGGAAGAGTCACCTTTTATCGGTCGCCAATGTATTACATTTTGGTTCTGATTTGATCTATATGGCGTTGAGAATTCACATATATATATTTTTGGTTATGATTTGATCTATGGCGTTCAGAAGTAATTGGTATGCACACCAATTCTCCTCCGTGATTATGTGGGAATGACATTGACACACAGTCTTTCGGTGAAACTAAAATTGATTCAAACTTTACAACAATGCAAACTGAGAAATAAAATCTACTCCAACTCCTCTACAACAGCGGAAGGGGAGGCAGTTGCGAGCTTGACATGATGTGCTCTGTCGATGGCTGTTCCAAAGTAGACAAAATTGGCTCATGGACACTCTTCAAAGTTGGTTTTTGCTAAAAAAAAATGGCTCATGAAAAATTGGGATCGCATATATGTCCTTTAGAGGACCACAGACAAACTCAAAATTTAATGGTTAGGTTCCGTGACAGTTAACAAATCCTAGGAAGGATAAACATAAATTTCGTAATAGCCATTTCAAGGAACAGTTCAAAGGCTAATGTAACTAGGTAACTAACACACATGCCTGATGCCTCTTTCTACTGCTCCATTCAGAGATTTTCATGCATCAGACCACATCTTTGCAGTGGCTTGCAGCCTGCAGGTAGTCTGCTGGCGTACCAAATCAGCATAGCAGGATTGGCTGCAGACTGTAAGCCACTTTGCAGGACGGGTCACCGTGGTGGCCATGCACACATCAACGCCGGGTGGAGAAGACGGACGGCGGCAGACAGCTCCTGGACCTCCTCCCTCCGCGCTGCACCGCCACCACGGCTGCTGCTCACCACCGCCTGATGAACTAACGAACCTGCCCTCGCCGTACAAGTGGCCTTCGGCGACGCGACCCATCGAGCGACCGGAGCCGGAATGGACTGGTGCGCCGCCTGCCAGGGAAGCGGCGCCGGAGCAATCCTGGAACGCCGCAATTCTGCCGCACGAGGCCCCCCGCCATACGGGAAGCCAGCCACGGCCACGCCACGCTACACCACACCAAATGGGCATGCGGGCCTCTCGGATGGCGGTCACTGGGCGCACAGGCGGGGCTGTCCCCGCCTTCTCGCCTCCCGCGCGCTCCGCATCAGGTGACTGCCGCACGGGCTGGCCTCCTCCTTCCCCCATCGCTTCGCCTCCTCGAGCCAAGCCGGCCTGACGCCGCCGCTCCTCCGCCCACACGCACCATCGGCTGGCGAGCCACCCGTCTGCCCGCCCTCTGTGCCCAACGGCTGCCAGCTAGGGCACGCCAGCCAGCCCGCCGTATCGCTCCCACGACGTACCTGGCAAAGCCAAGGGGCGGCGGCGTCACGGGGAAGAGGCGCCGGCGGCGTGGGTCTTACCTGCGTCGACGACGGCATTGGGATCACGTTCGGGAACGGAATTGAGTCGTGGCCTCAGAGGCCCAGAGAAGGAAACTTTTGGTACTCCTACTGTCTTCCCTCTTTTTCCTGTCCTTGGCATATCCTATTCATATTTTTTCTTTTACTAGGTATGTGCCCGTGCGTTGCTACGGGTATGATACATGAAGAAAAGATAAATAGAACACGCGAAAAATTCAATTTTGACAGCTGTAGGATCGCAGCGAAGCTCATAAAAGTTAGTACTTTTGTTTTTCGCAAAGACATAGATAGTGGGCTACAAAACCGTGATTGATTCTAATGTATATGCTATGACTAAAGGGGTCACAAATGACTAACCTAATTTTAGCTTCAAGCCCGCATGCTCATCAGTAAAAAACTGAACTATCATTGTTTTATTGTGCCAGTAAAATATATATCACCATATAGCAAATTCATTAAATCCATTAAGCAGTGGGTCAGGAAACGGCAGCTCCTTTTTTGTTCCTTTTATTTCTCTATATTCACCAGACATTACAGACTGGGCTCTCTCTCCTTGCCTCTTCGTTCCTTAGAATCAGCATATTGTGCCCTCCAACTGGATGTAGTTTGAGTACCTACAATCAAAGGAACAAGACAGGTAGACCATAAGGATGTTCCTGAACATAAGAAACCATCATACGAATTCTTTACTACAGCTTTTTTTTTTACCTCTCAACTTGAGATGCCCTATTGGCAAGTTACAGATTCTATAATTATATCTGTAAGGTTTAAATTCCACAATTACGGCCATCCATTGGCAAATATTAGAATTCCAAGTTGACAACTCAAACAGGCTAATATAAGCCACACATTGAAAGTCATATGCCTTGGAAATTAACATAGGTTCCACATAAGACAACCGAATAGCAACTGTCTAAAGAAATTAATATAATGTAGTTTTCAGTTTAGGATAAACACCAAACCAAGAGCTTGCCAACTTCATAAATTAATATAATATACTTTGCAGACCATAGCATGATGAGGCCAATACTTTAATGTCCACTGAGAATGAGAGTCCACACCTTATCTTATCAACCTTTGCCCTTTCATTCGATTGCATGGAATTTCTTCATTTTCCACCAAAGACGTTGATGTTAGAGCTTGCCAATATAATCCTCAAATAGCTTCTTCCAAAATGCATATCGAAGACAACAGCCAGGCATTCATAATATGATGCCTGAAAAGGTTGACACAACATTTCCCTTCAGCAAGAGAATCAATAGTATGTTGCATAGGCAACATAGCGGATCTAAGCTTTACTCTGGACAAAAGGAATAGTAGCATTTGAGGCATGAACAACAGAATTTTTCTTATGGCTTAAATGAAGCAGCATTATAAATACTAAGAGCATATTTCAATGTCATTTTGAAAGCTGCCTTGGTGGTAAAGCACCCGTAGGCCTAGGATAGCAACAATGACCTAACAAGTAATATAATTTCTATGGATTTTGGTGAGCACATCAGACCATACAACCAACCTAGGCTTCCATCCATGTCACTCTAAGTGAGCTAGCACACAGTTACATGAGAGTACATGGGCAAAAATGAAAGCAAGGTAGATAGACAGTTAGACACACCTGCTCTTCAGATGGTTTAATGAATATTTTAGTGTTTCCACCTTCATGCCACAATCTTCTCTATTTGTCCCGATAGAGCCGCAACTGCCTTGCCCTAACTGTGCAATTTTTCTGAGCACAAGTTATTCACAATTCATATGCAAGTTTGCAGATGAAATTAGTCTGCAGGTATCTCTCACGTGGCATACTTATGTCAGAAATGTAGTTTCAGAACTTACTTTTCCTATATCAATATCCTTGAAGAGACATTTGGAACTTCAACAACCTGAATTCAGAATGAAATTTAAGTATTCAGGACAAGAGCCAAGTCAAATAGACAATCACAGACAAGGTAACTCACGTTTTCACATATGGGTTGCTTGTTCCAAGTGCAGTCTTGAAATGGTGATTAGCAATGGCCATCGAGTCCTATTGCAAGTAGAAGGCAGCTATGGTGAAGAGCCAAATGTGCCTAGAAAGCATGAAGCGTACAACTACATGAGAAACAAAGAGGGCTCACATGGACTTTCGATATCGGACAGCTTGCTTCACGAACTGTCCACAGACTCGTGACGCTGATTGGCCAGCCTCTTTCTTCTCTAGTACCACACCTGAAAATGGTGGACAGTCATCAGAAAGAAACAACGACATCCAAAACATAGCTTGGTTCAAGTACCCCATAAAATGTTTTGAGAGTAACAAATAAATTAAAATTTCAGAAAGCAACAGACATATCAAGAAAAAGCAAGTTTCATGTGACTTTAAGAGGAACCGTACAGCAGTTATAAGTTTGACGCTGTTGACAGTCAAAATTGGCTCTGGCCCGGCCAAACCGGTCTGACCGGTTTGCCAAACCGGTCAGACCGGTTTGGTTCAGTAATTCGAGTAGGATTAGGATTCCGAGTTTAATCCCATATTGTAACCTATTCGAAAGGGGTAAGACTTCCCCGGCCTATAAATATAAAGGCTAAGGCCGATTGAGAGGTATTCCAATCGAATCAAACACGTTTATCCTTTACTTTTTTATCTCTCAAACCCTAATCTTTTCCAACCTCCATATTCTGTTCTTTGCTCGTCTCTACGGCGTTCAAGGGCGTTCTAGGTGGCCTTCCGACCCTAGAGCAACCCTAGCTTGCTTGAGCTCCGACGGGGTCCCTCCCGAGCTCGAGTTTCTAGGTCTTCACGAGTTCCTGCTTGAAAGCGGTCAGACCGGTTTGAGGAACCGGTCAGACCGGTTTGCCCGAGGAGCTCAGGAGGTGGCCATTGTGACGGTTGTGCTGCGCGTTTGATCGGCTTCGAGTTTGTTGGCGCGTTTTCGTGTCAACATACTTTTTGGCGACTCCGCTGGGGACAGATTAATCTGGTTTCAAGACAGATTCAATCTACTCCAATGATGTCTGGATCAACGTGCGACCTTGACAAAGACAACATCATCACCGCGACGATGGAAGAGCTCACGGACGAGGAGCGGAAGCGGTACCTGATCGCCGAGGAGCACTTCAAGGCGCAATTCTTGAAGGGCTTCAAAAAATATCGCGGTGGTCTTGTCAAGAGAGTGGAGGAATTCGTCATGCCGGCTTTCAAGCTGGCGAATGACCAAGTTGAAGAACTTCCAAAGGTAACTGGCGAATCCTCTGATTTAATGCAGCAAATTACTCGTATGGTTGATGATAAATTGACTGCTGCACAAACTGTTACTAGTGAGTTGATTGCTAGTATGTCGGGTAATTCTGATAAAGGTAAAAATAACGTAGAATCTAATGAATTACCTAACCCAGATCCTAGCTCATCAGGCGTGCCAGAAAATGTTTTAGATCCTAATTTAGGCATGCCGATGAATTTCTATGCGGGACAACCATCTCACCCTAGTTCAGTCCACGAACCGGTCAGACCGGTTTTCACAACCGGTCAGACCTGTTTGGCCTCCCCTGGCGGTCAGACCGGTTCCATGGGTGCAGGGGCACCGGGTGCGATGGTTTTATCTAGTACGGTTGCTTATGGTCCTGTTTACACTACTCCACGCACTATGGTTGTGGGAAGTATACCCCACGGATCTGGCGCATCTCACGGGCCGATTCCGAATACTTCTCAAAGCGCGATGTATAATGTTCCCCGTTTTCCACAAAATAGAGGTGATGGGAACTATCAATCTGAGTTAGCTAAGTTTAAAGAAGATATAGCTAATACACTTAGAGCAAGACTCAGGCTTGATTTGGGTAATTCATGCTTGTATCAAAAACCGTATCCGCCTGAATTTGATTTAGTTGCTTATCCTAATGGTTGGCGTGTTCCTGATTTTATTAAATTCAGTGGCGAAGATAATAGAACTCCTTGGGAACATATTAGTCAATATATCTTGCAATTAGGAGAAGCATCATTTTATGAACCATTGCGTGTACGGTTGTTCTCATTATCTTTAACTGCAACTGCTTTTTCATGGTTTTCTTCGCTTGCTCCTAATTCTATTCAAAATTGGACTCAATTGGAGCGCAAATTGGACTCAATTGGAGCGCAAAATTGGACTCAATTGGAGCGCAAATTTCTTTAGCGGAGAAAACGAGGCTAAATTGTCTGATTTAACATCGGTTAGGCAAAGCCGAGAGGAATCGGTTCTTGATTACTTCAAAAGATTTAAAGATGTTAAGAACCGATGTTTTAACATAACTGTTTCTGAAAAAGATTTAGCAAATTTAGCTTTTGCGGGCTTACGGTCTCATTTCAAGGAAAAGTTAGAGGGTTTTGATTTCCTTACTGTTAATCACTTGCAAATGAAGCCTATGAGTCTAGAGCTTAAGTTTAAAAATTCAAAAGAATCTGCTAAATCTCATCATTCGAATGTGCATATTGTTGATAATGATTCTGATAGTTCAGACGACGAAAAAGAAATTTATGCTGCTGAATTTGTTTGGTCATCAAAGAGTAAACCTGGTTCTTGTCCCTCGTTGAAGCCGATTCAGAAAAATCGGCAAGAAGAAATTAAGTTTACTTTTGATGTAGCCAAATGTGATCGTGTTTTTGATGAATTGCTTAAGAATGACTTTATTAAACTTTCTCATGCAATTCCACCAGCCGATCAATTGAAAAATCGTGCGTATTGTAAGTGGCATAATTCTTTTTCTCATGCGACCAACGATTGCAATGTTTTTCGACGACAGGTACAATCGGCCCTTAATGAAGGTCGATTAGTACTAGCTGAAATGCAAGTTGATAAAGCTCCTTTCCCTGTTCATACCTTGGATTTGAATACTAAGGTGTTGATTCGCCCGTCACAAGCCGATGGAGCTAAGGGAAAGAACGTGGTGATTGGAGACCCAAGGCCGGAAATAGTTAATGACAAAATTCCGGTCAGAACAGTGATGATTGGAAGAACTCTTGATGGTGAAGAGTCTCTGAAGATTATAATTAACACAGCAAGGCCCGGGGGGCAAGGAAGTTCCTTGGAAGAGAATCGGTTCGCTAGTCAGGCGAAACCGGTCAGACCGGTTTCCCAAACCGGTCAGACCGGTTTCCCAAACCGGTCAGACCGGTTTGTCTCCAGACCGTCCAAGGACTTTCAAGCCCAAGCGCCCGGAAGTGGGTACTTGGAAGTTTAATGAGCCAAAGGTTCAAGGAAGGGTTCTGAAGCAAGGACCTACTTTCTCTCAGCTCATGAACAAGTATACAAAGGCCGTTCAAGTTGATCGGCCAACAAAAAAGAGATAGAGGTCACCACAGTGTTGGATCAATTCTACAGCTTATAAGCGCCGTGGTGATGTTACTGGGACTTCGATACATGACCGATTGGGCTCATACCAACCAGGTCGTTCGGCTGCTCCTAGAAGCGGTCAGACCGGTTTTGTGAACCGGTCGGACCGGTTTCGGTCTAAGCAGAGGTTCCAAGCTCCTCCTAAGCAAGAATACCGTGTCAAGGAGAAAAAGGAGGACGTGCAAGCCAAAGCCAGTGGGATTGTAACAATTGGCAATATTCCAGTGGCTATGCAAGATTTGGGTAGAAAGCCGATAGTCATTGGAGATTCGGCTCCTGTTCCCGTCAAAAAGCCGGTCATGGCTAATGATCATGAGGCTAGCAGTAGCAAGGGCGTAAAGAAGGTCTTTCAACCGAGGCGGTGTCCTTCTGGATTGACTCATATGCAGAAGCGGAAGTTACAACGCCTGCGGAACAAAGAAAAAAGGGAACAGGAAGCTGAGAAGCTGAGGGATGAATACTTCAACAATTACAGGCCTATGATCCCTCAGACCAAGATCTGGCAAGCTAAGCCCGTTGTGCAATCAGCAGCACAACCGGTCAGACCGGTTTCTGAGTCCGGTCAGACCGGTTTGGATCAGCCCACCGCTGCAGAAGCGGTCAGACCGGTTTCTGGAACCGGTCAGACCGGTTTGACGACAAAAGCGGGAGCTGAGATTACTTCAACCATCGATACTACTCCGCCAATTCCTCCAGTGGTTGAAGATGAAGAATTGGTTGATTTTGAGCCTTCTCCAGAACATGACAACATGGAAATCAATGTTGTATATTTGTCTTCTGATTATTATGTGGTACCGGAAGAGGAGGTCTCTCATCTTCAACTTGGACCTCAAGATGCCGTTTTTCAGAAGCCTAGTGAATCAGAGAATCATCTCAAGGCTTTATATATGAGAGGGCACATAGACGGGAAGCCAATTTCTCGTATGTTGGTTGATGGTGAAGCTATTGTAAATCTTATGCCATACTCTCTCTACAAGAAGATTGGCGGAAAAGACGAAGAATTGATCAAGTCGAACATGACGGTCAGTGGAGTTGGTGGAGGTGATCCCATTGGTGCCAAAGGGGTGGCTTCTATGGAGTTGACCGTCGAAAGCAAGACTATTGCTACGGCTTTCTTCGTCTCCGAGGTGCAAGGTAACTTCAGTTTAATCCTTGGTCGAGATTGGATTCATGCAAATAAATGTATTACATCTACCTTGCATCAATATCTTATTCAGTGGATCGGCGATGAAGTTGAAGTTGTCCATGGTGACACTTCTTCCTTTGTTGCAATGGCCGATTCCGATTCTCTTAGTGCAAATGAGAAGGTCAAATGTTTGTCGAGCATGGATTTGACCGACTATGAGCTGATCAGTTGCACCAAGGATGATTTTGTTCCTGCTACATTAAAGCCGATGAAAAATCGGTTGAATTACTTGTTGTAATTAATGGAGCAGATGAATCAGTCGAGCAAAATCGGTCAGACCGCTTCCAGGAACCGGTCAGACCGGTTTGGATCTGAACAGTGTCAGCCGAGGAAAACCGGTCAGACCGCTTATGGAAACCGGTCAGACCGGTTTAAGTCTGGACAGTGGCTTCAAGACCGAATTGATCATCATCGAGCACATTCGGCCGGTATGTTTGAAGCTATTGAAGATCTCGGTGATATGGATATGTTGGGTCATGGTTTCACGTCAGCCGACCCTATAGAACAAATAGATATTGGTGACGGTACTATTCCTAGGCCGACTTTTGTAAACAAAAATTTATCGGCAGAGTTTAAAGCCAAATTAATAAATTTGTTGAAGGAGTATGTCGATTGTTTTGCTTGGGAGTACCGTGAGATGCCCGATTTGAGTCGTGATTTAGTTGAGCATCGTTTACCGATAAAAGCCGGTTTTAGACCTTTTAAACAATCGGCTAGACGTTTTAATCCCGCTATTTATGACCGAATAAAAGAAGAAGTTAATCGTTTGCTGGATGCTGGTTTTATTCGGACTTGTCGTTATGCGGAGTGGATTTCTAATATTGTTCCCATTGAAAAGAAAGATTCGGAAAAACTTAGAGTTTGCATTGATTTTAAAGATCTTAATAAAGCCACTCCAAAAGATTCATATCCTGTGCCTATAGCCGATGTCTTAATCAATGAAGCTTCTGGGCATCGTGTTGTTAGTTTCCTTGATGGTAATGCTGGATATAATCAAATCTTCATGGCCAAAGAGGATATGCACAAAACGGTCTTTCAATGTCCAGGATTTATTGGTTTGTTTGAGTGGGTGGTTATGACTTTTGGATTAAAGAATGCCGGTGCAACTTATCAAAGAGCTATGAATTTAATCTTTCATGATTTGCTTGGAGTTATCGTGGAAGTATATATTGATGATATTGTGGTTAAATCGGATGGTTTAATTCCTCATCTAGCCGATTTAAAACTTACTCTTGAAAGGATGCGACGGTATGGATTGAAAATGAATCCACTCAAATGTGTTTTTGGTGTTTCGGCTGGGAAGTTTCTTGGGTTTTTTATTCATGAGAACGGCATAGAAGTTGATCCTAAGAGAATTGAAGCTACGAAGAAAGTCGAAGCTCCTACTTGCAAGAAAGATTTGCAAAAGTTTCTAGGCAAGGTAAATTTCTTGAGAAGATTTATAATTAACTTGTCTGGAAAGGTTGATGCTTTTACTCCTTTACTTCGGTTAAAGAATGAAGCCGATTTTACTTGGGGAACGAAACAGCAAGAGGCTTTTGAGGAAATCAAAGAGTATTTGTCTTCACCACCGGTGCTTAGGGCACCTAAGCGAGGAGTATCGTTTAGACTTTATGTGGCGGTTGAAGATAGAACTATTGGGGCTGTTTTGACTCAAGAAATCGGCAACAAGGAGTATGTGATTGCTTATGTAAGCCGACGGCTCAGTGATGCAGAAACAAGGTATACTTTCATTGAGAAGTTGCGTTTATCCTTGTACCATGCTTGTACTCAATTGAGACATTATTTATTATCTAGCACTTGCATCGTGTTGTGTCAAACCGATGTAATTAAACATATGTTGCAAAAGCCGATTTCTAGTGGAAGAGTCGGTAAATGGGCTTATGCTTTAGTTGAGTATGATTTGGTTTGTGAACCTTTAAAATCAATGAAAGGCTAAATTGTAGCTGATTTTATTGTTCAACATCGGATAAATGATACAAACAACTTCGACGTCGGATATATTACTTGTACCCCATGGAAGTTATATTTTGATGGATCGGTTTGTGGTGATGGGCAAGGCATTGGTGTTGTTCTTATATCTCCGAGTGGTGCCGTTTTTGAGTTCTCAAACCGATTGGAAGAAAAGCGAACCAATAAAAAGTTGAATATGAAGCTCTTCTATTTGGTTTGGAATTTTTGCAAGACATGGGAATAAAGCATGTTGAAGTTTTTGGTGATTCGCTCCTGGTGGTACAACAAGTGTCAAAGGAATGCCAATGTTATAATGGTTCATTAAATGCATATCTTGATAGATGTCTTGATATCATTGCTTCTTTTGATGAATTTACTATCAAACATATTCCAAGAGAAGAGAATGACAAGGCAAATACTCTGGCTCAGAGAGCATCTGGTTATATGGTTGCAAAGAAGTATTTCTATCTCCAAAAACCGATGCAAACGAAAGCCGAGGTTCTGGTTCTGGACGAACCGGTCACACCGGTTTCAGAAACCGGTCCGACCGGTCTGACCGGTTCTGAAACCGGTCTGACCGCTTCGTCCCCTGACAGAAGCAAAAATCCTTTGGATGATGCTAATCAATCCAAAGTTGAAGATAAGGATTGGAGGGTGCCTATTATTACTTATTTGAGAGATCCTGGTCGTGGTGCAGAAAGAAATATTCGGCGAATATCGTTTAAATACGTTTTGCTTGACGATGAGCTCTATCGTCGAAACGCCGAAGATTTGCTGTTGAAATGTCTTAATTCGGATCAGGCCAAAGTTGCCATGGGTGAGGTCCATGAAGGTATTTGTGGTACACATCAATCGGCTCCAAAGATGAAGTGGTTACTTAGACGAGCTGGTTTCTATTGGCCTACAATGATGGCAGATTGTTTCAAATATTACAAAGGATGTGAGGAATGTCAGAAGTTTGGAGATTTGCAACTTGTTCTTGCTGCATTGATGCATCCTATTATTAAGCCATGGCCGTTCCGAGGTTGGGGATTGGATTTTATTGGACAAATTAATCCTTCATTATCAAAAGGACATCGTTTTGTGTTAGTTGCTACAGATTATTTCACTAAGTGGACCGAAGCAATTCCCTTGAAGAATATGACGCATCGAGAGGTAATTGAATTTGTTACGCAAAATATTATTCATAGATTCGGTATTCCTCAAACTTTGACAACGGATCTGAAGCGTCCCCTCGAAAGAGAGAACTTAATGTGATACAAATACCAGTCCCAGGATGCTGGTTCACATTATTACAACAGATAGTTCAGTACAAGGACAACATTACGGGAGACGGTGGCATTGCAGGGCCACAACAAACAGAACTAACACTAAGCTCCAGATAAAAAGGTTGATAACATAGAGGTCTTCATCAGAGTGGCAACGCATGCGGCGTCCAGCGGGTGGCCCTAACACACAGGCAAAGGTTGGGTGCAGAACGAACCCCACTAGACGATATCCTCAGGCACAAAGTCCGGGTCTGCCTCTGCAACAGATTAAGCAAGGGTGAGTACTTACGTACTCAGCAAGCGCAACCACAACCACGGAAGGGTATAACAGAAGTATGCAAACTTTGAAGCAAGGAAGGCTCATGGTTCATTTAGCAGCAAAGCAAATTTTATTACACATGCAAGGGGTTGGTTTTCACAATGGGTTTTTACAAATATTACTTTTTAAAAGGAACAGTAAATGTAACATTTTCTCATACGGGATTTTGTTGCTACCAGATTTCCCATCTGTCATAGCCCAAGTCAAAACATTTCTCAGCTCAATCAAACACCAACTTTTTCTTACACCAAAACAGGGGACTAGAGAAGTGACCAAGCCGTAACTCGCCCAATACCGTGGACACGGCTATCCGGATAGGTTTTAACTCTGCAGAGGTGTACACAACCACAAGTAGGCTACCACAACAAGAACACCTTAGTGCCAGTGCAGCTCCTATCAAAGCCATTACCCACCATAGCTAAACTGACAAGTTACTACAGACGCGACCAGGGGTTAGCAACCTACCAACGAGGTTCCAACCAGGGGCATACCTCACATAGACCGTATCCCCGGCTCCATGGCCCTCTGTTGCTCACCAGCACACCACATAACCAGCAGCTCAACTAGTGGGGTTTATGCTAGGCCGTTGCCACATACAACGGTCGAGTGGTGGTACAAAGTAATGGGTTAGGCTAGATGACACATCAACATCATCCCAAAACTTGTGATAGGATAGACAACTCCCACCATGCTCAACCACAGAGGTTAGAGCTCACCTCGGCATTTCACACAAGAAATACCGTCTGTCTCATCCCACACGGGGTACTCATTTTTTTTGCACAAATCATCTCTTTTATTTTAAAGTACGCACACGGTTGCTTTTGTAAACACCAAGTATTTGTTATGTGGGTATAATGGTAAAAAGTTCCTAAGCATTTCTAGCAGTGACCAATATTTAAACAGAGCATTGTCATATTCAAACATTAATCTAGGTTGTCAAGGAATTAGCCATAGCAATCAAGGGGTAGCTATCCAACTGGGTTTAGCAGTAAAATCATGCAAGTTTTATAAAACAGGCCATGGGTTGTGTTTATAAAAACTGGGACATCAGTATGCATCAAAGGGTGGGATTGCACTTGCCGTTCTCCCAACCCTCGGGGGATTCCTGCCCGGGGTCTTGGTCTCCAAGCTCCTGCTCGTAGACTTGCTCCTCCTCGGGTCCTTCCTCGATCACAGCGGAGTCTACGGCACACACAAGCAAACACCCAATAAATAAAAGAAAAAGCTTTTATTGAGCTCGGAAAGAAAGGACGGAAAAAGAGGGCGAATGATGATGACACGATTATTTTTGAGCATGGACTGGTTGGATTAGGCGGAATTATATTGGTGAATATTGTGGTGGAGTTTGGGGTCAAACGGGATTAATTTGGCGCATGAAATGACGGGTTTAGTGGGGTTTAGGGGCTGTTTTAAAGGAATAAGGACCTTTCTGTAATTATGGGAAAGCTCAGGGGCTTCGGGCAAAATAAATAGAGAGAGGGGGAATAGTGATCGTTGGGCTGCGGGTTGATTTGGTGAAAGTGCAGGGGTTTATGTGTAAAGTGTCAAAGAGAGAGGGGGGGTTTAAGTTTGGACTGCGGGTTCGAAAAGAGGAAAAGGCAGGGGGTTACGCGCAAAAGCGTCTTTCTTCATCGCGAAACAGTGCCAGGGGGGGAAGCGACGGCGGCGGCTGTCCGGCCAAATCACCGGCGGTAGGGGCGGCGGCGATGGACGGGAACAGGGGGAAAAGGTGGTGCGGTACAAGACGAGTCCACCCGTGGTCCTACCTCGGGCGGAGGTGGTCAGCGGCGAGCTGTCCACGAGAGCAGGCGGCGGCGGCGGCTCTGTAGGTGGTGGCGGCGGCGCTATGGTGGCGGAGGGGCTCGATTGGAGGGCGGGTGAGTACGAGATGGTGGAGGGGGTGCTCGCGATCCCTTTTATAGACGCGGAGGTGGGCTGGGGAGGTGGGCCGACGAGAGGGTGGGTCGGGCGGCGTTAATGGCGTCCGGCGTTCGGGGGCGGAGATGGCCGGCGAGTTTGTGGTACGGGTGGCCCCGTCCTTGGCGTTTGTGATTGTCGCGACGTGGCGTGCGCGTTCGAATGAGTGGGGCCGCAGGCGAGGACGGTGGTGGCGTGCGCGCGGCGTGGGGGTGCTAGGACAACGGCGGGACCGGGCGGCCGGAGCGGTGGCGACCGGGGTGGTGTGCGCGACGAGCGGCACTGCAGAGATGCGGGCGGGTCGGCCGGGTGTCGGTCGCAGCGGCGGCAGTGGTGGGGTCGCACAGAGTGGCGGCACGGCGGCGACGAGCTCGGGAGCAGAGGGCGAGCGGTGGTGGCGGTTGCGGAGGCGGGGAGGCACGGCAGTGGTGGTCGGCACGACGCCGGTGGCGTGCGGGGGAACGGAGGTGGGGCCGGCGGTCGGCGGAGCAGAGCAGAGCGGCAGCGCCGGTGAGCTGGGCGTGGCGCGTTGGTGCGGCGACGGGACGGCGGCGGCTGGTGGTGGCGTGCACGTGCGTGGCGAACGTGCAGCAGACGGTGATGGTGGCAGTGTTGTGGCGGGGACGGCGACGACGAGCTCGGGCCGGAGTGGCGAGCAGAGCAGCAGCGGCGAGCGGAGCAGAGCACTCGGGGCAGGGGGAAACAGAGGAAGGAAAAAAAAAAGGAGAAGAGAGAAGGAAAAAGGAAGGAAGAAAAAGGAAAAAGAAGAAAAAGAGAAAGGGGGGGGGAAAGAAAAAGGGGAAGGGAAGTGGCGGGATTCGCGGATGAAGGACGACGGGCGGTCGACGACGGTCGGCCAAGGTCGATAGGGTCCGGCGGTCGACCCAAGGGCGGACGACGCGGGATGGGACGGAAAGGAGACGGTGATGCGATGCGGACAGGGAGAGGGGGGGAGAAACGACAGGCGAAGAGGATTCGGCGGAAAGGGAGCTCGGGCGGAGAAAAGATTTTGAAACGATTTTACCGGGTGAGTTATTTAGGTGGTTTTCCCAGAGATTAAAACGCGGGCGTTACAGGATCAAGGTACTTCGTTTATGTCTAAAGAGGTACGTGAATTCGCCGAATCCTATAGAATTAAGTTGCTCAATTCATCTCCATATTACGCTCAGGCTAATGGACAAGCCGAGTCAAGTAATAAAATTTTGATCAAATTAATCAAGAAAAAGATAGAAGAAAATCCTAAGAGATGGCATGAAGTTTTATCCGAAGCATTATGGGCTCATCGTATATCTAGACATGATGCTACTAAAGTTACTCCTTTTGAGCTTGTGTATGGTCAAGAGGTCGTTTTACCCGTTGAGGTAAATCTAGACGCTTATAGATTGGCTAAACAAAATGACCTTGATGCTGTTGATTACCACAATTTGATGTTGGACAATATTGATGAGGTAACCGACAAACGATTGAAAGCTTTGAAGGAGATTGAGAAAAATAAGCTTCGGGTTGCTAAAGCTTACAACAAGAAAGTACGAGGAAAATATTTTCAGATTGGTGAGCTTGTTTGGAAGACGATCTTGCCTATTGGGATGAAAAGCAACAAGTTTGGTAAATGGTCACCGAGTTGGGAAGGACCCTATAGAGTTGTCAAAGTCATTTTTGGGAATTCTTACATGCTAGAGACGCTGAAGGGAGATCATTTGCCTAAAGCTATCAACGGAAGATATTTGAAGAAATTCGATCCAAGTGTTTGGCAAGACGCATGAAGACCAATGGCCGATATATTGTTGATATCGCTCTTACCATAAATTTTAGCTCCTGAATTGTAATTACTTGCTTTTTAGTTCTCAAGTTCACTAAAAACGCAGGGGGGCATGTGTTGACAGTCAAAATTGGCTCTGGCCCGGCCAAACCGGTCTGACCGGTTTGCCAAACCGGTCAGACCGGTTTGGTTCTGTAATTCGAGTAGGATTAGGATTCCGAGTTTAATCCCATATTGTAACCTATTCGAAAGGGGTAAGACTTCCCCGGCCTATAAATATAAAGGCTAAGGCCGATTGAGAGGTATTCCAATCGAATCAAACACGTTTATCCTTAACTTTTTTATCTCTCAAACCCTAATCTTTTCCAACCTCCATATTCTGTTCTCTGCTCGTCTCTACGGCGTTCAAGGGCGTTCTAGGTGGCCTGCCGACCCTAGAGCAACCCTAGCTTGCTTGAGCTCCGACGGGGTCCCTCCCGAGCTCGAGTTTCTAGATCTTCACGAGTTCCTGCTTGAAAGCGGTCAGACCGGTTTCAGGAACCGGTCAGACCGGTTTGCCCGAGGAGCTCAGGAGTTGGCCGTTGTGACGGCTGTGCTGCGCGTTTGATCGGCTTCGAGTTTGTTGGCGCGTTTTCGTGTCAACAGACGCTTACTACCATTGGACAACAGCTATGATGTAATCAACTAATCATCACTGTCAAGCTATGGACAGGATAAACAAATTAAAGGATGATATGGCCCAAGGTTAACCGAAAAAGTCAGAGCAATAATCCCCGAAATCCCATTTACTACTTTTATATCAGATAAGTAACATACTTTTCCGCTTCACCTATCTATTTAAAGCAACAAGCCCATAAAATTCCTACCAGTTCACCATCAAGCTGCCTTGTGCCTTACTGCATGATTTCCCATAACATTCGCCGACTACTGATCTGGCAGGAGGATGGAGGACATCATCTCAGCATGGCTTATTCCATTGCCATATGGTTTACTCCATTGATTTGAGTAATTGATACATGAAGATTAGGTCATGCAGATTTAATATGAGAAATTAAATCTAAGGCAGAAATGAGCACCTGAATAAGACTTCTTGCTCTCAACACAGTATTTCACAACTGAGGGAGTCGAGCACCTTGATAAGCCTCCCTGCTTCTTCCCACGTCTGAAACTATCTATTGGAGGAAATAAAACATAAGAATACTTCGTCTCATTTCGGAACTGCCCAATGGAAGAAATCAATTTTATATAGTGAATAATTTCAACGAAAGCATAGTGAAAATGACTAAATGGACTGTAACCCATGGAATGGACGACAGAAGACATTTTGAAAGCAAGCCAAGACTTTGCGAAATTCATGTGGTGCAAATGAGTTTCTTTTAGAATGGAGATGAGATAAAACCCTTTGCTCGAGGCGTACTTGCTGACTTGCTGTGGTTCTTGGCAGAAAAAAGAATTCTCTCAAAGCTAATCTTTCATATACATGTAGCTTGAACCATAATTGGCGGATATATTACTTTATGCATATTTGCCGAGAATCATTCATGAGCGGCACCACATCGGCCGCCGTAAAATTGCAATCACTGACCAAGATACATGTGCATTGCGTATCACGATACGATTCAGATCCCCACCTCAGCAAGTTAGGGCCAAAAACACTCAAAATCATGATGCAGAGAAGAGAAGATATGTACACCCGATAGATGGATAACAAAGCCAAGATGCAGCGCACACCTAGGGACGACCTCGTTGCTCCGATTAGGCTTCAGGCAATGGGCCAGCCACACCGCAACAGGCATTGCTACCACCGCTGGCCGCCCACCAGCGATTGCTCCTGCAGAGGTCGGCGAGGCACCCGCGCGGCCGCGCCACCCGGGCACAGGGGCCAGGACACCCTCGGATCCCACCATGCTGCCATCCATCGCAGCGCCCGATGGAGGGATGGGGGGGGCGGGTCGGAGGAGGCAGTGGCGATGATGCGCCCGTGGGGCGGCGGCGGCGCGGCGCTGGTTTGAGGTGGGGGAATCGGCGTGGGGGAGGAGATCGGCGCGGGGGAGTCGGCGCGGGTGGTGGCGTCGAGGTGGGGGTTGGGGTTGGGGGGAGGGGATTGGCGTTGGGCAGGCGGAGGCAGACGGGGCGGACAGAGGGTTTGCGACGGGGGTCTGCGGACGGGCGGATCGCAGGCGGACGAAAATCGGACGAGGTCGCGGAGGCGGGCGGACGGAGGGACGGGGGTATGCGGACGGGCAGATCGCATGCAGACGGAAAACAGAGGCAGACTACGGATCGCATGCACGCGGTTCCTGAGCACGGGATTATTAGGAGTAGAGAAAAGAATCCATACGCAATATAGCAAGTTTAGTGGTTCTTTCACCTGGTTTTTATAGATGGTTAGTGGTTATCTGTGTAAGCACATGGAAAAGCCTCAGAAATGTCATTAGTAGCTTGGAGACAAATAATTCAATATAATGGTATAATAAAGTCAATTTTCACTACCATTTTCATATGCACTCACACACAAATAAACAGGATTCGAACACACGTGGTTGGTGTATTTTTGGTAAACAGTATATAATTTAATAAATATTATAAGTGAAAAGACGCTTTGCCCCTTTCTCTTGCTCTGCTTCTCGTTCAGTCGTTCCGCTCTGCTGCTGCCACACTAGCTCTAGGCATGTCCGCCTGATTAGTTTTCCTGTTGCTCGTCTTTTCTAGTGGAGCGGATTCCTCCGTTCAGGCTGGACCCGACTCTCTTTGAATCTATAATTGTGTATGTGATTCGCTTTGAATCTTAGTTCGATTTCTTTCTGATTCGCTTGAATCTTTGCTCGTTTTCGTCGATTTACTTTAAAACCGAACGAATGTGCGGTGTTTTCTTCCCCTAATCTCTCTGATCTGGGACTGTTTCTTCTTGAACTAACACCGCACTGACCCGAAACCTTTAGATCTACTCGATTTTAGGCGTCTGATACCATTGTTAGACCCAATTCTTGAATCGCACGGAGTAGATCTAGTACGGGTGCATGACTTTGATAATAAAGATGATGTTCTTGTTCCTAATCTACAACAACAGCACTACTACAGGCACAGACACGCACACTACACTACTAACAGAGAGGAAAACAGGGTAGCAGACCATCGGTGGTGTTGGGAGCCGGTGTCGCCATGTCGTCGACGAAGTTCGCTGGGGCGGACGGAGCTCGACGGCTTGCAGGGATGTCGCCGCGTGCTTGGCGGCGTAGATCGGGTCGGTGGCAGCGGCGTCGGGCGATGTAGCAGGACGGCGGTGGTGGCAGCGCTTCCCGCCGCTCCAGTGCTCCCTCAAGTCGGACTAGGGTTGTAGGTGGGGTGTGTGGCGGCGCAGTGAACCTCGTGCTGTGTGCCATGGCCCCCACCTCCTCTATATAGCACTGTGCGACAGGGGCCCACTCACCATGATTAGGGTTGGGCGCCCCGACTAGGACGCAGAGAAAGGCCCGTTACGGCCGTAACGGCCTTTGGACCGTAACGGGATCGCACTGACAAACGAAGGGATCGCGTGGATTCAGCAGGAAAGGAACAGTGCACAGCGTCGATTTTACATGGCACGAGATTACGAGAAGCAAGTAATCCGCGAGTTGCCGGACGGCGTCAGCTACTACTCCGTACGAAGGGCCATGATCTTAGCCTTCATGGTCATGGCCTTCGTTGTCACTTGTCAGTGGGCTTCAGTAAGCAGCCAGCCGTTGTGGGTTTACTCCAAGAGGAAGGCCCACGTGAAAGCACGTATTTGGGCTAAAATTTTTCGTCGCGCGCGCTGCTACGGCGGCCTTGGCAATTGTGGTTAGCTCTGCATTTTGCCGTCACTGGTTGAAGCATCTACGTTCAGGCCATCTCAGTGCGTACAGTTGTAAAAGAGCTTCAGATTAGCACTCGTTCGAGAAGGAGATGTTATTTTGCCTCACTCTGCAGGTTCATCAGTGCCGCTTCTCCCTGATAATGGACCTCTGATTAGCACTCGACCGCGAAGACTCAAGATAGAAGCCAGGCGAATGGAGAATACACCCTACGATTCTCCAAATAAAGGATGGAACTTCAGAGTTCCTATTGCAGAGTTCCTGACCGCAATAGAGGTTTCAATCAAATTTTGGACTTCCTTAGACTGTCTCCAACAGGAGCCCATCAGGGTACCCATACCCAAAATGGGTCCTCCACGGTCAGAAAACAACCTCCAACGGAGTAGGCAAAGTGAAGACCCATTTTGGGAAGCAGGGAGGAGGGCAGGCAAACATGGGTCTCTCTCTCTCCTCGACCCAAATCATCAACGCGTGGGAGACGGTCGCCTGCGGCGAGGTGGGGGCGGCCGCGGCCGCCGCCGACGAAGCGGGCAGCTGCGGGGAGGCGGCTCCTCCATGGCCGAGCCAGGGTCGAGCTCCCCCATGGCCGGGCCGAGGTCGAGCTCCCCCAGGCCGCCGGGGTCGAGCTCCCCAATGATCTAGCCCAGGTCGAGCTCCTCCATGGCAGCCGGGGCCGAGCAAGCTCGCCATGGCCGTCGCCGCCGACGACCGTGAGGGGAGCAGAGACGGCGAGGAGGAATCGGTGGCCCGACACGCCGCGCCCGACGTGCTAACCGAGCCCACGCCGGCGGCCCGCCATGGACTCCGGCGCCGGGGGCGGGGTCACGGGCATCTGCGTGCCATCCGCGTGCCGAGATGGAGCTTGTCAGCCTCAACAGCAGCCCCCCGCGACGCCCAAGGACCCGGCGGCAGCAGGGCGCGGCGGCGGTTCGCCGGCGTTGCGCCGTTCTCGCGCTACGGGGCACCATTTCGCAATCGGTTTCGTCCCAGAGCGAGAGGAGGAGACGGCGAACCTATCCAGGGGCTTCTTGTCGACGAAATCGCAACGCGGGAGGGTCGACGGCGGCGGCGGGCGGACGGGTCTCCGGCAGCTCGTTGGGGACACGGTTGGGGCCTCGTTCTCGTGCGTCCAAGCGTCGGGGAGGGGTCCTGCAGTCCCTGCGCGTGCAATTGAGGGAGAGGGCGAGTGAGAAGCAGAGCCACGGAGGAGATCGAGGGCGGCGGAGTTTCTCACCGTGGCGGGCGGAGGGCGGTCGATTCGTCGGCGTGGTGGTCCGGCGGCGCGAAGGGGAAGGCAGCAGGGCGCTCAGGAGGGGAGGAATTTGGCCGGCAGGTGCCCCAGCCTTGAATGGCGTGGTCGGGCTGCGGCGGCGGCGCGAAGCAGAGGAGGGGAGGGAGGAGAAGAGGGCGCTGGCGGGTGGGAGAAGAAGAAAACGCGTTGGCTGTTGGAGATTGAAAATTTTTGGGTGGTGACCATTTTCCTGTGCAAGACCCAAATAAGTGAATGGGTCGTGTGTTTGGGTCTCCATTGTTGGAGACGGTCTTACAAAGCGCCACACAGCATGTTCATCAGGATTCAGGAACATGCCTCCATCAGTTGTTTTGTACTTAACACGCTATGTAGTCTGTACTCTGTAGGCATGTGATTTTGCTGAAGTAGATGGTCAAAGAAATTCTGTCAACCAAAGTTTACGACCAAATGTTCATGGCATCATGGTTTCAGGTATGATGGTAACTTGGCTGATATTTTTGGTCATGAATCTGAACTGAACTTTGGTTTGACTGTTGTTATGGTAACATTAGGAGCAACATGAAGATTCGTTGTTTCAGAAACATGCTCAGCATTAGTAATTTGAATTCTGCAATTATTGGATCATCAAACCAAGTCATACATAGGATGAGATAAGCAGCTTTCAACGCATACAGGACTGTAACAAAGCAAAAAATTTCTACCTAATTATAAAAGAAGGATCTCTACCTAATTATAAAGCAAGGATGGTTTCTCCGGTACGTCGCTGACGTCATCAACTTTTTGCTTACATCATCGTCACCTCACCGTGCCTTGATTCCCTGTCAGAAGCGAATTCGATTCCTTCGATCCAGGATTCTATCCACGCTGCAATTCTTCCCTTCTCCCCGAGTTCGAATCAAGTCCCGTGTCGCCTCCACCGTAAAGCTGCAGCACAAAAGACGGCAGGAAGGCACTTGCAGCGGCGCAATGTCGAAGATCGGGACGGTCGCAGACCGACCACAAGATGCAGTCCCGCGGGTCCGCAGCGCGACCGCTAAGCGATGGTGAGTAGCATCCTCAAGCACGAATTCGGCGGAGAGGCTGGTCTGGTGGTGTTTGCATGTTCCCCACCCGCAGCGCCAGACAATAACCCTGGCTGAAATTAGCTCGCATCCTCGGATCTAGGAGGACTGCGACGAGGAACTCCATGGTATATTGGCTGGGATCAGGGTCTGACCGGGCGGAGCCGAGAAACAGTCTGCCGGATCTGAAATTGGGTGCGCCCGATTTATTTGTTTTGGAGGTGGTAGACTGGTAGTGAAGAATTGAAGGCAGTGCGGGGGAGCAGAAGTTCTCCAGGGGGTTAGCGTTTGACGACAAAGGCGATGGGAAGAAGAAAGACGATTGGCTTTCTTTTCTTTGTTTACACATATGTGGGGTCCACATGCTAGAGATTAAGGTTAGCTCCGTGCTCCGATCCCAAACACTCGGATATATATGGCCTCGTCTCTTCATCTATTTAAACACTCTCAATTTATTTATTATATGAACTACTAATGCGTGAACGACATATATAAAGAACAAATGACGTATACATATCAAATTCATACTAAATAACTACCCTCTCCATTCTAAATTATAATTTGTTTTAACTTATCTCGATTTATAACTTTATTATGCATGTAAAACATAGAATATACATCTCATAAAAAAATGCTTCGCCCGATCATAACAATCTGGTAAATACTCACTTTAGATTTTTATTTTTGTTCCTTATGTTCCCGATTATAATTATATAAATATTAATGTATTCTTTATCCGTGACAACGCACGGACATGCTTGCTAGTATAAATAAAAAGAAGGATGGAATAAGAAGCTTTCAATGCATACAGGACTGAAACGAAGCATGAGATAAGCAGCTTTCAACGCATACAGGACTGTAACAAAGCAAAAAATAAAAAGAAGCAAAAAAATTAACACAATGGCCCATGCAGGTCTCGAACCTGCGACCTTGGCGTTATTAGCACCACGCTCTAACCAACTGAGCTAATAGGCCACTTGTTATTCTTTACTAGTACGTTCTCATTTGGTATCTTAGACTCTGTAAAAAAAGGAGGATGTGTAACTCGAATCCATTGGCCTCCTCCATCTAGCATCTAATGACTCTGCGCCCCAAGACGGTCCTTGTTGCGCGGACGGCAGGGTCCTTCTCCTTCGACATGCCTACATGGTTGGTCCCTCACTCCCTCACCCTACACGATCCTCACACAGTCACACACATTGCCGTGACGGTACAGCAGTACAGCACGGCCGCATCTGCCCCCGGCCCGTCGCGGCCGGCGCACATGGCCGTGCCGTTACGGGCGGCAACGCCTCGTCACCGGAGCCCAGCCGCGTTCGGCGATCTGCACGGATCAACCGCAGGAAAACACCGGCACGGCCCCGCCGCCCCTGGTCCATCGACGGCGACGGCCGCCCAAGATTTCCCAGTGCAGAAAACCGGAGCCATTCCTGTCAGGACGGGATCTACTCTTTTTTTTTTACATGCTTCGTGTAATCGTGTTGCCCTGCTGCACCGAGTGTAGTACAGTCTGTAACGGGACGATGACACGAGCCAGCGAACGGAGGGATCGCGTCGGGGAAAGGAACAGTGCACGCCGTCGATTTTACAGGTCACCAGTAAGCAAATTATTTGCAAGTTGCCGGACAGCGTCAGCTACAGTACTTGTTTATAGCAAGCGGAAGGCTCTGACGCTCTGTGGCGCGGCCGTCGGCGGCGGTAGGAGGACAGGCCGCCAACTTGGAACCCGGCGACATATTTTTTGAGCTTTTCTATACGCTGACCATCTGGTATAGTCCAGAGGGATATTGGCGCGGCAAGCGTGCACCGGATCCAGCGTTCAGACGGAGCTTGCTGAGTTGCTGCGTGCCTCTTGTTTATTTGATTCTTGCACGAGTGGTAAACGATATGATATTCGTTAAGATACTGCTGGATGTCTGAAGACTCGCTGTTGCAAGCTGTTAGCACTACCGGTACAGTGACAGGGCCAAATCAGAAGCAAATTTGGCCTCTGAAATCCGGCGTCTTGCATAGCGTATGACCTCTGATGGAAACCGTCGACCGTAGGTAGGATGGTAGCGCAGCAGCATCGAATATGTTGAAGATATGCCGTATGCTGAATTGCTAACAATCCAAACACAGCATTGACAATGCAGTTTGGGCAACAAGCTTTGAAAAGGTTGCTTCATCCTGACGGAGCTTGTTCACGCCTCTTGTTTCTATTCTATCCTAGCCTAGCAGCACGAGTGGGGCACGGCACCACACTCTTTTAGTCTTAACATATCGCTGAATATTTCCAAACCTATCGTTGCAAGCTGTTCACCAAAACCAGAGGCAAACTTTGGCATTTGGCTGGCCTATCGGTTCAGCTAACGCCGCTAATCTCCGGTCTCCCTCACCAATCCGATCCGGCTCGTCAAATTCTCTGAACAACGGCGCCGAGAGCGATCGATCAACCCGGTAGTATCGACGTCGTCGTCACATCCCTGGCAGCCACCAGCAGCCGGCACTGAACAACAGGAACACCCAGACCAGCTGCAGTGACTAATGGGGACGCACGCATGCAGCCGGGGGCAGGGCAGCGCCCAACTGGATTTGCGTCCACGGATCAGCCTCGAATTGAATCCCTCCTCCTGCTCCGTCAGACAGGTCATATTCTGATGCTGCTATGAACACGAATACACGATGATTGGGGCAAAATTTCCTCTCCGGAACAGAGGCAATCATCTGCCAAGGAACAGGGCACCCGGGACATGAGCCATTGGCCCTTGTCTCGGCCAGCTAGCCGGGATAGTGACTCGAGAGAGTCGAGACGTATGCAGCCTGTGCAATGTAATGGGCGTGATGCCGATCTTGTCTCAAGGAGATCGCAATTATATCCGGCAGGAGATCCAGGATCGGTCTTGAGATTTCGAGCGAGGGTTTGCACATTTTGGGATCGTGTGTTCGTTTTCTGACAGCGATGAGAACCGACAGGATAGACAGTATATCTAGAGCAATCACTGAAAGGAGTCATCATTCTTGACAGCTAGCCAAGCCAAATGGTTGGCCGAGATCTTCAAGTTCAGCAACTTCCATCGGTGGTATTCACATCCCGTCAATGTCAATCTGCTTCTCGTTGTCAATCTTTGTAATCTTCGAGATGCATGTTAGAATCAAATGCTAGCTGAATCCTGAATAGAGTTCTTACGGTATGCACTAGGTACCTGCAAACATCAGCTCCGTCTCCGTCATTCGGCATTTCAGTACATCACTGAAGTACAAAAACCTCACATGGGAGTTTTCCGTGATCCAAATGTTGGGAAAAGCAGGAACTCAGAGATGAAAGGTCTCTAGTACATCTGAGTTGCAAAATGAAATACCTATATTCAGCTCAGAATCGCAACGAGGCTTTTCAAAGTACTAATATGATCACCTCGTGGAAACACCACAGATCGGGAGTAATGAAACATTGAAACCACAGATTCAGAGCAAAAAAGAACAAACAACTAGATAAAACGATCAGGGGAATGTGGACTCCAAACCTCGAGAAAAAAAGACATGGTTGACGATCCAGCATTCCCCTATAACCTGACAAGCCAAGCAAAGCATACCCTAGCATCCTGTACACAGCTACAATCCAGCATCATTAACCTTAGCACCCAAATCCTCCGCTAGCATCCCCTGAAACCCCCAAACTTCCTCTTCACTGATGTTAGTGACCAACCAAAACATCCCTCACTCCAAACCACGTGTATTCACATAAGACATAACCAAACCGACCGAAACCAGATGTTATTTACAGATGATCAGCACATCACATCCCCTCCACAGCTGCTCCGCTCTCAAGACTCCAACAGAGAATGGAGCAGACTTTGACCGTATGATTCCTGATTTACCTAGCCAAGCTAGTAGCTGCCACTGATCCAGTTCTGCAGCCAACCCCTTGACGCTGCTCCCGCAGATAGCCAAGCAAAGTCTCAGCCTGCAATTTATACAACAAAACCTTAGTACCATATTACAAAAGGCGATCATCACCATGCATTTTAACTAGTAGGCCAGACAGAGGGCACATTTGTTCCAAGCAAGGTATCTCTCTTCTTTTTTTAATGAACACCAATGTTTTGTTAAGAAACTAGGATTCTTCTTAATTTAACAAGATAGGTTGTTTCCTCGAAGGGCCAAACTAGTAGGAAAAACATTGCAGTGTTGACTTGCAGAAGATAGCAAGCATCCTCCTGTGCATGAAGATTTAACAGATCCTTGACTGTACTCTGAGAAATGTAAAAAATAAACGAATGCGTCTCCAAAATGTGAAACGAATCCAGAGGTCAACACCTGATTTTATTCTGGCCACCTAGCACGATCGCCTTTTAACAAGCATGGATAACATGAGCATTTCTTAGGAACAGGTAGAAATCTACCTACATGTACAGTGAGCCCTTTCGTTTGTCTAGGTTTAGTGTACTTTTCAGTACTTGGTGTCACTCAGACTTCAATCAAACTCAAATTGATGACTTCGTTGCATCGCATACTTTAGTACAATCAGTTCTAAACTGACGGGCAAAGTGACTTCAGTCACATCATACACTCAGACGACACCAACTTTGATCTACTACAAATCAAACAGTTGCAATATTACTCAAATAAAATTTAGCAAATCATGTCTTATTCCAACACAACACTGATTAGCCAATAGCATGTAGCTAGACATAAAGAACCAGTGGTACTGAATTTTGTTAGAGAAGAAGGCAAGAAGATAGAATTTGTGTTGCGTACCTTATGCTTGGCACGGGCAGAACCGGACTGTGATAGCGCGACAAGCGGCGGGATGGCGCCCTCGCGTACAAGAAGGGCACGGTTATGCGGGGAATCGGAGCACATCTGCAGCAGCGCCACCACGGCGAACTCCTTCTCCTTGGCCGGGCCGTCCTCGATCGCCTCGACAAGCGCGGGGATCCCGCCAGCCTCCACCACAGCTTCACGGCCTTCGGCGATGCCCGCGAGGCTCCCCAGAACCACCATTGCCTTCTCGCACGTCCCGCTGCCGCGCTCGCCGATGAGGTGGACGAGCGGCACGATGGCGCCGGCGCTGACCGCGCGCTCCTTGTTCCTGCGCGCGGAGCAGAGGCGGTAGAGCGTGGTGAGCGCGTCCTTCTTGCCGCGCGTGGAGCCCGCGGAGAGCAGCGCGACGAGCGGCGGGATGGCGCCGCAGGCCCCGATGGTGGCGCGGTTCTCCTCGATCCCCGACAGGCTGAGCAGGGCGCAGGCGGCGTTCTGCTTGGCCGCGGCCGTGCCGGTGCGGAGCGCGTATACGAGAGGCTTGATGGCGCCCGCCGACGTGATGGCCGACCGGTTCCGCTCCTCCAGCGAGAGGTTGAGCAGCGCGGTGACGGCGTTCTCCTGCGCCACCGGGTCGGTGCTCCGCAGCAGCGGCACGAGCGCCGGGATGGCGCCCGACACCCCGATCAGCTCCCGGATGTCGGACCGGTGCTTGGCCAGCAGCCGTATCCTGGCTGCGGCCGCGCGGCGCGCGTCGGGCGCGGCGTCGGGGCCCAGCGCCTGCACGCACGCCAGCACGAAGGGCTCGACGCGCTCCAGCGGCGCGGCGTCCGCCGACAGATCCATGGACTCGAGGTCGTTCAGATCCACGGCGGCGCGGGCCGGGTCCGGCGCGTCGGATCTGGGCGCCGCGGCCGCGGCCGCCATCGCGAGGCGCTCGAGCTCCCCGGAGATGTCGGAGTTGAAGCTGGAGTAGTCGGAGAAGTCCCGCGAGAGCTCGAGCAGCTCCGTGGCGGCGGCGTTGATGGCGGAGGAGGACTTGGCCACCGCGGCCGGGTGCGCGGGCCCCGCGGTGGCGGCGAGCTCGCTGAGGTGGAAGTCGATGACGGAGTCGGTGAGGTTCTCAATGTCGGAGTCGGCCGCGTCGTCGGAGCCGCAGCCGCCATACCGCGGGGCCGGGGACCCCGGGTCGGAGTCCGCCTGCAGCAGCGCGGAGCGGATGGTGCGCATGGAGCGGCCCGGGCGGCGCTGCGGCCCCGCGCAGGGGCTCTGCCCCGGCGAGGGCGAGGGGATCTGGGAGCCGGCGAGCGACACCATGGCGGGCGGCGGGCCGGTGGGGAGCGAGTGATGATGAGGGAAGGGAAGGGGAAGGTGGGGGGAGGCGGCGCGGTGGTTGGGCGCTCTGTACTGGTGGTGCGTGGTGTGTGTATACACGTATACGCTGGCTTTGCCTCGCCTCGCCTCGCCGCCGATGCTGCTGGGTACAGTCCGCAACAAACAAGCGAGCACTCCGCGGGCAGAAGCGGAACGGGACGAGATGCGAGTGCGGCGTGGATCTTTGTAGCCGCTTTTGCTCTCGCTCGGTGGGATGGGGATGGGGATGGGATGTGATCTTCGGGTGACGGGCGGAGACAGACAGGTGGCCGTGCCGCCATGCCTGCTGCTAGCGACTAGCCCACCGGTTGTTTACGGGGGTGTTTAGTTCGCGAGTAAGGAACGGTTCGGTGAAAATGTCACATCGGACACGGTAGGGCACTGTAGTATTTTTCGTTTGTTTGTGGTAATCGTTGTCCTACCATGACCTAACTAGGCTCAAAAGATTCATCTCGTCGTGTACATCAAAATCATGTATTTAGTTTTTTTATTTAACTACGTTTAGTGTTCTATGCATGAGGTGAGAGATTTGATATGATTTTATGTGATATGTGAATAGTGAAGTTTGAAGAGAGAATTTTTGGTAAGGGAACTAAACAGGGCCGACGAGGCGATCACGATGACACGTGGGGCAGGGAGACCTGTGTGCGGAGCTGTCAGCGGGTTGGAGTGGAGTTGCCAGTGGCGCGCGCAGCGGTGAAGCCAAGGCCGGGCACCAGACCACCACGGCACGGGTGGCTTTTGGTGGCGGGCGTGGCCGGCGCGGGGCGTCATGAGTGGTGGGTGCGCGCGCGCGCGCGGTGAGGACGGGACGCGAGCAAGCAAGGAATCGCTTTTCCGTTTGCTGCCAGGGTAAACAAGCCGACGATCCTGCCAGGCTGCCACCGCCGGCGGTAGCGTTCGTCTCGTTCGTCTCATCGTGCGGAACGGGCACGGGCGTTCGCTCTTTCGCTCGGGACACTGCGCGGTTCGGAATGCGTTTTGGTTTGGACGGGCGTGCGCACGGCAGGCGAGATCCGTGCTCTTCTTTTTTTTCCCCACCGGGAACAAGGGGGGACGCGGCACTTGGCAGATTTTTGCAGGCACGGGCACGGCGTGGCGGTGGCGCCGGGTGTGTGTGTGGAGTGGAGGGAGGGAGTGGCGGTGATATCAACCTGATCGCTAAAGCTGATTAGCTGGTGGACATTGATGGCTCGCGTGCCGGATTGTGCGGCCTCCATCAGTAACGCCCACGGTTCGGTTGCCGTGTTAGAATCTGGGCTCCGTTACGTTTCCTTGTCCGGTACTGCAATATCAGCACCCAGTACCTGCCCACTGCACAAATATGGAGCAGCGATGAGCAAAGCAGTGCGTTCGTGTTTCAGTCCCTCTCGTCGCCCTTTTCTTGCGTGGATGATCCCAATTCCCCTGCTCGTCAAGCGAATGTGGTTGTTTTGATCGGTAAGCAAAGATTTTCGTACTCCATGAAACGCTTTGCTTTGATGTTTCAAGTTTTCAGTAGTACTCGAGGAGTGGAGGTACTTGTGGGCTGTGTGACCAGACCCCGCCCTCGCGGAGGCGGCGGCGAGAGGGGAGGACAGAGAAATGGTGGTACTTGTGGGCTGCGGCCGAATAGGCCTATATGGTAGGTCCATGTTGGGCTACTCATTTTAGCCCAAAGTTAGATGCAAGGCCTACATGAGTCGAACCTGAATTTGCCGCCAAAACTTTTTTTGCCGCGAGGTGAACCAACCCAAATCCCAACGCAAACCATCCAGGCTCAAATACTCCACGCATCCAGATTCCAGACCGCCTTCCGCACGTAGCGCTTGCGCAACAGCGCAGGTAGCTCTGTCATCAGTCATCCGCCGTGCTCGCATTGCATGCAACGATCAGACCACCGGCGGCGTAGCGCCCACCGTAACGACGGCTCGCGTCGCCGGCCGCAGAGACACATCTAGAAGAGAGAACCACCAAATCGTCGACTTGTAGGGCAGCTGGCTGTGCTTATCTCTTCGTAAACAGCCAAGTCTATCGACAGCATTTTTCTGATTGTATTCATATTGTGTGTTGTTTCTGATCTCAAACTTTCAGAATCCATTCAATCATTGGGCATCAGATAGGCTCATAGGCTTCGATAACACGTACGTGGCGCAGAAGTAAATTACAAACCGCAACTACTTCAGGGCTTGTCTCTGTACTGTAATCAGACAGCGCAATTTACACGGAACAAAAGACAAGTGGGGTGGTAAAAGGATGTTTTGTCTGCCATTACGCATGCCAAAGAGGAAAGGGACATGATTTTTACTATGACCTCAACAGTTCTAAGTAAATTATGCACGCCACACTTGCCAGGGATGAATTGTTGTTGATGAACTACTATAGTGCTTGACAGGGAGGAAAGCCTTATGTTGATTTAGGAACAGGTCCAAAAAACTACATCTTGCATTTTCAGTGATTTAGGAACAGGTTTCTATACTTTTGGCATTCAATTGCATGCTTAAAGTTTAGTACCACGAGATTCTTTCGCCAGAAACAGTATAATTCAGCCAGTGTTCCTGCTAAAATCTGCCCCGAATGGAATGGGAAAGTGAATTGGGACAAACACAATGAGAAAGCAATTGGGCAGAGTCATGATGTGAAGGCCTTTGGTGAAGGTAGTTTCAGGAAGCAGAGAATAAGATATGGAGAGGTAAATCTACGAACTGCTAATTTAGGAGCAAATATTGCCTCTCAACTAGTTTATGCATAATTAGGAGCATGGAAAAAGATTTATGCATAATTAGGTCAAAAGATCAACAAATTTAAACAAAAACATACACGGCAAGAAAGTAAGATTAGTACATGTATGTACTTTTGGTGGCTTTATTACTGGGGTCAAGATGGCTTTGCTCCCCCATAGTTTGAATATTAAGCCAAGCAAATCTCTAGTATACAAATGGAATGGTTAAAGAGAATAAAAACAAGCGAGCTAATGTAGCCATAAATGGGCAAAGATAATACAGCATTCCTTTGGTATACAAGTTTATCCTTCCGTATGACAGATTTCCAGCTTATGTTGGAACACTTCTAAGTATGTGCCGCAATCAACACTGCACATCTCATTCAAAAAACAAAGACCTAATACACGTAGAAATTAAACTAAAATCTGAAAGCTTCACAAAATGTTTGTATCCGCTCCTCTAGCATTTTTGGTGTTCGTAAACCACACCTCTGGTTACCTAGAAACAAGCAACTAACCTGTATATTAATCTGACATCACCAATTCACAGTCATGCACCTGAAAGCCTGATATAGTAGTGGGTGTTTCACCTATCCCAAGTCATATATGAATATAATAATACTCTCCCTAGGAAGTGATACCTGCAAAAGGATCCAACAAATTCTAGTCAGATTTGAAGTCTGCCCTCAGTATATGTTTCAAGAATAAAAAGCAAGTATGCATCTCAGGCACGGATTGATCTACGAAATATTACATTGCCACCATAATCATTGTGCAGTGCACTCAATTCCAATTTATTTACACATAACACATTCATTCACTTCTGTAGCTAATACAACAAGTGTATTACATCACTAACAAGAAAAAAAAAGATTAATGTTCAGAACGTAGTACAGCTTACAGAATTGAGCCAAGAAACTCCTGCTAAAACTACACTCAGATTTACACCAACCAAATTGTCTATATATGAAACCTCCAAGTGAGGATCGCAGCACAAATCAATATCCTGTTTTTTTTTGAACTAAACAATATCCTGGTTATGAAGATCTTACTAGGCCCATATCCTATCTTTTTTCAAAAAAAAAGAAGAATATGTAGGACAGCATTTATGTATCATGCAATCTTGCGTCAGTTGGTCATTTTTAGGCATGCACAAACTATGCTAAGTTGCTAGATGGATAACTGTTCTTGTATGTAACAGTAGTTTATTGTTTGTAAGACGACTATACGTCAAACTCTAAACATTATTGTTTTTATAAATATGATGAACCTATTGTGTGAACAGAGATGCTATCAGAAATTAAGGATAGTTTTTTAGCATAAATGATCCAAAACTGTGTTGTAGCTTTAGCACAACTTTTAGCAAAAGCAACTTGTCTAAACCTTGGTACCTGTTAACATTTGCAACTCTGAAATCTCCATTTTGATATAAAAGTATGCAGAAAAGAGAAATGGATACGTATACTCTACAATGAAAACAATATAGGGATGTTGTGCAGCTGTTAAGTAAATGAGAAATATGCTAGAAAAACTGACAGATGTATCAAACTCTTGTTTACTGGACTTTTGTCATGGTTAACTGCAAAGATAATCTGGTTCGAAAAAATCACAAAAGAAAACATCTGGCATTTAGTTTAGTGAACCTTAACCAAGATTAAACCATAACTACTAAAGGTGACTCAGTTAATTGTGTAAAACAGATAAGAGTACATCTAGCATGTTTCCCTTGTCATAAGTGATGATGTGAAAAAATAACAAAGAGAAAAGAAAGTTTAAGCAGTCGAGAAAATCTAGAAAAATAAAGCACTGTGTCTTATTGCCTATCGGTGTGTTCTTTAGTTAGCTCTTTCTTGTTTTTGATACGCATAGACAGTTGATACATATTCGGCTTGGATACCCATGTCACTTTGCCAAAAATTAGTATATTCGGCTTGGATACCCATGTCACTTTGCCAAAAATTAGTAAGAACTAATGTGAATGTTCTCTGGTTGGTTCCTACTGCTGCCTTGAACTAATGATTTTAGTTTATAAGTGCAAGAAAATTTATCACAATGATGTTGTTGAATTGTGGTTCCGCTTGATATTTACCTACGGGGTCAACAAATACATCTCAAGTAATCAAGGATTAAATGGTAAGCAATTATATCGAACACATCCAAACTGTTTTTCTTTTTTTATCGAACATGCAGGAGAGCTGCGTATCTTTGTATTTACAGGAAAAGAAAAGTCTAAACTAGACTCACACAGACACACCACCACACACACACAGCCACAAACACATTCGAACTCACACACCCCCTAACCACACTGTTTTCCACCCCCAAACTGTTTTTCACCCAACAAAAAAAGAAAAGAGCTTGGGAATGTTTCTTTTTTGGGGGGAGAAAAACATTCCTTGCATGATGGTGTTCAGGTTGGCAGAAAAGAGCTTGTACGTTTTTTTCCAATTGTACATCAAAGCATTGATTACAAACCAAATTGTTGAAACATCATACATAAATTTCTTTCTTGAGTTACTCAACGCCCAGCACAGTTGACTGAAATCGCAGGACAAGGGAACAATTTAGACACAAGCCCATGTCTATGGAAGACGAAATCTTAAAGTTTAATTTTGGCATTGATCACCATTCAAAGTTCTAGAAGTTTCTGCATGTCCATTTGAAGTTACAACTCAATTCCAAATACAAGGGCCAGTATGACTTGTGAGTACTTGACTCCCAGTGTAGTTACATGATAACAGTATGATCCCAACTAATATCAACGATCTATATCTAAGTTCTTAACTGATCAATATCAACGATCTATATCTAAGTTCTTAACTGATCAATATCAACGATCTATATCTAAGTTCTTAACTGATCAATAAGGAGAAATCTCAAAAGAATTTTGTATTTTATTATATCAACATTATTGGCAGTCAATCTTTTATATAAGTTTTTCTCCCCCCTTGGCTTGTGTTCGGTTTCACCTCTAGCCTACACCAACTTGCTTGGGACTAAAAGCCTTTGTCGTGGTTGCTGTTTTATATAAAAAAACTGCACTCATCTGACTAAAACGAACTAGTCACATCAGAATACACAATACGGAAAGCATAGTAACTTAGCCGCACGATGGTACATGAAAAAATAAGATGCATCCTGGCTTTGAAAATGAGTTGTGAGCCTTTTTTGTCACACCAAACAGCAATCTGTTGCCAGGTCCCAAGCCCCAAAGTGTCATAGAAAAATAGGATATAAGCCAAAATTACATGATTTATTGCTTATGTTTGGCAATCATTGTATAATAAAGAGTGTTGGTCGAGTAGAACATTTGGAGTAACAGGTGACAGAACACAAGCTTTGATTAATCCAAACTAATAGAGTTCACAAAACAAGCACTGTGCATATTAGCAGTTTTTTTTCCTAAACTGAGGAAAGGAGGACAGCACGTTATATGCGTTTTTCAGCCCATTCAAACAACAAACTCATTTATGAAGCATGTTTTCTTTTAAAAAGTACAGGAAAACTATGTGTAGATCATAGCAGTGTTGGAATAGCAACTGACCTCTGCTTGTCTGATTATTATTAACAGTGTAGTTGCCCATATAACTTGCTGATATTTCTGATTTGATATCCGGATCGACATTTCCAAGATCATGACCGAAAGGAGGCATGTCAACCTCAGATGGCGTGAACCTCCAGGTTGAGTCACCATAAATAGAGCTGCTGCCATATGCGCCTGGATTGTTTGATTCATATGCATTGGCTGATGCAGAAAATGGCTCACCAATGGTGCCAGTTGAGTTGCTCCTCACATAATTACCGGAAGGCAGGCCAAAGTTGCTATCTCCAGTTCCACGGCCAAGGTTTCCCGATCCAAGGCTTGAAATGTTGCCCATCCCATGAGCAGAAGTAAGGCCTCCCCAACTAATACCATCACCAGGAATACCCCCGCCACTTCCAGGTGGAGCAAAAGCATTTGTGTTTGTAGGGTTGCCCATGTAGTTCAGATTTCCATTACTCCAAACATTTCTTGACATTGAACTCAGTATCGATCCTGAATCGTCATTAAGGCCAACATACCCAATAGGACTACCTAATCTGTTTGAACTACCATTGTAGTAAGAACCTATTTGCCGCCCATTGGAGCTATTGATGAAACCAGAGCTTGCACCAAAATTTCCACTCATTCCACCTTCAATGTTCATGCCCATTCCAAAACCTGGACCAAATGAAGAGAACCCATTCCGTGCACCTGTAAGGAGACCGTACCTTCCGTCCACCCTCATGCCATAACCACCAATAGGGTTCGGGTTGTAGCCCTGGTTGAAGCCATTCAGGATGTTATGAGCTCTGCTCATGGCATAGTTCTGCCCTCCCGCAGGTGAACGTGCAATGGGTCCAGGAGACTGCTCCTTTGGGACAGCCCTCTTGACCTCAACCATTTTACCATTCAGCTCATGGAAGTTCTTGTGCAGAGCCTTATCCACTGCGTCTTCAGAGTCATAGGTGATGAAGCCAAATCCCCTAGGCCTCTGCGTGTTGTGGTCGTACATCACGACCACATCGGTTATCACACCGAATTGCTCAAAGTACCTTCTGAATTCAACCTCAGTAACATTTGAAGCCAGGCCTCCAACAAAGATCTTTCTAGTACGTCCTGGTCCAGGCGAACCGATGCTGCTGCCATTGTTCTTGCTCGCGATACTCTGGTCGTCCCTGGGAACGGCCTTCTTGGCTTCCACCTGAATCGTAGACAGGCAATTCAGTTAGCACAGTGAGCGACATCTCCACAACAGAATTCCCAGCAAAATGCACGCCAATGCATTAGAAGCAAAGGAGACGAGAGTACCATGCGGCCGTCAATCATATGCTTGTCCATCGTGACGCGTTCCGCGACGGCCGAGTCGGCGAAGACGACGAAGCCGAAGCCGCGGGCGCGGCCGGTGTTGCGGTCCCGCATGATGACGGCCTCGGTGACTTCCCCGAAGCGGCCGAAGTACTCGCGGAGGCGGTCCTCATCCGTCTCCCACGAGATGCCGCCGACGAAGAGCTTCCCGGAGTCGGCCTCCATCGCGTCTGTCCTCCCCTCCCCTCCTCCTCCCCCTGCAATCCACAACAGCAGGCCCAGTTTCATACCAGCCAGCCACTGGCAAATGCGGACAAAACCCCGACTTATCCACAGCGTTCACCACAGAAACGCACGCGAGACATCAGCTAGATCCGAGCCGAAAGCAACGCCGCGATCGGGGGGCGCGCGCGCAGGGACACACACGCCCACACACGCACACACGGCGCAAAAGGCCAAGGCAGCCTCACAGGGCCACGGAATTACGCGGCCGGCGCGAGATCCGTACCAGATCCGGCCGGCCCCGGCGCGATCCGGCACCGATCGGCAGCCGGCGGTCGGATCGGGGTCGACGCTTACCGGTCGGTCGGCGGCGGCGGCGGCGGCGGCGACGGGCGGCGAGGAGGGATCGGGGGGCGCCCGCGTGCGCGTCGCCTCTCCTCTGGCTGTCACGCTAAGATCTCGATCCGGGCATGGGAAGGGGGAGGTGGTGGGGGGAAGTTGCTTGGGTTCGGACGGCACGCCTCGTCTCCTCCTCTCCTTTTTATCGAAGCTTTTGCTTCCCCTCTGGCCTGGCGTTCCCCCCCTCCGCTCGGTGGCTGGCGAGCGATGCCTTGCCTGCCGCGATGCGGTGGTGGTTGTTTGTTTTTACCTTTGCGGGGGAGGGCTGCCTTTTTTAATCGCCCCCGGTGCCCTGCGATTGCGGTGCTCGGCTGGATTGGGAAAGCGGAGGGTGGGGGACGCGGAAATGCATAAATAATGGAGAGGCAGGTCGGCCTGCCGCGCTGGAGGCGGACGCGAACGCGAACGAGGGCGATGAGATGGGGGTGGGCTGCGTCTGCGTGTGTTTGTGGTGCGCGGGGAAGGAGACGACGACGCGGGCGCGGCCGGGGTGGGGGAGCAGGTGGGCTGCGAAGGGAAGCGAGCGAGTGAGCGAGGTGGAGCCGACGAGGCAGGGCAGGCAGCCGAAGCGGGCGGGATGGGTTGGGTTGGGCTCCCGTGTCGCCGCGGCGCCCGCCCGCGCTGCTGTGGGGTTCTGCGGCCCGTCCGATCCTCGCGCTCGCGCAGCGGAAGTGGGTCGGGGCGTGCGGGGGCCACCCGGCAGAGAGATGCTGCGATGCACAGTCGCACAGAGTGGGAGACGTGGGGGCACGTCACGTAAAGAATTTTCCTTTTTCTGCTTTACCAGTGGCTTTCCTTTTGCGACGAATTTCTTTTCTTTTTGCCACGAATTTCTTGTGCGTGCTTACTGTATTCACCTAAGAATTTCTTGTGCGTGCTTACTGTATTTACGGAATGCCATCAAGTACTAAATGTTGACAAACCTACTGCGCTATTACAATGATTCCATGTAATGTCGTACCAATCCTATGTGATCCTACTCAATCATATGCTTAGTAGTTAACACCATGAGTTTATGAAATTAGTAAGATCCATTTTCTACGGGTGATTTTATCAATCATAGAATTGTTCCATTACCACGATACCATCAAAGTTCCCAGGTCTCTGCCGAGGAGATCAAAGAGTTCCAAATATTCACCATGACTGTTTATAGTAAATTGTTCCTACGTAGCCTATACGTGACTACGTGAATGTTAAATCCTCCTACACAAAAGTAACGTGCACAACCAAAGTCAAATTCAAGTTCAGTATTCAACACGGGACAATGATATGGTGATACAGATAAAAGCATGGCAAAACAATACAGGATTTTTGGTAGGATTGAGATAATATAGTGCGCTTGATGGAGAGATATAGAATACTTCATCCAACCCTCTCTGTGACTATATATATAGGAACCAGATATTGGACAATTGTATGTGCAAGTCAGGTAAAAAAAAACTGTTCAAATTGCAGAACAAAGTTAGACAACCGCGAAAGGTAGAACCATCATAAAAATCTTGTCATATCTTGCGCCTGACTCGGTTATTACTGGTCTTATTATACAAGTCATTATTGGTAATGTTCACAAGTGAGACGTACTGTTTTCAATGTTAATATTCGAGAAAGGGTATTTGTATAATTTTAGTTCTGCAACAAGCAAAATCAATGTCAAATTGATTATAGACGTGCCAACGGAAAAGGTGTGCATGTATAGTTTGACCATCTTTCTTCAGTACATAATCTTAACAGTGTCAGCAATGACAGAGCTAGCTACGAAGGACGGGCAGAGCTAGGCCCCGTAAGCTCCAAACATTTATGTTACAGATCTGTGATTTTTTTTTTGCGAAAAACAGATCTATGATTTTGCATAGAATATTGCTATATCTTGACATCTTGTATCGTTTGGCTCCTTATATCTAAGAAACTTGTTTGATATAACTTGCTTGCCCCCCTATTGTTGTAATCCTATGTCCATCCCTGAAGTTGACTAAATACTCAATTATACTGGTAGAAGTCTGTAGTATGGTTCTTTTTAGCAAATTGACTAAATCAATTAATTCCTGGTTCAATAGTTAGGTAAATGTGGTGTCAAGAAAATTAATCGCCACGAGCATTGACGAGAAACTTGTGCGAGGAGAATATTTTCCCCTTGCCGCTAGTAGTCATCTTGATGGATTAGGGGCTGGGTGGGCTTTGAGTGCATGTGAGAATAATGGTGGGCCATGTGAATTTGAGTGACAGAGGAGAGGGGTGCAATACAGAAATTGGGCAAGCTAGGGTCGAGTGGCACCACAAGGGTTCAAAATTCCGTTGAAATCTCACGAATTGCAGCCTCTTCCGTAGAACAGAAGATTTTCTCTCTCTTTTTTTGCTGAAAATGTATCGTTCTTTGGAAAATATTATTTTTGTTCAAATGCGATGTTTCCGCTGGTGATGGACAAAATTACAGATTGAAATCTCAATCCCAGCACACCACTATCCCACTTATTGTGCATTTGTGTGGAATGTAGCATGTCGTCATGGACAATTGGACACAGTAGCACTGGCTTGGTGGGGTTTGCTACGCATGGCTGGTTGCGCCTATATATTATCCGGTGTTGACCTACTCTGTGTCAAAACTAGGTACTTTTTGGAGCAACTGTCAAATTCAATTACCTAGTTTCACCACTCCTGGCAAATGCCAGACCTCAATTTCAAATGACCTAAAGTTACCTTTAAGAAACCATTTTTTCGTGAGTCCACGAGAAACACCATTTTCCAAGGCTATGAGAGATCCAAACAACACCTAAACTTTCGCGTCCCAATAAACTATGCAGATGTTCAGAGTTGCTAACCTAACAAAGTACTTTGGCCTTGGACCGTCTCTTCACTGGATCATCGACTACATACCTGACAGTAACTACCCCTCCAAATCTTTGACATTGCTGACAATATGTACACACGAAACACCGTCCGCTAACATGCTTCCCACATCTACAGTAGCATCTGCACTTTCTATTCCACAAGGAAAAGATTCAGTTTTCACCTGACGTATGCTTACTTCTACAGTTCTACATGCAATGTTGTGCTGCTCTGTTGCCGCCCTGCTCTTGCTCTGCTTCCCCCTCGACCTGCCCCTCCCGAACACGGCGATCCTCGCGAAGACGCGCAGGATCCTGCTGGCGCACCGCCGCTGCGAGCCCCAGCGCATGGACCCAATGCAGCTGCCGGAGACCGTGGCCCGCCGCTTGATCGCCGCCGGCGCGTTCGCCTCCGTCGCGACCCTGAAGCTGGGCTCCTTGCCGCCGCCGTCCCTGCGCGCCGAGCCCTTGAGGGTGTTGTGCCGCTGCAGGGTCCGCTTCAGCGAGATGATCTCCTGCTCCAGCGCCTGGATCCGGAAGCTGGCCGTCTCGTAGTCCGACGCGTCGTCGCGGGCGCGGAGCTTGGCGTCGCGCGGGGCAGCGCGGTGGCTGTCACACGGGCTGCCGCCGCTGAGCGGCTGGCTCTGGCTGGTGGGGATGGCGGCGCACCCGGGGCTCGGCGTGTACGCGCCGGCGCCCGGGACGAGCTCGCCGGAGTGCATGCACCGGAACGAGTCGGAGCACTCCGTGAAGGCGCGGTGCGTGTGCAGCTGCTGCACGAACAGCGCCTGCACGATCAGCCGCAGCGGCATCCGGTCGTTCTGCACCGCCTGGATGCACGCCTCGTGCGACAGCTTCCGGCAGTCGAGGTGCCCGCACAGCGCCGCCTTCTCGTCGCCGGACAACCCACGGTGCTCCTGGCATGACAAAATCAGCATCCTCTCCTCTGTTAGCAACTGTTCATAAATGGCACGATCTGACAATCATCGAGTACGGAGGGGCTTGTTGTCTTACCACTAAATATGTGTTGATCGCTTCGTACAAATGGTTGTGGTTCTTCCGGTCGCCTGCCGGGATGATGCTGATCAGCTCTGACAGCCTCTCCGGCCGGAGCTTCGGATCAACGGCGATTTGCAAAAGGTACCGATCCCACAGCTCGGCGACGGCCTCCGCTCCCTTTCTTTGCACGGAGACATGGTTTGACACGATGCTCTCCACCGCCTTCACCTCCCTGCTGTCGGCGACGGATCGGCCGGTTTCTTGCTCCGGCAGCGGCAGGTCGTCCACCCGGGCGAACTGCAGGTTCGCCGCCACTTGTTCCCGCAGTCTTTTCTGGCTTTCGTCGCTCAGCTCCAGGGTGAGCGATCGCGACAGCAGAGCGAAGTAGAACGCCACCGGGATGGCGCCGCTCGCTGCCGCCTCGACAGGGAGCAGCGCGATCACGCCCTCCATGATCGCGGCGGCCCTCCTGTTGGCGTCGGTCTCGCCGTCGACGGCCTCGTCGTCCGTGCACGCCCAGAACTTGTGCGTCTTCTCGGAGAGCACCCACTTGTTGGCGTAGAAGAGCACGACGGGGCCCACGTACTTCTCCTTCATCCCCTGCCGCCGCAGCGCCCGCACGATCCGGTCGAAGAACTCGAACGGCAGCGCGATGAGGTCCTTGATCCAGAGGTCGCGCGCCGCGAGCTCCTTGACGAGCTCGGCGTCCCACCGGCGCCCGGCCAGCGCGCGCGCCGCGGCGGCGCCGGGCTGCTGGTCCCGCCGCTGCTGCTCCGGGTCGAGGATCTCCATGCACGCCATGAACGCCAGCGACTCGACGCAGCGGCTGGCGATGAGGAGCTCCTCAGCGACGGGGAGCAGCGGCCGGCACCGCTGCAGGACGATGAGCGCGTCGTCCCAGCTCTGCAGCACCACCTCCCAGGCCGGCCACGCCCAGGAACTCCGCCGCGCACCGCACCGCCGCCACGTTGAACGGGTCGAGCGCCACGGCGTCGCCGTAGCAGAAGAGCGCGATCACCTCGAACGCCTCGCAGCCGCCAGGGAAGCTCGCCGGCAGCTCGACGACATCGCCGGACTCGAGCAACGCCTCGCTGAAATAGCCGCACTTGGACACCACAGGATCCTGCGCCGCCGAGCAAGCAAGCGTCACACCACATGTTACCTGCTAACTCGGTACAAGCAAGAACACAAATTTTCCAGCAACAGCAAGCTCTTACCTTGTGCAGATCGAAGCTCCTGTCGACCACGCGTACGCGGACCGTCGCCGGAGATCCGGTCTCCTTGGCCCTGCATCAACAGAGCCGCTGATCAGCCAGGAAGCTCAACAAACAAACAAAGAATCCACCATGGACACGGGGCATCGAAAGCTCAAGTAGAAGTAGCCATACCATGCCACAACCCTCCTCTGCAGCAGCAACGCCGTGCTCGGACTTGAATACGGGCTAAACACGGCGGCCTCCGCCTTGGCCACCGGCGACAGCTCCACCTCCGTCTCCAAATCCATCCCCATCGATCGCCAGCTTCCTCGCGACGAGCACCAGCGCCTCCTCCCGGCAAACCGCAACCCTCCGCCGCCGGTCAGGTAGCAGTAGCAGACTAGCAGTAGCAGCAGCGGCAGCGGCGCTGGCACGGCGGTATTATACAGCAGCGCGTGGAGTTGAGTGTGGGAGGAAGGAACATAGGGAGGCGTGCAAAAGGGTACAATGGCTGAGGGCGCACGAATGGGGGTTGAACCCCAGTTTTCAGGCTGGGAAATCGGATCGCCCCCTCGTGCAAGCTTTCTTATTCCCCCCACCCTGGGGCCTGGCCTGGGCGCGCGTGCGGCAACGAGGGGGAGGGATCGGAGGGAAGCCAAGCCGTGGCTGGCGGCGGCGTTCCCCTGGCGGATCCGCTGCCTCTCGCGCCCGTGCCCGCCGTGACGGGGGCAGCCTTGTAAGGATCCGAGGGGGGTCAACACTAGTTTAATTAAACAGGCGACGACGCAGGGGTAGTGGAGAGTGAGGTGCCTTCGATCATCCAACTCAAATGGCTTCCGGCGCTCGCAAACCTACTCTCAAGACGTGCCAGTGCAGCCTTCCTCGAGAGAGAAAAACACTTCGCGACGTGACGTGCTGTTCTGGGGGGGAAAATTTGTCGATCTGCACCCTGATTTTGATGCCGGCCGGGGCGTGCGTGCTGCTTTCCGCTGTGTACAATGTTGAATTGCTCGGGCGTCCAATATTCTCAACCAGACAGTGAGACAGGATTAGAAAACCGGAGGATATATTTATGCGTGCGTGCGATATGCTAATCCGGTCGTACCAGAAAAAGCTTTCTGGATCACAAAGACGTACTCGACACGAGCGGTCGTCGCGCAGCGCACCGGCAATTCCTACGAGAATAGATGCCGCGAAAGTCCAAGCTGGAGACGCGATCGGCAGCACGGGATTAGGACCTGGGAGGGAGTTGCTTGGAGGGAACAAACACGGCCTCGATCACTTTTATAAACTGCCCCAGGACCCGGCGCCGGCTATTTTCTAATTTCTAATCGCCTGACGAACTCGCCGTGGAAACTCAAGGCAAGACGGGGCCGTACCAGCCCGGCCGGTAGCGCGTACGTGATCCTGACAGCTCCGCTTCCATACGGCCTTTTAAAAGCCTTTTTAATAAAGCGAGCGTGGGGATTGACGACGACGAACGGAGCCACGAAAATAACCTCGCCGAGATTGATGATTGATCACGTACGTCCCTGTCATCGCCCGTTCAACGTGTGCTGTGCTCCATCATTCACCAGGCGCGCACGGCAGCAACTCGATCTCTCTGTCGTCTAACTCTCTTGGGGTTCTCGGACTTGGAGTGAAATCGTCTTGTTTACGGATTCAATTAAGCTCTCCGCTGCGAGAAGACGTAGCTGGCATGACTCCCGGTAGGCGGTGGCAGCCTCCAAGTGTAGAGAGGAGGGCGTGGTTTCCGGCGTGCCATAGGATCGAGTAGTTTATAGGAGACCTTGCCACTTGGCATGGTCAGCGGCTGCGCGCCACGGCACGGCGATGGCCATGGGTAAAGGAGAATGTCGGTAATAAACAATCAGGTTGACGTGCCTCGGATGACGCCGGGGGGAGGGGGAGGTTGGGGAATTTGAGGTCGTCGTCCGGTACTATTCCGGCGTGGAAACCGGGGAACGGAGGACGGGAGCGTCGGGAAGCCGCCAAGCTCCCGTGCGCCTGCAGCTTGCTGATGACCTGCTGCTCCTTCCCGATCGCGTGGTGTGACCACACGGGCGGCGCCTTTGAGATCGCCATGGGGGCTCGTGGCGCGTCGAGATCGACGGGGGAACTCTCTCTCTCTCTCTTACCCCGCGTGGATTTTGTTTTGGTGGAAAACGACTGAACGAGATCGACGCCGGGTCGTGCGAGGGCGGCGACGCCCGTGATTCACATTTGAGGACTTTCAGGACATACAATAGGGGCATCTCGGTCCAACTTCCGAGATACCAAAAGGTTATCGATGGTAGAATGGATTTTCGATCAAACTGCGATTCTGGATGAGGATTCCTAAATATACAGTCTCAGAGAAAGTTGTTTGACTTGTGATTTTAAGAATGTAGACAAAATTTAGCTGTGAGGCAATTGTTGTGGAGAAATTATACTGCTCGATTTGTTACGTTGCAAGAAGTATTTCTTCGTCCCAATTATGCCCACAATTTTTATTTTCCTTTTTTGCTTTGCACATGACTAGATATTTTGGGTATGGCAAACATTTGGCATAAAAAATGAAGGACAAATAATATAGGCGTGGATAGATTTGGCTTGGCACAGCATGTAAAGCAGACCATGACATCGGGCTAAAAAAATAATTCAAGAACATCTTTTGTGTTAGTTTAGCTTGATTTTCTTGATTCATCTCAAAAAATCTAGAATTGAGTTCAGCATTTCCAAATCTAAGTTAAATATATTCCTGACCATCAAGTTAGAATTTTTTTGGAGACCGAGTTGAAACTTCTCCGAATCACGTGCTCTTACTCGGAACCAAATCATCTGCAGCACTGCGGAGGGACCCGCTTTCACTGACATGTGGGCCATGACACCAGTGGGGCCCACATATCAGTGGGTGAGTCCCCCTGCAACAGTAGTACTGCAGGGAAGACTCACCCCTCTTACTCACCCTCTCTCTCTCCTTTGAGCAACATTGTTGTGAGGAGAGTGGTGGAGCTAAGGTTTAGACATAGAGGAAGCGACCAAGCTCGTCATCTCCTAAACTGTCCCAAGGGATTGGACATCACCACTAGTCTTTAGGTGAATATATTTTATATGCATCGTCTCATACCCCAATTTAGTCTTTTAGATTATTTTATCTGTGTATTCTCGTACTCT
Organism: Echinochloa phyllopogon; assembly: GCA_033239725.1. Classification (NCBI taxonomy): domain Eukaryota; kingdom Viridiplantae; phylum Streptophyta; class Magnoliopsida; order Poales; family Poaceae; genus Echinochloa; species Echinochloa phyllopogon. The sequence goes on from BTCW01000002.1 coordinate 52,148,888, forward strand.
CATCTATCTCATCATCAATTTAGTCTTTTAGATTATTTTATCTGCATATTCTCATACACTATAGACATTGTTGCATAACTAAAAAGCCCTTAGTACGAATGGTATATGAACATATATAAATTATATAGTCCAATTATACACACTTCGATGGTTAGATAACAAATAATAATAATCATTGGCAAGAGAAAAATGCCCAAATGAAAAATCCTATTAATTTATTCCATCAGCATGTCAAAGATAAAAAAAGATAGTAACAACTAAACACATTTTTTGTTGCAAGGAGGATGTATATACTCATCATGGCTACCACCAGGGAGGTAGTTCACCCTAACTATAAATTTTGTTAGTTTAGTTTACTTCTCTCGATTCATGTCAAGCTCTTTAGAATCGAGTCCAACATTTCCAAAACTAAATTAAATGTTTCTGAAAATAAACTTGGGAGAATTTTAGGACAGAATCGAAACTTCCCTGAATCATGTTAGAACTTTCTTTGCAAAGTTGAAAGTTTGCCATAGGAAATCGTCATGCACTAAGGAAGAATAGAAGAGGAACATAAAGCATGACACACTGGATACGAAGCTCTAGTTGGTATTTGACCTTAAGCATTATTCGGTATCCATTTCGTCCTATTGCACAGTCTGCATTTGGTAGATTATGCGAACTGATTGTAGGCTAGTTTGTAAGGTTTCTTGAAGTGAAACATGTCCATCCGAGTTTGAGTCCTCGATTTAGCACTGTTGTTACATTTTTCTAGATTTGTTCTATAATTTAACCAGCATTTGTTTGTATCGGCATTTTTCTAGATTTAGCACTGTCGAATTCGTAGGCTAGTTTGTCTATACTGATATTTTGGAAAAAAAAATGATAGATCATGCATGTATGATTTAGATAAGCAATAGTGTTGTGTTATATCCTCCTCCTACCTTACTTTTGTTGTGAATTCAGGATAAGGCTAACTTTGAATATGACCTCGTTTCGGAGTTTATCTGAACTCTATCTGGGCCAGTCATGACCTCAGCCCACAGAAATACCGGCCATCTAACCGGCCCAGCCCGAGTTGTTCTTGGATTCAGTTAGCTGGTCAAACACTCAAAACTGGTTAGTACAGCTCTCTTAGCTGATCAGCCCAACTGGCCGAAGCATACAACAGCTTATGCCAATCAATCATGCCCCAAGCATCTCTCAGTTGACCTGCAGATTGCAGAAGGCATGCCACCGCCAGCCTTACAATTTGATGATCCCTTGAGCTTTGACAGGTGTTGCCTGAGGGTAATAAAAGGCGACAGTGAGGAAGATGACCCACAAGTAGATGGCTCCATTTCCAGAAACGTTTGGTGAACTGAATTGAGACCTGGATTTGGAGTGTCACATCCAAGCTCTTCCTGTGCAGGATTGCGTGACAGTCTGTCTTCATCTTGCACTCATATCTGCAGCCCATGATGTACCTGACGCGTCAAGGATAAACAAACTCAAGAAGCTCGTCGACGCTTGGCATGCTGCCATACGCCCATTCCCCCAGGGCCCGGGAGATCCAGGAAGCTGGTCTCATCTCACACGTCTATATCTAGCTCAGCTGTTCAGCATCGTCCCGGCTTTTGTAGTTCGTCATCCAGCTCAGAGAAAACTCATACTTGCAACCAACCATTCTTTTTTGAAAGAATCAGGAAGCAAAGTCAGATACAGCGCTTCACCTCGCGCAAAAGGCAATAACAAATTATATTGGTATAAAGATACAGTGAAAACTAGTCAATCGCAAGGGAGACGTAAAAAATAATCTATACACACTTGCAATCGCTCGCCGGCCAGGAATTCACTAAGACCAGCGCGCAGCCTCTCTCGATCTGCATTCTAAAACACCTTAACACAACGAACGGAATCAATCCTGGAAGCTGAATGCTTGGATCTCGGTCAGTCCAGCCGGAGCCCGGCGAGGTCGTCGACGTAGCTCCTGGGGCGCGGCACGGGCGTGACGACAGTGGCCGCGTCAGCCAGCGCGTCGTCGTCCCCGCCGCAGATGCCGTTGAAGAATGGGTCCTCCAGGAGCTCGGCCGCCGAGGGCCGGTTCCGCGGCTGGCCGATGCAGCGCTCGATGAAGCCGCGCAGCTCGGGGTCCTTGAGGCGCTTGAGCGCCGCCGGCGGGACGCCCCGGGTGACGTTGTGGAAGATCTGCACGACGCTGCCGCACTCGGCGTAGGGCACCTCCCGCGTGACCATCTCCAGCACGCACATCCCGTACGAGTAGATGTCCACCGACTCCGTGTACGTCTCCGTGTAGAGCTCCGGCGCCATGAACTCCGGCGTGCCCAGGATCGTGTGCGCCACGTGCGTCTTGTCCACGATCGCCGCCAGCCCGAGGTCGCCGATCTTGACCTGCAACCACGCGCCGCAAGCTCCCGTTAGAATGCGAATAAACCCCACAGGTGATCGAGCTCCGATATCGATCGAAAGCAACATCTAACAGACGCACGCCGCGTTCAAACAGGCAAGCAACGCGTGCGGAATCTCTTGGCACCCGCGCGCCGACGGCGGCGCGATCTTGCTTGCCGCCGCTGCTACTATGGTAAGTAGCTGGATTAGCGAGAAAGCGACCGTGGCAATTAACGTAGCGAAATAAAAGCGCGCGGCAGCAGCGTGCATCATTTGGGCGCTTCTCCTTTATTCCAAAGGCGCAGCCCGCACAGGAACAGGCGTATCTTAGGGTTCTCCAGCTCGTGAGATGCTTTCAGATCTCGCGCTCGCTTGACGCGGAGAGGTCTACGGGGCGTCACAGAAAAGAAGCGGAAAAAATTAAAAGGCATCCGAAAGGGCCCGCCACCAATCCCCTAGTGCCCTAATGGGCGCGTCGGTGTACATCTCGAGCACCAACTACCAGCAACAAAAACAAACTGGCCCGGTTCAAATTTTAAATCGAACCTATCATATCCTATACTCCCATTAAAAATCCCCTAAAATTTGGTCTTATCGCGTTCTAATTGAATATAGGACATAATCACGCCGATAGCCTCGAAACACAATGAAAATCGCCGAGAGGATCTACCAAGCGGAGGGATCAATTTGTGAAGAAGGGGGCCGGGGATTATTGATGGGTACCTGGCCGTTGTTGCCATTGATGAAGACGTTGCTGCAGTTGAGGTCCCGGTGGATGATGCAGGGGTCGTGGGTGTGGAGGTGGTTGAGCCCCTCGAGGATCTGCCGCGCCCACTTCTTGAGCGCCTTGACGGAGACGTGGCGGTGGCGGTGGCGGTACTCGCGGAGGCTCCCGGAGGTGCAGACCTCGGTGATGAAGTTGAGCACGCCGGCGTCGCGGTCGAGCCAGACCTTGTGGAAGCCGATGATGTGGTCGTGGTGGAGGGAGCGCAGCAGCCGCACCTCGGCGTGGAGCCGGTCCACCATGCCGGGGTCGCGGTCCGCCAGCGCCCGCAGCCGCACCCGGTTCCACGCCACCTCGATCCCTTCCTCCTGGTCGAAGCCCCGGTACACCTTCTTCACGGACCCCAGCCCCAGCACGTCGGCGTAGCGCCCGAACCGCCCCGTCGGGTCCACCTCCTCGAACGCCTCCTCCCCCTCCACCACCCTGTCCACCGCCATGGCCGCTGCTGCGGCGCGGGGCCCCGGCGGCGTCGGTCGGGCTAGGGATTCCCGGGATTTGGGGCCGGGCCGGCCGGCACGCGAGGCGACGCGGCGCGCGAGTGGGGACGCGACGCGAGGCGGGCGGGCGGGCGCGAGGAGGGGAAGGAGCTGACCGTTGCGACGGCGGCTACCTATTTATAGCGCGAGGGGAAGGGAAGGGATAGCCGGATAGGGGCGGGGGCGAGGGCGAGGGCGAGCCGAGAAGGCTGGTTGGCGCGTCGTGCACTCGTGCCGTGTTGCACGGGACGCGCCTGCACCAGGCGGAGCCGAGACGAACGGGGCGGGGTGGGTACACGAGTCGACGTCGTCGGCGACGTATCGCGTTGCGCTTGTGCTACGAACGCCCGTGCACGTACCGGGGATTTTGTTTGCATTGTCCGGGCCTTCTTGGGTGACGCGGCTCGTCGCTATGGGCCACACGGCGCGAGGGTGACGTGGATCGTGAAGTCGTTCGCGTGGACTCACCAACAGGCGCGGGGGCTGACGTGGATCGTGATTTGATTGCGGCTTTGACCGGGTAAACCAGTTGCCAAATTTGCCAGTCTGCCATCGTTGGCTGATCTGTCTTTTACAGGCGGTAGCTGGGGGCCAGTACTAGGTGAGGCAGGCGTACCTGGGCAAGTGCATGTAGCGTAAATAAAGTTAGAGGTGATTGGCCGTGGCGTTAGATAAGATAACCATAATGACCATTTGACAAAAGTTAAAATCTTCGAACCAAAACTGCTGGGCGGCGTGTAGTATCCATGCCTTAACCTGGGTGCCGGAACTGGCTGTCTGCAGTTTTATTTTTCTTTGGAACCTTTTGTGATGGCGATTGTGTTCAGAGAATGTGTGCTGTGATCACCGTCGCCGATTTACCCAAAATATCACCTTTCCAAAATATCCTCGTTGTCACTTGTCAGTGTCAGCATGGAGCGCCTGCACGGGCTCGTGCTCAAATAACCGAACACGACCGCTTGCCGCTCTGCACAAGCTTATCTTAAAGCAATCAATCTATCTTTGGTTGACCGAGTTCGTCTACGACCTGATCATGGGCTACTCTTACGGGACAAATCCGGCCCGATCTGTTTGAAAATAGCCCGACCAAACCTGGACCGATGAGAGTGCAACGGGTGGGCGCGGGCCGAGATTTCGGTCCGTTGCATTTACCGGGCCGGGCTCAGGCCTAATCAAGCGAGGATCGGAGCAGTCATGGAACGACGGCGTCTCCTCCTCGGAGCCGAACCAGCGCTTGTTTCTGATAACTGATCTTGTTGTTCTCCTGATCGTGCACCTCTGCTTGGATAGGTTCATTTGCAGATGATTTGCAGCTGTCTTTGCTTTTATCTCTCCTGTTCTTTGCATGTTGAGATGTGCATTCTATATGGCAAGGGGGTCTGTGATGCACATGTTTTAGGATACGACAAATTATTGTATTTTCCTATTCTCCTTTGAGGGGTGGCAAAGTGATTCACAGCAAACTTTATTCTGAACAAGGCAACATGGAAGCTGTTAGCCACTTTGCCCCACTTCAAACTGACTGTACTGATATGAAGTTTACTGCAATACAGGTTGCGTGCATGTGAAACGATGGGCAGCCAAAAAGAAAATGTGACTCCTGTGGAGTTGAGTCCTGTCCTAAATCCCTCGAAAAGAGAAACAAATTACTGCACTCCAACTTAGTACTCAATTGGTATGTCGGAGGAGGGGGGCAAATCTCGTGGAAGTGTAGATTGGGCTAATTGAAATAGTTCCAGAAAATCGAGCCAGACTTCTGTCAGAGGCTAAACAGACAGGGTGGAATGCTGCGTTTGTAAAATGGACTAAAGGGCATGACACCAAAATATTTGATAAACTGATTTTCATCACACACGGTTTTCTTCGGCACAATAATGTTCAGGAAACCACTGACAACAAATGTTCATGAATAATTTACACTGTTGGATGGAAGTGTCTGCTTTCGCGGACTCAATAGTTGGTTGATTTCTTCAGCTGCCATCATTCTTTGAGCATCATGTTCTTCTCCAGTATATACTTGCCTTCTTTGTATTTCTGGTCTTCGTTATAAGCTTTCTCCTGCAGCACTCAATGAGTACCAATTCATCAGATCTTAACAAGATTCAAGAAAAAAAAACAGCAACAACATTCCTGGTCTTTGTATTTCAGGGAAAATGTCGAAAAAACATCTAAACATGAACATATTTGCTTGTTTCCTTGGGTCTAGAAGTGGTAATTGAACCAAACATCTCAAATGTATAGTAGTACCCAGGCTTGGTCTGATTCACATGGCAATGTCAACTAGCAAGTACAAATGAGCATGCAAAATCGTGCTCCTAGATGAATGAAAAGACAAGAAAGTAGAAAAGGTGGAAGAATAGGTTAGACACATGTTCCTCAGTTGGCTAACAAGTAACTACTATGGACTAGCGATTGCTGACGAATTTACTTGTATTTTCCCAAGTTCCTTTTTTATGACAGAGGACAAATCATAATAATCACATGATAATGGAAGATAACGTGCTTTGATATCTCATGTACTTTAGCTATTGAGCTATTTACGCACCACATGATTCTTGTGTGCATAAATAATACGGAGATCACAACCCAATAGACAATACTACAATTTCAAGTGAAACCTAAACAATCACGAGATCTTAGGTGGATTGACAGAAACAGGTCCACCTATTGGCCTTCTACAGAAGAAAATAAGATGCAGCAATTATTCATCATTCACCCTAGGTGACATCAAGTTATGAACTTCCAATACGAGAAGAACGGAAAAGCATACATCAGAAAGTTCAGTCAATTTTCCTTGATGATTTCTAAGTAAAGGCGTGTATAAGTGCAATTCTATTTTGTAAACTAAAAAAATGTGACTCAAAGAATAAAGTCTTGGAAATAAAGTACCTATAATCACATCTCAGAGCCTAGGACGTCCTATACTCTTATGCAAGGGAAAAATACATATCATATATATCTTCTTTCAGAACACTTCTGAGACATTCAAGCAATTGTTGAATTGGAACATGAAGTCACATATGATTTTCCAGGACATTATTAGGATCCCTATCCTCATTGATGTAAAGAAATCTAACATACATCATTCAAATATAACAGTGACCAATTCTCTTGCTTTGTTTATATATCTCAAGTGTTTTTCTTCAAATATAACAGGACATTATAGTTTGCAACTACAATAGTAATGACAAATTGTTAACTCACATATCTCCAGCCAAGGAGTCGTTGGCAGCAGCTACAGTAGATATCATTCACTGTATGCAATCCGGTCATGAGGTGGCGATCCTCGTTGGGACCAAAGCTCACATTCACCCTGGATGTGACATTGACCCCGGATCAACATGTAAACAAGACTTGGAAATGTTTAGATATTCAAAAGTTAAATCTTCAAGGACGAGTTATATACAATTTGGAGTTATGTAATGGTAATAACCATGAGAATAATTACGTGTTATGTTCCTAGATCAGGTGAAACCAATGGGTAACTTCATGATTAGTAATTTATGTATTAGAAAAACCATGAATGCACAATTGTGCATGGCATTTGGTTTACAAGTTCATTTGATTCTAATCCTTTCACAAAACAACACCTCTACATGTCATTCATGCAGGATGATTGGTTGGTTAGTACCAAAGAGCAGAAAATGGCAGTCCAAGCATTTTTCATGATCTTGGTTATTAATTGGCAATGATCAAGGTCTCTCAAGTTCCCACCAAGCAGAGTCGTATCAATAAATGTGAAATCAAATATGCAGCTTAGGCTACATAGTCTCTAGACTCATAAGTCTATGACCCACCATCAACCTTTTCTGATAATGCTGACCATAAATCTATAACGACAAGAAACAAAATACCGATATATTTAATTTTGTATGCTGCATAGCTCGTTTGGTTCACGTTCATAATGACTCAGGTGATCCTAGAAGGCTAGAACCAAACAGATCCATAGCTCTCCCGTCCATTATTAATCAAATCAAAGAAACGTTATCATATATCCAAAGCAACAAACGGCTTCTAGCTTGTTTGCACAAGGCTTGACAAGCATCATCCCTATACCAACGACCACCAGGAGCTTCAGGGCAATTATTCTGTCACTACTCTTGCACCACAGATGGCTAAAGTCGATTCAGCTCTAACAAGTAACAATGCACAGCACAGGTTAACAGCTCTCTCTCCAATGTACTAGCTATCTCGGCAAGCCTGCAGCTACAGAGGCGCTAAACGACCAAACACATTGCAAGTACCGTACAATCCACAGTGAGAAAACCGCAACAAATCAAAGCGGGGGAATAGATACAGAGGGACAAGCCCAGCTCACACGCTGTCGAAGAGGTAGGCGCGGCCGTGGCGGCCGCGGAATTCCTTGGAAATGATGGCGTCCGGCGACGCCGAGTCCACCCTGCAGTGCTTGCACTTGAACACCTTGGGCCCCGGCAGCGACTGCACGAACAGCAGCCCCATCCCCGCCTCGCAAACCACCCCGGCAAGCTCAATCGACCAGCGCCCGCCCCAGATTCCCCGGATCAACCCAGCAATCCGTCCAGCAAGCGAGGCGAAACCTTAAATGCTCCTATCAGCAAACCCCGAACCGCAGGAACACCAACGGGAGGCAGCGATTGGGCCCGATCGCCATCGAAGGGGGTGGGGATCGGCGGGCGAATCAGGCGGAGGCCGCGATGGGATTTGGTCGAGGGTTGGGGAGGGTGGGGGCGGTGGGGTGGGGAAGACGTGGGGTAAGCGGAGGCGACGAGGAAAATGGAGAAATGAAAAATTGCTAGCCGATTCGTCCTCTTCGGACCCGGTTTTTTCCACGCGGGGATTTATATAGGCGGGGACGATGGGTCTTTTTTCACAGAAAATTGGAATTCTGCCGCGGCTTCGCCAGAATGCCATTTTACAAAATGGCTTCGCCAGAATGCCATTATAAAACAATGACTGCAGATTATAATGTCTTATGTGACTATTATGCCCTTCTCTTTCAACCTCCCGCCGCCCTGCTCCTTCTTCCTCTTCCCCTCTCTCTTCTTCTGCTCCCCTCCCCATGGCGCCGCGCAGCCTCCCCGGCAGCTTCTTCCCGCGCCGCCCCCACCCCCTCCCTTCCATCTAGGGATGAAAACGGCCGGGAACGGTCGGGAAAACCCCTTAACCAATTCCGCAACTGTATTTTATGACCGGGAACGGGAAGGCGGACGGGAAAACGAAATCGATATTACGGGATATCGGGAACGGAACATTTTGATCGGGAACTTGTCGATTACGGTCGGGAATCGATAGATCAAAACGGGAACAACACAAGTAACCACTTCAAACATTTAGCTTGACGCAACAGTTACAATCATCCATAATGAATATCCAAAGAATGCACGGACAAGTAGACACAGTGACGCACACATAAAAATAAGGCACAGATGCATATGGTGACATGAGAGCATCGGCAGATAAACATGACAGGCACCAGTGCACAAGCACAACCCAGCCGCACATGCAAACATACACTGATACACATACTCGAATTGACCATTGCATACTTCCAGAGTTCCGGTGACCAGATAGTTTCGGTTCAGCCGTTCAGGCATTCAGATGTTCAGATAGCAATAGACCAAAATAAGTAGCTAACAGATGACAAGTTTAAATGAAAAAAACATGCCGCATCAGGCAGCAGTAGAGAGCAGATCACAAGCACAGAGACGCGGCGGCAGTAGAGACCAAAAGCCTCCAGTAGCCAGTCGGCGGCATCATCCCAGGGTCCTACGACTCCTGCGCCGTGCGGGTTCTTGCACCACCGCGCGGGGGTCTCCGTCCTCCGTGCGGCAATGGCTTTGTGCAGCCGTGCAGGCGCAGGCGCTGAGGTGCAGTGCGGCGGCGGCGGGGAGGCGACTAGGCGAGGCGAGGCGAAATGGTTAGGGTAGCAAGGGACGAGGCTGCTGGCTTTTTGTTTGTGGAGGCCGGAGGGGGTTGGGTTACTGGGCCGGGCCTCAAGCTAATTAAGCGCGGCTGCCCCGGATGCAATTTTGGGCTCAATGTAAACGTGGGCTGAATAGGAGGTTTACATACGTATAATACGGGAATACCGACGGGAATTTTCCTGTTTAAATACAGGAACCGCGAATACGGTCGGGAAATACCCCTAACTGTTTCCGCACCTGTTCCTGCCGTTTTTTTTGGAATTTTCCTGTTTTCCTGTTTTTTTGTTAATACGATATACGATCGGTTTACGCGGTATATGGTGTCGGTCGGGACGGGATTTTCCTGTACTGTTTTCATCCCTACTTCCACCATCGGCGCCGCCCCCTCCCCTCCCCTCCACCACCGGCCCTCACCGCGGCGTGTCGGGCGGCGCGCGTGGAGAACGCGGCGGCCGGCGGCGCGGCTCGTCGGGCGGCGCGGCTCGTCGGGCGGCGCGCGTGGAGAGCGCAGCGGGCGGCGGGAGAGCCGGGCGGCGCGCGTGGAGAGAGCGGCGGGCGGCGGCGCGGTTCGTCGGGCGAGCGAGGCGGGCAGCAGCTTGGCGCGGCGGCGCGCACGGCGGCCGGCGGCTCGGCGCGGGCGGGCGAGCAGAAGAAGAGAGCGGCGGGCGAGCGCGGCGGCCGGCGGCTCGGCGGGCGGGCGAGCAGAAGAAGAGAGAGAGGAAGAGGAAGAAGGAGCAGGGCGGCGGCGGGAGGTTGAAGAAAGCCAAGGGTATAACGGTCAAATAAGGCATTGTAGCGTGCGGCCACGGTTTTATCATGGCATTCTGGCGAAGCCATTTTGCGTGGTGGCATTCTGCTGAAGCCCACCTTTGATAGTGGCAGAATTCCAATTTTCCCCTTTTTGACGCGAGTGCCGCACCGGCCGACGGGTCATTCACGGTTTGGTGCGCGGCTTCAGTTTTCGTTACCGTCTGCTTCGTCGTGGCCAGCCGATTGGGCGGGAGGGTGAAGTGCGTGGGGGTGGATGGGGTCGCGCGCTCGAGCTGTGCCGCGCGGTGCCGTTGCTCGAGCACCCGGCGGACGAAAGGCACCTGAGGCTGACCTGCCGGCTGCCGACGCGATGCGCGGGGTCTCGGCGGACGAGCAACGGTTTCTGGTTTGGAACAGTGCTCGATCGATGGATTCGTCTCAATGCCAATGGCTCGATCTACTGGTGGGGGTGTACTACTACTAGCTAGGAGACGTAAATTTCAGTTCATTTCGTAAGCGATGGATTTGACTAGTCAATTGTGGTGGCGTGGTGGACCGGGCATCTGGGCAAGTAACTGCTCCCTCCGTCCCACAATATAAGTATTTATTAACTTTTTTCGTTCACGCTTGACCATTCGTCTTATTCAAAAAAAATTATGAAAATATTATTTATTTTGTTATGACATATTTTATCATCATATATATTTTAAGTATATCATAATAATTTTTATATTTTTATAAATTTTTTAAATAAGACGAACGGTTGATGCACAAAAAACGAGAAATATTTATATTGTTGGACGGAGGGAGTAGATACCAGGGGTGGACTGGTGAGCACGGCGGCCATGGCGGGCTTGGGCCTTTCGCTTCGTAACATGCCGTATCAAAGCCCGAGTCAGCTCCATAGAGGCCTACCAAGGCAGACTTTCGTGTGTGGGCCTGCCTGGGCACGGCTCCGCTCTGGTCGTGCCCCGTATTGCGTGTGTGTAAGAGAAAGTTTTGTACTGGGCCGGCATAGGTATACTTTCAGTGGCCGTGCTGCACCACCTGAACGGCCCGTACATTTAGGGCCCATCGTGGTTCTCGGGGTCGTTGCCTGGCCGTGCTCGCCCGCACGTGACCCGGCACGTGAAAGCTAGGCTCTCACACAGACACCTTGCAGGAGAGGGAAAAAAAGAGTGGCCTACGCTGTCACACACCAACGCCCTGTTCGGCTGACTTGTCCAGCCACCAGCCAGCAGTGTTTTTCTCTCTATAAAAATCAGCACCAGCTACCAGCCACCAATCAGTCACCAGTATTTCTCTCAGCAAAAACCAGCACCAGCCAGCTTCCGAGATTAGCACAACATATAGGAGGCTATATCTGGAGCTGAATATGCCTAGCTGCAAAAGCTATGAAGCGGAGAAGCTATGATCTCGATGCTCCGTGGTCATTGTGCTTGGTATTTGGAACTTTTGGATTTAGCGGTTGGCTCTCAACGAACTCTAGCCCTAGGTGACAATGGCCTCACCGAAAGGGAGTGAGAAGGATGAGCACCAGAGTAGTGCTGGCAACGATAAAGCAGTGATAAAACAAATTGTGAAACGTGTTCTCTGCTACATTGTAGTGGGACCACTCGGTAATTTTCTTTGGAATTAGACGCCTTCTACGCCAATTAAAGAACCTCAGAACGAGAGGTCACAGAAGCACCGAATTATGGAACTTAGCTGAAGTTTGCAAATCCTGATACTCGCTTACTAGTGACTAGCTCGACGAATATGACTGACTGACTGACTGACTGTTATATTGTGTATCACGATGATTACCTCTCAAACGACTGACCAGTCACATTAATCGAGATTGAGTATGCGAAACTTGTCATACTACTACAAGCAAAAGGTGATGTAATCAATCTTGGCCAATGGTCAATCTACGATCACATATATCTCAAGGTCGATCTTAGCATTTTGAAAGGTTATAATTGTTACAAAATCACTTGTTTAAATTAAAATGCAATCCATGTTGCTATTGAGCAAAGTCCATCATACAGATCTATTATAAAATTATAAAACTTAACCACCGCATGTCTAGAGAAATTCCAATAAAGTTTGTGATCAAAACATAAAACTTCAGTCAAGGAGACCTGGGTTCAACCAATCCCTGCAAAATATAGATGCAATGTACAAGACGTCAAAAAACTAGAAAGATTTATTAAGGTTGGCTTCTTTATGTTTGCTTAACCAAGTCTGTAAACCGCATATTCATATCTCATTTTTTGTTTCTTGCAAGTTGCGACATAACTGAAGTTAGATATCCAGATGCGCCTGTCTAATTTTGCCACAGTTTCTTAGGGTAACCTCCTTCTATGATGCCTGACATGGCATCCATATGGAAAGGTTGGTCTCATCTATTGCACAGAAAAGTGCAAATAATAGTTTCAGGCCGACAACACAGACTCCTCTGGCCACAAAGACATGTGGACAATTCATCCACTCCTGTAGCTAAAAAGGATCCTATTAACTGCTTTGTGGAAAGTGTTGTTTATCAAATGGTTGGAAACCTGGGTAGACGGCAAATAAATTTTTATTCAGTTTTAACTTCAGCTTTCCCCCAAAAACATAGTTTCCTAGAAGTTAACCTTTCCATTCTTTTTCAACGTAACCTGCAATTGCTTTTAGAAACATTTGACTTACTTGCTAATATCATCAAGGTGGTCGTCAAAATCAACAATTTTCTCCCATTTCTTTGTTGTAACATGATCAGCTAGGACAACATTGGTAGAAGGTTCTTTCAGAGCCAGCTGACTGCTCCCATCTGACCCAGCCTGACGCCAACTTTTTGATGAATCCCTTGTGTATAACTGCATACATGAACCATGCAAGATAGAAACAAGCTAAGTATAATATGTCAACAAGTATTAACATTTTACATTTTAGCTAAGTCATTACACGAGTCTTTGATCTTTGCTGCTAAAGTAGGCATTTCAGGATAAACACTTTCTGCTTCATATGTTGATTTACTCATAAAATTAGTCAATATACAAAATCAGTTGCAACCAATCACCCCCTTAATCGCTCAAAGTCTTGGCTGCGTGCCATCTCTTGGTTGCACGGACGGCTAGGTTGTAACACCCTAAATTCATCACAATTAAATTTTAGAAACCCTCTGGAATTTTCTAGGAATTTTTGAAGCTTATATAAATTTTCTAGCATTTAATTGGAATTTCTATCTCTTTAATCAAATTAAACATCATTAAATAATTATTTTAGTCAAAATAAGTTTTTGTTGCATTCATGCTGTTGCATATATTTTTGGTTGCTAGTAAATCAAGTTGGAATTTAAATTTTGTTTAAATTCGAATTTGATTTGCTTTTGTTTGAGTTTTAGAAAAGTTGTTTAGGCTGAGTTCGGTTTTGGCCCTGAACTCTTAGCTAGGTCCGGTTTTGCTCCTTAGATTTTTCCCACCGTTCGTGTTTTCTCCCCGCTTGGCCCGTTTACTCGCCGCTTTCGGCCCATCTGCGGCCCAGCTTGAGTCGTCGTTTCTCTCTCCTACCTGTGACGCCGACAGGTGGGACCCACCTGTCAGCTTCCTCTTCCCCGTCGTGTTCGAGCCGGACTCGAACCCGAGTCCGAGCGCCGCCGCCTCCGCCCCGACTCCGAGTCCCTCCTCTTCACGCACGCCGAGGCCGGTCTTCGACCTATATATAGCCGCCGCCGCGCCCTTGATTTTCCCCATCCAATTTCTCTAGCCCTAGCCGCCTGTGCTCGAATCGCCATCGTCGCCGCCGCCAAGCTTTCGGCCGCGCCGTCGATCTCGCCGCCCGACACTGCTCAAGTTGTTCTTGCTGCACCAGGAGGTTCGCGTCGAGGTGAAGGTACTTCCGCACCTTTTCTTTCCTGTTTCTTGTGGCCGTAGAGCGCTGTCGTCGCTGCGCCACCGTCGCAGTAGCGCCGCCGCCGCCATAGCTCGTCGTCGGTCTTCACCGTTGCTCATCTGTCGTCAAGAACCCCCTAGATGAGTTCGTCTCGTTGAGCCGCACCCGTAGCACTTGATCTCGTCGCAAACCGAATACCCTAGCGCGTTTTCGACCCAAGTCTGGCGATGCGCCGCCGCGGGCATCGCAGCGCCGCCGCGTTCGTCGTCACCGCCGGCGAGATAATCCCAGATCCAATCCTGACCGTCCGATCGTGATCCGACGACTCACATTAGATCGAGCGCTGAGTCAAACCCGAGCGTACCGGTCAGCCGTGGCGTTTTTGCAAAAGAGCCCTTGAGTTTTCTGGAAATCAACCCGCAGTCCATCCTAGTTCAAAAATAATTATAGATAGGTCTTGTTTTCTTTCGTTTTAGCCCCTGCAAGTTTTAAAATAGCACCCGCAGTCCAGCCCCTGTTATTTTATGGTTTAGCCCTCATAGTTTAATACAAAATTATGTTTTAGCCCTCGGATTTTCGCAGTTAAGCCCCTGAAACTTTTAAAACTTTGTCAGCAAGTCCCTGAACCTTAGAAAAGTCATATCTTTTGCGTTTTAACTCTGATTTTAGTGATTCTCGTGCTCACGCGTTCGTTGTAACGCGTAGATTAGTTTTGTGCTGTTGTTTTCTTCTGTTGGAATTGTTTGGTGTACTGTTTCTTATTTAGTGTATTGTTTCTTTGCATGCGATTGTGTGATGCGATTAGGAAGCGTGCAGTTCGAGGATTTCTCTGAAGAACCAACTGTTGGAGAAGGATTTGAGCAGCAACAGAGTTGGGAAGAAGGCAAGTGTATTATGTCATGCAAATGTCCTAATAACTATTAATTTCACCATCCATGCATGTGTCTTAATTTGATGGGTTCCTATTTAAGGATTTGCCTAGCCACTATATTTTCCTGTCCCTGAAATTGGGTTATTTAATTAACTTTGATGGTAGATGATGCTTAGCTTGCTCAACTGGGATTGGTTAAATGAACCCCTACTCTATGTTCCAAATACTCTTTGAATTAATTAAATGGCAAGATCATATCTTTTTAATTGGAACATGGAGAACCACCTAGGAAAACAGTACAACCATGAGTGCCATGTGGCTCTGGCTTTGACTGACTAATTAGGTGCTCTAGTTTATGGTGGCTTTACTCGAAAGGGGCATGGGGGGCGGCGGTTGACGGGGTATAGCTCGGTCCTCTTGAGCTGTGGGCTTTAGTAAGAGACAGACCTCATTAGAGAGGGTTATGCTTTGCTTCTGAACCGGAAACCTTAGCGGGCTATCATTTATTAGTGTGCTTTTGTAAAGGTCTCGTAGTGAAACCCAGTATTCGGTCCACGTGGTGTGGGAAGGGTACAATGCTCTCGGGCAATGGGAATCACGGCTTATGGTAAAAGTGTACAATCTCTGCAGAGTGTAAAACTGTTATAACAGCCGTGCTCACGGTCAAGAGCGGCCTGGACCCTTACATGATAATCATACTTGAACATGGATTAAATTGTGGTTACTTGATTATGTTGGGATTATGACATTCATTAATTTGTGGGTGGTATATACTTTCATTTGCTAGTAAATAGTTGCTTAATAAAACTTGACCAACTAAAAGTGCTTACTGCAGTATTGTCAGCCAGCCTTTTTGCCCCAGCCTTGTATGTCATATTACATTTGCTGAGTACGTCATATGCTCATGCTTATTTTCTTTCTTTTATTGCATCAACTACACCTGGAATGCTGCTCAGATTGGGAGAATTTTGAGGATTTCACTGCTGATTTTGAGGAGTTCTAGGCGAGTCTCCCCCAGTCAACGCCTGTGGAGTTGGAGTCACTTTTGCTTCGTTAGATGAATGTTTATTTAAGTCTTCCGCTATGACATTGGTGTCAACTCTGAGATTGTAATAAATACACTTTAATACTCTTTCGTTATGCATGGTTATGGATATTCACTTGTGACGTCTACCATATGTGTGTAAACTGATCCTAGCGCACATATGAGATGCATCTGGTTTTGCCTTTAAAACCGGGTGTGACAGAAGTGGTACCAGAGCTGTGTTGACTGTAGGACGCAAGCCTAGATAGCAATGGTCATTCTCTAAGGATTATTTTGCTTAACTACTCTTGTTCTATCTATTCTTGGTTTATTTTGCTATTATTCCTGGTCATTGATAATTGTCTCCTCCTTGATTTTGTTTTCTGTCCTATCTTTTCCACCATCTCACCTGGTTTCGAGGTCTTTAGAACTTTTCTAACCCCTTCTTGCTTAAACCATAGATGGTGTTGACAAGGCAAGGTGCTCGTAGATTGTCTAGCACTCCTTCCCCTTCTTCGTCGCCTTCGGTGCAAGAAGAGGAACCGGAACCTGAAGAGATGGATGTGATGGACGAAGAAGTTAACTCAGGAGGGAATGCTCCAGCTGGATCTGAAGGAAGTGAAGGACCCCATCCGCCGCCTGACATGTGGGTAGTGACTTTTCACCACCACGACGGAGGCAACAGTGGGTTCCCGATGCTGCTTCGAATGCTCTTCGAGCGTCTGAACTACCCAGTGGAGATAGAATATCGTGGAAGGAGGGCACATCCAAATTACCCAGAGGACTGGGATGTCGCTGTATACATCCGGGAGCCTGATTATGAGTATGGAGGAACCAAAGAGGCTGCAGTGCACCATGCCATCGCCATGAGATCAACCTTTGAAGCTGGAATCCAGGATGCAGCCAGACGGGCACTTTCGGTGCTTTGTCATGAGCAGGCTGCTGAAGTACGTCACACTGCTTGGGCATACCTTCCCCAAAGGCAGCAAGGCACTCCAACTGGGGTTGTGCCACAACCGCCCGACGTGCTAAACTCTACACTCAACGTCCAGGTGGCGTTCACCAAGATGCTCAACGTGCACGCCGATGACACCACAAGGGAGCTACAATAAGTGCGTGAAGAACTCGCTGCTGAACGAAGGAAGAACAAGAGGCTGATAGCTGAACTCAAGGGAGAAGCACTTCCGCCCTTGGATGAAGATGTAGAAGGGTTGATGGGTCATTCACCGCCCCACTAGAGAGTGCTTGGTGGATCGTCTAGTTGCTTCACCCATACCTATTAAGATAGGATACCCTCTATTTTGATAGTTCAGTACGCTTAGAATCGTTGAGACTCGTACGTAGTGTGTGATTTAGTTCGGTTTAAAAGTGTGGTAGAGATGTTTGCTTTCGTGCTAAGTGTGTGATTTGGATCTTTGTAATGATTGAACTTAATTGTGGAGTGATGACCACAATTGAGTAATTATTAAATAAATAAATTTAGTTAGTTTGGGTTTATCTTGGTCTCTGATCTTAGCACTTAACTATCACTTTATCCATATAATTGTAACCCCCCCATATAAATCATGTTATGCGACAATCTGTTCTCGCTGCTGCATGATATCCTGGTACTGTCCGAATTGTTTCTGGAGCTTCAGAACTCTGTTTGACATAAATCTAGATGGGTCGGATTAAGGACTTGATAACCTAGGTTCTGGGATTTTTTTCGTGATTTTTGGAGGTTCTGGCAGAGAGATATAATGGTTTTATTGGAGTAACCAGAATCTATCCCGTGGTCCTGACACAACTGTCTTGTTTATTTTATACCTTGAGCCACAAAATTCCGATTGAGGTGATTCAAGTTGGGTTAGTTTCAGAATTTGATAGTCTACGTTCAGACAAAAGATCATGATTTTTTGGATACTCAGAATGAGAGTCACTACTGTCCTAAGAGGAATGCTCAGACCCCACAGCACCAGAGTGGCAGTGCACCTAGGCAGAATACCCCTCGGCAGCAGAACAGGAATGTGAACCCGACGCCCCAGAGCAACAAGGGCCAGCAGAATTAGGTGCGGGGCTAGGTGAACCATGTTGCTGCAGAGACCGCACAGGAGGCCCAGGATGTGGTACTTGGTATGTTCCTTGTCAACTCAGCCCCTGCATCAGTTTTATTCGACTCTGGAGCATCCCATTCTTTTATTACTGCTTAGTACGTAGCTAAGTATAATATACCCATGCTCCCTATGAAAAATTCCATGCTAGTTAGCTCTCCCGGTGGAAACATGAAAGCCAATTTTATCTGTCCCCGAGTTAACCTGAAAATAGTTGGGGTAGACTTTCCTGCTGATCTGATAGTTCTGAACTCTGAGGGAATTGATGTCATACTTGGAATGGGATGGTTGACTGCTTTTGATGCGGTGATTCAGTGTGCCAAGAGGTCCGTGTTGTTGACTAGCCCTCAGGGAGAGAAGATTGAATTTGGAGCCACTCAACCCTCAGCTTCAACTTACTCAGTGAATCAGGCCAGCGGTGTTCCTTTGGAGGATATCAGAGTTGTTTGTGAGTTTCCGGATGTCTTCCCAGATGATTTGCCAGGTATGCCACCCGACCGAGACAATGAGTTTATTATTGAGCTTTTACCTGGTACTGCTCCTATTTCTAAAAGACCCTATAGAATAGCTGTTAATGAACTAGAAGAACTTAAGAAACAACTTAAGGAATTGTTGGATAAAGGTTACATTCGTCCTAGTTCTTCACCTTGGGGAGCACCTGTAATTTTTGTGGGTAAAAAGGATGGTACTCTGAGGATGTGTGTGGATTATCGTTCATTGAATGAGGTAACCATCAAGAATAAGTATCCATTGCCCAGAATTGAAGACTTATTTGATCAGTTGAGAGGAGCTAAGGTTTTCTCCAAGATTGACTTGAGATCTGGCTATCATCAGTTGAGGATCAGGCGCTCCGACATTCCTAAAACAGCATTCACCACCAGGTATGGGTTGTATGAGTATACTGTGATGTCGTTTGGATTGACAAATGCACCTGCCTACTTTATGTACCTGATGAATAAGGTGTTCATGGAATACTTGGATAAATTTGTGGTGGTGTTTATTGATGATGTTCTGGTTTACTCTAAGAATGAGGAGGAGCATGAGGAGCATTTGAGGTTGGTGTTGCAGACTCTTAGAGAGAACCAGTTGTATGCCAAGTTTAGTAAATGTGAGTTTTGGTTGAATCAAGTGTCTTTTCTTGGTCATGTGGTTACTGATGGAGGTATTGCAGTGGATCCAAGTAAAGTCAAGGATGTGTTGGATTGGGAACCTCCTACCACAGTCTCTGAGATCAGAAGCTTTCTAGGATTGACTGGATATTACAGGAGATTCATTGAAGACTTTTCTAAAATAGCGAAACCTCTTACTTCGCTATTAGAGAAGGGCAAGGAGTTTGTTTGGTCAGAAGCGTGTCAGGCCAGCTTTGAAGAATTGAGAAGAAAGTTGACTATAGCCCCAGTGCTTGCTATGCCAGATATTCACAAGAACTTTGATATATATTGTGATGCTTCTCGTAGAGGTCTTGGGTGTGTGCTCATGCAGGAAGGCAGAGTTATAGCCTATGCATCCAGGCAGTTGAGGAAGCACGAGCTAAACTATCCTACTCATGATCTGGAACTTGCAGCTGTTGTCCATGCCTTGAGATCTGGAGACACTATATTCTAGGTAACAGATGTGAGCTGTATACTGATCACAAAAGCCTGAAGTACATATTTACTCAGAAGGATCTGAATTTGAGGCAGAGAAGATGGTTGGAGTTGATCAAGGATTATGATCTGGGGATCAACTATCATCCTGGCAAGGCTAATTTGGTTGCTGATGCGTTGAGTAGGAAGTCACAAGTGAATGCAATGTTTGGTCGCCAGTTGCCAGCTGAGTTGTGTGCAGAGATGGAGAAGCTGAACCTGGGATTTCTGAGTCAGACCGAAGGCGTGACAATGGAGGTTGAGTCTACACTGGAGCAGGAAATTCGGAAGGGTCAGCTTACTGATGAGAAGATAAAGGAAATCAAGGAAACCATGTTAGCAGGGAAAGCTCCCGACTTCACCGAAGATGATCAGGGTACAATTTGGTTTAGAAAGAGGATATGTGTACCGGATATCGAGTCTCTCAGAGAGCAGATATTGAGAGAAGCTCATGATTCCGCATATTCTATTATCCTGGAAGCACCAAGATGTACCAGGATCTGAAGCAAAGGTATTGGTGGTATGGACTAAAAAGGGATGTGGCTGCCCATGTGGCGTTGTGCGATGTTTGTCAGAGAGTTAAGGCTGAACATCAGAGACCAGCCGGTTTGCTTCAGCCACTCAAGGTAACTGAATGGAAGTAGGAAGAAATCAGTATGGATTTCATTGTTGGGTTACCTCGCACTCGAGGAGGATATGACTCCATATGGGTTATTGTGGACAGATTAACTAAGGTAGCTCACTTTATACCCGTTCACACTACTTATACCAGCGCTACGTTAGCAGAGTTATACATGTCCAGAATTGTTTGTCTCCATGGTGTACCTAAAAAGATAGTGTCTGATAGAGGTACTCAGTTTACATCTAGATTCTGGCAGAAGTTGCATGAGTCCATGGATACAAAGTTGAATTTCAGTTCTGCATATCATCCTCAGACAGATGGTCAAACAGAGAGGACTAACCAGATTTTGGAGGATATGTTGAGAGCTTGTGCTTTGAAGCATGGAGGCAGTTGGGACAAGAGTCTTCCTTATGCAGAGTTCTCATATAACAACAGTTATCAGGCAAGTCTAAAGATGGCCCCCTTCGAAGCGCTTTATGGTAGAAAGTGCAGAACACCTTTGTATTGGAGTGAAATAGGTGAAAGTCAGCTGTTTGGGCTAGAGATTTTGCAGGAAGCTGAGAGACAGGTTCAGATTATCAGAGAGAATTTGAGGACGACTCAGTCCAGGCAGAAGAACTATGCAGATACAAGAAGGAGAGAGCTAACCTTTGAGGTGGGTGATTATGTGTATCTGAAAGTATCTCATATTCGAGGCTTGAGAAGGTTTAAGGTGAAAGGTAAATTATCCCCTCGTTTCATTGGACCTTTCAAGATTGTTGATAGAAAAGGTGAGGTTGCTTATCAATTGGAGTTGCCAGCCAGATTGTCTGACGTGCATGACACGTTTCATATCTCTCAGTTGAAGAAGTGTCTTAGAGTGCTTGAGGAAGAATTGTCGTTAGATGAGTTGAATGTGCAAGATGATCTGACTTATATGGAATATCCAGCTAAGATTTTGAAAACTGCTGAAAGAGTTACTAGGAGTAAGGTGATTAATATGTGTAAAGTTCAGTGGAGTCATCATGCGGAAAGCGAGGCAACTTGAGAAAGAGAGGATGATTTGATGGCAGAGTTCCCTCAGATTTTCTCTAATCCATCCGAATCTCGAGGACGAGATTCTCTTTAAGGGGGTAGGATTTGAAACACCCTAAATTCATCACAATTAAATTTTAGAAACCCTCTAGAATTTTCTAGGAATTTTTGAAGCTTATATAAATTTTCTAGCATTTAATTGGAATTTCTATCTCTTTAATCAAATTAAACATCATTAAATAATTATTTTAGTCAAAATAAGTTTTTGTTGCATTCATGTTGTTGCATATATTTTTGGTTGCTAGTAAATCAAGTTGGAATTTAAATTTTGTTTAAATTCGAATTTGATTTGCTTTTGTTTGAGTTTTAGAAAAGTTGTTTAGGCTGAGTTCGGTTTTGGCCCCTGAACTCTTAGCTAGGTCCGGTTTTGCTCCTTAGATTTTTCCCACCGTTCGTGTTTTCTCCCCGCTTGGCCCGTTTACTCGCCGCTTGCGGCCCATCTGCGGCCCAGCTTGAGTCGTCGTTTCTCTCTCCTACCTGTGACGCCGACAGGTGGGACCCACCTGTCAGCTTCCTCTTCCCCGTCGTGTTCGAGCCGGACTCGAACCCGAGTCCGAGCGCCGCCGCCTCCGCCCCAACTCTGAGTCCCTCCTCTTCACGCACGCCGAGGCCGGTCTTCGACCTATATTTAGCCGCAGCCGCGCCCTTGATTTTCCCCATCCAATTTCTCTAGCCCTAGCCGCCTGTGCTCGAATCGCCATCGTCGCCGCCGCCAAGCTTTCGGCCGCGCCGTCGATCTCGCCGCCCGACACTGCTCCAGTTGTTCTTGCTGCACCAGGAGGTTCGCGTCGAGGTGAAGGTACTTCCGCACCTTTTCTTTCCTGTTTCTTGTGGCCGTAGAGCGCTGTCGTCGCTGCGCTGCTGTCGCAGTAGCGCCGCCACCGCCATAGCTCGTCGTCGGTCTTCACCGTTGCTCGTCTGTCGTCAAGAACCCCCTAGATGAGTTCGTCTCGTTGAGCCGCACCCGTAGCACTTGATCTCGTTGCAAACCGAATACCCTAGCGCGTTTTCGACCCAAGTCCGGCGATGCGCCGCCGCGGGCATCGCAGCGCCGCCGCGTTCGTCGTCACTTTGAGGATTTCACTGCTGATTTTGAGGAGTTCTAGGCGAGTCTCCCCCAGTCAACGCCTGTGGAGTTGGAGTCACTTTTGCTTCGTTAGATGAACGTTTATTTAAGTCTTCCGCTATGACATTGGTGTCAACTCTGAGATTGTAATAAATACACTTTAATACTCTTTCGTTATGCATGGTTATGGATATTCACTTGTGACGTCTACCATATGTGTGAAAACTGATCCTGGCGCACATATGAGATGCATCTGGTTTTTCCTTTAAAACCGGGTGTGACATGGGTCCTTGGCTACTACATATGGTTGGTCCCTCACCGTCACTGAGTGCGGTGAAGCCGATGATGGTACAGCACGGCTGCATCTTCCCTAGCGGCCGGTGCGGCCGGTGCACATGGTCGTGTCGTTACGGACGCCAGCATGGGCGGCATCGTCCTCGTCCCCGGGAAAAAGGCACGGGCAGCTTTCGAGTCTCTCTCTCTCTCCTTCTCACCGCGCGCACGGATCGTCGCCCATCAGAGAAAAAGGCCGGAGCGTCCCCTGGTCGACCGTCCGGCGACGGCTACCGAGATTTCTTCCAGCTTCTGAAACGGGAGCCGTTCCTTTCAGGGCATGGTATTTTTTATCTTCAGGTTTCGTGTTGCGCCCAGTGTACTATCTGTAACGGGACGAGGGCACGAGCTAGCGAAGCGAACGATGTTAGACCCAATTCTTTAATCGCACAGAGTAGATCTAGTACGGGTGCATGACTTTGATAATAAAGATGATGTTCTTGTTCCTACTCTACAACAACAGCACTACTACAGGCACAGACACGCACACTACACTACTAACAAAGAGGAAAACAGGGTAGCAGACCATCGGTGGTGTTGGGAGCCGGTGCCGCCATGTCGTCGACGAAGTTCGCTGGGGCGGATGGAGCTCGACGGCTTGCAGGGACGTCGTCGCGTGCTTGGCGGCGTAGATCGGGTCGGTGGCAGCGGCGTCGGGTGATGTAGCAGGACGGCGGTGGTGGCAGCGCTTCCCGCCGCTCCAGTGCTCCCTCAAGTCGGACTAGGGTTGTAGGTGGGGTGTGTGGCGGCGCAGTGAACCTCGTGCTGTGTGTCGTGGCCCCCACCTCCTCTATATAGCACTGTGCGACAGGGGCCCACCAACCATGATTAGGGTTGGGCGCCCCCTACTAAGGCGCAGAGAAAGGCCCGTTACGGCCTTTGGGCCGTAACGGGAAGAGATCGCACTAACAATCTCCCTCTCGATCTCTTCTCGAAAAAACTTGCATCTCAGCCTCTCGCTGGGTATCCACTCCATCATAGACAACCATATCGAGCATGGGTCATCTTAATCGTAATAACAACCAGATTAACCAGCCACAATACACTCATCCATTCTGAAGGATCTGACTAGGCCCTGTCGAGGAATCACAGGCTTTCCCTTAAACCCATACCGGTAATGTGTTCTCTAAACACACTGGGTGGTAAGCCTTTCGTGAGCGGATCCACAAGCATCTCTTTGGTACCAATATGCTCCAGACTTATAGTTTGATCCTGGACTTTATCTTTAACTGCATAGAACTTTATATCTATGCACTTGGTAGCACTGCTCGACCTATTGTTGTGAGCATAGAATACTGCAGGCGCATTGTCGCAGTATAACTTTAGTGGTCTGTCTATACAGTCCACTATTTTCAATTCAGATATGAATTTCTTTAGCCACATAACCTGTCCTGTTGCGTCATAGCATGCAACAAACTCTGCATACATCGTAGATGTTGCAACTAGCTCTTGCTTAGAGCTTCTCCATGAGATAGCTCCTCCTGCTAGAGTAAATATATATCCAGATGTAGACTTTCTATCATCTCTATCCCCCGCATAATTAGCATCTGAATATCCCCTTATCTCTAGGACATCAGATCTTCTGTATGTTAGCATGAGGCCTTTTGTGCCTAGCACATAGCGTAATGCTTTCTTTATCATCTTCCAGTGTTCTTCACCTGGGTTAGATTGATATCTTCCGAGTACTCCTGTTACGAACGCTAGATCAGGGCGAGTGCACACTTGTGCATACTGTAAGCTACCCACTGCTGAAGCATATGGAACCGCTTTCATTTGATCGATCTCGTACTGGTTCCTTGGACACTGAAATAGTCCAAACTTATCGCCCTTCTGTATAGGAGCAGGTGTGGCTTACTTATGTGCATATTGTATTTCTTTAGGATCTTCTCCATATATGCCTTTTGAGATAAGCCTAGAACCCCATTTCTTCTATCTCGGTGAATCTGAATCCCCAACACATATGAGGCTTCACCAAGATCTTTCATGTCGAAGTTTGAAGACAGAAAACTCTTTGTCTCCTGCAACAACCTAACATCATTGCATGCAAGCAAGATGTCGTCCACGTATAGTATGAGGAAAATAAATTTCCCTTTCTTAAACTTTACATACACGCAGCTATCCTCAACATTGGCCTTAAACCCAAATTTCTTAACAGTCTCATCAAACTTGATGTTCCATTGTCTTGAGGCTTGCTTTAAGCCATAAATGGACTTCTTTAGGCGACATCCCATACGCTCTTTGCCTTCCACAACAAAACCTTTGGGTTGAGTCATGTAGACATTCTCATACAAATCTCCATTAAGGAATGACGTCTTTACATCCATCTGATGTAATTCTAAATCAAAGTGCGCTACTAGAGCCATTATGATTCTGAAAGAATCCTTACAAGAGACTGGAGAAAATGTCTCATTGTAATCTATCCCTTCTCTTTGAGTGAACCCCTTGGCCACAAGTCGTCCCTTATATTTCTCTACATTCCCTTCAGAGTCATATCTGATCTTGTAGACCCACTTACAGCCTACTAGTTTGGCTCCTTTAGGAATTTCTTCTAAGTCCCAAACTTTATTGGCACTGATAGACCTCATTTCATCCTCCATGGCCTCTTGCCACTTGGATGCATCAGGACGTCTCATGGCTTCTTCATAAGAAGCAGGATCACCCTCTATGTGAACTTCTTCATTGTTATAAACTTCATAGTCATTTGGAATAGCAGATCTTCTAGCTCTTTGAGATCTTCTCGGTGCCTCAACGGCTGGCGCTTCTGGCTCTAGGGGTTGTTCAGGTTCTTCCTGTGCGACAACCGGATCCTCAGGCTCCTGAGGGACAGGTTCCTGATCATCTGTTGCCTGCACTGGAGGACTAGCAATAGGTTCTGGCACCACAGTGGGCTGCACTGCAGGTGTCGGAACAGCACACGGTAGGAAGACCGGCTCCTGAATCATTGGAGTGGGCATATATATCCGCTTCTCTTCAAGATCAATCTCTCTACGCGCCATGCTCCCTCTAATCATCTCGCTCTCTAGAAAGATGGCATGTCTCGTTTCCACGAACTTTGTGTGTCTGTCAGGACAATAGAAATGGTAAGCTTTTGATTTCTCAGTGTAGCCAATAAAGTGACAACTGACTGTCTTGGGATCTAGCTTCCCAATATTTGGGTTGAATACCTTAGCCTCCGCTGGACTTCCCCAGACTCGCATGTACCTGAGAGAGGGTTCTTTACCCGTCCATAACTCATATGGTGTCTTAGGTACTGACTTAGAGGGAACTTTGTTTAAAATGTGAATGGCGGTCTTCAATGCCTCCATCCACAAGTTAACTGGCAAAGTGGAGTAACTTAGCATGCTTCTAACCATATCCATTAAGGTACGGTTCCTTCTTTCAGCTACTCCATTCTGCTGAGGTTCGCCCGGTGTACTATATTGGGCAACTATGCCATTCTCTTGCAAATACTTTGCAAAGGGTCTGGGCGCTTGACCAAATGGGGTGTGACGACCGTAGTACTCCCCTCCACGGTCGGATCTTACTAACTTAATCTTTAAGTTGTGCTGATTTTCTACTTCAGCCTTGAATATCTTAAATTTATCCAACGCTTCTGACTTTTCTTTTATTGGATAAATATAACCATAGCGCGAGTAATCATCTGTGAATGTGATGAAGTACTCAAAACCATCCACAAACATTACATTAAACGGACCACATGTGTCCGTGTGAATTATCTCTAACACGCTTGTGCTATGCTCCGCACCTTTCTTTATTTGTTTGGCAAACTTGCCTTTGATGCAATCTATGCACTGTTCTAAGTCTGAAAACTCTAAAGGCGGTAGAATTGATTCTCTTACTAAGCGTTCTATTCTTCCCCTCGAAATGTGGCCTAAACGACAGTGCCACAATTTCGATGAGACGCTATCAATTGGTTTCCGCTTTTTACTTGTAGATGTGGAGACAATCTCTGTCTCGCACACATTCTCATCGCACACATTCACAGAATCATGCATACTCAACATATAAAGTTGGTCTTGTCTGATGGCAAGACCCACACAAGCATTATTAAATTCAATAATACATTGTATCTCATCAAAGTGACACTTAAAGCCACTGTCTGCTAAACGTGATACTGAAATTAAATTTCTGTTTAACTTGGGCACAAATAAGACATCATGAAGCCGAAGAGTGAAGCCATCCTTTAACTTGATGGGGAGTTCTCCTATGGCCTCCACTTCAACTTCGACGCCATTTGCAACTCTAATGCTTCTTGCGCCTCTTGCTAGGGTCCGACTCGAATGGAATCCCTGTAAAGAATTAGCAACATGAACAGTTGCACCTGAGTCAATCCACCATGTGGAACTCGACAAACTTAAATATAAGGATTCATCTACAAAAGTAATTACATCCTCACCATTCTGTGCTATGTGCTTGAGCCACTTGGGACAGTCTTTCTGCCAGTGACCTTCATCTTTGCACCATAGGCACTGATTCTTGCGAACCTTCTTGTCGTGCTGAACAGGAGCTTTCCCATGAGGCTTAGGAGGAGCATTGGAAGGACCACTCTCATTCTGGTGTTTCGGTTTGTAGCCCTTGCTACCAAAGCTTCTTTTCTTGTTGTTGTTATGTTGCACATAAGAGATGGAGCCTCCATTCTGTGCCTTGAGTCTTTCTTCTTCTTGCTGACACATCGACATGAGCTTATGGATGTCCCAATCTTCCTTCTGGGTGGTGTAGCAACTTGCCAGTACTCCAAACTCAGGTGGTAGTGACTTGAACACCAAGTGAACTACAATCTGCTCTGGTAAACCCATGTCCATGCCGGTAAGCTTACCGTTCATGTTGCTCATCTTTAGGATGTGATCTTTCACACCCCCTCCACCATACTTTATGGTGGTCAGCTTCGTGATCAAGTCGCTAGCATAGGCTTTGGTATGTGTGTGGTGCTGTCCCTCCACTATCTCCAGGAACTGGGAGGCAGTGTGTACATTACCATCCGCATCCTTCTCAGCAATGGAGGTCCTGATGGGCTCAGACATCTTTGTCTGCATGATCTTCAAGCATTTCTTGTTCATGAGCTGACACTTGGCCCTCTCTAGGTCACGTGCAGCAATAGCATCAACATTGGCTCGCTGTCTCTCCAGAAAGACAGCTGCATCCTTATCTGCAGCCCTCACAGCTTGCTCGATAACAGCCGGACAAGGTGTGGTCAGCACCGTGTCAATCTCCAGCAGCACCAAGGCACACTCCAGCTGATTGCGCCACTCCTTGTAGTTGCTTCCAACTAGTTCAGGAATGTTGCCAATGTAGCCAGATCCTGAAATTAATAATTCAAGAAATATGGTGAGAACATAAACATAATAATTGTTGCATGTATTAATTTAACTTTGGTCAAAATCAATACAAACAACAACACTCTACATCAATTCTATATCACCTTTGGGCAGAAAATTAGAATTGATGCATAAAACACTTAAAACTTTCTATTTATAATATTGCAATAATCGGCTTTGGCCAGAAAATAACAATATCATAAAAACTCTTAGACTTAATGCACTTTCTCTAATTAAATATCCCTTTGGTTCAATTTAACTAGAGACATAACTTGCAGCGGAAAAATACTTAAAATGCATAAAAACAGTAGCAAAACTCTCTAATTTACCCTCTGAAAAATTATCACTTTGGTTCAAATTCAAACAGGGGCAAATTTCACTTGAAAATGACTGAAAAAACAATTCAAACAATTGTCAAACGCTACTGTGTGAAAATTCTCAAATTCGGCCCGCGAACTGACTCAGCCCGCTCCGGCCCACAGTGCGCACAGCGCCCTCGGCCCGCGAACTTGCTCGCTCGGCCCAGTGGCACGCGCGGCTCACTCGGCCCGCTCGCTCGCGGCCCGACTCGCTCGGCCCAGCAGCGCTCTTCGCGCGCTTCGGCCCATGACGGCCCGCGCAAAAACGCTCGCGTGCAGCACGTTCTCCGGCTCGGCCCAGTCGGCGCGCGAGTGCTCGGCAGGCCGCAGCGTGGGCCTGGGCCACCAATTCGGCCCAGCGCCGCGCTGCCGCCCCCGCCCCGCCATGATCTCGGCCGTTCATCTCAATCGGACGGCTGACCGTGAGTTTCGCCCGGGATAAAAGCGCCGCGGCCGGCTCCCCCGAAACCCTAGCGCTCATTTCTCTCCCTCGCGCAGCAGGCTCTCCAGCTCCGCTCACGCACGTCCTTCCGGGTGCCGGCGCTCTGCGCCACCGCGCGCCATGGCCGGCGGCCTCACGCCGCCGCGCCTTCGCGCTGCCGTCCGGCGGCCTCTCGCCGCCGAGCCGCCTCGGCTTCTCCCCCTGCCTGTCGCGCGCGGGCGTCTCCACGCCGCGCCGCCGCATCGCCATGGCCGGCGGCCTCACGCCGTCGCGCTACCGTGCGAGCACCGCCGCGCCATGGCCGGAGAGCCATGAGCGCGTGCGGCCGACTCCCTTACCCCGTCTCTGTCCTCCTCTCCTCATCGCCGCTTTGGCTAGATCCAGAGGACTAGCAGCGCCGCCGCGGGCCCTATCGCCGGCGAGCGCGTGCACCCGAGAGTGCGCGCGCCGCCGTCGATGGGATCCCCGGTGGTGCACGGTGGTGTTAACAGAAAAATGGAAGAAAACAGTAGAAGAGCTTACCGATGCACATGGTGAACATGCGTAATGGCGGGATGACAACGCATTCGACCGGGAGGAGGGCGACGCGGATGAAGTTTATGGGTCGAGACTGAGTGTAGGGATCTATTTCCCTACCTAATACGTGGCAGAGACATGGGATTGCCGAAGAATTCAGGATGGCCCTGAACCCTTCGCAACATTCGGCTCTTGGCGCAAGGACGCTACTATTTGTCAGGAATTCGATGCAGGAATATACTTTAATTAAAGTCATATAGCAATCTTCTGGCGGCGCTCCAGGAACGCCGCCAGGTCTAGAGGAACTCGCTACGGGGGGACGCCGAGGCATGGGAGGGCGTGGGGAAACCGGAGGCAGACGACGGGGGCGAAAAGGCGTCGGCGCGGCCGGAGGAGCGGCCGCAACCAACGCGATCACGAGGAGCAGGGAAAGCGACTTCATGGTTAGAGGAGCTGCTGCAATTCAAAGCGACTGATGTCCTTATTTAGTAAGGTGGCTCCTTGTGGCGAGTGGCAGAATTTCCAAAGGCACATGCAGAATTTCATTTTCTGCCTAGGATGTGGTTTACTGTACAAGGATTTAACTGCAAAGGTATATTATGTATGTAGCGTGTTTCCATACAATGTACAAGAAAATCATCACTCTCAAGTAGTTGTTGATCTTGGCATTCTGAATACGAAATCGTCTGTCTGTTCTGAATAAAATCTAATATTTGTCATATGAAACCGTAGAGACTAACTTTAGATTGACATGATATATCCTACACGACAACATAAGCAAAGGGCATACACATCCTAGTGATCTTCCCGTAAATGACTTCTGGTGTCTTTACTGAATTTTCATTAACATCCCTCGTAAATCACTCTAGCTTGGTGAATTAGAATTCTTGCGTTGAATGTGGAAGTAAGGTTGACCTTTTAAATACTTTGCTTATAATATTTGCCTCCGGATTCCTGTTCTTAACGGGCTACACTTTATTGTTTCTAAAATCTTAAATACAAATTTTGGCTAACTGTACATACATATATTAGATTAACTGATTAAGACTGGTGAACAAGTAAAACGGTTCTTCTACAACCCTCCTACTACAACAAACGATACTTTGATCCATTTGCTTGGCGTCATGCCGTGTCGTCCCATCCATTAGATCAGTGGCTTCATTTTCTCGATCCAACTATTGATGCTCTCTACCAATCTGTCGTTGCCATAATGAACTTTGCATAAAGTCGCAAATTTTCCCAACTTGTAAATAGTTTGATTTGAAGTTGCACTGCTAAGCGACGCATTAAACTAATTGTCATATTATGAAACTAAACCAATCTAAGCATAACATCACATCGAATCAAATCAAATCCGTTACCACTGATACATCTCATCCAAACTAATCCAATTTGTCCAACCCAATTAACTATGGGGCTGTTTGGTTTTCTTGCTGGCTAGCCTTGCCTCTCCTCGCCGAGCAAGGCAAGGCTTGCCAACGGAGGAGAGCCAATCTGGCTCGCCTGAGAAATGCAACAAAAATCTTGCTTTCCCAGAAATCGAGACAGCGAGCAAGCCATCCAAACAATCGAAGGTGGCGGCTCTCCTTGTCTGGGCAGGCGAGGCAAGATTCGTCAAAAGAACCAAACGTGCCCTATACCATCCCATCAAATTAAATCAAATTCGTTACCACTAATATCATCCCATCCAGACTAATCCAAACTAATTTGTCCAACCCAAATAATCGTAATTATAGACGCATATATTCACCCATCCATCCATCGATCTAATCGAAACCAGATGAGAAAAGGGAAGAGTTGGTTCATCTGATGTCATCCACTAGGACGGGGAGAGGGTGAGAGACAGAGAGGAGGAGAGATCGGCCGGATGCTTTTCAACTGAGGGGCTATTTGGATCTAAGGAGTTAAAGCTTAGTCCCTTAAATAAAAGATAATTAGAAGTATTAAACATAAACTAATTATAAAACTAATTGCATAAGTCATATCCACTCCGGAAGACGAACCTAATAAGTCTAATTAACATATAATCAGCACATAATTATCACATGATTACTGCAGCATTACGTTATCTAATCATAAACTAAATAGGCTTAATAGATTCGTATCACAAATTAGCTCTCTCTTATGTAATGTGTTTTTAATTAATTATATTTAATATTTTTATTTAGCATTCTTATATTTAATGTGACGGGACTAAAATTGGCCATCTGGCTATTAAATAGAGGAGGAGACGGGTATGTCTTAACGGGTCCCACTGCAGATTCGGAAGAGGCGAAGGGTGGGCGTCTCCCTGGCCATCATTTTCACTGTCATGTGGGGTTGTTTCTCCCAGGCCCACTGTACAGTGACGGCTGCCTCCACGCTTTTGGGTACGGTTTGCAAATGGGCTGATGTTTTAGCTAGAGGTGGTAAAGGGCCCTCACTTTTATACTAGAAATTTTAAGGATCGGACCGGATTAGGGTCGGGTCAAAATAATACTAGTTTTTGAGCTAAATTTTGTTAGGGTCAAGTTAGATTGTGAAGGAACAAACGGGCCACGATCCGTTACCACCCCTAGTTTTAGCCCAGATATTTCTTGCAACGGCAACCCGTGGGACCGTGATCTGGCTGTGGGGCCGGCGGTGGGAAAAAATGCTGGGCTGCCCTACTCCGTACGAAAGATGTGTAGTGGATTTTTATTTTTGTTTGTCGACGTGATACACGATCTCTATGTACCACAGTAAATCGATACTAAGTCTTCCTACGGAGCGGCCACGACGATGATAATGAGATTTGGATACATAATAAAGGCGTCAATGGAGTTTCAATTTTGCTAGAACCAAACTGAACGCACCGCAAAACTAAAACAAGTTCCATGCATATTTTTGTTCTTATATGTTATCAAGACTGATTACTTGATAACCAAGGCTGATGGATGCTATAGAGATAAGACTTCTCATTCGTCCCATGAAACACTACCAAACCGTTTGGCGGGTTTTCACAAGGCCTCTGTTTTGAGTCCGTTTACATGCCAAACGGTTGACCTCTTCCTCGTGTTGGGCCAGCCTCTCGCGCTTACTAGGCCAATTTGGGCCAGCTTGTGGATGAAACCAGAAACGCTGCTCCTGCGGCAGGCCGCAGCCCACGAGGTAGCACCAAGCTCACCACGGTCCACCTCCGGCCACGACGGTCAAAGGAATTTTAACTCGCGAGATTAACGTGTACGCACTTTAATTCAACTATTTGATATAAAGAAACATCTTTGCTTTGCAAAAAGGAAAAAATCATTTATCTTTTTTTGGCGAGGAGAAAAAAACATATTTCTGCAGCTTTCACCTTGTTGTGATCTAGCGCCCTGCCCTGGCTGGCATGTTTTCGCCACTGCAGAGGGCTTCGTCAACGTTTCAGTGCTGCTCGGCTGCTCCGTTTCTAAAAGAGTCGCAAAACATCGTGAGGCCATGGCCCCGGCGTCCTGAGCACGTCCAAGCATTCCCCGTGCATCTTCGTAAAAGCTAGGTTAGCACGTGTTGACGATAGACGACGGCCGTCGCACGCGCGTAGCACGAGGATAAGTTGATGACGAGACGAGCGTTGGACACGGCGGCCGCTGGCGGTTGGGAGGTGTTAAACTGTTAATCCATGGAAGCTGACGACGACGCGGCGAAGCTACAGACAAATGGCAACATGGCCAACAGTAGCTTTGCCTGATTGAAGGAACCGAGGCAGGCGCCAACCAGCCGCCGGTCAGGGTCGTCCGGTCACCGGTCCAGGCTGATCTGCCCCGGCTGATAATTTTAGACTAATATCCTTGGCGACCCAAACTTCCGGTCAGATATGTTAACGTTTTGATTGATCTTGTCCATGCTCAAGAATAAATGAATAATTATAAGCTACGACGGTTTCTTTAGTCTCTTTGAGCAGCTACCATTGACTTGAGTTTCTACGCTTAATAACGGCCGTGTTCATGCCACGCGAAATGTCCCTGACATAGGCAGATTATAGATGCATCTCTCCTCTTTCTGTTACACTTAAAAGAAGCCACTCGTCCTCAAATTTCAGCACCAGAGCCTAGCCGCCGCATTCTCTGTTCAATATGGTCCGGACTTTTCCTTCCTTTTTCTACTTCACCTGAACAACAGTTTCTTTTCACCCTTTGTTTTCGTCACGCTAACTAATAATTGTAAAACCAGAATAACCGGCACGTCCTCGCCAAGGTTCGCTGCGGCGTTGCGTTTACACCAAAAAAAACCCGGTGGCCTGGCCACCCCCGGGAACAACACGCCGCTTTCTGGAGAATCTCCTCGTGGCGGCGGCTGGCCCGTGGCCCCCAACGCAGCCAAACAACCATGATGGGTCAGCACCGAAGGCTCGAGGCGAGTTTCAAAACGGCCCACCTGCAGGGACCAGACGACACCCCAGAGGGGGGCACCACCACGTTCCCCTCCCTCGCCCTCGCCCTCGCCCGCGCCCGGGACGCGGTTGGCAAAGGCGACGGGCCGCCGGTGAAAGCACCTGGAAACACGCACGCCACAACCCCATTCGTTCCCCCTCTATAAAATCCCGCCCGGCCTGACCGACCCATCCACCCCGTCGTGCTCGCCCAACCCAACCCCAACCCCACCCAAACCGAACCAGCGAAAGCTCCCCTGCCTGCCTGCTCCGCCTCCGATCGCCAAGGAAGGAAGGGAAGATGAGCTACTACGGCCAGCAGCCCCCCGTCGGCGTCCCGCCGCAGCAAGGTGCGGCAGCGGCTTCTCTCTCCCCGTCTCCTTCCCCTCCTTGCTGCAGCTTATGATTGATTTACCTTTTTTATGTCTCCTACTTTCCCTGACTCTTGAGGCTAAAATCGTTGGCGTTTGGATCTCGATTTCTGCAGGCTACCCGGGGAAGGACGGCTACCCGCCGGCCGGCTACCCCCCTCCGGCGCAGGGCTACCCGCCGCAGGGGTACCCGCAGCAGGGCTACCCGCCGCAGGGATACCCGCAGCAGGGCTACCCGCCGCCGTACGCGCAGCCGCCGCCCCAGCAGCAGCAGAGCAGCGGGCCTTCCTTCATGGAGGGCTGGTACGTTCCTGATTTCCTCCTCCTCCTCGCGTCTCCTCCACCTTTGTGCTGCGCAGGCTCTCGTGTGTTGCTAGACTGGATGATGCCTCTGGAACTGGAGTTTCATTGCTAGATTAGTCCAAAAAAAGTTTCGGGTCAATTGCAGAGGCTTGGTGTCTTCGTTCGGAATCGCCGGTCAGATCTGCTCTGCCCGGCGCCATGGCCGGTGGCCGCCGTGCTCGTGCAGTCGTGCGTGCGTGCGCACGTTGGCCGCGGGTGCGTGGGGCCGTGACTTGACGCGTGAACAAACCCTTGGAAAAGGTAGCCGCCAGCCCGCCAGCCTCGTGGCCTTTTGCTTGGCGACGTGTCGGGCGCTGCACGCAACGCAAACGCGCACACGCATCCCACGCGGAGAGTTCCCCCTCGTGCTACCCAGGCCGTCTGATCTGAGACGTGCGGTCCTGGTTTCGAGTCTCCGCATTCCCATTCTTTGCTGCCGTTGCACTTGCGTTTGGATTGATTGTTTGGTTGCCAGAAATATCTGAATAGCATGAAGGCGCATATTTTCAGATTCCTTCGGGGTGAGGGCAGGTCACCTTGGATTGGATAATATTTGTTCTCTATTTTTTTTCCTTTTCGGGTTTGGTTGAAAGGATAACATATTTCCCTTGACGCGCTAGTACCGATGAGATGAGATAATCTAGATCATAGATGCTCGCACTAGCGATGTACTTGCAATATCATAATTGGAAATTGGAATATGTCAATGAATGGCTAGGACTTTTGAACAAGCATATTACAGCGTGTTAAAGCTATAATACATCATGCTGGCTTTACATTTTCATAAAGAATATTCCATGGCCAGCATATGCTTTTCTTTCGTTTGATTTGATCATCTTATCTGATTGTCATTTTGTCTGTGGTTTTAACAGCTTGGCTGCCCTCTGTTGCTGCTGCCTCCTGGACGCCTGCTTCTGAGAGACCCCTCGACGACGGATTCAAGATGACAGCAAGCGAAACCACCTCATGGAAGAACTACTGAACTGGGCTTGAAATGCTAGTGTGCTAGACTGCTTTCTTGTCCTGCATTATCGTCTATTTTTTCTTTCTTTCTCCCTTTTATGAACCCCCCTGCGACGAGACATCTAGTACTAGTACTCTTGCTGTGTCGATTGGACGGCTAGGCTGGTGTGTATTCTGTGGATTGCCGTGTTTCCGGTGGAATTCAAAGTGGGATTATGGAGTGAGCAAATTGGTGTTTTCCAAGTATCTCTGACATGTTTTTGGTGGGTTTCTTCGCCGCTACTCAGCTCTGTCGCTGATCACGTTTTGCTCGCTTAGAAAAACAGATTATCTGCGCGTTAGCCGCCGGGTCTCGCTCGCCCGTGATGTTTGAGTTTGACTGGCGCGCGTTTTTGGAATCATCTTATCTGACCTGAAATTTTGCTTGGAAGATGAAGGCGCCGCTTTGAACGCAACCTGAGCCGCTGCTTCCTGCTTGACTTCTGGAGTCAACATCAGCAAGCAATCCATTTGCTTTGACGATGCTTTTGGCCTTTGGGAGAGATGATGAGCCCGCTTTTGCAGCCTGGACCACGGGGAACGTCCATGCAGTGCACCAGTGACAAATATGAGGCGTTTGGAGCATAGCGGATGTGCTTATAT
Source organism: Echinochloa phyllopogon (assembly GCA_033239725.1). Taxonomy (NCBI): domain Eukaryota; kingdom Viridiplantae; phylum Streptophyta; class Magnoliopsida; order Poales; family Poaceae; genus Echinochloa; species Echinochloa phyllopogon. Next base: position 52,185,050 of record BTCW01000002.1, read on the forward strand.
GTGGAAAAAAAGGGTTTAGTGTTTCCACATTATGTTGGGTGGGTGCTGGTCGCACCCAAAATTGGCAGTTGCCTATCAGGCCAAGGGCAACCGGTCAGACCGGTTCTAGGAAGCGGTCAGACCGGTTTTACTGTAGCCGATCTGGCAAACGGCCAAACCGGTCTGACCGGTTTTCATATCCGGTCTGACCGGTTTCTCCCGTGTTGGAGTAGGTTTAGGAATTTAGAGTTTTATCCCGTATTGTAAACCGACCTAAAGGGGTACGACTTCCCCACCCTATAAATATAAAGGACCATGGCCGATTGAGCATCATCATCCAATCGAACAACTACTATTTATCTTTTATTATCTTTTACTTTTTCTCTTTTCCCTACTTTTCCAATCTACTATTTGCTGTTCCTCCTTCGTCTCTACGTCGATTGAGGGCGTCCTAGGTGGCCTGCCGACTCTAGGACAACCCTACGTGCGTTGCCCCGACGGGATCCTGCCCGGACGACGCTCGAAGGTCTACCGCCAGCCCTGCCTGGCAAACCGGTCTGACCGGTTACAGAAACCGGTCTGACCGGTTCCTGCGTCTGCGCTCTGTTGGCCGCGAATTCGCGCCAACAGATTTGGCGACTCCGCTGGGGAACGAAAATCTGGTTGCTCAAACCGTTTTATCGATCCTTAGGTAAATCAATCGGCTGCCATGGCCGGTAAATTACCTAAACCTGCTGATGTCGATGCTGCAAACATTCAAAGGCCGAACGTTGATCAAACGGCGGCCGAGGAGTAGAAAGCGCTTGCGGAAATCCGAAGAAAGATCCGTGAGCATAAAGAGCGGGAGGCCCAGGAGTTGGAAGAAGAAGCTGTGAGGCAATACATATCGCACTTCTCCGTGGATCGACAAGGGAACGTCAAGAAAGACAAGGATGTCGTCATCGATATTCCCGCGCTAAAGGTACAATCCAATGCTTCTCCTGAAATTAATTCGGAAATTACAAATTTTATTGATGGAGCTGTTAGTGCGAGCTTTAATAATAAATTTGATGCTATGAATGGAAGGTTTGAAGCAATGATTAATTCTCGTTTTGAAAACATAGAATCCAAAATTAATAAACAATTTTCTGGTAAGGATGTTAATGGTTCTACTTCTAATACCGAAAATTGTATAGATAGTGCACTAGAGGATTTATCAAATTTGCATATTCCAAAGGCTCCCATTGATTCACCACCAATCAACCACATACATAGCCGAACTATCGTTGGTACTTCGGCTGGTGGAGGGAGTACAATGATTGCTACTAATGCTATGACACCACATACAGCCATGTATTATGAACCATCTATAGGTGCATATGTTTCTAATAGTTCGCTGCATCTTGTTCCTAACGCATTGCCGAATCAAACAACAACATATAGCACACCACAGCCCACTATAAATCGAGTACCACATTCTGGATCCGCTAGACCTAGAACCGTTCCAGGGATGGAGGGATTTAGAGAGGAGATGCTCGAAATGTTTAGACAAACTTTTGGTATAGAGCCTAAAACTAAGAATCGGTCGTATCAAAGACCGTATCCTGAGAATTATGAATATGTCGCATATCCACCAGGCTTTAAAATACCAGAGTTTACTAAATTCAGTGGGGATGATGGTAGAAGTACTTTAGAGCACATAGGCCAATTTACTATACAATGTGGTGAAGCTGCTTCTAAAGATATTTGGAAAATGAGATTATTTCCTTTATCTCTATCAGGTGCTGCATTTAATTGGTTTATTTCTTTGCCACCCAACTCAGTTTATTCTTTCGCTAACATAGAAGAAAAATTCCATGATTATTTCTTTAATGGTGAAACTGAGTTAAAATTGTCAAATCTTGTATCGGTTAAGCAAAAATCTAATGAATCTGTTTCTGAATATATTAGAAGATTTAGAGATACTAGAAATCGATGCTATAGTTTGACAATTTCAGATAGAGATCTAGCTGATCTTGCGTATGCTGGTTTGCTTGATATTCATAAAGATAAGCTGGATGGTCAAGAATTTCTAGATGTGAGTCGGTTATTGCAAAAAGCTCTAGCTAATGAAAAACGACTTAAACAATCTAAGAGTTCACAAAAGACTAATGATAAAAGTAATCGTCTTGTATATTATGCATCTGATAATTCGGACGATGAAAGTAATAATGTTTATAGTACTGAATTTGTATGGTCAACTAAAGATAAGCCTAGCACTTGCGAGTCTCTAAAGCCGGTCCGCAAGAATCGGCAGGAGGAAGTTAAATATACTTTTGATGTGGCTAAGTGTGATAAGATTTTTGATGAGTTGTTGAAAGCTGGAAAAATTAGAATAACTCATACTATGCCGCCATTAGAAGAGTTGAAGAGACGTGCTTATTGTAAATTTCATAATTCTTATTCTCATGCAACGAATGATTGCAATGTATTTCGGCGGCAAGTACAATCGGCCATTGATGAAGGTCGTTTGACATTTCATCCTATGCAAGTTGACACTAATCCTTTTCCTATGAATACCATTGAGTTACGAAATCCTAAAGTGCTAATTCGGCCACATCAAGCTGAAAAAGCCGTTGGAAAAAATGTAATCATTGGAGATGACAAGCTTGCTAATCCAGAAGTGATAAAGGTACAGAAGGAGGTCCCTCAAGTGCCTGGGGGGCAACAAAAGACAAATAAGACTGACAACGCGCAAACCGGTCTGACCGGTTCTGTAAACCGGTCTGACCGGTTTCTCCAGAAAGGTTGGGAGTGCTCCAAGCACAAGAAAAAGGTGAAGCCGACCTTCGAGGAGCTTTTGGCCAAGTACAAGAAGAAAAGATCAAGTCAACAGCGAGGAAATCAGCCTAGTAAAGGTAAAAAAATCAAAACCTCCATCAGAAAATCAAAATGAATCTTATTCTTGCAAATCTCGAGTAAATTACGCTGCTGCACCTTGTTCATATGTTGGACCGACCTCACCATGGTCCTGGTTCTATCCTTATTATTGTCCACCTTTAGGTTATAGCAATTTACATATGCGTTCATATATGATTCAATATGCTCCTACATATGAAAGTTATGGTCCAATACAAAGACCGTTTGTTGTTAACAATAATCTGGTCAGAAGTACACCTAGTTCTAAAGGAGATGAGAAGGACGGCAAGAGAGATTCAAAATACTCACAGCCGAGGTGGTGTCCCTCAGGCTTATCTCATACTCAAAAGAGAAGATTGCAGCGGATACGTAAGCAAGAATCAATGGAGCAACAAGCAAAGGTCACGCCAACAAAGTTAGCAATTACCAAGCAGGTATGGAGGCCAAAGCAAGTCGTTCCTTGAAGTAAAGGGCAAGTTTATGGCCGATAAAACAAATATCGCCCTTAGAGCAATATATGGGCGATGTATTGTTAATCATCGTCTTTTACCAATTTTGATCATTATAGATGTTTTCTGACACGCAAGCTTTACCAGAAAACAGGGGGGCATATGTTCGCACCCAAAATTGGCAGTTGCCTATCAGGCCAAGGGCAACCGGTCAGACCAGTTCTAGGAAGCGGTCAGACCGGTTTTACTGTAGCCGATCTGGCAAACGGCCAAACCGGTCTGACCGGTTTCCATATCCGGTCTGACCGGTTTCTCCCGTGTTGAAGTAGGTTTAGGACTTTAGAGTTTTATCCCGTATTGTAAACCGACCTAAAGGGGTACGACTTCCCCACCCTATAAATATAAAGGGCCATGGCCGATTGAGCATCATCATCCAATCGAACAACTACTATTTATCTTTTATTATCTTTTACTTTTTCTCTTTTCCCTACTTTTCCAATCTACTATTTGCTGTTCCTCCTTCGTCTCTACGTCGATTGAGGGCGTCCTAGGTGGCCTGCCGACTCTAGGACAACCCTACGTGCGTTGCCCCGACGGGATCCTGCCCGGACGACGCTCGAAGGTCTACCGCCATCCCTGCCTGGCAAACCGGTCTGACCGGTTACAGAAACCGGTCTGACCGGTTCCTGCGTCTGCGCTCTGTTGGCCGCGAATTCGCGCCAACAGGTGCATTGTTCGAGTGTTCGTGTCGTAACTCACGACTCATACTGTGGCACTCTCCGCGGCCCTGCACATGGCAGAGCCTTCAAGCCCCCTGTTCTGCGAATTAAGAAAGGATTAAGAAAATGGGAAAAATCCAATAATTGGGATTGGGCTGAGGCCGTTATCATGTTGGTATACTTTGGTAGTCACCCAACAGCACACGCAAATGCGCACGTCACCCTTCTCACCTGGTAACTATTCATTGTATGATGGGTGTCTTATATCCTCCCATGGTAGGCAATAGCCACCACCATCGTCTAGACGAAATGATACATGACCTCAAACCTGTAACTCCGACCTTGTTGTGGTAAAGTGTTCGACAGTATAGTAGTAGCAACCTAGGCACCTAGCCGTGTATGTGCGTGCGTTCATCAGCGTCTCAGCAAGGTGTGTGCAGTGCACAAGCACAGAAGCACGACGCGCTTGCCAGGATGCCAGCATTCATCCGTGAATGCGACTGGTCTCCAACCTCCTGCCGGCTCCAAACGAAACATCTCATCTCATATTCTCATCGCGTCGTGTGAGCCCAGCTGCATGCAGGACTCTGCCGTCCATGTGCGATCTGCATCGGCGTTTCGTATGGGTACGACGCGAAGCCTGACGCGGAGCACACCAACTTCTCCGTGCATGTGCAGTCATGTCCGCTTGCTGAGAAACATCTTGGCATCAAGGAAAAAGGACTCGTACGTCCCGGGACCAAGAAACTGGGCTTGCGAGTCCCTGCCGGCCTCACCGTGTCATGCACGCTCCAATCGCCCAACTGCACGTCGGCACATGTGCCTTTCTTTTAGTTGTATAAGCACAAGCACTTTCTCCATGGTAAGGAGACGTTAACAAGAAGCCAAGAACTAGATGGAATGCAATTCTTTCATGAGAAGAGTACCAATCAATCAACAGGGGAATGATGATCTGGGCAACCAATCAATATATCTGCCTAACATGGGAATGATGATGTGATGGCAGTGCAGGAAATTGCGTGACCCCCTGATCTTTATCCGGGACCTTCATTCTTTTTCTTTGGTTTGTTTCTTGTGGACCATGCTCTCATTGCTTGCTGTCTAAAAGAAATACTACACGAATCAGGTCTGCACGCCACAAACATGCAAGAAATCTATTGTTTGGCAACAGGAGCAGCAATACCACATTTGCGTTTCGTTAGAATTGTGTGACGCAGCATTATGAACCTTCAACTCCGTGTTGTGGTTGGGCAAGTTAAGAACCTCACCTAAGTTCTGAACTCTGCAGTGAAGTGCGATTCCCAATTTGATTCTGTCACTCTGGGCAGTCTGGCGCTTCATTATGCGTCTGGTTTCCTCATTTTCATGGAAAGATCATCCATGAATGATATTGCCATCCAACTTGCTTCCGAGGGCACACACTTCGCCCTCCATGTGCCCATCTGCATCGGCGTTTCACCAGTACGCAACCTGACGCAAAACACACTGAAATTCGCAGTGCCCGTGCAATCCACAATCTCAGAAAAATTGCCTTGCATCTGATCTAAGCAGAAGAAAATGCATCGCCAGTGATTTCAGCATATTTGGACCAGTACACGGAAAATTTGATGTTCTCCGATGCTTTGCTCTCTGACTCTCTGTACCAGTATAGAAGCAGAAAAGGCCCTTGGCTTTGATCTCGGCAGAGCAAAGTCACTATTAGAATTTATATAAGCCGTCCCACTTTCCAAGATTAAAAACATCGAAAGTCTTGGCTGGCAACAAAACTAGAGAAAACTGCCAATCTAGCTGGTGGACAACGTCTACAATCTTTGTGCAGACCCCACCCCAGCCACACACAGCACGGAAAAGAAAAACTTCTTTTCTGATGCATAATGAGTGAACAGCCAGAGATGATGGAAACTTGACATTACTTTTCTTTTCGGGAGCACTTTGACATCTATGGATACAACCACCCATTGTTTCACGAGTTTTTACAAGCCCGAATGGCAGTTAATTCCGACTGCATACCTCTATTTTGGTGTTGTGACATGGCTTGTTAATAGGGTTTACCTTTCGAAAAAAAGGGTTTACGTAGAATTCAATCAGCTACCTGTTCTCTGTTTCAATTCTGTTGTGAAATGGACTTTATGCATGCAAACATCAAGACAATTGTTGCTCAAATACACTGTCCAAAAAGTTGTTTGGTTTTTTTTGTCTTGCTTCGGCAACGAGCAAAATAGATGTACTTATCACATCGCAGTTTCGTGAATGCTGCGTCATCTGATGACAAAATTGTTGGCGGTAGCCCCAGCATGCTTTGGCTGAAGCTGCTTTATATAATTCTTGGATCCACGTGCCAGATTGATACGTTTTCTCCTCCTCTCAAGTCTCATGATAGAATCGATTGAGCACTATGGAAAGCCACGACGCACAAACCTGCACCATTTGAAAACTAAGCATGACCCCGAACCAACCCTGTGCGCCCTGCAGCCACTCTCGCCTGGTAACCAACATATTCGGCCCAATCCCGAATTGAAGATATGCTGTAGCCTGTAGAGGCTTGTACCAACCAGTGGGGAACTCTCAGAGAGGAACGCATAGCCCATGCTTCCCGTGGAATTCAATTCCTAATTTGTTCCTGTCAACTTTGGCAGTCTGCCGCTGCATTATTTCGCTGGTTTCCTCATTTTACTCGAGTATTCATCCGTGAACGTTATTGGCATCGAACCTCTTGCCGGCTCGGAAATCTGACGCAAAACTCACTAAATTCGCAATGGATGCGCAGTCCATACGTACCAGCCTCTCAGCGGAGGAAAAGCATTTCGGATTATTTCAGCATCTCATGCACGGAAACTTATACCCATTGATGTGCTCTTTGTACCAGGAAAGCCTTTTGATCGCAGCAGAACGAAGTCGAAGAATTGCCAATCCCACTTTCCGTGCTTAATAATAGAACCAAACTCTTGCTTAGCAGCAATACTAGAAAACCTGTGGATCCAGCTGGCGGATAACAATTCTGCCTCTTTTTGCAGACCCACACGCACAGGAAAAAACCCAGCACCTTTTACCTTTCCTGAAGCGCGACGAATGATCAATACCTCACATGGCTGACAGCTATGGATAGAGCCCATGGTTTAAATTTTTGAACAAGACGTCAAACATTGTGAGAAAAAAAAATCAACAATGAATATAAGCTGCAAAAGGCAGTAAATTTGTATGCCGTGCTTCTATTCGGTATTGTAACATTGCTTGTTAATAGGGTATACAAAGATTTCAATCAGCTATTTGTTTCTCTGCCTTGATCCTGTTGTGAAAATGAATTTCAATTACACATGTAAATCTGAAGGTAATTATCACTCAAATACACTGTCAGTAAAAATTGTTCTAGCACATGCAAATGTGTAGATAATTATCACTCAGTTGTTCTCCCACCTAACACACTTCTCCCCTTTTGTTCCAAAATCCTGGGATGTAGAACTTCATCCTCATTGATACAAAAGTTCAGACCGACGTAAGCCTGCCGTAGAGTTCCTCAAAAAAAAAGTAAAAAAGTTATATTTCTGTCTGAAATTGTATTCGGGCAAGGAGCAAAATTGATATAACCATTGCTGACATCTTCTCAAGTTGTACCAAGTTTCATGAACACTGTATCATCTGACGACAAAGTTGTTGGTAGTAACACTAACATGCTTTGGCTGGAGCTGTTTGATGTAATATTTGGATCCCCGTGACAGATTGATACGTTTTCTCCTCCGCTCAGGAATAGATTCAATAGAGCACTCGGAGAAGCCACGCCGCACAAACCTGCAGCATTTGAAAATTAATTACAAGGTCGGAGATCACCAAAAGCCGAAAATCAAACAATGTTACTATCTGGACATCAAAATTGTTTTTCCCATGTGATGATTGTACCTCAATATTCAGTAACTGTAACAGATCCTAACGAAAGTACAAAGCCATGTGAAAGCAGCATTCCAGATACTCAAGTAAATTCCCGAAAGATGAGAAGAATATAAATACTCAAGTGGATTAAAGAAACGTTGCACAGAGCAAACCAACCTAGATACTACATTCAATGCATGCTATAGCCATATGCTCTACAAAATGTTGATAGACCCGACACTAACAGGGAAACATGGTAATAACAGAAACATTTAGTTAGTTAAGGCTTTGGGCCAGAGTCAAGAGAAGAACAAATGTATACCAGTCTGCAGTCCGCGTAGTAAGCAAGAATAATTTGTCAAGACCAAGGGATAATGCCACCTTCTCCACATAATCTGAAGCATAACCATAAACATGAGTAAAACAAATTTTTTAGCCTGTTCTAGTACAAACTCCACAAGATTGAACTCTTTAAACATGAGAGGGAGGACACACTAACTGCGAAATTGAGGAATAGAAAACAACTATGAATTAGAGAGCAAGACCCAACTTTAAAACCAGTTTACTGGGTGGTGGGATCTTCTCTTGATCTAGTCTTTAAGGATTGTGTGTGCACGTGAGAAAGTTAGCATAGGAACATGTGGGCATGTGTTGGGGAAATGATAGCAGTAACTAATGAAGAGAGAACAGATTCTGTTTATCCATATATTAATGAACATACCAAGTAACTTGTCCCCCTGACCTCTTCCTCGGCATTCTTCAGATACAGCAATAGCAGCTACTTCACCAGATTTTTCCTCAGGAAATGGAAACAGAGCAGCACAAGCGATGATTGAACCATCTCTTTCAACAACATAGAACGAGTTCAATGCTTCAAGAAGCTGGTGAGGATATGAAAAAAAAATATTCCTTTTTAGCAGTAGTAAGCATGAAGAGGACAAAATTAAAGCACAGATCGAGGATCCAATACAAAACAACATTATAAACAAAAGTGTTTATAGATAGTGCACCTCTGTATCTGTTCTCCGCACCAAAACACCAGAATCCTCCAGCGGTCTAATGATTTTTCTTATGCCAGGAAGATCTTCTGCTGTAGCCATCCTTGTTCCTTCATAAACATCCCTGAAAACATTTGGTAGGGAATAAATCACAATTCACATGACAGCTTGTATATGCTAGATTCCAAAAGGCACTTTATTTCTCCACAAAATGTTCATGGCAAACATTTGTTACCAAAGCACACATTCCAACCAAGGATATCTCCAGACTCGATACATCTAAAGGAATTCTATTTCTCATATAAGTTTTTTTAACAATTAATAATGAAGACAAAGAAATGACCATGTATGGGAAACCTTCTATGTTGATAAAAGATAATACAGGCAATGGACTATTGGCATGAGGATTAGAACAGCAAATTTGAGCAAAAAATTGGTAGAAGAAGAGCTTTAGAATACCTAGCTATCATTGTTCCTGCACCATCTCTTGTAAACAATTCTAATAGCAGCGATCCATCTACAGTTCCATCTATGATATGAACTCTTTGAACACCACCCTGACATTTGGACAAAATAAATTGTCAACGGATAGTCAAGCCTAAGAAATAGTCTTTCATGCCAATAGTAAGCTACACCTTCCAAAACAACATAGTTTGGTTGTTCATTGGATGGACATTGCTTGCTTTGTTGAAAGAGAAAATGCAAATATCCCAGCACATGCTGCCTCCTCCTCAAACTAAGCTCAACCTCTGATCTCTAGGCAAACTTCATAGCTACATGCTGCTGTACTATATTACTGAGCAAGATCATACAAACTGCAATAAAGTATACACTAACTCATATCCCACTGGACAAGAGGGATGTGCTAATTCTAGCCCTCCATGCTTCTACCTTCCCGCTAATCTCATATCCCACAATCCAAATGACCGGTAAGTTGAGAAACTGCATATCTAGTCCAACATGCCACCTTCCATACATGAAAATATTTCAAGTAGCATGAGATAGCATGACCGGTTCATGGCAGTGCATCAAACATGCATGCAAATCTAACATGAGACAGCGCATGACCATGGAATTATATTAATCCATGACCCTTATTATAGGTAGCAATTCAAGAAGACATATTTTGCTACTTTGTACAGGATAACATTTAAAAACGAACAATATACATGTATGGCACTCTAGAAAACAATTAATATTCAAACAGAGCCACAGAAAACAGAATAAACAATGTCAAGTATAAGGTGAAACACTTACATGGCATACATATGCTGCTGCAGCCAACTCAGACAGATAGCCATTTGATCTACTTAACCGTTCTTCACCACCAATAGCAAACCCTTGCTCACCAGAATAAATACCATTTCCATTGTTAAAACCCAAACCATTTTGAAACGAAGGAGCGAACCCGTTTACATGAGCCCTGTCATTCGATGATTGTTCATAGACCTCCTTGTGTAGAGAATTGATACCCTCCTCATCCACAACCTTGACATAATTTGCAGCAATATCACTTTGCTTAGCACGCTTTCTAATCAACAAATCGGCCTCCTCAATAGACATGAAATGAATGACTCGTCCATGCTCATCAAATATCTGACCATCTACAATGCACACAAGTTTATCTGCTTCCATTGCTAAAGCACATGCAGTAGCAACCTCATAGGTGCTGAATATTTCCAAACAAGACAAAGAAATTTTGTTTAGTATTCTAGCTGCAATATATGCGAAACATATGAAAAACATGAAAATTAATAAGTAAGAAAACAACATACTTGCAATTTAACACTTCCCCTGAACTCGAGTATCCCATGTTGCTGACAACAACTATGCTATCACTATCAAGCCTCTCTCTTATCCGTGAAACATCTATTTTCTTAACTTCACCAGTGAATCCATAGTCAATACCATTAACCACCCCTCTTCTCTGCCAAAGGAAGATACATAAATTCAATACTACCATTGCAGGAACCCAAGCCAAGTTCAGCAGAACTAATAAACATAAAACAATAAAAGGAAACAACACAAATACTATGCATGATCTTATTTGTAAAGCATTTGGTTTCACTTTGGATCTTTATTATGATTTCATGAAAATAAGGAGAGAAAAGTAGGGCTATCTTTCTTATGAAGAGCTGTTTACAACCATTGAAGTTGCACGGAGGATATGTTACAGAAATTAATATGATAATGAGATAAGAACTAGATATTTAAAATCCCAGTTGCTTATACATATTCACCTTAGCACCGAGGAAGTTGCCACTTGCAACGTTATCCACAAGACCATGCCAGCGTCCAATAACACCATGTCTACGGAGATTTAGCATTGGAGGACCAGGAGAAAGTTTTGCTTCTATTGTCAACCGTATTCTACCAGCTGCCTCCATTGCAGCCTCTAACGAATCAGAATCAGTAATTCTGTACTGACCAACATACTTGGCCTTCTTCCCTACAGGAATTTTCATAAGCTGAGCACATGCGCTACTAAGAAAAATAAGAGATGCATAAATGCAGTAAGAAGAGACCAACCAAAGTTAGCGAAAGGAAAGGATAGATCAGTACATAGTCTGCAATTTCATGTAGATATAGTATCCTGGAAGCTTTGTGGGTCAAGTGTAGCAGTCAATTATATGCCGCAGCAGCTAAACGATTCTTTAAACATTCTTATAGTAGTTATATTGATATGTTTAGTACCAACCCATTATGTTGTAATTGTGTTCTAAAGTCTGATGAAGAATACAAACCAAATTACATAGCCATTTTTGTGTAGCACATGCATGTGCATATAGATTTTTTTTTCTCAGATACACAGGAGAGGCATGTGCAAATTGATTACTGGCTTAAGAAAGAATGGGTGCTGCACAGAACTGACCTCTTTCTGACAACAGCTTATCAATTTGAACAAGTGTTCCTGGAACAAGAACAAATTTGATCCCCAGACCATGGAGTAGTGAGATGTCCTGCATATTTCAGAAAAGATAGTACAGTTGGTGTTAGGAAATCGGAATCTGTGTGGCAAAAGCCTAGAGTCATTAACATTAAGAATAAGATTATCATTAAAATAACATTTGAAAAGAATTGATGCTTTCTACTCCTTTTACCTTGGTATAATGTTGATTTTTTTCTTATATGTTTCCAATTCAATTTTTTATGAGGTCTGGATACGGCAATTGTCCTGCCTACCAAGCAAGCATAGTTACAGTCTATATATCACCAACATGGAATACAGGAACGACGATACAGCAATAGGTGACTTTCGAAAACAACACTATGGTGACAGAGAAAGTATTGAATACAGGTATGGCTGGGTTAGTGAAGTATCGGCGGTTAGGTTGGAATTACTGTTCATTTTCACTCTGCTCAACTGTCATCCCAATCAACCAAGTTCAGAATACAGCAAAGCAAACAGGCCGAGCAAGCATCCCAAACTCCCAGTACCTGCAGAACGCGGTCGAAATGTGGCCCGGACACCACCTCGCTGGAGATGACGACCACGAAGGTGCTCCCGCGGTGGCCGCGTATGTACGGCCACGCCTCCCGAAAGAATCCCACAAACTCTTCCCCGGGGTCCACGGCGCCGCCACCGCTACCGCCGCCGGAGCCGGATTTACCAACCGCGCAGCACCGGACGCCGCGCCCCCGCCAGCTGCGCGCAACGGCTACCCGCCCCAGTCTCCCCGAGGGGAGTCCATTCGCGATGGCCTGGGCCGCGGGCCGCGAGACCTCGCCGGCGAGGCGGGCCCCTGGTGCCCACGTGGCCATGTAGAAGCTTCGAACAATCCAACCCTAGGGAAGTAGGGGACGGTTGGAGGAGACCGGAGAGGGAAAGGTTGTGTAGTTTTGCGGCGACGAGGCCGTTGTTTTGGGAACGGGGGAATGGCGCGTAGCCGCTGTCCGCTGACCGGCTGACCCACAGTTTGGGCTTTCGCGAGTGTCCGCAAGATCTTTTGAGGAATTCCATCCATCTTCTAACCGGATAAAACAAAATTATTGGGCCTAATTAGGACCAAATCGTGCGGTTCGAGTAAATATGGGCCCATATCATTTTGCCCTTCATCCCAGTGGGCCAAATATCCCCTTTCGTATGCTCGAGTAAATATGGGCCATGGTCCGTTGGGCTCAAATAATTTTTCCCTTCAGCCCGAAGTATCTCTTTGTAATTTTAGTGCCCAGATGTTATGATCTCCGTTTTCTTGAGCTGACTAGCAGAAATTGGAGTGAGACGCAGCGAATCTGCGAGTGAATGAGCAAACTGAAACGGTGCTCCCAAGTCACAGCTACAAAGCCTCCTTTTTTTCTCTGAGAAAGCAAAGGATCCAAACACGTTGCTGCGAGACGATCGTCTACAAAAATCTGCGCGCAAATTAAAACGAGGACGACTAGTGCCGCAGTGTCGGTCACCGGCCGGTGCGCATGAATGAACTGCAGCAGCAAATGCAAAGGTCGCATTAACTGTAGCATGGCTCCTCCGCCAACAGCTGTAACGCAGCTCGCACAGGCGGCAGTAGCAGCCAGCCAGCAGCACCGGATCACGCTAGCTAGCTCCAATACACATACACGCATGCGGCCTGCGGCGTCGTTGGCTGGCTCGTCGCAGTAGTAGGCATGCAGTGGCATGGATGGCAGCCTCTTCCTCGCGACGCGCGCCGCGTCCTGGCCCGCCCACTCGCCGGGCGGGCGCGGGGAGGGGAGGGGGTGCGGAGCGCCTCGCGCCCGCGCGCGCGGCATGCGTCGGCCACGCGCTGCCGCGCCCGCCAATGGCAGCGCGGCCACTCGTCGCGCGCACTCCCTGCCCGCTCGCCACGGCGCGCAGCACATGCCGCGCATGCAGCGCAAAACGATTAAAGAGATCGCGCGCCAGTAGCATCCAAAAGGCGCTCTCTCTCGGTTCTCGGGCGGGGAGACGGGAGATAACAGACGCGCCCCGCCCCGGCTGGTCTCGCGCGGCTGGCTACCACAGAGACAGAGCTAGCTAGGCCTTCGCCTTCTTCCAGTAGGACATGGGACTTGCATGCATGCATGCGTGCATGTTCCACTTCCACGTGTGTTGGTTCGTGTACGAGGAGCGTGAACGCGCTCGGCCTTACGTGTCCGTGAGCGTGATACCATGGATCCAGCCCATGATCTTGAAGGGGTGATAATTTTAAACGGCCGCCGGTTACTGCTCCATCTCGAGAAAATGTTTTTTTCTGTAGGTTTCAACGGAAGATACAGGATAGGATAGCTAGTACTCTGGATTGCTCGGAGAAACCAGTGAACTTGGGCTGGGCTAGAGAGGACGGAAGATGATGCATGCATCCGACGACGTATGCAAGCAAGCGTCCCGATCTAGCCACACTGCACGCCACGCGCCCAGCAGCTCAAGGACTATTCGTCACCAACGTTTAATACATCGAATGGGTGACGCATTTGTCATATAGATCGATCTAACAGATTTCTCTCGAGTTGAATTTTTTGGTAAAGTCTAGTCTACTCGCGTGGTGATCAAATAACACGTGCGGATACGGGATACGACGTTAGGCGGCGCCCTCTGGTGTTGGTCGTGTGACGAGCAAGGTTACTGTGCTACGGGCCGGGTTCAGAATATTACCACAAAGCTGCAACTTAGAACAACCTTGTTTTGGCTAAAAATTCGTCGCGAATTCTCGAGGAGTATGATCGCTGTTCCAAGCTAGTTTTGGTTAAGAATTGGTTCGGAAATCTCCCTTGACACAACGCAAAAGGTAAAGTGCTCCGTCCAGAGTTGGAGTACATACGTTGCTGGTTGGTGGGCGATGCCGCAAAACTGGCCAATGAGACCTACCAACGCACGCACACGCGACCACGCCACGCCCCCATCAATGGCCCGCACGGCAGGCACAGCCAGCCAGCCAGCCAGTGCCCGCGGCCCAACCAGCTGAAGGCGCCACGCCACGGGGGACGAGGCGCCCGAGGCAGCTCGGCATGGCGAACGCGACGCGACGCGAGGGGGGAAGGCGGAGGCGGCCAAGCGACCCGCATGCAGCCGCTCTCCTTCGTTCCCTGGTTCCACCGTCACGGCGTCACCTCACAGGCTCACACGCTCTCCCCTCCTCCTTCCCACTGGAACCCACCCAACCCAAAGCGCGCGCCCCGCGACTGGGCTCCGCCTACGTGTCGGCCGCGTCCCCGCCCGGTCGCCCACGTACCCCGCCGTGCTCTCCCACGTGCCCCTCCGTCTGCGCGCGTCCGATTGGCCGCCCCGCCCTTCTTAAGCCGCGCCTGCCCAGCCCGGCCCGGCGGGTCCCCAACGCCGTGTGCTCCGCTCCGTCTCTCTCAGGGTCTCTCCCACTCGAGTGAGTGATCGATCGATCGAGCCCACTAACCACTGACCCCCGACCCTGAGCTGAGCCTCGTGAGCCCGGCCGGCAGCGCGCGCGCAGCTCGCCATGGCCATGGTGCAGCCGGCGGACTCGGCCGTCAAGGCCAACCAGATCCTGGCCCGGTTCCGGCCCATCGCGCCCAAGCCCGCACTGGCGGCGGCGGCCGCGTCGCCCGTGGCGCAGGCCGCGGCCGAGGGCGTCGTCGCCGCCAACCGCGTGCTGTGCCATCTCCAGAGCAGGCCGTGCCGCGCCCGGAAGCGCGGCCGCCCCACCGTCGTGCCGGTGTCCCCGGCGGTGCAGCCGGCTGCCAAGCGGAAGAGGGCGGGGGCGCCGTACCCGCCGCTCCGGTGCGCGGCGACCACGGCGACGAGGGCGCATGTGTCGGTGGCCGTCCCGGGCAGTGCTGCATGCCTCCCTCTGGCGTCGCTACCGCCGCCGGCGGTGATCACGGGTGCCGTGGGCCCGGCGAAGGCGGCGGCGGCGGAGGAGGAGGAGAGGGACGTGCCCGTGGAGCGCGACCTGCTGCGGAAGCTGCTGGAGCCCAAGGTGCTCTCGCCGCGGGCGGTGCGCCCCGTGTGCTCCGCCATCCACGTCGAGTGCATCCACCACCGCGCCGACGCGACATGCAACGCCGCCGCCGCCCCGAAGACGGCGGCTGAGGTGGAGGCGGAGCTGGAGGCCGACGCGCTCCCGGCGGTGGTCTCCGACTCGGGCAACCGCATCCGGCTGGTGAACGACGCGTACAAGGAGATGGTGGGGCAGCCCGAGTGCCCGTGGCTCGACGCCGTGGCCGCCGCGTCGAGGAGGATCAGCGGGGAGGTGGTGCTGGCGGTAGCCGACGAGTCCTCCCCGCCGGAGTCGCACGGGGCGTTCACATGCACGGCCAGGATCGAGTGGGAGTGCGGCGGCAAGTGCACCTCCATCTTGGTACCGTGCGACGTCAGCCGTCTGCAGTGCGAGTCCAGGGACTACCTCTTCACCTGGAGGTTCCGCACCGCCGACGCCGACGCGTCCGTGGGCCGCCGCTCCGGCGAGACAAGCGATAGCTAGGACGGCAAGTTTGTAACGCGCATGTTGCGTCACGCATTGCGGGGTAGCAAACCAAGTGCACAGGCTAAGCTGCATCATGTTAAACTAGATAAGCTTCCTCTTTTGGAAAGTTCATAGAATGTAATGTAAGACCCAGTTATGAAATCTGGAGTACATATGTTGACTGAAGAATGCAAGGGAAAATGTAACTTGTATTTTCATGAAACTGCTTGGTGTTAATTTCTAGTAGTTGAGTTTCCGGTCTGCATTTTCGAAAAAAAGAGAGTTTCCGGTCTGATAACGATAGCTTGCTCACGGGCAAGCAAGATTAGTCGTCGTGTGTGGCAGTTCGTGGGTAGATATATACCAAAAATGCAAGTGGACATCATCATGACGTGTTTTACTCTGGTTCAGTTGAAACATCATTAACACAGAAATGGCATGATGTCTTCTTTCCAATATTACCAACCAGGCAAACATGACGGAAATACAAAGGCATATTGAACAAACATTTTGGAAGGGTATGTATTCTGTTTGATTGCAGCTCATGCTTATTACAAGTTTGATAGGCAGATTCTAGCTTTTTCTTTCACAACGGATACTGAGGAGAGCAAAAGCAGTCCAAGAGGAAAACAACATCTGATTGTCAGGCTCACAGACTAGAGGTCTAGAGCTCAAGCTTGCTCCGGCTTCGGGGGACCTCTCCATTTGAAATTCTCTGCGTAAGCTTTGGGCTGTACGATTGAAAAACAATCAGGTTAACACGGCAAATATTATTTCAAAATTTGCCAAAATCATTCTATTGGCACAAAAGTGCTTGTGGAACACAGATCTCACATGACCGGCACACAAAAAGTGCAATTGGCTAGATGGTAGTGCAAGGTATCACATTAGAAACCAAAACAACAGCAAATATTTCAAAATTTGCTAAATTATTCTATTACCACAAAATTCTATGTGTAGAACAAATAGTCAATTGTTTCAATAATTCAAGTGATTTAAATGGATATATACTACTTTCATATTGTCCCAAGCTGGTCCATTTCTTCAAAGTTAAGTTTGATTCCAGCAACTAATCTGCCTCAAACACACATATGTTTCAAATATTACGGTGAAGTACAGCTTTCTCTGGTAGCCATACGAGAAGCAAAAGTTCAGTCAATCAAAGGGCACCGGTAACGAGCCGGTTCCATCACCCGATTGGACCTGCGCCCTGACGTTCACTACCAACCGAAGCAAACCAATAGCATGCACGTTGCATCAAATAATTGGATTGGAATTGTCCAGCCCAAGCCAAAGTACAGGCAGTACAGAAATAGCTAGGAGGAAGGATTATTGACCTTACTGTCAAACTTTCATGATATTCCACAAAGATGCGAATATTTAACTTCAATAGTCCAACTGTATTTCTGTTCTGCTTTAGTAATTCACTAACGGCATGCCATTCTAGAGCTTTGCAAAGCTTATCACTGTATTGTGTTTTGGTGTAGTTATTCACTCACTGCTGGTCATTCTACATCCTAGCATAACAGGGTAAACGAGATATTACCTCAAATACTAAAGTAAAATAGCTGGGCTTAGGGATAACAAGCCTAATTCTTAGTGGTATATATATGTGTGTATACACTATATGTAAGAATGCTTGCACCATGAGAAAACTGCCAAAACAGCAGTCACATTGCATCAACAGACACATGGTTCAACCGTATGGCAGCTAGCAGCGACCAGCTTGTCCTTATCCATATCCTGCTAACAAAAGATAGGGCTTGGGCTTAAGAGTCAGGATGGTAGAACTCTGGCAGCGGCTCATAGTTCACACACATTCAACGTATCTATAACATTGATGCCAGATTTGGCTTTTCCTTGCCAGCCTCTGACTTCTCAGTTCTGACAGATGGTGAAGGACTTGTACTACTATTTAAAATGGGACATACAAAGCAACCATGCAGAATGTGAACGTCAAGAAATAGGTCAAGTGGTATTATCATCATCACTTCATCAGGGTACCCATTTCAAGTGGCCACCCCCTCTCTCCTTCTGATGGAATAATAAACCCCCCACCCCGCAACAATCAAAGCGAGCATGCAAGCACACAAGTTAGAGTGTACTCCTACCTCCTCTATTCTAACCATCATCTCAATCATCCACTACCAGGCTGCACACTGCACAACTCCCTCACTAGGTTGAACACTATACCCTTCCCACTGCCTCTGCAATCCAAGTATGGCATAATATTTTATCCTCCCTATTACCACCGAAGGTATACTGTAGCATTCAACTGTTGCTACATTGTTATCATGCCAAAAGATGGATAGTATTGTTTGTGCCTACCATCTGGAAACATGCTGCGAAGTAATGTTATTTACTTGCGGGTTGCATGAAAGAGTTGTAGTGTGGTACCCCTAGATAGCAACCCAGGGTCATTTCAATAAACAGAATCCAAAAAAGGCTTTCTAGAACCAAAAAGGTACTTCTGGGGTAGAAATCTCCAATAAAGGAAGGAGGTCCATATTTGGCAACCAAATTTCCATATTGTAACTGATTTTTCATCATACAGAAACAGAAACATGGGTCTCAGATGTTCCAGGCCTCGATGGTTCACTATATCACATACTACTACATATATATCAATAAAAAATAGTTTGCAGACAAGGTAGCATGTGCACATCCTATTTCATTAAATTATCATTAGTATTTTCATTAACACGGTAATATGTTCTCTTTTATGGCAAAGTCTTCTCCCCTAACAATCGCCTTTTACTTTCATAGTTCTTGCTTGAAACTTAATGTTAACTATTTCCTATAACTTATCATTGCACTAAAAAAACATGCACAGGCATACATTGCAAATAATGTATACTACAGCCCCAATACGATGTGTATGTATGAAATGCTGTAAGGGTTGGCACAGCACAGAAGCAAGAAAGAAATTTGGATGCACTTTTAGCAACATAGAGCTGCAAGATAAACATTGCAAGAAGATGCACAAGCCAACTTTGTAAGGTCTTTATGAATGGTAAAAGAAAAGCATTAACAAAGTCAACTGAGGACATGAAAGGAGACATACAGACCTTCAAAAGAGGTGTATGGCGTTTCCGAACCTGCAAAAAGGAGGTAATGTAAGAAACTTGGGGAGAACATAACAAATTCATAAAGGCTCATTTCAAATTATCGAATATTGCCTGAAGGTGAATAATCTAAAAAAATCACACCAGAAATATGGCTTCAGCTTGGTTCAGAAATAAAACAAAACACTATATGAATTCAACATCGAAGCTACAAGTGCCAATGCAATTGGAAATTGCACGGTAGTTTTTTAGAGTAATCTATGGCGCCATGGGAACAATATTCTTAAAAGACTCTAGTAGTGTATACATAGATGACTCTATGCTCCTAAGTAACATTACCACTAGGTCATACTGCAATACATCAAATGAAGTTGTAGTGTTGACAACTTGAAAAGAGAGAACTTTAAGGCAACCAGCACAGATACAAGACTGAAAGCAAATAATTTGTATTGAAATAAAACTCACTATAAATAGAAACTCAAACTATATGCACTATTACATTAGATGCTACAGCATCAGAACACTACAGTTGCTTCCTCAAACTTTAAGATAAAAAAAAAGGTGTAAACAAGCTCCACATGTTAAAAAGAGTGTGCCATTCAATTAAGCCTTTCTTCAATCATTCCAAACAGTCCTGAAGCAGGGGTCCAAATAGAGCATATAATTTTTCAACTCAGTGTTATATACAAGGAAAAACCAGACCCACCACATAATTCCATCCATGTTTTTCAGCAAATGCCTTTGCTGACTCCGCACTGTCAAATGTAAGTCCTGCTTCACCAACATTAGCATAAGGATCCCCAGTAGATGTCCATCCCATTAACGGGTTCTCCCACCTATCATGTCAAATGACAACGAATTTGTCAAAAGAGGATGAGGGGGGAGGGAATGTTTACTGATGAGAAGGATAAAACAAACTGCCGCAGTTAGTTGATACTTTCATTTGCAGTTGCATAATTTAGCAAGCTATGATGAAATCCAAGGAAGCCTATACAACCATGCACGAAACATGATCTAAATCCAAAAAATAAAAATTGCGAGATGACCACACACTGGACCGGCCTCTGGCATACTGGCCAGGGGGCATGTTGCATTCACACCATTTTGCAGAGCTATTATCATCGTACTGCTGTTCAACAGAAGAATCCATCATTGCATCAAATGGACGCTAATAACATAATGCAGTTTCTAAGGGTGAAAATCATCACATGTCCATGATTGTAAGTATGTGGTTGTGAGTAGCGTGGAACCAAAAGCATGGCATTTAAACCCTGCCCACAAAAAATAGCACTCCCTCCAGTCATTATTACTTGACGTTTAGGTTACAAAAAATAGACTTGAAAGTAACAACAACTGTAGAGAGTAACAATAGAACAACTCTGACTATTAACAGATTCAAAATTGCATGATATTATTGAATTCCAGTGATTAATAAGAGTAGGAGGGTTATAAGAGAAAACTAAGCCCCTCCATAAGCATTGAAAATTGTAATGCCTCCATGTATAGTCATTGTTGAGAAATAGCATTGATCTCTGAGGATACTCTCATTCAATCCAGAGGCAGTGTAATTTTGTAGTGACAGTAAGTGATCAGAAAAAGGCACATCAGCAGTATAACAATTGTAGGTTGGTAACATGTAACTCTAAGATAAAGATATTTTGAATCATACGAGTGTCTGGCCCTGGGTCTTAGCACCTAGACATTTATAAATGAGAATGTAAGTCAAGTATATTTACATGAGGCCGTTTGTATTAATTCAATATCTATTAAGGTAACCAATCTGATCGCAACAAAGCCCTAGGTACGAATGATCCAGAGACACAAAAAGGACTAAAAAAGCAGAACAAGAATCATACTTTTGGGTTGACAGAAAGTTGATTTTCCACCTCCCAACTTTGCCTGAACCTTGCTGGGATGCGGTCCTTGCTGGTGAATAAATTACAACCTGAAAATTCACAAGGATAAGCTGACCAGTAGTGAAGAAAAACTGAAACATTCCTAGTAGTTAAAATGCATAAATTACAAGAGCAAAAGCTAGAACATATCATCAGTTGACATATCTGTTCAACGTGACCCTCTTGTTTCAAAACAATTTATTGCCTTCTGGAGTAGACGAGAGATTTCAACTGCTAACCTACTGCCTGCACTACACATGCTACATGATGCAAATGAAGAGGACCAAGCATGCTTTTATCACTTGATCACTTGGTCCCTTTAGTCATGCACAAACATTGAATCTGCAGTAAGTATGGGGATATATGTATTTTGAAAATGGGAACTACCACATCAGTCACCAGTCCAATACTCCAGTTTCAATAACTATGGTCATTTATCTTGTTCTCCAGCTTGTGTGATGGGATGATATATCAATAATGATTGGAAGGTTAAGTCTTGAAGTCAATCGAGCAAAAACTGTGGTATATGAAAGCTTGAAACATAACAGCATTACTTTTTTATAAGCAGATACTAGGCCAGTGGCCAACCAAACCACAGTGTTGATTAAGTGGAACTTCTTCCTATAAGATCCAACTCTTGTTCTGATATTTTATCTCAATATTGATTTCACAAAGTTCTTACTTGTTGCATCTTAGTGTAACTAACACTGCAGGTATTTAGTACATATGTCCTGCTGAAAATTGGACAGCTGACACTCATAACCTCTGAAGATGCTCAGTTTCCTGACCCACACCTGCCTATTTTTCATCACAAATACTTCTCGAAGGAAGCGTAAAAGTGCACATTCCTCCTTTCTGTCACAAGAGGCCCAGGTGGAAAGGAATCGAACAGGAACGAGAAGCGGGGAAACCCCATCTTCCACGCGTTCCTCGAGGTCACAGTTCTAGCTTCAAACCAATCCAGATGTCAAATCGATTTCGCATATCTAACCGCTCGAAACTCCAACCACAACCAAATACATCGATCCCATACCAGGCTCCCCGTCTTGAATCCAGAGCATCTCTCAAGACGCCCCCATAGATCCACGAGAACAAGCATTGCCCAGATAAAATCACGAAGGAATGGATGCGGGGCGTTACCTTACGGCGGAGGTGCTCCTCGGGGATGCCGGAGACCATCCCGATCTCCCCGGGCTTGATCTCGACGAGGGCATCAGAGGCCGCCGCGGAGAGCATCCGCGCCGGCGCTGGCGTAAGGAGCGCGCGGCCGAGGGAGGGGAGGCTCCGCCGGAGCGGGGCGGCCATCACGTCGGAGCCGTACGCCGGAGGAGGTGGAGGGGAAAGGAGGAGCCGAGAGAGAGCAGCTTCTGAGCGCAGGCGGCCTGCGAGTCTGCTGCGCGACCGCAAGACCTGGTTGGATCTCTGGGGCGCGTCTTCGTCTTGGGCCGTTTGGCCCAGTATTGCTGGACACTGGGCCCGGTACAGTACACTGGGCTAGGCCTTTGGATATCCTTTGCAGGTCGGTCTGGTGTTGGGCCGGTGGGCAAATGGACGACTAGTAGTGTAAGTGTGTGACACACAGTAAAAGTGTGCCATTTCTCAAAAAAAAAGGTAAAAGTGTGCCATTATGAAATTAATTTTCAAGAAAAATATACTTATATCATTTCCAGCTATTTGGACTCAGCACATAAATAAAACATATGGAACTAATATTTTGAAGGGTTGACTTCAGACAACAAAAGGTGGAATACTTAGATTTTTGTGTCTTGTATTTTCATGACACATGGTTTGACAAACAATTGTTTATAGTTTTTCTCTTTGGCATGGCGTTTGTAAGTCTTACTGCAACGCAGTATCGACTAGTCAATCCAAAAATGAAAGGAAATACAAATAAACTTTGCGCATACGACTTCGTTCGGCCGCCGTTACGTCGTTACGATCTGTTAGTTATTGTATGGCGGTATGCGGGAAGGTGAAGAAATGGCCGCAGCCTTATCTGTATCTACTCTGCACCTTTGACTACACAGTCCGTCCAGACATCAGAAACGGTTTGAAATAATCCGCGCCCTGAACTGCAAGAAACAGGAACCTCATGCTAATCGATTCGTAGCAACCGGCCGGCTGCCCGGCTCATAGAATTCCATTAAAAACAAATTGCAGCAGCAGCCGCCTCATGTTAATCTTGCGATTATCCTCACGGGTAGTAGGCGTAAGCCGATCGACGTGACAGGTGAGCCCCGTCAACGCGCTTTCGTGCGTGACTTCCGACTGTTCGTCGGACAGAATTTTTTCATCCTATCCAGTATCCACTAATGATCTGGTCGAACAGAACGGCGCGGAAAACGACAGAGAATTCGTTAACCTAACCATCAGTAACCACGATTGATGGAGAATGGAAAGCACCGATGATTTCAGCTCATCAGAACTCTCGTCTCTAATCATTCAAGATCGGTAGCCTGTCAAAGTTAAAAATTAAAACGCGGATGCCGCGGGTTACCTGTTTGACTTGACGCCAAATAAGATACTGGCAAAACGCATGGAAGAATCAGACATTCAGACACGAAGTTTGATCCGTTCAAGCACACACGTATTTACGAGGCGCGGTAGTTATCAAGCTGGCCTGCAGAGAGTCCACGCCTTGGCCAGCAATCAAACCTGGCTACTTGCAGGTCAACAGCTCTGCAGAGACGCAGCATCTCAACCCTGAACAGAGAATTAGGTGAGTGATCACTGATCACGGACCGAAATCATGAAAACGATGTTCAACTCTCATGCTGCTCGTGAAATCAATATAAGGGTGGTGCCCACTACGATTCGGTCTACATCGAAGAAACAGTTGTGGTCACTTAATCCGAGCAAACTGCCTATCTGCAGTAATCTCTTATACTAATTTAAAGCACGAAATCATCAGTTGGGTGTTTTCGTTTCAAAAATCAGTTGGGCGTTAGACAATTATTAGAGCATCAAACTAGCCGACAGTGCAGGTAGATCTCAATGTCAGCTAGCGACGTACCCACGGTCCCAGCACCGTACAATGCGTTCAAAGAGTACTAACCACTAAGCTAATGCCTAATGGTACGAATACGCATATCCTAATTCGCACGTGACATCGATAGCTAGCTGAAGAATCTCAAGAAGTTCGTACGGACAAGGGTCTGGCATTCTTGCTCTCTAATTCTTGCATCAGGAAAAGATTTGTCAAGTCAAACGTGGCAAACAAGCCATAAAATTGCACAGATCGCCCTGTTCGTTTGGCTGGTGGTTGGTGCTGGTTTTTGCTGAGAAAAAAACACCGTTGGCTGATTGATGGCTGGTGGCTGGTGCTGGTTTATGCTGAAAGAAAAACACTGCTGGATGGCTGGAAACAATCAGACGAACAGGGCGGAGCTCGTTCGCCCCGCCACGCTTGACCAAGCTCGAACTGTCCTGCGGCCTTAATCGTAGCCTCGTAGGGCCGGGTCGTCGCTGCTCGTCACGGAGACCCCTAAGACTCACTCAAACCAAATAGCAGGACAGGACCGACGGCCTGTGCTCGCAGTGTGCAACGACGAGCGAGCATTCTCCCTCTATAAAGAGTCTTTCCGTTCCCAACAGAAAGTCGCAAACGGCATGCCAGAAATGATGTTCTGCGGCACGGGCAGCTTCAAGGACGTCAACAAGGAGGAGGTCGCCGGCGGCGGCGGGAACGGGAAGCCGGCCGCCGCCGCGGCGAAGGCGAAGAAGGCCAAGGGGAAGGACAACCCATACGCGTCGCGGGGGCTCGACAAGTTCTCCACCGTGGTGTCCGAGCTCGAGTCCAAGCGGGAGAGGATCCTCCGCCGCGCCGGCGCGGATGTCGACGCCGGCCAGCTCATGGTGCGGTTCGTGCAGTCCGAGGCCAAGGGCTGGAGGTCCATCGTCGTCAAGCTCCCGCACGAGGAGGAGCAGGCCGCCGACGCCAAGAAGAGGCAGGGCAAGACGAGCTCGCGTTCCTCGACGCCGCCGTCCACGGCGCCTGGCAGCCCCAAGGAAGAGCCCGCTAAGCTCGCGCCCGTTGTCCCGGCGGCGGCGGCGGCGGCGGCGAAGGCAGCTGTGCCGGGGAAGAAGAAGAGTAAGGCTAGAGGGGTGAGGTGGCCCTGGGCATGGGGAAGGAAGGTGAGGCCGTGCCACTACTGGCTGCTGGCCATGGCGCTGCTGCTGCTGAGCCTCGTGGTGTTCGGGCGGGTGTTCGCCATCTGCTGCACCTCCATTTGGTGGTACCTCGTGCCCATCTTGAGCGGGGAGGGAGCCCTCGGCGGCGCGACGAGATCGCCGGCGGCGAAGGCGCGCAAGGATGTTGGTAACAGGGACGGCGACAAACTCGCCGTGGCGCCGCCGCCTTCGCATGGCAAGAAGGGCAGCTCTGGCGCTGCTCATGAGGTGATTTCACCGAGAGGCCATGCACATCGAAAGAAGGGGTGATTTGATTTGCAGGATATGTCCTGTGCTTATTTTGTACATTTTGTGCAGTTGGGTGGCCAGAAAGATCAAATTTCCAGGTTATCTTTCCTCCCCTATTTAGAGTTGATTTACCTTTTTTTCGTGCCTGTAAAAATGTACATCAGCCCCGTTTCTGTGTGGCTACCCCAAAAGTGTTTATAAAGCATCGATCATTCGAAATAAACATCAAATAACTCCTGATACTGGTTTCATGGTCACGCAAAGTTCGTAGTCTGTTTTTTTATATATATCTCGAGTCATGTTTGTGTGAATTCTGGTTCGGTTCACATATTGCAATATATCTCTGTGAGCCTGTGTCCAGGACATACGGTCCTTTTTCCACTCATTCGCCGGCGGTTTTACGTTTGATCCATCCAACAAGAACTTCTAGAATCAGGCATGTGCAGCGCTGCAACAACTTGAAGAAGGGTGCATGAAGCAAAAAAGTCAGGCATGTGTACTTCTAGATGCTTGGAAATATACTGCCGGGTTGACATTCTAGACGAGAAGATTCAAAGCAATTCGATGCATATGCACCTGCCACATCGTCACCGTGATTCCACAAGAAACATCAACACCAAGATCCCAAGTTACAAACTTCAGCCGAAACCTATCACAAACAGGGATCCACGTCCCCTACTCTGATCTTAGTCTCTGCGTCAGAAAACATCTCATCATTTAAACAGGCGAGATGTTATCCAAACAAGAAAGAGTGAAAGACTGCAGTTCTGGTCTCTTGATAGCTCCACCTGCACGGCTGTACCCGATTATGCCGTTAAGCTGGGCACGTGTAGGCTTATCCATTCCTATTTTCATCTGTGATATTCAATACTCTGAACTCAGATGCCATTGTCACTGTTCATTCAATACTCTGAACTCAGATGCCATTGGAACAGATCAAGGAACAGATCCATGAGCATGGGCTGAGGCGCCGATGCTCAATGCGCTATCAATTTTCTTAGACAAGAAAAATCAGTTTCATTTTGTTGTGCTCCCTCTGGATATCGACCAGGACAATAATGATAGTCATAGCTCACTATAAATCAGTAACTATCAGAACAGTTTTTCTGTTCGGTTAATTGACAATGAAAGGAGAAACAAAGTTGAAATCTGAGAATGGAGCAATACAATGGTACAGACTACAGAGCAGCTGCTTTCCTTCTCGTAACATAGCAATGTCACTCATACCGTGCCCTTGTGTCATCAATCCTGAACCGAAACGATACGAAGGGAAACGACATGTTAGAACATCATATTTGGAAATGCTAACCAATGAAATTGACAGAATAAACTCCACAATAATGCCTAGCATCTGGATATAGTGACCAAGAATTTGAAATGAAAGTATTGTACCGGCAATTAACAAAGCAGGTAGTGATTTTACTAAACTATGAAAGTTAGATCCACAGATAAATTTGGCAGCTACCAACTACCATGCGCACAAATGTTTCACTGACACAACATAGAAGACTAGACACTTTAAGTACAAGACTTGATCTGACTTACCCTAAATCTCTTCCTATGATCTGACTCGATTCGTGAGGTGTAATGTTTCTTCCGGCCATGAACCGATGCCAATGCATCCCTCTCACCTACATTGCTACGAGCAGGCTCATACTGAGCAATACGAAAGAAACCTTCCCGATCCCAGGTCACATCATAGTCCACTTTCAACCGCGTTCCTTCCTTCAGAAAAAAAAAACTAAATCAGCCCTCATTATGTATACAAACAATTAATAGATGTTTTAAATCGAACCAATTCTAAAAAGAAATTTGCAAGCATGTGAATCACCGTAAGTGTTAGAAAAGTGGGGTTATCACTTCAAATGCGTGTCACTTTGGAACAAAAGATGCTTCTTCAAAAAGGTTGCTTCAGTTACCACCTGCTAGAGCTGTATATGCAGGAAATGAAGAATTCCTGACGACTATTGCAGCTGCCAATCATCATACCAATAGTCCTAAATAAGGTTACAATACGTATACGCATTTTGAGCTTCCTGCGGCTTTGTTGTCCTTGGCTAATTCACAATATCTGTACCCCGATTGGTACACTCTACTATGGCACAATAGGTTTTAAGTTCATGCCCTACGAAGCTAGGCATTTTCAGATCATGCAATTGTTCTCCACAGGGTTCACCAGACAAAGGGTGACAAGGCAGCCATAAATGTATCGTAAAGTAAAAACAGTAGATAATACAGTTCCATAAATATAGTTGTGAAGCAAATGTTGTCAGTTTGTCATATTGCTCATTATGTCTTCTAATAAGAATGAAGCATTGAAAAATGATAGATAACAGGGGGGAAAAAGTATACCTTTTCTAAAGAGCGTCCACATAACGACTTCATTGCATCATGGAAGTCATCATAGCTCTCAAATTGCACCCAAACTTTGCAATTGAGTCCAGATATGAGCTCCTTATTGGAGCCATCTTCTTTTGCTTCTAACTCATCATCATTTGCAATATTCAGGTTCCTGTCATTGATGGAAGAATGTTGAAAGAAAATACTAGGCAAAATAAGTATTCACAGACAGTAAAATGCACTGCAGAAACTAGTGTTAACATAGCAAATCATCATATTACTTTGAAGGTTAGTAAGAAAAAAGCTAGATGAATACAGATACTAATGAAATACAAAAATCGAACAATCTCAGCATCGCAGCTTCAGTGACAATTCACGGGAAATCATTTAGGAAAGGGCAAACTCATCAGCTTATTGAGAAGTAATATACTAATTAAGCTTTTTTGTATTTTTTTTCCAATTATGATTCAGAATATTCATCATATGAATTATAATCATTGCAAATATATATTTACTTATGTATGTGAGAAGTATCATATTGGCATATTGCCACTGTATAGACAGCACTATGAGAAAAGTAAACTAATAAAAACACATTGAGGAAGCTACCTGCGAAACTGCGATGTAGTATTTTTATCTATGCATATCATGCACTTTTCAGGATAATGGAAGACACATAAGAATAAATGTTGTTCTACAAAGAAAACAAGGAGCTGCTGAGACGAACAAAATTGAATCGAGCAATGATGTTTTAGAGTCCTATAAGAGGCCAAATGGCCCAAATGTAGACCGTATCCAGTTAGTTTATGTCTTTAGGCTTTGGCAGCTTCCATTTATTATAGCACTAATTCATTTGGGCTGTAGCCCATTGGCACAAAGGCATGAATTAGACAATCAGGGAAAAAACAGGTACTGAATTATGAGCCAAACAAACTCAGAGAACACCAAAGCCCACCTTATTTTACCAAGCGCTGAGAAAATAGTGTGTGTAACCAGCGTGGATGGCTTGGATGATACTCTTGTCTCTGCAAACCATCTGGACGGCACGCCACGGACAATAATCGTGTCAGGCCTTTTCGCTATCTTCCTCACCGCATTCCCTGATACCAGTTACCAGAAAATGTCAATCCCAGGTCCACCTAGCAGGGAATGCAACCAAGAAAATACAATGCAGGAACCAGTTCATACTGTTATTGAGTAGCTCGGAGGAGTAGAAATCCTCCCACGACTTCTTCATCGCCCTGAAGTCATCGGACGGCGGGATCTCGACGGTCATCCGGAACTTGACCCCCTCGAGGTTCAGCTCGATGCCCTCGAGCTTCTCGACCAGGGACCTCCGCCACTCGAAGTACTTACTCTCTTCCTGTTCCGGGGTCATCTCCTCGGTCTCGCCGTCGCCTTTGCGGGGACGGAGCAAGGATAGGTCGCGGACAAGGAGGACTCCGGAGGCGACGGGCTCCTCGCGGCGGCGCTTCTGGAGGTCGGGGAGCCGGCTCACGGCGAGGTCGGAGTCCGGGAGGAGCGGGAGTGAGAGGGGCGGGTCGCGGAGGAAGGCAAGGAGGGCGGATTTGAGCTGCCACTCATCGAGGGGGCGGACGGTGAGATCGGCGCGGAAGAAGGTGAGCAGAAGCTTGAGGCGTGGCGCAAGGGAGAGGCCGCTCGGCAGGGGTAGCGGCTCGGTCGGCCGGAGCGCGGCGGTGGACATGGTGGCGCGGTGGGTCGGGGCGGCGCTTGGCGGCCTGGGGTTTTGGGTGCGGCTGCCGGGCAGGCGGGGGAGGACGGGAGAACGACTTGCCGGCGACGCCGGAGAGGATCGTTAGATCTAAAATCAACGCTCGCGATTTGCCCTGCGCAAAATTGCTGGTTTAATATTTTGGGTAGCCCATTTCGGACTATGCCAACATTTTGTGGACCAACAAAGCAAATCTGTGCTTCATCTATTATCTTATTACAATAAAAGCAAAAGGAGCCACCAGATTCATCGAGAGGGTCTAGAAAATCACACGTTAATCTAAAAAAGAGAAGGATATATGCCGTCGGATTTTATGAAGATCTAACGGTCTATATTATTTCGTTAATCTAAAAAAAGAAAAAAGAATAATATATGCCGTCGGATTTTATGAAGATCTAATGGTCTATATTATTCCGTTAATTCAAAAAAGAGAAGAATATATATTATCGGATTTCATGGAGATCTAACGGCCTATATTATTCCGTCCGCCGTGGCCGCCGTGCATCCATTTGCCGCCGTATCAGGCCTCAACCGTCGCCGCGCGGCCATCCGCATCCTCCGCGGGAGCCCTCCACCGTCACCACGCTGCCGTCCGTGGCCACCGCAGGAGCCCTCACTGTCGCGCGCCATCCGTGCCCGCCGCAAGAGTCCTCGCCGTCGCCGCGCGACCGTCCGCCGCCATTGCGGGAGCCGCCCGCACGCCTTCGGAGTTCAGGGTCCGGCAGCTCTCGGCGCCGCCTTCCGTTAATTCAAAATAGAAGAATATATACCATCAGATTTCATGAAGATCAAAAGGTCCATATTATTCCGTCCGCCACCGTCGTCGTGCAGCCATCCGTGGCCGTCGTATGAGGCCTCCACCGTCACCGCGCGGCCGCCGCAGTAGCCCTCCACCGCTGCCGCGCGGACGTCCGTGGTCGCCGCGGAAATCCTCGCCATCGCCGCGTGACCGTCCTCTGCCATTGCCGCCGCGGGAGCCGCCCGCACACCTTCGAAGTTCGGGGTCCGGCCGCTCCGCGTGCCGCTGGAGGCCGGCAGGGCTGAAGGCTGCCAGCCTTCCGTTAATTAAAAAGACAAAAATATATAACATCAGATTTTATGAAGATCTAAAGGACTATATTATTTTGTCTGCCACCGCCGCCGTTCAGCGGCAATGATTTACATACAGATAACATGAAGGACAATGGTTAGCATGGCGCCATTTTAGTAGGTGCGGGCATTGCAATGATTCTATCCCAATAATGAAGGGCGACAAAGCAAATGAAATTACCAAAAGCAATGCATGCTGAAAACCAAGTGTTTCTTAACACTGTTTCTTGCGAGATGCAGGGGCAAAAACCTAGACACCCACACCAGACCCTCCGTTTCGCTACACCGAGCGTAGGAAAAAAAGGAACGTTCCCTTCTGAATTCTGACCATCGATCTAACCCTCTGTATGTCTAACAACCCTCCAATGCGCGAGCGTATGCTTTTTTTTAAAAAAGATGTACTTTGTTATTCCTCTGTTTCATGCGAGGTTCAGGGGCAAAAGAAAGGCCCATACTCACACATCACTGCAATTCACAGCTGAAGATCGAGAGTCCTATCCCACATCCCAATCTAGCGAAACCAAACGCTTCCAGGGTCCAGGATTCAGGATTCATGAAGAAAATACTACACAAGTGTCATCAGAATTCATAGCAGGATTACCTCGAGTCTCCGGTGAGGCCGTTCTTCGTCATCGCCGCAGAAGCCATCTGCGGCCGCCGCCCGCGCGCCTTCAGAGTTCGGGGTTCGGGCGCTCCGCTGGGCTGAAGGCTGCCGGACGGGGAGATCTGTACCCCTCGCCGCCGCCGCCGCTAGAGAGAGGGGGGAGATAGAGGGATAGAGATCGAGTGGTGGGAGTGGTGGCATCGCTAAAAGAAAAGGAGAAAAAGAGATGGGTGGGCTCATGTGTCGTTAGTTGGTATAGAATATGAAATATGGAGGATAACGGGTGCAGAAGAAATTGATATAGAGGGGAGAATCTCAATGACTAGACATAAATATTTTTTAAAGGATGACAATAGAGTACGACGAGTAAGGACAGCCTGAAGCCCCATGTGACCTACCACGTTTGTCTATATAGGAGGCAACGTTCAGCAATGAGCGTAGGACAACACGTCGATCCACACATGTACCTGATGAGAGGTGCTTGAATTTAGGGCGTTCAACAAGGTTGTGAGCACAGCATGAGCAAAAGGAGCCACCAGATTCACCGAGAGGGCCTAGAAAATCACACGTTAATCTAAAAAAGAGAAGGATATATGCCGTCTGATTTTATGAAGATCTAATGGTCTATATTATTCCGTTAATATAAAAAAGAGAAGAATATGCCGTCGGATTTTATAAAGATCTAACGGTCTATATTATTCCGTTAATTCAAAAAAGAGAAGAATATATATCATCGGATTTCACGAAGATCTAGCGGTCTATTGTAACGCCCGCGTTTTAATCTCTGGAAAAGCACCTAAAGAAATCACCCGGTGAAAACCCTTTCAAAATGTTTTACCGCCCGAGCTCCCGTTCCCGCCAAAACCTGTTCGCCTTGTTTCCCCCCCCTCCTTTTCCTGTTCGCTTCGTCGTCGCCACCCTCTTTCCGTCCCATCCCGCGTCGCCCGCTCTCGGGTCGACCGCCGGGCCGACCGTCTCTGGCCGACCGCCGTCGGCGCCTGTCTTTCCCGCCGCGAATCCCGCCGTCCCCTCTCCCTTTTCCCTCTCTTTTTCTTCTTTTTCCCTTCTCTCTTTTCTTCCTTCCCTTTTTTTTCTCTTCTTTCTTCTCCCTTCCCTTCTCTGCTCCCTCTGCTTTCACCCGACGCCGAGCGCCACTCCCCTGTCCTGCTCGCCGCCGGCCCACCTCCCGCTCACCCCTCTCACCGCAGCCACCCTCACTCGCGACATCGCCGCCGTGTCCGCCACCACATCAGCCCCACCACTCCTCGGCTCCGCTCGTCGCCGACCGCCCGTCCCCCGGCCGGCCTCACCCCTCTGCTCACCCCTCACTTCTCCACCACGCCACCACCGCCGACCACCGCTTCCCCCAGACCCGCTGTCGTGCCGACCGCACGCACGCGCCAACCACCGTCGAAACACCGCCGCGCCGGCCCCTGCCGCACCTCCCTCGCGCACGCCATCGCCGCCGCCGCCCCACGTGCTCGCCGCGCGCGCTCCCGGGCCGGCCCCGCCGCAGCACTACGCCGCCACCGACCACCCGACCGCCGTACAGGCAGTCGTGCCGCCTTCCACCGTGACCCCGCCGCAGCGCTGCCCCGTCGCCGAACCACGACGTCCGCTCTAGCACGCCACCCCGGCCACCGCCGCTCCGACCGCCCGGCCCCGCCATTGTCCTATCGTCACACCACCCGCACCGGGTCACCGCCACGCCACATCACGACGAGCACAGCACCGGCCGGGCCACCGTACCAATCACCACACAAACCCCGGCCGCCATTAAAGCTTCATCCGCCGGCCTCCATTGACGCCCGACCGACCCCCTCC
Organism: Echinochloa phyllopogon; assembly: GCA_033239725.1. Classification (NCBI taxonomy): domain Eukaryota; kingdom Viridiplantae; phylum Streptophyta; class Magnoliopsida; order Poales; family Poaceae; genus Echinochloa; species Echinochloa phyllopogon. The sequence goes on from BTCW01000002.1 coordinate 52,218,277, forward strand.
CGTCGGCCCACCGCCTCGGCTCACCTCCGCGCCTATAAAAGGGGCCAACGAGCACCACCTCCATCACCTCTCCCTCACCCGCCACCCAGCTCGCCCTCTCTACCATCGCAACGCCGCCACCACACTCGCCATTGCCGCCGCCGCCACTGCTCTCGTGGGCAGCCCTCCACTCCCCACCTCCGGCCGTGGTAAAGGCACGGGTGAACTCGCCATGAGCTCCTCTCCGTTTTCCCCCGGTCAATTTGACCCTACACCGCCGCCATCGCCGGCAATCCCGCCGCCACCGGCCGCCGTCACCCTTCCCCTCTCTCTGCTCTGTAGAACGAAAGAAGACGGCCATTTTATGGATAACCCCCTGCACTTTCCCCTATTCCAACCCGCAGTCCACCAACATAAACACCCTCTCTCTGGCGCTTTTCCCACATGACCCCCTGGGTTTCGGCCAAATTAACCCGCAGTCCATAGCGCTATTCTCCCTCTCTCTGTCTTTTACGCCAGAAGCCCTCGGACTATTCCATAATTACAGAAAGGTCCTTATTCTTTATAAACAGCCCCTAACCTCCACTAAACCCGTCATTTCATGCGCCAAATTAATCCCGTTTGACCTCAAACTCCACCACAATAATCACCGGTATATTTTCGCCAAATCCAACCAGTCCATACTCAAAAATAATCGTGTCATCATCATCCGCTCTCTTTTTCCGTTCTTCTTTCGGAGCTCAATAAAAGCTTTTTCTTTTTATTTATTGGATGTTTGTTTGTGTGTGCCATAGACTCCGCTATGAACGAGGAAGGACTCGAGGAGGAGCAGGTCTACGAGCAGGAGTTTGGAGACCAAGACCCCGGGCAGGAATCCCCCGAGGGTTGGGAGAACGGCAAGTGCAATCCCACCCTTTGATGCATACTTTCGTCCTAAATTTTATAAACACAACCCATGGCCCGTTTTATCAAACTTGCATGTTTTCACTGCTAAACCCGTTTGGATAGCCATTCCTTGATTGCTATGACTGTTTCCTTGATAACCTAGATTAATGTTTGAATATGACAATGCTCTGTTTAAATGTTAGTCACTGCTAGAAATGCTTAGGGATATTTTACTGTCATACACCCCCTTTACAATCACTTGGTGTTTACAAAAGCAGCTGTGTGCGTGCTTTAAAATAAAAGAGACGATTTGTGTAATAAAAATGAATACCCGTGTGGGATGGGACAGACGGTATTTCTGTGTGAAATACCGAGGTGAGCTCGAACCTGTGTGGTTGAGCATGGTGGGAGTTGTCCATCTTATCACAATTTTTGGGATGATGTTGATGTGTCATCTAGCCTAACCCATTTTATTGTACCACCACTCGACCGTTGTATGTGGCAACGGCCTAGCATAAATCCCACTAGTTGAGCTGCTGGTTATGTGGTGTGCTGGTGAGCAACAGAGGGCCATGGAGCCGGGGATACGATCTATGTGAGGTATGCCCCTGGTTAGGACCTCGTCGGTAGGTGGCTAACCCCTGGTCGCGTTTGTGATAACTTGTCGGTTTAGCTATGGTGGGTAATGGCTTTGATGGGAGCTGCACTGGCACTAAGGTGTTCATGTTGTGGTAGCCTACTTGTGGTTGTGTACACCTCTGCAGAGTTAAAACCTATCCGGATAGCCGTGTCCACGGCATTGGACGAGTTACGGCTTGGTCACTTCACTAGTCCCCTGTTTTGGTGTAAGAAAGTGTTTGGTGTTTGTTGAGCTGAGAAAAGCTTTGGCATAGGCTACGACAGATGGGAAATCTGGTAGCATTAAAATCTTGTATGAAAAAGTATTACATTCACTGATCCTATCAAAAGAAATAATTGTGAAAACCCTTGCGAAAACCAACCCTTTGCATGTGTAATAAAATTTGCTTTGCTGCTAAATAAACCATAAGCCTTCCTTGTTATTATCCTGTGCATACTTCTGTTGTATCCCTTCCGTGGATGTGGTTGTGCTTGCTGAGTACGTATGTACTCACCCTTGCTTATTTTGTTACAGAGGCAGACCCGGACTTTGTGCCTGAGGATATCGTCTAGTGGGGTTCGTTCTGCACCCAACCTTTGCCTGTGTGTTAGGGTCACCCGCTGGAAGCCGCATGCGTTGCCACTCTGATGAAGACCTCTACGTTATCAACCTTTTTATCTGGAGCTTAGTGTTAGTTCTGTTTGTCGTGGCCCTGCAATGCCACCGTCTCCCATAATGTTGCTCTTGTACTGAACCATCTGTTGTAATAATGTGAACCAGCATCCTGGGACTGGTATTTGTATCACATTAAGTTCTCTCTTTCGAGGGGACGCTTCATCTATATTATTCCGTCCACCGTGGCTGCCGTGCAACCATTTGCCTCCGTATCAGGCCTCCATCGTCGCCGCGCGGCCATCCGCGTCCTCCGCGGGAGCCCTCCACCGTCGCCGCGCGGCCATCCGTGGCCACCGCGGGAGCCCTTTACCGTCGCCGCGCGACCGTCTGCGGCCGTTGCCATCGTGGATGCTATCCGAGGCCGCCGTATGAGGCCTCCACCGTCGCCGCACGGCCATCCACGTCCTCCGCGGGAGCCCTCGACCGTCATCGTGCTGACGTTCGTGCCCGCCGCAGAGTCCTCGCCGTCGCCGCGCGACCGTCCGCCGCCGTTGCGGGAGCCGCCCGCACGCCTTCGGAGTTCAGGGTCCGGCAGCTCCCCGCGCTGCCTTCCGTTAATTCAAAAGGAGAAGAATATATATACCATCAGATTTCATGAAGATCAAAAGGTCCATATTATTCCGTCCGCAACCGCCGCCGTGCAGCCATCCGTGGTCGTCGTATGAGGCCTCCATCGTCGTCGCGCGGCCGCGGCAGTAGCCCTCCACCGTTGCCGCGCGGACGTCCGTGGCCGCCGCGGGAATCCCGCCGTCGCTGCGCGACCGTCCTCTGCCATTGTCGCCGCGGGAGCCGCCACACACCTTCGGAGTTCAGGGTTCGGCCGCTCCGCGTGCCGTCGGAGGCCGGCAGGGCTGAAGGCTACCAGCCTTCCATTAATGAAAAAGACAAAAATATATACCATCAGATTTCATGAAGATCTAAAGGTCTATATTATTCTGTCCGCCACCGCCGCCGTTCAGCCGTCCATGGCCGTTGTATGAGGCCTCTACCGTCGCCGCGCGGCCGCTGTAGGAGCCCTACACCGTCCATGACCAGCGCGGGAATCCTCACCGTCGTCGCGCGACCGTCCTCCGCCATTGCCACCGCGGGAGCCGCCCGCACTCCTTCGTAGTTCGGGGTCCGGCCGCTCCGCATGCCGCCGGAGGCCACCGGGGCTGAAGGCTACCGGGCGGGGAGACCGGCACCCCTCGCCACCGCTAGATAGAGGGGAGATAGGGTGAGGGAAGTGGTGGCGTCGAAAAAAGAAGAGAAGAAAACGGGATGGGTGGGCTCACGTGTTGGTAGTTTGTATAGAATATGAGATGTAGAGGGGATAATCTCAATGACTATTACGGAATATTTCTTTTAGAGGATGAAAATAGAGTACGGCGAGTGCGGACAGCTTGAAGCCCCACGTGCCCTATCATGTTCAACAATGAGCGGAGTACAACACGTCGATCTGCACGGGTACTTGATGAGAGGTGTTCGGACTTAGAACGTTCAACAATGTTGTGAGCACAGTAGGACAGAACAATTCTCCATGTCTGAAGGGAGTGAATCGGTGCCGAGATTGAGCACCATGGTCGCGCTCAACACTCAGTGTTTTTACCAAAGCAAGTGGAAGATTATAAAACGCATCAGCCACGCTCAAACCAATATTATTCCATTAATCCAAAAAGGAGAAAAATATATATCATCGGATTTTATGACGATCTAACGGTCCACATCAACCCAATGAGTCGACCGAATATGAATTAATAAATAGACAAAGAAAAATAAATAACACGAGAACTTAGTGTCAAAATTGAACCCGGTTACTATGTACATAATTTGTTTACCTTAGAATAAAACTTCATCATTTGAACTCCAAGCAACTCATATGAATTATCAAAAGGAATGAATTTGACGAGCTGTACGAGTTCGTGGTCTCTAATTGTCCAATTAACGAACATATTAAAAGGTCAAATTTTACATCTTACGGAGTATTTGCTCAACCTTCAATTCTACAGTTTTTGTATCTATTATCTTAGTGTTATTGTCAAAATTTATATAAAATAAGCTACCATATTTATCAAGATGTAATTAAAAAAAGATACATATGACGTTGTTGGATTTTATGATGATCTAACGATCTGATTATTAAAGAGTCGATATCTAAAACCAACAACTAAATCATATAATCATAACATAAGAATATGTGTTTACGCAAGAGTTGGGTTTCTAATTATCCACTCTTTCCTCTTATAAAAAATAAAAAAAAATAGCATAGTAGTAACATAGATATGCCATCAAATAATCTAATTAAGAGCGGTATCACGTTATCAAAGAAAGTGAAAAACTAAGAGTTATTTCCGCTGCCGAGGCATCGACTCTAACTATCGCTATATTGTGCACGTTTTAGATTCAAGAAAGAGAGCTGAGAGAAGATAGAGATGTAACAGAGGAGCTTTGTGCCTGCGGTGAAGTGAATAGCTGCTGAAGTTGCTATATAATAAAGAAAAACATCCCACAATTGACAATTCTTGCACATCGAGGAGCAGTCAACGACAACAACAATTTTTCTTCTCCAAATTATAAGGATGTGTTGTATGCTCATTCATAAATGGGTAGAAAATTTGTTGTGTATTTCTTTTAAAAAAATAGTGAACGTTAGGGTCAATTTTAAAAAATATTGAGCATCAACCAAAAATATATGAAATTTATATTCAAATTTGGAGTTAACATTGATTTTGTTGTGAGGGGAAGATACATTTCACCATCCACTATTATTTCACTATTGTGTGAGGAAGTAGGGATCAGAAACTTGGGAAAAAATGAGCGGTAGATTTAAGGGTATGTATAGTAGTTCTAATTATTTGTATACTGCCATAAGAAAACTCTACACGGGTGTAAAATATAAAAAATAATTTATCACCATATGTGAAACTCCGTGACATAAATTTATATAATAAGACAATACAAAGTTATAATACTTTGAATAAATACTAAAAATTGTGTTGCATACGAGATGTCTTCTTTTATCATTGATTCATGTTTCGCGCCACATAGTATGATGGTAAAAAAGAATTTGACCCATATAGAAAAATAATGTTAATGAAAAAATATTCAGATAAATATATTATCATGTAAAAAACACCAAATTGTTAGAAAAAAGCTAGCTACCCGCGTTGTTTACGCGGGCCACCTTGCTAGTTGCACCAACTGCACGTTTGGTTTGCATCGTGGCGACGGCCGAAATCTTCGAATACTCATCAGCACTCAAATTCACTCGACCTAAATCATTCGCCCTGTTCGGCTGGATGGTTTCCAGCCAGTCAGCAATGTTTTTCTCTCAGCAGAAACCAGCAACAGCCACCAGCCAAACGAACAGGGCCATTGCGTTAAAGGCCACGTACAAAGGGTACGAGACCTATGTGTTATTACTCGATCCACCCGTTCCGAAGGTCAGCAACATAGCATGTCTGAACTAGTGAACTCTGAAGATGAAGGGGATGAATTTGTTCCCCCCGCATCCTTGCCTGCGACAAAAATGTTCTGCTAGGCCTTATTTAGTTCCAACAAGCAACTCCCAAATTCACTATGACGGTGTTTAGTTCCTCAAAAAGTGAAAGTGAAGTTGGGTGAAAATGTCACATCGAACACTGTAGCGCACTGTAGCACTTTTTGTTTGTTTGTGGTAATCATTGTCCTGTCATGACCTAACTAGGCTCAAAAGATTCGTCTCGTCGTGTACATCAAAACTATGTACTTAGTTTTTTTATTTACCTATATTTAATGCTCCATGCATGGGGAGAGAGATTTGATGTGATAGTGAATAGTGAAGTTTAGAGAGAGAAAGTTTGGGGAAGTTTTGGAAGTGAACACCGCCTATGAAAAAAGAAGATTTCCTATCACAATGTCATAACATGCATGTAGTACTAAATGTAGATGAAATCAAAAACTAATTGCACAGTTTTGTTGTACTCTACGAGACGAACATTTTGAGCCTAATTAATCAATTTTTGGACAATTTTTCGCACATACAAACGAAATGCTACAGTTGCGCAATGATTACGAAGAGATCCCAAACTCCCAAATTTAGTACACCAAATTTGAAAACTAAACAAGGCCCACTTGCTTTGTAAGCTGTGGCAGGCACAAGATTCCTAACTGATTTGTTCCCATTTTTTCACCATGGCTTCAACGCCGTTGCAAGCGCAGCGTGGCATCACACGCGGCTAACTCTCTTTTCTCCTGCACTTTTGCACGGTGGAAAGTTGCTTTGCTGATGTTTTGAGCTAGGTCTGCCCCTCCTCCACGGTGTGAGTAAAATTTGGAATTATAATCTTCCACCTGACACTCTTATAGTGATGCTCGATTTTTTGGAGACATTTTTTCCGTGACTTTTTTTAAGCTAGGAAAAGAGAAATGGAGAGTCTCTTGTAGATACTCTTATGGCCGGAAAATCCTCCATGATTTTTGTAGTTTTTTTTACTTCAATACATACTGGTGCAAATAGATTGATAGATCGGTAAGATAAGATGGAGAAGCGTGCACGTTTTCCATTAATTGGTATTTTTATTTTATTTTATAACATTATATACCGCTTTCAAAAATTAGCAAATATAACCTTTGTCGCAATATAAATGGGTATTTGAAAGGATTGTCTATGTAATGGTGATTTATTGAAAAAAAACAAGCATTACACCTTGTAGTTCACTAGGTTTTCATTTGTCAGGAAAAACTATAATTTATACGTACGAGTCCAAATAAAAATAAAATTTATGTAAGAACTATAATCATAACGAGATTTACAACTTTGCAGTTCATCTTCCTCATTTGAAACCATCTTAATGTGTAGATTATTGATATGTTCAAATCTACCAATATATTTTAAATATTTATCAAAATAAAAACTGTTAATTTTATTACAAACTTATAACAGATTTAGCTGTGCTATTTGCATAGGCCAATTACTACTTCAGTTGATTATAAGTACTCTCAGTTTAAAGCACATACCACGGCCAAAGAGCTCGAGTTCAGGATTTCGGGCTCCTTTGGGAGCCGATAACCGCGCGGGGATCCCCGCGACTTCCCCGGGAAAATCGCCCGACCTGTGTAGGTCGGGCGCCCTTCCCCGGGAAGTCTGCCCCGGGATTTCGGGTGCCAAAGGAGCCCTTCATCTCATTCCAACAATCCAGGGAGATGGACGGTGTCTACTTGGTGAACTCGATGGCCCATGCGTTGGCGTAGATGTAGGTAGCCTTGATGCCGGTGAACCCGACGCCGCGGACGAGCTCCTCGAACTCCCTCTCGTACCGCTCCTTGCCGCCGGGGTTGTGCGCGAGCATGATCATGTCGGCGTGGAACACGACCTGCGTCCTCGGGTTGGTCTCCGCGTTCATGGGCAGGATGGACTCGACGGGGATCACCTTGCCGTGCGCCGGCAGCGCGTCGTAGCAGTTCTTGAGCAGCGTCGCGCAGTGGGCGTCGCTCCAGTCGTGGAGGATCCACTTCATGAGGATGGCGTCGCCGGAGGGCACGGCCTTGAACATGTCGCCGCCGACGTGCTCCACGCCGGGGAACGGCGGCGCGTCGGAGATGACGTGGGGGAGGTCGAAGTTGACCCCCTTGATGTGCGGGTAGCGGGAGTTGATGGCGTGGAGGGTGGCGCCGCCGCCGCCGCCGACGTCGACGAGGGTGCCGACGCCCTCGAAGCCGGCGTAGACCTCGAGGAGCTTCTTGGTGATGATGACGGAGTTGTTCTTCATGCCCTCGTTGAAGACGCGGGTCCGTGCCGTGGTACTCGAACGCCGTCATGCCGTACGCCTTGTTGAACGGGATGCCGCCCTCCAGCACTGCGTCCTTCAAATAGTACCTGCCACATACAAGCCGTAATTGTTCATGAATTTTCCTTCCACACTTATGTCAGGGCACGAAATAAACATCGATTTGGTTCATGAGCGCGTCGAACATTATTAAAAGCATCGAAGCAGCTGATCGATATGATCGATCACTGACCAGCTCTCCATAAGGACCTTGTCCTGGTTCATGAGCGCGAGAGCGGCCATGGACACGCCGTCCTCGTTGGGCGTGAGCCACTTGCACACCGGCGCGGCGCCGTACCGCCGCGACAGCTTGCCGCCGCCGTCCCCCTCCTCCACCTGGCACCTCACCACGTCGTAGGAGGCCAGCAGCCGCAGCATGCGGTCCACCATGCCCGGCGCGTCGGTGTTCTTTGGCGCGACGGGCAGCCGCGCCACCACCTCCTCGGGCGCCAGCAGCGTCGCGGCGGCGGCGTCCCCTTCCGCAGCCTTACGGGCGGCCTCCAGGACGTCGAGCAGGTCAAGCTCGATGGCGCTCTTGAGCGTCATGGGGAGGATGGACGACGACGACAGCTGCAACGCGTACAGGCACGCCTCCTCGTCGGCTGCCGCGGCCATGTCGCGGCGTTGGTGTCCACGGCTGGCTGGCGGATGAACACGGCCGGTAGCTGCCGGCGGCGTTGGAACGTACTGTGAAAGGGATCGAGCGGCTAGGGGGGCGGCGATCAAGTCGTTGTTGGGAGTGGCGACCGCGAGGAAACTGGAGTGTTTGTTAGGATGGGATCGGAGGAGAGAACACGACCGGGGTTGCCTGCGCCAACCATGCAACGCATATCCACACGCACGTACGCTAACAACACGTACTAGTACTGATGATGATCTAACTAACGCCTGCGTGCAGCAAAGTACGGAGTAACGTAGATTTGACCACTTCTCCCATAGAAAGTACCGGTGTTTTATTTGTTTTGCTCCAATACCGTGCCTTATAACTTGCTAACAAGAGGAAGCACACAAGCCGCATGGAGATGATGGAGATGGAGATGGGAGTGGGTCGCATGACTTGGCTACTCTGACTCTCTGAGCCAGGTGGCCACGGTAGGCGCAACAGAAGCCAGTAGGGGGTTCAATTCGGTGCTAACTCACACGCCATGGGTAATGTCATGATCGGAAAACACGGTGCCCTTGACGCTCATGCATTTCCCGTTACCGGGATGACACGCTGTGACACACTAGAAGTGGCCAAACGCATATTAGTTTCCAAGTAGTTGAAACATGCAGGATGGAGATGGAGATGGCGCGGCGCTCGGCCTCGGCACGGAGCCAGGACGAAGTGAGTGGCGGCCGTGCGGCCGGCGAACTCGGAGCAGCGGGCCTGCTCTTGGACGCTGGCGAATCGACTTCCCCCGTGCTCGTGCCGGTGCTCTCCGACCTCGACGGCCACTCTCCGCCGTTGCCCACACTGCCGGCCGCGACGCCCACCTCCGGCCCCATGGCCACCGCAGGCGGCCTCCCCTCTCCTGGCGCGTCGTCCCCCTCGTCGCTCTCACCTGCGGCGGAGCCATTCTTCCCCATTGTCTCTTCAGTAGACCGTGGCATGGCCAAGCGATGGATGGACTACTCCGACTCCGACGACGACATCGACGAGGTGAACAACACGGGTGAGGCTGTCGCAGCCTCCCTAACCCCCTACCTTGATGCCGGCCGTCGCAGCCTCGCGCCGGCTCTGAAGCCCGTGCTCCGCTCCATCGTGGTGCAACCTCCCCGTGGTGAGGGTGGACACCGCAAGCGGCCTCGGCGGCGGGGCCGCTGCCCCTGCCGGCAAAGCGTCGCCCCCAGCGCCGCAACCGTCGACGCGGTACGACGGAGACGGTCGTTGGTCTACAGCGACATGGCCACCTTGGTCGGGCTGCCGCTAGCCGTCCTCCTCGCGTTGACCCTGATGGTTGGCAGCGAATCGAGAGGCGGCGAACGTTTGTGGCATGGGGAACCTCCACACAGGGAGCACCCTCCTCCGCCGGAGGCGCCACCGCGGAGCTCGATGGACGATGCTTGAATTGCCTCTCCTTCAAGCATCGTGTTGCTGCATGTCGTCAACCATCGCGTTGTCTGCGCTGCCACGGCTTTCAACATCACGCCAAGGATTGCAAGCAGCCTCGTCGCCCGAAGCACCCGGGGCGGACTCGACTGGCTGGCCATGTCACCCCTACCTCGGACGAGAGCGCATTGCCCGTGGTTGCTGACGGTGGTCTCGCCCTCACGCTCTCGACCACCGACGCCTTGGCCATGGTCGCTCTGACCGCGGCTAAGTCCGCCATCATGGCTGCGCTCAACATCGAGGAGGACGACTTTACCCTTGAGCCTGCCGTCACCAAGCTGTTTGTGGCCACCTTTCGGTCACCGAAAATCCATGATCGGGTTTCGATGGCAAGTGCTTCGTTGATTGCTGCTGCCACCCCGGTGCCCCCCTGGGAGCACTAGTTGGGTGCTCGTTGGTGCCACCAGAGACCGTGGTGCCTTCTGTAGAGGCAAGCGCCACAGTTGTACAATCGGAGGTTGACACCCCGGCGGCCCTGGAAGGCTTCATCGCTCAGGTTACGAAGGTCATCCCGACACCTCTCGTGGACAAGCCGCCTCGTCGTCGTCGAGTCGACCCCGTCCTCATCGATGCCCCCCTCTATTGCCTTCTCCAGAGGCGTGTGGGCTCAGGCGAAGCCGTCGCCAAGCCTTAGACCCTCTCTCAGCCGTCAAGACGACGGAGCGAGGAGCGGTGGTCCTGAGGCGCCAGCTCGGTGAGGTCGGTGTGTCCCTTGACTTGACGGTTCCGGCAAGGCAAGCGGTGAAGCAATTCTTCGGCGAAGGTCATTCCGTGCAACACATGGATGCAATGATGGAAATGTTCCCAATGATGAAGTACAAGACCTCTCCCTCCTTGGGATGGAGTGTCGACTGAGGGCTCGGCATAGAGCATCTTGTCTAGGTTGTCTTGGATACGAGTAGTTCATGATAGAGCTTTGTTGGATATGAGTAGTTTCATGATAGAGCTTTGTTTATTTCGGGTTGTGTTCAGCTAGCTCGCCGGCTTGTGTCCATTTGGAGTCCGTTCTAAATGGGTTGTAACTGAACGTATCAATTGCTTCTTCGTCTTAATACAATGATACGTTGTCCGCGTATTCAAGAAAAAAAAAGAAACATGCAGGATTGGATTCATGCCCATGTAAAGAGATCAGAGCTGTACGTACGTTCTTTCTGGGTCGTGCATGCATGAGAGAGTGGAGTTGTATTAGCAGCGCCGGTAGCTCTAGCTCATGCACGGATGCATAGCGGACTAGCGGTGCTGGTAGTTTATACATAAAGTCGATCTGCATTACTTTCAGGCCTCTTGTGTTCGTCTCCTCATTCCATGTACACTTACACAGCAAGAAGAAGCAACGGCAGCAGCTGCAGCGTAGCCAGCCCGACGGGTGACGCACGGCCGGTTCATCGCCCTTTGCTCTGGCACGCTTGCCTCAGCGGCACAGGCGGGTCCGAGAGCGCACCGGCGACGATCTGGTCGAACACGAACTTGTTGGCGGCCTCGGTGAAGTGCACGCCGTCCCAGCTCACCCTCTTGGAAGGATCCTCGCACGACTTCCCCACCACCACCCACGTCCCGTTCACCTGCTGCTTCCCGCCGCAGCCGATGTTCAGGTCGAAATTGTAACGGCCGCCATGCCCGCAGCAGGTCAGCAGAGGGTCGTCAAATCCTGCATTGCAATTTGCAAACAACACCAACATATCAATATGATGCTTCCATGATTCCAGTGTTGAGAGGCTATATATGCATTCGTTATCCATCAAGGGGGACGATGGCGCCTTATTACCGAGCTTCTTGGCCTGGCTGATCAGCCTGTACTTGGCCGTGTACACGTCGACGTAGGTGAACGCGGCATCAGGGTGCGTCTTCCGGAGGCTCGCCACGGTCTCCTTCAGCCTGAGGTTGAAGAGCTGCGCCACCTTGTTGTAGGTGACGGAGCAGCCAGCGCCGTCCGTGGGAGTGGCGAGGTCGGGCCGGTGCAGCAGCGCATAGGGCAGGCAGCCGAGCGGTCCTGTGTTGTGGATCCAGAAGTATCTTCCTCCACGCGAGTACACACTCTGCAGGTTTGCATATATTCATGTAATGAGTTGGTGTGTGAGCAAACTATGTCAAAGAGGAGCTTCATGATGTTCTGTTTTCATGGTTCGTGTTCTGTGAGCTGCAAAGCACCTGGATTATAGATGTGAGCCTTTCCATAAGATCAGGGATAGTGGCTTCGACTTCTTCAGTGCTATTGTTAACAAAGTAGCTTGAGGTGATGTCGTTTTGGCCAATGTCGAAGGTGTAAAGAGCCTGGGAGAAGTATTCTGCCCTTGGCAGGAGCTCCCTGTAGATACCACCTACATGTAAAAATAGAAGAGTAATTACTTCAGGATCAGAACATAAATGTTACATTTCCTCAGGGAAAAAATACAGAAATGCTACACAAGGCCCTGTTTAGTTCCAGAATTCCCACTCCCAAATTCACTATGCAAAAAGAAAATTCCCATCACATCAAAATGTCGTAGCATGCATTGAGTACTAAATATAGATAAAATCAAAAACTAATTATACAGTTTTATTGTACTCTGCGAGACGAACATTTTGAGCCTAATTAATAAATTTTTGGTCAATTTTTCGCACATACAAACCAAATGCTACAGTGCGCATTTATTGCGACGCAGACGGGCGCAGGCCCGATTCCGGCCTCCCGAATAGGGAACTAAACGCGGCCCAAGAAAAGAAAGCACAGTTGCCGAGTTGGACATGGTACCTTTGTTGCTGTAGACGAATTGGCTTCTGTTGATGAATTGTTCAAACTCCCAGGACTGCACGTCCAAGGAAATGGGGCTGAAACCAGAGAGGAACAGAGAGGTATTCTGCCGTCTGATCGATGAACCAGCTGTTGCAAAATTGGCTCCATGTGTGAAGTTGCTTCCGATTGAGTTCAAGTACGCACTGAGGTAAGGTATTCCCAGGCTTTCAGCTGCAGTTGCAAACAAAAAAAAACATAGTATAATGAGCAGTGCCATTTTTTCATTTGATAAATGGTAACTGTCTTAGCGGTTTTACAGTTCAAGCATATATATGGTTGAAAGCCTGAGGTACGAAAAACAGTTAGCAGGTGCCAATCTAGTAACCACATATGGTGAAGCACAAAAGACATGATGTTACTGAATACTGATTGCCACTCATTGAAAGTTATGAGGTGTGTCCGCTTAGGAAAAACACATGGTTCATACAAGCATATGTGTTCCTTAGAAGAAAATTGTTGTCCCACAAAAAAAACATATGCCCAAAATTCCTTTTGCAGTTCCTTACTGAATTCCTGCATTTCAAATAGAATGTACTTTTGTAGTTACTAGAATGTACTGAATTCTAGTGTTGTTTCCCCAAACCATAGGACTACTAAAAAAAGAATGTCACGCTTTATCCTTGAACTGTGATCAGAATCTTTAAAGCAAAGCATCCACATTTGATATTCCTCCACCGGAACCCAAATCTGATTCCCGATCGTTCGCTGTTCATGCCAGTTTGCCCCCACTATATTTCGACCTACCTACCTGAATAAGCTAATGCTTCTTTCTGCCATTCTTCCTAAAATCAGCATCCTGGATCGGAAGGCTAAAGCCTAAAGGAGCATCCCATTGTGCAGACCAACAGAAGCTCTCCACTGAATCACTCACTGATCGTATCTCCCAACAGCATGTCAGCCAGTGGCACTCGAACGTACGCCGAGATACTTTGCGCAAATCACTGAACTTTTTGTCAGATTGTTTGGAATAAAAACCAAGATCGTGTCGGCACTCCGCCAAAAATAATCACACGCGCGTTCACGTGTTGGATGGAGACGGGGATGTGCATCATATCATTGTTTGCCCTGGACCTGATGGAGGCACGGCCGCACGCGCACGGGAGAGCCAGCACCGCCACGGCCATCCCGGCACATGGTAGGAGACCGGCGTTTCAGGGTCGTGGTCTCATGTCAGGGTTGGGTTGGCTGCTTCTGCCTGGAGTTCGTGACAAACTTGGGTTGGCGGGTCAGCGATCAAGCGGCAGTCTTGTATTGTATGTTTGCGTCGCCGTGTTCCCGCGGTGAGGAACAGATAATTGGCAACCGTATGAGTTTTTTTTTTTGAAAGAAGCAACCGTATGAGGTGAAAACCAGATTGCACTAGATATGTTCCCAGATAATTATCGTAAACGAAAGGAATTTGAGCCCTCACAAGAAGGCGGAGTTGCATAAACTTTTTCTTTCACAAGTTTTTCTCGCGAATATTGCACGAAAGGCAGGACGAATTAACGCCGCATTTATTGGCTCAGGCAAGTGAAAGGCGGTAGGTTTTGGCTGAGTAACTCGATGGGCCCGGGGCGAGGTGCAATCATGGAGAAGCGGCGAGCGGGTGAAAAGTAAGAAGCGAACAGTAAATCCACGCGAGCACGGCGCAGAGACCACGACCATGGCGACGGTTGGGTTCAGTAGCTCCGGTCACTCTGTCAGGCTGTCAGCCAGTGGGAGGACTGGGGGACGAACGGCTCGGGCGGGCGGGCCGGCGAGAGTAGTGCACGTACCGATGAAGTCGATGACGAGGCGGCCGTCGCAGTAGCGGCCGGCGGGCATGCCGAAGAAGGTCCGGCCGTTGGGCGGCGGCGCGGCGCCGAAGAGCGACGAGAGCCCGCCCGTGTCCGAGTTGGAGTCGCCGAAGTTGAAAACTGCCGGGAAGTGGCAGTCGCCTCCCGCGCCGGCAACCGCGGCCCCGGAGGCCCGCAGCGCCAGCGCCAGCACGAGCGGGAGCAGCAGCGCGGCCGTTCTGGCCGCCCCGGTGGCGGCCGTGGCCGTGGCTTTGGCCATTTCTCCTCGTTTCGCTGCGCGCGTGCTGTGAGAGACAGCGAGAGTGAAGAGTGAGAGCGAGGGCGTGAGGCTGGGGCGCGGGTGTCGCGGTGGTGCCGCGGTGGGGCGAGTTGGAGCCGGATGGGGGCACGGATCCGTGGATAGAGAGAGATATGGGGGGCACCGGGCACGCACGCGGCGCGAGCGGTGGGCCGGATGAGATGGCGTGACGTGACGGCGCGCGCCTTCTCGGAGAAGCGGTGTGCCGCGCTGGTTCCTGGTGCTGGCGGTGGAGCACACGATATTGCGCGCTCACGGAGTCGCGATCGCGGCGCGAGACGTTCTCGTGCGGCGTGGCCGCGTGGGAGCCTGGGCCGTCGAGTAGTACGGTCACGTACGCACGCCTGGAGGAGCATCCCAGGGGCCAACCGGCCAAGGCTGGGAGAGAAAACGTTGTGGCCATCAATCACGTTCATGCCAAGGCCTAAAAATACCCCAAGCACTTGGAGCTCCCCCTGGCGTTCATGATCTGGTAACCAGAGACATCTCTGGTAGTTCTGGTTAATGGAAATTGATGTTTCCGATCAAAAAAAAAAATACCCCAAGCACTTAGCATCACGTCTGCTTGATTTGGCTTTAACACGATCCAGGCGCATCGAAGAGACACCGCCCATAAACACACAGTTGCACTGATTTATCACGTGACAGCCACTTCACCGAAAGTTTCCCTTCTAGACTCTGCATGGTGGTTCCAGGGCTGGATTCCGGCTAGTGCGCAACCCAATCATAGTTTCTGCTTCCGGTTGCCGTCAGATCCAAGCCTCCGATGATGATAGCATTCGGTTTCCGTTTTGTCTCCCAGCCTTATTGGCATGAACGTGATTGATGGTCTAGCAAGTTTGTGGGCTTACAGTTTTGACATCGCGAGCTTGAGGCACTGTTGTGCAATATATTATTCGGTTTGTACTTGTTGGGCTGCCTTTTACGATCAAATGATTGGAAATCAGGTTTACATTGGGTTCTTCTCTTAAAAAAAAATATAATCTAGCAATCTAGTAATCCAAGTCATTCCCAACAACAATGTTTTTCTGAAATCTCACATAGCTCACAATACCACATCTCCCTCCGTCTTCTTTGACGATCTTTGTCCATCGTCCGAAAACTCCACGCCATTTTCATGCTAATTTGGCTTCGTTCAAATTGTTTTGAGTCAACTTCATTGCCAACATTGCTCGTCAGCCTTTCTTCATGCACCTGCAGTTGATGCTGCCCATCCATCATTCGTCACTGTTAGGTCAATAGGTCAAATACCTTTCAAGAACTTACTCTAAGTTTAGCAATGGAAAAAACCTATTTGTGATGCCAATTCTCTCTGCTAATCAGATTGGCATCGCTCAAACTGGTTTTGCGGTAAATTTTTCTATTTTCATACAACGTGTCGTGTCATCAAACCCCAAACCTTCATCTAGTATTTTGTTTATTAAATTATATGCATCATGATTTCTAAAATACTAACAAGATTATTACAAAAGATATAATATGTAATGTTGAATTGCCTTTAATAAAACACATACACGTAGGGTTTTAGAAATATACAAATAAGTCATAATTTTGCAAATATAAAGGTATCTAGATCTTAAAGTCCCACGTTCAAAAAAAAATCTTAAAGTCCCTACTACACCTTTCTCAACCCTACCTATATTTAGCGGAATGGGACATTTTATTGTGTGCTGAGAGCCCTTGGTCAGCCACCAAATTCTCAAGACAATGTCTATCGCACATTTGCATTATTTTTATGTTTATGTTATGTTGGTTTCACTTCAAACTTCACTCTTCTTTTTCTTTTTATAGAGAAGGTATGGACATTTTGTCTATTCTGTACTATAAAGATTCAAATTTTTTGACAATCGACATACTCATCAGTCATTTAAACACTACTCATTCTAGCGACTCTACTTGTTAGGTCTTTTTTTTATCAAACTCTCCGCCTCCCTCGTTCATAACCAACACAGTTTCCGGTCAACTATCTGTTTTGTAATTTTATTTTTTTATTAAACTTGCGTTTCGCACCTGTTCTTGCTAGTGCTCGAAAAGAATTTAGTCTCACTTCTCGTGGGGACATTGTCAACGTATTTCTTGTTTGATTTATGGGTTTCCGTCATTGCCCTGTCAAATTTTCCCATTGGTTGTTTGCTAGGCCTAATTTACGGTCCACCAGTAGGAACCGTGGTCCGTGGCCGTGCACAACGCCGTGGTTCAGCCGAGCAATATCCAAAGTCCAAACGGGTAACGTGCCAAAGAGGAGGGAACGCCCGCCACACGCTCCCCGAGCTCGGCGTCGGCCGGGCCAAATGGCGGCACCCTCCGCCTCCGCTTCTGCCCCCTTGCTCCGCTACCATCCCCACCGCCGAGCACTCTTCCCCTCATCGCCGCGCCACCGTGCTGGGGCCGCCTCCTTGCTCGAGTTCCCTCCCCACAGACCCTCCTCATCCCGCAGGCTCTCGTACACCGCGGTGCGGTCCTCCTCCACCGCCTCACCCTCGGCACCGGTAGAAGAGTCGGCCGCGTCCGCGGCCCCGACTGGCGATGCGGAGGAGCAGGAGCGGGTGGTGCTCCCCACCAACGAGTCCTCGGACCTCCTGCTGCGCATCCGGCACACCGTACTGCTGCTCCCCTTCTCTCTCCCTTATCAGTGTTTTTTTTTTCTTTCGAAAGACCCCCTTATCAGTGTTTGAACTTGCATAATTGTATGCTTGTTTTGCTGTCAGTTATCGTCAATACCCTGCCAAAATTTTACCTGTGCAATTTAGTGTCTCAGCAAGTCAGCAAAACTGCGGACGTCTTAGTGTCTTCACATTTGTTGATGTAGTGCGCCCATGTGATGGCCATGGCTGTCCAGAAGTTGTTCCCCAACTCCAAGGTGACCATAGGTCCCTGGATAGACAATGGGTTCTACTATGACTTCGACATGGAGCCATTGACGGATAAGGACCTCAAGAAGATCAAGAAGGAGATGGTTAGCCTGCATTTCTACCCTGAGCACGTGTGAATTGAATGGAAATGTTAAGTATCTGATGTGTCACTGTGATATGTTGATAGGATCGTATCATCCGACGAAATCTCCCATTAACGAGGGAGGAGGTGTCCCGGGAAGAAGCTCAGAAGAGGATTGAAGCACTCAACGAACCTTATAAGTTGGAGATTTTGGACAGCATTAAGGAAGAACCTATCACGATATATCACATTGGTTAGTGTGCTAATGTTCGATTTTAAGCTTGCTAGTAACTCGTCTGATGCTTAATGTCCATAGTGATTGGTTTATTCTAATGTGTATTGATAATATCTGCTGTGTCATGTCATGCAGGAGAAGAGTGGTGGGATCTCTGTGCCGGGCCTCATGTGGAATCTACTGGAAAAATAGACAGAAAGGCTGTTGAGCTTGAGTCTGTTGCTGGTGCTTACTGGAGAGGTGATGAGAAAAACCAAATGCTACAAAGAATATATGGGACTGCATGGGAGAATGAGGATCAGTTGAAGGCTTACATCCACTTTAAGGAGGAGGCCAAGCGCCGAGATCATCGGCGACTGGGTCAGGACCTTGATCTGTTCTCTATACAGGTACAATCTTGCGCCTGTTGTTTCTTAGAAAGCATATGATTGCAAATACTGAGTAGTGATTCATCGGTAACGACAAGCCTTAAACTTTCCGTCAAAATACAACTGGACAATATGAGAATTTATGGTATTGTTGTTCACCATGTTCTATTTATATATATCCAATGCATGAAAGCTACACCAAAACCATCGGGCTCAACTTTATTTGATCGCAGCTCTGCAATTGCCAGCATCTATAGATGCTGTGTTCATATCGTTTGCTATTGCTCCCATTTCTAACACCATGGTGTCCATGTCCTTGGTTTAACTTTACTACTCTATTACATAGGTATCCAGATTTAACTTATAAATATGCTCGCACACTGTGCATAAATGGTCTTCCTTTTATTGATAAGCAACCATCGCTATATGTATTTATCAGGAAGATGCTGGTGGTGGTTTAGTATTTTGGCATCCAAAAGGCGCTACCATCAGGCACATTTTAGAAGACTCATGGAAACAGATTCACTTACAACGCGGTTATGATCTACTATATACTCCTCATGTTGCAAAGGGCGATCTTTGGAAAATCAGTGGACACATAGATTTCTATAAAGAGAGTATGTACAATCAAATGGATGTTGAGGATGAGCTGTATCAACTGCGGCCCATGAATTGCCCTTACCACATTTTGGTATACAAGAGAAAACTACATTCATACCGGGATTTTCCTATCAGAGTGGCAGAGCTAGGAACTGTCTACAGATATGAGCTATCTGGTAGTCTGCACGGGCTATTCCGTGTAAGAGGGTTTACACAGGTGCTTCCCGCCTTATGGTTCCCTCATGCTGCTAATTTTTTTCTCCTGATGGAATCATGATCTTTTTCATGTTTTCAGTTATTATCTTGTTGCAGTCACTAGATAAAATGAAAATGGTAAAGGTGGCCTCCTTTTCCATTCCTTTTTGAATGATAAATCTTTCTAGTGCTGTTATGCATTTTTCTTCCCCATCCTCAGAACTACTTTTCGGGCACTTTTTATTCATTGGGCGTGCTTAAGTTATTACATTAGATGCAACCAGTCCTCAGAGTGAAATCTTTCTATTTCCGAGAAAAAATATGGCAGAAGTTCTGACACCCAAGTTCTTTCTCCTTCCTGTTTTTACATTTGATATCCTTCAGTTACAGAATATGGATACTCTACTCTGTTACATTTTGTTAAAAACCTTAGCACTAGATGGCTGCACTAGTTTCAAATCACCACTACGTTATAAGGTTCAAAACTGCTCTTGGTATTGTTTTTAAATATGTCCATTTATGTAGGATGATGCTCACATATTTTGTCTGGAGGACCAGATACAAGATGAAATCAGAGGTGTTCTTGATCTAACTGAGCAAATACTAGGACAATTTGGTTTTAGGTACTATGAAATAAATCTTTCGACCAGGCCAGAAAAATCTGTTGGCAGTGATGACATATGGGACAAAGCAACAATTGCTCTGAAGAATGCGTTAGATGATAAAGGTTGGGAATACAAAGTTGATGAAGGTGGAGGTGCTTTTTATGGCCCAAAAATTGATCTAAAAATTGAGGATGCTCTTGGAAGGAAATGGCAATGCTCCACTGTGCAGGTAAGTTATATATTTTTCTTGGGATAAGAGGTACTCAAATTATTTGAAGAGAAAATATAGGATATTCTAACTCTCCATTTTCATATATGTTATAGGTTGATTTCAATTTGCCTGAACGGTTTGACATTACTTATGTCGATTCAAATACTGAGAAAAAGCGGCCTATCATGATTCATAGAGCTATCCTTGGGTCTTTGGAACGCTTCTTTGGTGTCCTGATTGAACACTATGCTGGTGATTTTCCACTTTGGCTTGCACCGACCCAAGCACGTATTCTGCCTGTGACAGACAATGAGGTTTGATTCACCTGCTTTGTATTACCATTTCTATTCACCATATGTCAAAATTTGAAGCAATAAATAAGCATGGAGTAGAGCAAAAGGTATCATGAACACACAAGATGAGATCTGTTCTTGTCTGGTTTCATGTAGGAGCATTATACCAAAAAAAAAAGTATTTAGATCCAGCACCCTTAATTGCGATAAGTCCCAATTATTCTGTCTTTTGTATTACAATTTCTCTTCTTCTTGTGGTTCCCTTTTGGATTGGGGTGATGTTTTTGGATGAGATAGATGCTTGCTTTAGTATTATCTATGAAATCATGACATATTGGTTTCATATTTCAGTTGCAGTACTGTAATGAGGTGGCCTCGGAACTAAAATCAAGAGGGTTCCGTGTTGAAGTTTGTCATGGAGAGCGTTTGCCAAAGCTAATAAGGAATGCTGAAACGCAGAAGGTGCCACTCATGGCAGTAGTTGGTCCTAAAGAAGTTCAGGCCAGAACCCTAACTATCAGGTCCAGGCACAATGGGGAGATGGGTACAGTGCCCGTCGATGAATTCATCACCAGACTTCAACTTGCTGTCGCGAACAAATCTTCGTTGTAGATCCTTCATCCACTAAATTTCAGTCTATATTGTAAAGCATTAGATCCTCTGTACTAGATCTGTTCCCTCAGAAAAATATCAGCTGATGTCTGTAGGAGCAGATCAAACAATTTTTGTGCATAGTTGTCACCACAGGTTATAGCATCTCTGTTACAAAAATCTGACATTATACTCTGTACATTTTGACTGGCCTTTTTTTAGATCTCAAATTCCACCTCAAAGTTCACTATGCAAAAAGAAGATTCTCATTATATCAAAATGTTGGCACATGCATGGAGTACAAAATATAGATGAAATCAAAAACTAATTGTACAGTTTTGTTGTACTCTGCGAGACGAACATTTTGAGTCTAATTAATCAATTTTTGGATAATTTTTTCACAAATACAAACGAAATGTTACAGTGACGCACGCACTACAAGGGGCCAAATTTGGGGTGCAAATTTTGCATCTAAATAAGGCTGAAAGGGATGTTTGTCTTTGCAAAGAACCATCGCTTGGTCCGCATCCATCCAATGACCATGATGCTATTTTTCATGCAATTTTTTTTTACAACTCTGCCATCCTCGAGTTCAATGATTCCACGCTACAAGGACCTACAGATATACTTGAAATCAGAAGTGTGCAACAATGTCACAGTGGGGCAACAATGCTCTGAAGTATGCATCGTACTACAAATGCATTTTGGATTTATATTTGCAAAACAGCTCCACTAATGTGTTTTGTTCATACCTAGGCCTTGTTTAGTTCCAAAATTCCACCCCCAAATTTACTATGCAAAAAGAAGATTCCCCATCACATCAAAATGTCATAACATGCATGGAGTACTAAATGTAGATAAAATCAAAAACTAATTGCACAGTTTTGTTGTACTCTGCGAGACGAACATTTTGAGCCTAATTAATCATTTTTTGGACAATTGTTCATACATACAAATGAAATGCTACAGTGACGCAATGATTACGAAGAGACACCGTACACCCAAATTTAGCCTACCAAATTTGGGATCTAAACAAGGCCCTAGCCTCTCGCATCATATCCCCAGGCACACATAAGTTGGCAATGAGATCGATGTCCGACCAATAATCTATCTTTGTTGGTGCAGCTAGGGGAATATGTGGGTCAGCTACAGCGTAAAAGGAGAGAGAACCTCTAAAGCTTGTATTCAGATAGTGTTAAGAAACCTAAAATCCATCTCACCAACCAATCGGGCATATCTTGTAGACGAAGGAACTTGATTCATATATCACTATTGTCTATTGAGCTCCAGCCGCGCTCACCGCCAATCTTTTTCAGTGGCAAGGAATGTGATTCTTCAGGCCAAGATTATTTTTTAATAGGGTTAGCATAATTTTTTTGACTGTGGTGCATTGCAAACCGTTTGCCGTAGGCCAACAATCAAAGGGAAGCGATCAAGGGGGTAAAAAATAAGGATGAAGTGCTCAGTTGAAAAGGTAAGCGTCCAGTTGTTCAGAGTTATTTGTAGCTCAGACTTCAGACATGCGAACAGCGCCATGTGTACTGACGGTGATTGCTATGATTACCCAAAAGAACTTTACACCAAAATAATTTAAGCCGGTAGGATCTTCGATTACCTGATTGAATGAACCAAAAGCATGGACAGGTCCAACGAAGCCCAGCAATTAAAGGGCAAAGCTGCTCCGAGTCTGACCAGATCTAGCCTATATATACGCTGCCACTACTGCAGTCAGGCAGTCATCAGCGACCAAAACACATAGGAACCCAAGCATCGCCGTCCTGCAGATACGTTTCAGTTCAGGAGCAGCGTGCGGGGGTTTTTTACTTGCTCATTCGATGGCTGCTGCGCTCAGTAGCCATCGCTTTCGCCACTACACTCTCTCACTGTTCCTGGCGCTGGCCACGGTGGTGGCCGCCGCACGGGCTCAGCTGTCGCCGACGTTCTACGCCTCGTCGTGCCCCGCCGCGCTCGCCACCATCAAGACCGCCGTGAGGGCGGCCGTGCTGCTGGACCGGCGCACGGCCGGCTCCCTGCTCCGGCTCCACTTCCACGACTGCTTCGTGCAAGCAAGTCCATCACTACCTGTTCAGACGTTCAGTGCAATGCCCGGCTCGGCATGTGCCATGTCGATCCGGGTGTACGAATCTTTGTGAACAGGCCATGTGACGAGCTGTCTGTGTGTGCTCGCCAGGGTTGCGACGCGTCCGTTCTGCTCGACGACGCAGGCAACTTCACCGGGGAGAAGGGCGCGGGCCCGAACGCGGGGTCGCTGAGGGGCTTCGGCGTCATCGACACCATCAAGGCCCTGCTGGAGGCGCTGTGCCCGCGCACCGTGTCGTGCGCCGACATCCTCGCCGTCGCCGCCCGTGACTCTGTCGTCGCGGTACGAATTGATGGCCATCCAATCATGAGCTCATGATCCAGGAGCAGTATCCTTCACCAAGGACACAGTAGTTCGATGCGTGAACAGTGAACGTTTCACTTAGGATTGCATTGTATTGTAACTTTACGTTTGCAGGTCGGAGGGCCATCGTGGACGGTGCCGCTTGGCAGGAGGGACTCCACGACGGCGAGCCTCTCCACCGCGAACACCGACCTCCCCTCGCCGGCGTCCAGCCTGAGCACCCTGCTCGCCGCATTCGCCAGGAAAGGCCTGAGCAGCACCGACATGGTCGCTCTGTCTGGTGCGTTACGTTCCTCCCCGATCAAACCCATCACTGTTTCATCATCAGTCATCGCGCACAGCGCATCAGCACGGCGCTGTCCTGGCATGGTCACCGACGTGACCATGCAACTAACTAACAATTCCCCGTGCCAACCAAATGCGGCGGCAGTTTGGCACCAGAGCGCGCACGTCGTCCTGGCCACTGAGGCACTGACACGCGAGCGTCGCATGAATGCAGGAGCCCACACGATAGGGCAGGCGCAGTGCCAGATCTACCGGGCGAGGATCTACACCGACACCGACATCAACGCCGCCTTCGCGGCCTCGCTGAGGGCCGGCTGCCCGGCGGCCGGCGGCGGCGGCGCGAGCGCGCCGCTCGACGCGTCCACGCCGAACGCGTTCGACAACGCCTACTACGGCAACCTGGTCGCGCAGCGGGGGTTGCTGCACTCCGACCAGGAGCTGTTCAACGGCGGCTCGACGGACGGCCTCGTCAGGAGCTACGCGGCCAGCCCGGCGCAGTTCGGTAGCGACTTCGCGGCGGCCATGGTTAGGATGGGCGGCATCGGTGTCCTGACAGGGAGCAGCGGGGAGGTCCGGCGGAACTGCCGGAAGGTGAACTAGCTAGCTAATACGGCATGCTTCCGAGTTCCGAGTATCATATCAACTGTGTGAATGCGTTTTTTCCCGTTTGTACCGTATGTATGCGCGAGATTTTCCACCAAATCATATGGGAATTGAAATTAATCCCATCTAAACCTTCCATAAAATTCTTCGTTCCAAATGGGGCTTAGTGTGAAAATAAATATGGAAAATATAAGACTGGTTAGGAGGGACTTCTCGAGTAATGCTAACTCTACTTAAACTCAATCAAAGACGCATCACGCACGCTATCCTTTTCTCCCTATCCTAAATGTCACATCAATGTCTTAAAGCACTGTGGGTTGACTACTTGAATTTCGTCATATGGCATTTGGCGGTGCCTAGTCATGGGGTTTTGGTAGCAGGGGGCATTGGAGGTGAAAGAAATACGGTTTTCTCCTTATTTTTGGTTATTTTTACCATATTTAGGATCATGGCGCTTTTGCAGGGGCTAAAGAGATGAGTAGATTCTTTTTGCCGGTACTAATAAAGAGACGAGCAAATGCCTTTAATAAGAAAATGGAAATAATTCCTTCACTAAACACTATTGGAATATAAATTGTACGTGCAACAACTTTTAGAAAGAAAATCAACACTTCTGCTTAAACAACGCAACTAACATTTTACCACGCAATATATCCAAATTTAACATGTTTTTTCTGAAGAAAATGATAAAACGAAAATGGAAATAAATTCGACGGCATGGCAACAACAAACTCCCGCCGCCGCAGCCGCAGCCGCAGCCGCCACACCACCACCAGCTCGTGTGAAACCACGAACTCCCGCACTGGGCCCACCCTCGGCAGCCCTAAAGCCCAGCCGTTCAAGCCTTCAAGGCTGCCCTGGAAGCAACCGGCGCGTCCGATCCCCTTCCGGCTTTCCCTGCTCCGCTCTCAAGTCCCGAATCCAGAGGGCA
Organism: Echinochloa phyllopogon; assembly: GCA_033239725.1. Taxonomy (NCBI): domain Eukaryota; kingdom Viridiplantae; phylum Streptophyta; class Magnoliopsida; order Poales; family Poaceae; genus Echinochloa; species Echinochloa phyllopogon. The sequence goes on from BTCW01000002.1 coordinate 52,243,417, forward strand.
ACCGATCGAGCTGACCAGGGCAGCGGGCAGGCAGCCACCCGGCCACCCCCTTCAATTTCCACGACGCTTCGCTCCCTTTCCGCAGCCCGCCGCTCCCTCCCTCCTCGTCTCCCTCGCCCCCAAACAGCTCTCCCTCCCCCCAAAATTCCCATCTGCCCCCAAACCTCACCTCACTCAAAACCCTCGCCCGTCCCCCGGCGGCCGCTCCCCTACCGCGCTGCCGCCATGGCCGCCGCCGCGTCCCAGGAGGAGGCCGTCAAGGTGAGTGACGGGCCCCCCTTGTTCCTGCCGAATTTCGGATGCGCCTGCGCGGAGGGCTGATTTGGTAACTGTTTTCGTGGTGTGCATGTTCGGGGCGGTGCAGGCGGCGAAGGTGCTGATGGTCGGGGCGGGAGGAATCGGCTGCGAGCTGCTCAAGACGCTCGCGCTCTCCGGATTCCGCGACATACACATCGTGAGTACCTGCGGGTCGCTTCCTCGCTGTAGCTACTCCACTATGTGGGTCTAGGGTTGCCCTCTCGCTTCGCTCAAGTCGTGCTTTCGTGTTAGCTCTGTAGATAGCGGCGGAACCGTTGGCTGGTGTAGTTCAAGCTGTTAGTGGGATCTGTGATAGGGATAGCGTTGACCCAGAGCTGTGAAGTGGCCATGTACTGTGTAATTCCCCAGCTGGCAGTCCGCTGCATCCGTGGAGTATACATACTCTAAGGGGCTAGGGCTGATGACTTCAGTGCTCTTACTTGGAGTAGGTGTTTGGTGTGGGACTGTATTCCCTTTTGGGTCACTCCTTGTTAGAATTATGCTAAGGGTCCTTCTCTTACCCAGCTGATCCTTTCCTTTAGTGGTGCTTATCCTTTCATTTTTAATTTATTGTTACAGAAAGTCTCAATTGTTACATTAATTCCTTTATTATGGTTGATGTATTTTATAAGCAGTTTGTGAATGGACAGATTCTAGTCCTTGTGTTTGATAAATATACACAAAATTGTGTTCATAATATCAACTACCCATGATTTATTATTTGTGGGCAGTACTGTTGTTCTCGTTCTTTCCTTTGGTTGAACAAATTTTTTTGTGGGCAGTACTCTTGTTCTCGTTCTTTTCTTGGTTGAACAAAATTTGTGATTGAACTTTAAACAAAACTATCATCTTACTGCATTTGGCATAGAACAGGGTGATAAAAAATGGCATCTATTATTTTTGTCCCATTATAGACCTTTCACATGAAAAAACAACTGTCTTCATTTTGGCACAACACTGGGAGATAAAATGAGTACTAACTCATTCTCATTCTCTTGCATCTGTTCATTTTCCTCATTTTTTTTGCCATCTATATCACTATTATGGATTTATCTCCCTCTTAATTCTGACAGATTGGTAAGTATGCCTTTGTGAAGGTCATGTTCCCTTGCTGCTGAAGGAACAAATGAAAATCTGACTCTTTCCTCTCAGATGGTGCACCTAAATAATCTGTTCTTTCTCTCTGCAGATTGACTTGGACACAATTGAAGTTAGCAATCTGAATAGACAATTTTTATTTCGACAGAGTCATGTTGGGCAATCAAAAGCCAAAGTAAGTTTCTTATATGGTCAGTGTAGTTATCCAGGGTTTTCTTTAGTAGTTCCATTGTCTTCACTTGGTAATTGTTTTTTTCCCTCTTATGCTATTATATCCCATTCGGTTTCACCAGGTTGCTCGAGATGCTGTTTTGAAATTTAGGCCAGATATAAATATAACACCATACCATGCAAATGTGAAGGATTCTCAGTTCAGTGTGGATTTCTTCAAGCAATTTAATGTGGTTCTGAATGGTCTTGATAATTTGGATGCTAGAAGGCATGTTAATCGCCTTTGCCTTGCTGCTGAAGTTCCTTTGGTTGAAAGTGGTACTACTGGTTTTTTAGGACAGGTGAGGTCACCAAATACTTATTATTGTAACATATGTGGTTTTAATTTGTACAGATTACACTTTTTGTATGTATCAAGTATGCACTTACATCTGCCAGTGCCACCTATGGTTATTGGTTCTGATTATGTGCAACTTATCTTTTACTAGTAGTACTTCCCAGCTCCCAGGAGTGCATGACTTTGAATTGTTAGCACAAAACGTATTTTGTCCTTGGAGAAACTCTGGATGGCATTTCTTATTTTGTCAATGACACTGCAATAATGTTTATTATTGGTGTTCACCTTTCTGCCGTATTACTATATAAGTGTGGACTATGGTGGTTTGGTTCTAAAGTAAAAGTTAAAAAGAGAAGGATAACATGAAGTTTATAAATAACTAAAAAGCTTTTTGTGAACATACTAAATGTTTTTATTTTGGGGTTCGGTCAATGAATAATATGAGGTTGACCCTTAAAGTCAGGAGTAAACTCCACTTGTTTGGAGGCTGGAGGCCAGAGATAGGTCTTTAGAGTTGCACATTTGCCATAAAATACATAATGGTTCAGAACTAAATTTTGGTCTGGACTTTAGAGGACCACAGGGAATGTATGTAGTCATTTCTTAGCTGTCCTCAGCCTCAAATGAAATCTAGTGCCTGAGAGATGATGCTGACACTTGTCTTGGATTTGATTTTGATAGTGTGTAAACTATGAAAGGGCTCATAAAGTTTTGGGTTTGAGGCACTCTGTAATTTTGCAATGATCATGGAATACCAGTCAACCCTGTTTATTACTTATCATTCCATAAATTGCAGGTGACTGTTCACGTCAAGGGTAAAACAGAGTGCTATGAATGTCAGCCAAAGCCTGTCCCAAAATCATATCCTGTCTGCACAATTACAAGCACACCATCAAAGGTTCCTTGCTTTTCTGGCTCCATTTTCTTATTTGTTCCTTTTGTTGAATTGTCTATTATATGTTGCATATCCTCTCTCTTCTTTTTGTGAACTGTAGTTTTTCATTAGTCTGTACTTCCTTTTTCTTGTGCACTTATTAATAACATTAACATTAATAACTATGGGAAGGAGTATTTATGATGTGGTTTGTATATGTGAAAAATTGCTTATTCCGACATACTTATAGCTATTTTAAGCATCTTCAATTCAATGGAAGCTGGCAAGAGAACTCAATTCAATGATTCTATTGGATTCAGTTGGACATGCTTTGTTTTATTCTTTATGCATGTTGCTTGTTTTGGAATTGCAAAGGAATGATCTGTATGCGACTATGCATGAAAGGCGTATCTACAGATCACCTTTTTTCCCCCTTCTCTATGCGACTAAAATTTGAAATGCCAGCCTGTTAGCTTGTTGGTTTTGATAGTACCTTGTGCATTTACTGTTATGTTTATTATAGTACAATATAATCCAATTGCTTCTCAATTTTAGCACTAATGACTGATTTTATCTTCATGAAGTTTGTTCACTGCATTGTTTGGGCGAAAGACCTGCTTTTTGCAAAGCTGTTTGGTGACAAAAACCAGGATAATGATCTTAATGTGCATTCAAAAGATGATAGCAGTTCAAAAACTGATGTTTTTGAAAGGAATGTAGATGAAGATCTCGAGCAATATGCCCAGAGGATATATGACCATGTCTTTGGCTACAACATCGAAACAGCCTTGGCTAACGAGGAAACTTGGAAAAATCGGAGAAGGCCAAACCCAATATACATCAGAGATGCATTGCCTGAAGACGCTGTCGAGCAAAATGGCCGCTCTCGGGACCACAAGAATGAGGAGCATGAACCATCTGCTATGGTGTCCCTAGGCCTTAGAAATCCACAAGAGATATGGAGCCTTGCTGATAATTCAAGAGTGTTCGTAGAGGCTTTAAAATTATTCTTTGAGAAGAGAGAGAAGGTTTGCATACATTCTGTTTTGAATTCCATGATATCTTAGAGTAAATTTTGAGCTAATTCAAATTTGCCATTATTTTTTGTCTTTCAGGAAATAGGGAATCTTATTTTTGACAAGGATGACCAATTGGCTGTTGAGTTTGTTACTGCTGCAGCTAATATCAGAGCTTCCTCTTTTGGAATACCAGTGCATAGCCTTTTTGAAGCTAAAGGTGTTGCTGGAAACATAGTCCATGCTGTGGCAACTACCAATGCTATAATTGCTGGTCTAATTGTCATCGAAGCAATTAAAGTGCTAAAGGGCGAGTATAAGAACTACAGGTAAATTACATTCTTAATCTGTTACATTGTGTACGTTCTTTGCTATTTCGACCTTAGAATTGTCGTTCATTCTGAAATGCCTACTTTCTGTTTCTCATTATGCTATTGGTTTTGCTGTTCTGGGGCTTGGGTAAAACAGAAGTACTGTAACTAACATTTCATATTTTACAGAATGACATTTTGTCTTGAACATCCAATAAGGAAGATGCTCTTGATGCCTGTAGAGCCTTTTGAAGCTAATAAATCATGCTATGTCTGCTCTGAGGTATTTACGCCATTCTAGTTTTGCTATTATCACATTTTATCTGTTTCATTGTCACTGACATGAACTAAAACTGAATGCAACAGACCCCACTTGTTCTGGAGGTTAATACTAAGACTACAAAGCTCCAGGAAATCATTGACAAAGTTATAAAAAGCAAACTTGGAATGAACCTCCCTTTGGTAATGGTTGGTGCCACACTTGTTTTTGAGGATGGTGAAGGTTTGGAACCGGATGAAGCTGCAAATTACGCTTTAAACCTCGAAAAGGTGCTGCCTTATTGTTTCTAGACAAGTGAATAATATGCGCTGTGGCATGTATTACTAAGTTCTTTTTTATATATAAAAAAATAGTTTGCAGCTCCTGGTTTTGCACTTAAGTTACATATTCTTTGCAAGTTTGTAGCCTTTAGTTCTGTATTTATGACCACTTTTAGTTGATACATTCTTTCAGGTCTTGGCAGAACTTCCATCTCCAGTTGTAAATGGTACAAAGCTTACGGTCGAGGATTTCCAGCAGGAGCTAAAATGCAGCATCAACATCAAACACAGGTTTATATCTTTTCTTTCTATTGACCATGCATCCTAGATTTCCATGGCTCCATTTTTTAAAACCTTGGCTTCTGTATCTTGCTTTATGTTAAATAATGTTGGGCTACATCTGGTATTATGTAGTGTAACTTGTTGCTCCCATTTGACCAACTTTTAAAGGAACCTTTATATTCTAGATGCATAATGATAGGTACTGTGTCCTGCACATGCACTTATTCATATATTATTGAGTGGCCAATGCAGGGATGAGTTCGATGTGGAGAAAGAGCCTGATGGAATGGTTCTCGCTGGGTGGTCCGGTCCAGTGGATCAGCAGGTTACCAGCAATGGTGACAAAAGATCGGTTCCATCTTCATCCAGTGCAGATGATGTTGATAGTATTGCCGAGGATGCATCAGTGAAACCTGGAACGAAGCGCAAGCTGAATGAGATACTAGAGTCAAAGGAAAATTTTGATGCCCTCCAGAATCCGTCAGATGTTGGTTCCAGTAGTGCCCAAGTCGTCGATGACGACGATGATGACCTTGTTATGTTTGATGAGGACCCAAAGCAAAGCAAGAAAAAGAGATTGCAATAGCAACTCATTTTGGAGATAACTTGCTGTTGACTCCCGACGTCATGTCTAACGCATTGTTTGATCGTAACATCCTTTTGTAATTTATCTACGCAGTAATGTGCTAGGCTGATGATGTTGAGATATCAGTAACAATGCCCGGGAAACTTTTTTGGCCTTAGATACTGTCCTTTAGGATTGTAATTTGTAGTGTTTAGGCGAATGAGCAACTGATGCTCTGCTGACAGCCTGATGCAAGATAGCACTTAAATCATGAGCAAGGTCATGTATTGGTGATAATTTTTTGTCCAGTCAGGGTTGTCCCGGTGAACCATTAAGCTATTATTTCTGCGTTATATTCTCTGGGTCTGGAAATCCGCACTGATCATGCAATCTTGGCGCCAGTGACATGCGAGAATAAACTTTGTACTGTTCCGCAGCCATCTCTGAATTTCATCTTGTTAAACAGATTGGCAATTTCTATGATATCGCCTAGGGCATCTGATTGGACCACAATCAATTCAAATGCAAAGCATAAGATTCATAAGTCAGAATAATACTTCATATTTCTGAAAATTCAATAGTTCCAAATCTCCCATTCTGTCATTCAATACAGGCTCTGTCAAATTAACAAAAAGCTCTAGTAGCTCAAATTCACTAGTTTCCATCTTCCGTTCTGTCATTCAGGGCATGTTTGGTTCTGGGCCATGGCTCGCCACGCCTTGCTTTCGGCGCCGCCGCAGAATTTAGGCTGCTGTTTGGTTAAGTAATAGGACGCTGCGTGCCACAGCTTTTTGCCTGCATGCTAGTTCGGGGCGGCTGTGGCGGCCGTTTTTGGCGCCGCAGGTGTGGCGCCGTCACAGTTGTGGTGTGGCAATCTAGGGCGGGGAACCAAGCAGGCCCTATACAAGCTCTGACGAAAAAAACAACCTACAAATATGTAGTAACCGATAGAAGAATCGCAAGTAAAATCAGAACTATGAAATCGTATCCTGATGCCCAATCTCACGCAGACGAACAAGAAATGAAGAAATCCATCAGTGCAGAAAAATCCGCATCAACTTCCGGCCGCCGCCGGTCTTCTGGAGCCCGTCCAAGAGCGCCGCGCCCCTCAGGTGGCAGATGAGCGCGCAGAACGCGACCCCGAGCAGGAACGCCGCGAGCCTCCGGAGCCCGCCGCCACGCGTCCTCCGCCCCCTCCCCAACACCGCGGCCCAGACGCCGAGCGCCTGGCCCAGGCCCGACGCGTTCCAGGCCTCCGCGAGCGCCGCGAGCCTGTCGCCGCCGAGCGCCAGGGAGAGAGCGAGCACCGCGAGGTCCTCGGCCGGCGTCTTTCTCCTCCTACCCAGCTTGAACCACCCGCCACGGCCGCCGGGGAGGACGACGGCGAGGGGGCGCGGGCGGGGAAGCAGGCGTCGGAGGGAAGTGGAGACGAGGCGGCGCACGGCCGGCGGCGGGAATGCGATGGGCTTGGGCTTGGGCTTCGCGCGGCGGCGGCGGCGGTTGCGGCCATGGGCGGCGCCACGGCTGCAACTGATGGCGGTGGAGACGGGGTCGGCGAGGGAGAGGCGCGTGGGGCCGAGGAGCTGGGGTTGGAGCATCGTGCAAGCGCGGCGCGGCGCGGCGATGGATGGGTGGAGCGAGGCCAAGGCTGTAACCGTCTGGTGTTTTTCCGGTGTCCAATACGGACGCTCCAATCGCGCAGAGCGTGAGAGAGAGAGAGAGAGAGGATGCTTTCAAACTTGCATCCGCATGGACCCGTGGATTTTAAGGATCAGTTTAGATTCTGCAAAATTCGTGGAAATTTTCTGATTTCCAAACGGGACCACAAGAACCTACGTTACTGCATCTGCCTTTGATCTGTGCAATTCAGCCCTAATTCCAGCCAATCGAATAGAAGATTGCTTCTTGGGTGGGGAATTTGGACAGCAAGAACATTGGGTGTGGAGGACTTTCCATGGGTTGGTACTTGGTAATACTGGTCCATAACACCACCATGCTCGTAGATGCTCCAGGGTGAACTTTCAAAAGAAAAGGGAAAGCTTAAATGGGTAGCAAGTGTACATATCTGCAGCCTTGATCGAAGTGCAAAACATCAAAATGTGGCCTGAAAAGTCATCGATTTGCAATGTTCAGTTCTCCACAAATTCATCAAATACAATCACAAATAATATGTACTGTTTTTGGGGGTACAAGAAATATGAATGGTGAATTATAACTGGAGTGAAACAGCTTAACATCTCCAAAAAAGACAACAGCTTTCTATGTTTCAATTTTCTAACTGCAAAGCGAAAACAAGAACTGAATGAAGAAAAAAAGAATGAAACCATCCTGTCTATTGAACTGATAGTATAGTGGGGCAAGATGCCCTTTGCCCCTTGTGCAATGCACATCTCTTCCTCCCTTCGACAGGCTTATTTGTACAAGGCGAACCGTCTGGTGTACGGGCACCACATGTACACGGCCATCCTGAGCTTCTGGAAAACGAAGCACCAGCGACCTCTATTCCACTGTCTTTCTCGCATGTTTTCTTTCCTGCAATTGGGGTCATTTTGCCGGGCCCATTATCTGCTACTGCTCCGCAGATAGGCGCTACATGATCTCTTACTCCTGTATGAGATCCTGGGCTTCTTGATGGGTGCGCGCTTGCTGACTTCTTCTGTGCTTTGAGCAGCTCAAACCACATTCTCCCAGAAGGCTGCAGCTCCTGGGACTCAGATTCAGCATGGGGAGTCTTCTCTTCACAGATACAAGCATCCCTGGAGGTTTCATGTGTTCCATCTTCTGTAGGAGCTTCTCTAATTTTCAACTTTTCTGCTTTGATGCTATTGCTTTGTCTTAAAGATTCCTCCACAGTTATATAGATATTTTTGGGCAATATCTCACTTTCCTGTGTTAGATCTGAGCTGTCCAAATCTTCAGTTAGTTGAGTTATGGATTCAATAATGTCCTCTGTTCGATCTGAGTTGTCCGATGAACTTTTAGGGCTGCCTTTGACTCTTCTACCTTTGTGTAAGCTACACCTCTTTCTTCCTTGAACTGGGTGCTCCAGACAAGAAGAACCATCTTCCAGCAACACTCCACAAAAAGAATTAGAATCTTGTATTGGCACAGTTCTCCGTTTTGCAACATTAATTCCTTTTACATTATGTCCTTCGGACCTCCTTCTATGTGCTTGTCTATTACCACAGGGAATAGATATTTTCTTCCAGGTTGCCTCACCTCCAGTGTCGTCTGAGCTAACTAGCTGAGGTCTGAAACCAACAAATGTACGAACTCTTGGGAACATACTGTTCATGATGCCAGGAGTGGGGTTAACTGACCCACTTCCCTTGATCTTTATACCTGGTTTTACTCCAAATATATTTTGTTTCATGTGGCGTACTCTGCTAAGTAGAGATGGTCTGTGGCTGGCTGCTCCCTTTTCTAACTTGAGCAGTATTTCTTCACGGCGACAAGCACCATTCTGAAGCTTGTTCCATGCATAATCAAATACTCTCAGCAGCTGTGCCTCAGTCTTCTCAGCTTCTTGTTTGTTATCCATCTGTTTGTTTCAATAGTAGAAAAGAAACATGAGAGCGGAAAATGCTAAATGTATTCAGAGAATAACCAAATTACGATGTTAACTCGTAAAGATGAAAGGGACAACTGAAAATTCATAGCTGACCCTTTCTGCCTTCTATAAAAGAGCCTAAAGAAATATTGAGGGATCTCCCTACATCCGATAGGGCGATGGAACAGGCATAATCTTGATCCTATTCTAGTTATTATGAAATGCCAAGATACAAATATTACATCCAAGTATTGTTCCATGAATAAGTGCATTGGAATTAGGTAGTGACTCAAGTGGAACCACATATTGATAGTATCAACTGTAGTTAAATGCAATTCTCAATGTAATATGCTGGAAGCAGTGAAAGTATGACTACAAATCTGTAGGAGGAAGTATTTGATATTATTATACCTATGCACAAGCTTAGATTATATGCGACAGACCATCTTATAGTTCAACTGTAGAACTAGAATGGTTATTGAAAACTGAAGCAAAGTGTACGTTCAGTAAGAACAGTGTCCTATAATTAGCAAACATAACCTTTGTCACTCTGAAACATGTGAACGTTGCAAGATTTAACAGAAGAATTTGAACAAATTACAAAAAACATATTTATAAACGTGTGAACGTTGCAGAACATAATGCTAGCTATGGATCAGAGACCACTCAACTATTGTGTACATCTAAACTAGCAAGGTGGCCCGCGTAAACAACGCGGGTAGCTAGCTTTTTTTTCTAACAATTTGATGGTTTTTTACATAATAATACATTTATCTGAATGTTTTTTTCATTAACATTATTTTTCTATATGGCCCAAATTCTTTTTTACCATCATACTATGTGGCGCGAAACATGAATCCATGATAAAAGAAAACATCTCATATACAACACAGTTTTTGGTATTTATTTAAAGTATTATAACTTTATATTGTCTTATTATATAAATTTATGTCACGGAGTTTCACATATGGTGATAAATTATTTCTTATGTTTTACGCCGTGTAGAGTTTTTTTATGGCAGTATACAAATAATTAGAACTACTATACATACCTTTAAATCTACCGCTCATTTTTTCCCAAGTTCCTGATCCCTACTTCCCCACACAATGGTGAAATAATAGTGGACGGTGAAATGTATCTTCCCCTCACAACAAAATCAATGTTAACTCCAAATTTGAATATAAATTTCATATATTTTTGGTTGATGCTCAATATTTTTTTAAAATCGACCCTAACGTTCACTATTTTTTAAAAAGAAATACACAAAAATTTTAAATGGATGAGCATACAACACATCCTTACAATTAGGAGAAGAAAAATTGGTGTTGTCATTGACTGCTCCTCGATGTGCAAGAATTGTCAATTGTGGATGTTTTTCTTGCACATCCACAATTGACAAATGTGATATCTAAAACCAACAACTAAATCATCCACAAGAATTGTCAATTGTCGATATAGCAACTTCATCAGCTATTCATTTCACCGCAGGCACAAAGCTCCTCTCTTACATCTCTATCTTCTCTCAGCTCTCTTTCTTGAATCTAAAACGTGCACAATATAGCGATAGTTAAAGTCGATGCCTCGGCAGCGAAAATAACTCTTAGTTTTTCACTTTCTTTGATAACGTGATACCGCTGCTAATTAGATTATTTGATGGCATACCTATGTTATTACTATGCTATTTATATTTTTTTGTTTTTATAAAAGGAAAGAGTGGATAATTAGAAACCCAACTCTTGTGTAAACACATACTCTTATGTTATGATTATATGATTTAGTTGTTGGTTTTAGATATCGACTCTTCGTTAGATCATCATAAAATCCAACAGCGTCATATGTATCTTTTTTTAATTACATCTTGACAAATGTGGTATCTTATTTTATATAAATTTTGACAATGACACTAAGATAATAGATAAAAAACTGTAGAATTGAAGGTTGAGCAAATACTCCGTAAGATGTAAAATTTGACCTTTTAATATGTTCGTTAATTGGACAATTAGATACCACGAACTCGTACAGCTTGTCAAATTCATTCCGTTTGACAATTCATATGAGTTGTTTGGAGTTCAAATGATGAAGTTTTATTCCAAGGTAAACAAATTATGTACATAGTAACCGGGTTCAATTTTGACACTGAGTTCTCGTGTTATTTATTTTTCTCTATCTATTTATTAATTCATATTCGGTCGACTCGTTGGTTTGACATGGACCGTTAGATCGTCATAAAATCCGACGATATATTTTTTTTCCTTTTTGATTAATGAAATAATATTGGTTTGAGCGCGGCTGATGCGTTTTATAATCGTCCACTTGCTTTGGTGAAGACACTGAGTGTTGAGCGCCGCCATAGTGCTCAATCTCGACACCGATTCGCTCCCTTCAGACATGGAGAATTGTTCTGTCCTACTGTGCTCACAACATTGTTGAACGTTCTAAATCCGAACACCTCTCATCATGTACTCGTGCAGATCGACGTGTTGTACTCCACTCATTGTTGAACATGATAGGGCACATGGGGTTTCAAGCTGTCCGCACTCGCCGTACTCTATTTTCATCCTCTAAAAGAAATATTCCGTCATAGTCATTGAGATTCTCCCTTCTATATCAATTTCTTCTACACCCGTTATCCTTTACATCTCATATTCTATACAAACTACCAACACGTGAGCCCACCCATCCCGTTTTCTTCTCTTCTTTCATCGACGCCACCACTTCCCTCACTCTATCTCCCCTCTATCTAGCGGTGGCGAGGGGTGCCGGTCTCCCCGACCGGTAGCCTTCAGCCTCGGTGGCCTCCGGCGGCATGCGGAGCGGCCGGACCCCGAACTACGAAGGCGTGCGGGCGGCTCCCGCGGTGGCAACGGCGGAGGACGGTCGCGCAGCGACGGCGAGGATTCCCGCGCCGGCCATGGACGGCCGCGCGACAGCGGTGTAGGGCTCCTACGGCTGCCGCGCGGCGACGGTGGAGGCCTCATACGACGGCCACGGACGGCTGAACGGCGGCGGTGGCGGACAGAATAATATAGACCTTTAGATCTTCATGAAATCTGATGGTATATATTTTTGTCCTTTTGAATTAACGGAAGGCCGCCAGCCTTCAGCCCTGCCGGCCTCCGGCGGCATGCGGAGCGGCCGGACCGCGAACTCCGAAGGTGTGCAGGTGTCTCCCTCGGCGGCAATGGCAGAGGACGGTCGCGCGGCGACGGCAAGGATTCCCGCGGCGGCCACGGACGTTCGCGCGGCAGCGGTGGAGGGCTACCGCGATGGTCGCGCGGCGACAGTGAAGGCCTCATACGACGGCCACGGATGGCTGCACGGCGGCGGTGGCAGACGGAATAATATGGACCTTTTGATCTTCATGAAATCTGATGGTATATATTCTTCTCCTTTTGAATTAACGGAAGGCGGCACGGGGAGCTGCCGGACCCTAAACTCCGAAGGCGTGCGGGCGGCTCGGGCAACGGCGGTGGACGGTCGCGTGGCGACGACGAGGACTCTCGCGGCGGCCACGGACGACAGTATGACGACAGTGGAGGGCTCCCACGGAGGACATGGATGGTCGTGCGACGACGTTGGAGGCCTCGTATGGCGGCCGCGGATGGCTTCCACGATGGCAACGGCCGCGGACGGTCGCGCGGCGACGGTGAGGACTCCTGCGGCGGCCACGGATGGCAGCGTGACGACGGTGGAGGGCTCCCGCGGAGGACGCGTATGGCCGCGCGGCGACGGTGGAGGCCTGATACAGCGGCAAATGGCTGCATGGCGGCCACGACAGACTGAATAATATAGACCGTTAGATCTTCGTGAAATCCGATGATATATATTCTTCTCTTTTTTGAATTAACGGAATAATATAGACTGTTAGATCTTCATAAAATCCGACGGCATATATTCTTTAATTTTTTAGATTAATGGAATAATATAGACCGTTAGATCTTCATAAAATCCGACGGCATATATCCTTCTCTTTTTTTAATTAACGTGGGATTTTCTAGGCCCTCTCGGTGAATCTGGTGGCTCCTTTTGCTTCTATTGTAATAAGATAATAGATTGTAGCAATCCTGATCCTTGCAGTTCAGATAAAAAGAAAATTCAGACCAGACTCTTATTCAGAATTCAGACACAAATGGCATGTTAATGTATTCATGTATACTTGTAGAATACTACAGTTGAGCTGCCCAAAATCGAAGAAAGGGATAGGATCACCAAGGGCACTCACCTGCGCACATCGAAACACTACAGAATAGCCTCTGGAGAACACTTCTCTGAACAGTCCATGCCCGGCGGCGAGCGCATGCACATCATCTTTACCAGCAGAGGATAGCGAATTGCCGTTGTCCAGATGCGACCCCGACCGGCCATACTGCTGCAACCTCGCCCTGACGCTGTCGGCCTGCCCGAGGTACACCACGACGACGCCTCGCGAATCACGCCTCCGGGCCCTGACGCCCTCGTCGGACGCGCCGGCGACGCCCAGCTCGTAGAGACCGGGGAAGTTGTCCGGGAGGTTGCGGATGCGGTACCTCTGGACACCCTCCTTGCCGGCGGAGTGGTTCTCCCAGTCCGATGGCCCGACGAGAACCTGGAAATGGGAGAGGTGAGAGCTGGAAGCGCGGATCGGGTACGAATCTACAACCCATGATTTTCCGATTGGGCACCAGAGTTCGTTCGATGCGAGATGGTAAATCGACCCTGTGAAGCGAACCATCCGCTCGGCGAGCCCGTGGTGGCGACAGGAGCAGACAGCGAAGGGAAGAGGAGACGAGAGTGAGCGCGCACCTTCCATGGGGAGAAGAGGGAGTCGTGCTTGGTGCGGGGGCAGTCCTCCCGCTTCAGCCTGGCGGTTACGGGGCCGGCATCGCTCGGCCGGGCTCTGCCGGTGCTGCTCCGGCGGTGGGTGGCGTGGTGGTCGGGCTCCCCCCTCAGCGCCGCCGCCGCCGCACCACCGGCATCGCCGCCGGGAGCGGGCTCGTGTCGTGTTTTGAAAATCCCGGGCTCTCGTTGGACTAGGCGGGCCGTGTTCGCACGGGGTGTGGGCTCGCCGGACCTGAGACGGGCTTTGTCGGGTTTTCCAGGGGGCGCTCGCGTTTTTTGGTGGGACCACCAGAGGGATAAGGCAAACAGCTGGGGCGGGCACTTGCGCCGTTGGATGGACGATCCACCGTCCAGATCGAAGGCGGTGGGAAACAGCGTTTTTTCATCATTCTGAAGACCGTGAGGTCTCAACTTTCTGCTATGCTAGTCCGTATTTTTCTTTGGAGGGTCCCGTGGTCGTGCCTTTTGGTTCAAGGGGTAGGCATGATGAGAAATAGTGGGACGAGAAAGTATTTGAATGGGTGCGGATGGAAGACTGGTTATCCAATTTTGTTTAGGATCATATGCAGAATTTGCACCTACTTTTTGCTATCTCGTTTTAAATTAATATTCACTGTTGATTTTGTCCTAGATTTTTTTATCATTCATCTTATTTATTATGTAAGTATTCTTTGCATTAAATATACTTCAATTATGATTTGTTTTCAGTACATTTGGATTCAATTTTTTAATAAGATTTTTTTACTAAAATGAATGGTCAAATATTGTGAGAAAAAATAATAATGAATATAGTTTGCAACGGAGGGAGCAGGTTAAATGTGCTAGCAGGAAGGGTCAAAATGTGCAGCAGCGTGGCACAAGTGAGAAACTTGGTGTTGCATGAGGTGATATGTGTATTATGAACATTTGAGAAAGTAAATATTTTGTGGGGGGGGGATTGTAAATTCGATGCCTAGATACCCCACTTTGTATTGTAACAGAGACTTTATTCGTATGCCAACAATACAATGTTCTTTTAGTTTCCATGGTAGAATAATTGCACCATTTTTACTTAAAGAAGAATAATTGCGTCATGCGGTGGTAAATCTACCCTCAAGCACATGCTCTAGCAAGTAGCAAACCATTTCATTTTGAGAGCAAGTTCCAAGCACAGGCGAGACGTAGCTGCGATGGGGAAAATGCAGCCTAATCCTAGCGTACAAGTTCTCGCTTACACGATAATCTATCACATAAAATTGTTATGTACAATCACCGACGAAAATGTATGTACAGATACGGCGAAGCGGCACCCCGTGTGTCACATGATCATCTCCTCGGCTAGGCAGCAACAACACACCGCCATGAAGCTGCATCGCATGCCAAGAAAACGGCCGATGCCGTCATCGTCAGAACAACAATGCCACATTTTTCCATTGCCGGAAGCAAGAAATTGAGCAATGGTGGTGTGTGGGCTGCTTACAATCCGACCACGAAGCCGCGCTTGGTCGCTGGGTTCTCCGGCGCCTCCCGCGGCGCCGTCGCCGACGGAGGCGTCATCGGCGCAGCACCTCCTCCTGCGCAGAAGATAACGCAACATTATGATCAGGTATTCAGATGAATGAATGAATGAATGAATGGAGACAGGTTCCGTTGGAGCTCGGTCGATTCAGAGCACGCACTGCTGCTGCTTCCGGAAGGCGACGTGGCCGCGGATGGGGACCTGGCCGCTGACGGCGACGAGGACGACGACGGCGCTTCCCCGTCGCGATGGGAGGTGTTCCTGTGCAGCACATTGTTTCCATGCGACATCGTTCGCGGAATGGGGTTATTGGGATCCCAGGCGGTCCTTGGGTTCAGGTCCTCAGGAGGAGTTTCAGAAAAGCGAGAGGAATTTCTAGAGGGAGACACAGATATGGGCAGAGGGGGTCCTCCGACACAAGTTTGTCCAATGCGGCAACCAAAAAAAGACGGAGATGTTCTGCTGCCACGAGGAGGATCGTAGCCGTCACGTATCAACTGACTGTTACTGCACTTTTTTTTTGAGTTGCTCTTAGCTGTGGGCACCTCCCATGTCGTTGTCATCACCACCGCTGTATTCGCCGCCGCCGCCGCCTCACCCTCCTGCCTTTTTACCGGCGCCAGCAACGCCATCTATTTTGGGACAGCAGGCGCGGCGAATGCACTGCAACGGACCGGAACGAAGCTGTCACGTGCGTTTATTATCAGGCAGAAGTCCTCCCTGTCGTTTCCCGTAAACGCGCAGGCGGCTGGCGCCACACGCATCCACCCACCCAAATCGCCCAACAAAAGGCAACTCCTCGTGCCGGCGGCGCTGTCCACGCCCTGGCCCTAGCCTGCGTTTCCGTTCCCGCCACGGAAACGTCCCACCGGCCAAGGCCAGCCAGGCAGGCGCCCTAACTAGTAATCATCTGCATCGCCGGTTGCGGGTTGCTTCGTCGCGCTTGTTTCCCCGTACGTTCCTCCGGTGTCTTATGCGGGCGGGCCGCACCACCAGCTGGTGTCGCTTTCGCCGGCCCGCCATGATCTCTGTCGCGAAACTTTCAAAAATTATCTCCGTCGCTCGCGCCGTGGGTGCGTTGCATGTGAGCGCATGGACGATGGGACCCCGGCCCGGCCTGAGAGCTGCTTGGCGGCCAAAAGGGGTCGTTGCTTCCCCACTCAGGTAGCCAAGCCTAGTGCTCACCGACGGGGTCAGGGGCTCAGGGCCCGGGCCGGTCCAAGGCGTGTTGGCTTTTGGCAGGTGAAACATCGTGCCAGATAATATGCATGAAGGCGACTCCGGGTCTCCCGTTCTAACGGTACGGCAGTTGAGTTCAGTCCAAAGTTCCCAAGGGCACGCAAGTTGCAGAGAGTTTCGAGAAAGTTCTAGGCGGACAAGTTCCGGACTCCGGTGGTTTATGGTAAAAAATCTGTCATGTTTCAAAGAAGTTTCAAAACGATTATGAAAGGTAAAACAGTACAGTAAGTTTCAGACCGAATTTCTGAAAAGACACTTTGGGGAGTTTCACCCAAGTTTCAGATGTGAAGATCCATTGTTCCTGGAATTCTCAACGGAAAATTCAAGGAGGTGTAGGAGATTGAAAGGTCAAGCAAAGATTCAAGGAAAATTTGAGTGAAGTGTGGCAAAGACGAAAACAAGAGGAAAAAAGGGGTCCATGATGATGATCTGCATGTCTCCCATCCATGATAGCTGCTTGAAAGCTCAAAACCAGCACGAGCGCACCAGTCACGCAACATGAGAATAGGATTCCGCCACGACCGTCTGCCCCCCCGCTCGATCGAACGGTGAGATCCGACAGCTCTGCCCTACATGCCGAGGCTTGCTGCTGTGGTGCACTTCGATTAGACTCGGAGCCATCACGAGCGTGCGACAGAAAATCGATCATGTCGTGACATGCGTCGTCCTTACGATCGAGAAAAGCTCAACACCATGGAGACTGATCGAGGACTGAACGTTGATGCCGTCGAGACATGCTTTGAGATATTCATGTTGCAATGTTCCCACGCTACAAAGTGTAGTACTTACAAAGTAACCTCGTCGAATTTTTGGTAGAAGGGATCTGGTTCGCTGGTCCTTCTCCTACCTTGTTCTCATCACGGTTTTCATTCCTATGATTTGTTCAAACTGTTCGATAATCGATCGATTGATTCACAAACACGACAATAATCTGGGACAAATCCATGAAGAACAAAATATATCTGCTATATATGATATGATACTAATTCACAATTCAGACTGCCGAATTTTTGTTACGCCCTAGTACAAAGCAAAGCATACTATGCAGAGCCTTGCATCCTCCGGTCAGATGCTTATTCATCTCCTACAGAATTGAATTTCTACAAGGTGATCGATCACACACACACGGGGACTCTTCGGATAGGTACAGTTTGAATGATTCGTGCAACAGGTGCCAGGTCAGGTCAGGTCAGCATCATCGACGCCTCCGATGAGCCTCACAACCTCCTGCTGGTCTCGAGCCTGGTGTAGCCGAGGATGCAGTTGGCGTAGGCCATGTTGCGGAGCGCCTTGCCGTGCCACCTGCCGACGGTGGCGGCGCCGGAGCGGAGCGCCTTGAGCAGGCAGTCCGCCGTCTTCACCACGCTCCTGACGCCCATGGGCAGGGACAGGTAGGGCGCGTTGAAGAGGTGGAACTCGAGCGACGCCGCGGCGGCGGCGGCGGCCTGCTGGCGCGGGTGGCGCGGCGAGGCCATGAGCATCCGGCCGACCTGGCGCGCGAAGCCGGCGCCGAGGGAGTGGCCGCAGACGCAGACGTTCTCGGAGCCGAACCTGTCGATGGTGGCCCTGAGCGCCTGCAGGGCGCGGGCGAGGCGGGCCGAGCCGCGGAGGCTGTTCCGGGCGAGGAGGCGGAGCTCGTCCTCGACGTCGCGGCGGATGGTGGGCGCGCGCAGCAGCGTGCCCCGGAACGCGACGACGGCGCTGGGGGCGCCGCTGGGGCTCGGCGCGGCGGCGGCGGCGCCGTGGTCGCGCTCGAAGATGGCGCCGAACACGGAGCCGTCGCGCTCGTCCACGAGCTCGTGCGCCAGGCGGTACTGGAACGGCTTCCACCACTGCTGCGCCACCGCCGCCGCGTCGCGGCGCTCCTGCCGCTCCAGCTCCAGCAGGTACACCGCCTCGATCAGGTACGCCATCACCATGCGCCTGTAGTCATCGTCCCTCCTGCAAGAATAGTGCACAAGCATCGGTCAGCACAGACATTCCTGGATCGAAAGATGGATGGATCAATCGATCGCGTTGGGATGATGAAGCACTCACCAGCTCGTGTTGGTGAGCTCTCTCCATGTAGCAGTAGTGGAGCAGGACAAGCTCGCTTGCTGCTGCGCCATTGCCATGGCCTTCTTCTACCAAGCTAGTAGTAGCAGCACTCCTTTTTTCTCTGAAGTCTGCAAGCTGGTGTACAGATCTTTGCTGTGCCTCTGCGTGCTGCAGCTGCCGCTGATGTCGTAGGGAAGGCCTGGCAGGGGAGGCTTGCAATATATACCCCGAGCCGGAGCCGCGGGGGTGGTGGCACTGGCACAGGATTACGCCGAATTTGCTTAGCTAGTGGGGCAAAGCCAAGCCTTTGCCCTTTATTTTTTAATGGCGGGGAATAAAGGCGGACGCGCCGGAACAAAGCGCGATCGGAGTTGGAGCTGCGCCTTCCCTTTGAGTTCGAGGACTTAGACTGAATCGGGCGGATCGGACCGGGCGAGAGATCGCGATCGATTCGAGCAGCTAGGACAGGATCGGGCTCGGGTGCGGGTGGTGGATGGATGGCAGCCAAAGCCAATGTGAGTGAGGGAGGGAGTGAGTAGTCGCCTCCAGGCTGCAAAGCGAGGGCAGCAGGATCGGACGGGACGGACGGACGGACCACGGCGATGCGCGCTTTTGGGGAGCATATATTCGGGACATGGAGTACCTGGACCATGCGATGCACGCAGCGGCTGCCGTGCCCCGGGTCGGGGGTCCGAGGCCTGGCTCGCGTCCGTTTCCGTCTCCGTGCTCGGAGGGATGGCGACGGGACTAAGGAACGAATCATTCGCGTCGCGGCTGTGGCTGGCTGTGGGCGTGTGACAGGTTGGGGCATGCAGCCGGGCAGAGGGGTTAGGCCGCCGTGTCCCCCCATTGCACCCCGGCCATGGTGCGGGGACAGCTTGAGGGCAGGATATCTACTAGAGTACCTGCTGGGTGCCGGACGGATAGCTGCTAGCAGCCAAGGCCGGCCTGCGTCATCATCATCGCGAGATATGAGAGGCGGTTGGTGTCGTCACGCAACGGCAAGCGATCGAGCGCGGTGGTGAACTGGAGCACGGCGTTTTGATGCACTACTAATACTAATCGGGGAATATGTTCGCGGCAGTTGTGGTAAATCCACGTTCAGAGAGCTGCTAATCGGGGAATCGCTGCGCCGTAACCCTTGTTTAATCCGGTCTTAACATTGGCTCCGCGTGTTGATTTCGTTCACACCCACGGATGCTGCGCTTTCTTTCTTTTTGAAACGGAATGCTGCGCTTTCTTCTCCCGTTAATTGTTTGATTGATCACGGTGGATGGGGACGTGTGTGATCCGTGTGCTTGTTTGTTTTGTGGTGCTTTTGGGAGTGCCAGCTTGGGCCCTAGGCTGGACCCGCCGCGGTGGGGCCCGATCGGCGGGACACGGATCGCATTATTGGACTGGCCCGGTACGGTTTGTTCTGGACTTCTGGGCCTAGGCCTAGGGTTTCTCCACACTGTTGATCACAACTGGGGGATTAGTGAAGAAATGCACAACTCTCACTTGACTTCATTTTCTATTGTTTCTGCTATCATCTTTAGATCTTGCTGCTCGCAAGAAAAGGCAGAGAATATGCTTTAACTTTACCAAATTAATCTTGACGTACGCAGGATGATCATTATCGAGAAGAACTATCTGGATTTATCTTTCTTTCTTGGGATTAGGGTTTATCCATCGTCTATCTTTACTACAACAGCTGTCAATTCTTGTGAGGAAATATTATCGCCGCCGAAAGGGTCCCAATAATGATCATGGTAACCTTTTTTTTTAAAAAAATAATGGCCATGATCTTTTTTGGGTCGGAAAAAATATACACGGAGATCGAGCTCAAATGCTGAAAAACACCGCATATGCTGGTTAGTGGCGAAGGCTTGCAAGTCATTTGAGCACGTTTTACACTAACCAGGGAATTTAGTCACTCAGAGTCTTTCTGGTTTGTCCAGTGTTTTCATCTGCGTCGTGTTGACGCTCAAGTTGACACCGCGTTTTTCTCTCTTTGGCTCCTCTCTAATCTCTAAAAGGGAAAAGGAACCGGAGAAAAATTCCATTAGAAAGACTTGGAAATTGGTTGCAAGACCCCACCACACACAGCTTCGTTGTGCTTTTGGGCGAGGCAACACCTGTGCTTGACTGCTTGAACCGGGCCTGGTCCTTCTTCGTTCGGCCACCTTGTTGATGGGTGCCCGTCCCGTCTTCAAGCCAAGCTGGTAGCCTGAACCAAAAAAAAATACACATGCCCTACAATAATCAAAAATTTTCCCTACAGCCTTTAGCAAGTGGTCTATAGTATTAGCACAATTTCTATTTTTTTAAAGTGGACCATAGTGGTTGTAGTATAATTTTTGATATATTTTTTACAGTCCTGCCAATTGTCAACAAAGCAATGCCCCCACAAACTCATTATCCACAGTTTTTTATAGCCAGAGTGAACTAAAAGCAACTCCATCAATAGCCCCTGAATCATACTCTCTAAATGCTAATAGCCTCAAAATTTACTCCAGCACTAGCCATAGCCCTTATAAATATATAGAGAGACTACTAGAATGTGTTTTTCTTTACTTGGCGGTCCTATAAATTTGGGATAGTGGGCTGTTTTGAGGACCCGAGTTGCTCTGAATACAACATAATTGCTAGCCACTTATACAAAGAAATAGTTGGGAAAATTGGTAAGTTTTGTATATGCACGATGAATAACATTTTATATTGGATTAACTCTCAAGAAAGAAGACTTTGGTGTATCATTTTGCTGTTTAAGAGGCTGAACAGACACTATACACCTTCTCTTTTCATATTTTAAGTAGACCATATTTCTGATAGCTTGCCTGTGAACATCACTAGCTAGTTGGTGCTGATGATGATTGTATTAAATAATAACATGATCACAAATCTAGTAACTACGATCTAACCAAAGATAACCTTGTTTATATTGAGTGGCTCCCTAATTCACTGTTCTTGTAATGAAAGAGTGATCGTTGAGGTCAATCTCCGATCCTGATGTGATGACTGAAGAATCAATTTACCAACCAGTGCCTTTTTTTAATAACTTTTCTCGATAACTTTTTTTTATACAACCAATGCCTTTTGTGTTCAGGTGGTAAGGAAGAATCGGTCTGAACGTATGAAATGGGTGGACGTGATGTTTGTGACATGGGAGTCAATCAAGGCAGTCCATGGAAATGCTTATTCGATGAGATCTATGACTGAAGAAAATTAACAGAGACGTCTAGCAGACAACATGCATGGTAGAAAAGCAGATCTATAGCTAGAAACTAGCTAGAATTGAAGCTGGTAGGAAGGACCGGGTACTAGTGCAAGCTGAGGACAAATTAGAGATGGAATCATGCATCTAGTAGACAGCTATGATGAAGTGCTGGAAAGAAGAGAGAACAATTAAAGATGAGATCCATGTCAAGTAAGTGTTCATGTTTATCAACATCAGATAGATGTGTAGTACGTGATAATATTATCTTTTAAGGGGAATATATTGACGATGCTTGGTCTAGGATAAGATGGCTCAGCTCCAATTTAGTACTAATAAACAACAAGGATTTGGTGAAAATTATGTGGCCATATCACCATAGCTATAACAATGACCATGATCTTGCGTTCAGTTAATAACCAATTATTCAGTTCCACCAATAACCCATACACTATTTTAGAGGTGGTAATGGATCATATTCTTCATGCTTCCTTCACAATCCCTAAAAAACTAGTATTATTAACACATATTATCGTCCGGCCCTTATTAACGTATTATGGGATCAGTGGCAAGGAAGTGGCGGATGTGGCAAACTGAGGCAGATCAGTGCCGAAGAAATGGCAGATGCGGTGAAACTAAGGCGGATCAGTGGCTGATGCGGCGAACTGAGGCGCCGCCGTTCAAATCGGGTCATCGTTTATGCATACTACTTCCGAGAAAAAAAGTCATTTCTGTTAGAAAAAATAAGAAAAGCCATTTACTCAGTCAAATAGTCTCTAAAAGACGTGTATAATTTTTCCTAGAAATTACTGGGATCAACATGATTTTTCTGTAATAACATAAACAATACTAACTACACACTACTACTGTACATAACCAAGCATTTCTGAAATAGTCACAAGGACTTTGCTGATTTGCAAGGAAAGACATGGAAACGACTGATGGAGAGGTCATATGTTACATTTCAAAAGAACAAGAAAACAAGTAGTAAAGCTCTAAACTAAGTCAAGCCACCTAAGTCCTATTATGATGGGAGTCATATTCAAAGCTTGACAACACAATTCAATACCGGAAATAAAACATTTCTAATATTAAAAAATCAGAGTTATGAACATTTGTGTCTTGAGGTAATATTTTATTGTAATGTTTGATACCTCACATGCCTACACTGAAATGTAAACGAGAAATAGAAAAGATTGACATTGATGAAAGCGAAAGGGAGAGCGAGGCCAAAAAAGAATGTGTCTGAGACAGTACAAGAAGAAAATGGAATTTAACCATAGAAGCTTATTCAGAAACTGAAAGCTATGGACACATATAACTAAATCTGAAAACAAAACAATGATGAACAAAATACAGCAATAAAGCCATAAAGGGTAACTGGACACTGATGTTATTCAGGTAACTGGATCTTAGAATAACTCAATTTTAGCTTAATCTGAATTCTGAATTTATTACCACATTACTATGAACACTGAAACTGATCTGAAAACTAAGAATCTGATAACTGAAACTAAAACCTGTATCACATGAGCGAATCTGAAAATAACTACAACAGAACTTATTTTCATCATGGTAACTTCAGTTGAAGAAGATGTATTGGAAAGAATATACACTAGATTGAATACTGAATAAAAATGGATTTAAATTAGATGAAAAAGACATGTGTTTTAAATATTTGGGCATAATGCTGAAAATGAAAACTCTTATCCTATTAACTAAGGCACTGAACTATCTTGCATATTTTCTGAACAAAGAAATATAATGTCGGATATAATATGAATGATGTTATATTGAAAAGCCTGGCATAATTCATGTCTCAGTTGAGATCTATATCATATGATGACAGACATCAAGACATATAATTTTGAAGCTTAATGATTACACATGATCAAGACACACGTACCCTGATACTCTCTGCGACATGGAGGTAATAGTTACATTGAAACCCCCAGGCCCCCCTTCCTCCCCATGAACACTCCCAGAATAGAATACACCCCCAGGCCCCCTTCCTCCCCCATGAACACTCCCAGAATAGAATACAATAGCTGCAGCACACGAATCCTCAACCTCCACTCATCAACTGAAACAATCCTTGCTTAATACAACCCTCTAATCCATCAGATAACCAACTTAGCACAACCTAACCTTAGATAACCAACCTCTTGACTTAATCTCCTAACAACTCAAACCACATTGACTAACAAAACAATGCATATAGCCACAGGTTACCTCTAAGCTAGCCTCTTTGAGCTCAAGGGTCCTCCCAACACAAGCACATCCGGAGTCACACTAACCCCTCCTTTTCGAAGCCTTCATATTTTTTGATGAATTCCAAGGAGATAGTTTGCCAATGATGCATTGAAAAACTGCGAAAGTAAAAATAAGTGGTAACAAAAGAAAAACTACAATAGTAAAAATGAGTGGTCAAACAAAATTGCAACAATCACCACTAGCACTACTTGGCACATACCGCTTTTAACAAAGTGATCAGAAAGCTCACAGCTTGACCCAAAGCTCTCCTGTGGAGTGGTCAAAGCATCCCTGGTCGGCGAATCGAAAGTCGGGTTCTCCATGAACATATTAACCAAGACCCATAAATGTTTCTTAACTTCACACTCCTCAACCTTGAAGTGCTTGCTACAGAGCTTTGCAACACAGGCAGCAATCTGGTTCGAGACATGATCTACATGAGTCCCCCCTTCTGTAGTTGCAAATTTGTTTGCAAAGCTGACCTGAAACACAAAAAAGTGTAGGTTGCAACTGTAAACACTGGAACACAAAAATGGTGTAAGTTGCAACTATAGACACATCATAAACCTAACCCACTTGCCTGCTGAAAAGTTCAATCACTTCGAGTCACACACGTCTCCAACTGATCATTAACCCTCTGGCAGATCCTGAAAGAAAGAAAAGCTCAAATTATTACAAACACAATTTGTACAAACCGACTTGTGGAGATTAGCAACATTCAGACTGATGTTTGTTTGAAACTATCACAAAACCTTGGGAGTTGTTCTTCTCTGTCTTTGGAAGCACTGATGATATAAGCATACACATAATCTGGAAAGCTCTTTTCCGGTTGAAACCTCCGGCCATTAAACACAACCTGTACGGTTAAGCCTAGAAAGCCTACCACATCAACAACTCTCTTCCTCATAAGGGCTATGACATCATCATCGAGGTGGGTCATGTGAAATTTTGCAAGGTCAGGCTTGAATGTGATTCTTGTCCAGTTAACCCCCTGCAAGCAAACTGTGATCTGGGGCTCTGACTTATTTCCCATATTCTCGGAGAAAACCTGCAAAATATTCAAGAGTGACAATATGCCCTATACCTGATGTCCCTGAACACGAAAATTATAGACTCCAGATAAAGAATTTAAAGGAAATTGCTTCACAAAAGTCTGCTCCATACTACTCTCCTACAATGCGGATTGATCTGCAGCTATGAACCTCATAGTCCTCCAGCTCTATTATATATCGTTGTCCCTTTACTGTGCTAGCTGTACGTGTGGGTTAAACCAGGTGGTCTTCTTGCACATAACCTCGTGGACCTCGGATTCAGTTTAAGTTTACACATTCTCTCGTGTGAGAACCAGATTCTTTATAATCATAAACTATGTTGCCAGACTAATACCAAATCTCTTATGATGAAAGCTGAGGATATATAGTATCCCGAAAACTTTTCAAAAATTAATAACAATGTGATGAAAGCTAGTATTCCGGAAACATGAAGGTGATGAAAGATGAAGGGTAGCATTCCTAAAACTAAAATTAACATTGTGATGAAAGAAGGGGCAGCCCAAAAACCAAAGCAAAACATCTGCGTCAAGGAGGACTGCTGTCACCTGCTTGTACTTCTTTTCAAGGCGGCTGTCAACGGTCTCGATGACGAACTCCGTGGAGAATAAGTTGGCCCGCTTGACGCCGGTGATCTCTTCGTAGTTGCTGAGGTGGCCGAAGATCATCTCCGGCACGAATACGCCCTCCTCCGGGAGGAACTCAATCGGGACGCCTTGGCCGTTGTAGTAGATGGAGATGCGGCACTGGTCGGCGTCGATCGCTACGCGGAGGGAGTCCATGCTCGGGTCGCGCTCCTTGTTTTCGGCAGCGTAGATGAGGATCTCATCGAAGATCTTGTAGAGACCTGGTACGTAGGTGACCGCGCGGCACGTAAATGAATAATCGCCCTCGCAAACCCAGAGCTTCCGCGTACACTTCTCGGTTGAGCCGATATAGTCCTGTGGTAGCAGGAGGATGCGCTCCCGCAGAGTCTTGCCGCCTCCGGCCGCGGCGGAGTTGTGGGCGGAGCTCGACTCCAGGTCGATGTTGGTGGCGGACATGGTGTGTGCGCGCTAGGGTTTGGGAGGTGTGATATTGGGGAATCCGAGATATGGGGGAGAGAAGGAACGTGGAGGGAAGACGATCAGTAAGCGGCGTCGCGGCGGCGTGGCTGTGCCCTGTGCGCCTGCCGCCTGGGGTTAATGGCGGGACTCCGCAGTCCGCACCTGGCGAAGCGGCGAGTAAGTTTTTTCCTTATCGGAACGTCTCCAAGGCACTATCGATCGTACTTTTTTTTTTGAGAATGGCACTATTGATCGTACTTAGGATCGAGCTGGTGCCGTGGTTTTTAGATTCGTGTCTTTGCCGTCAATCATGTCCAGACCATTTGGAATTCTACAGGAGAACGAAGAAGGAAGGAGCGGCGGGTACCACGTATGTGGACTATGAACTGGGCCGTGAGGTGGCTGAATATGTGGACTTGGGCCGTGAGATTATACCGGACCAAACACGGAACAGTTAATTTTCAGTCTCCTGAAGGGAAACTTTGGCTAACAGTAACAGCTAAAAGGCTGTACAAAAGTGAAAATAATTGCACCTAAAGTATTTTCAAAGAACTAAAATAAAAACTGCAGCATCACTTATTTCCCCGCGAGCAGAAAATAGACTACATTGTAAATGGATGCTTTACTTTTTCCCCCTTCCCAATAAGTTTGTTGCTCAATGAAGCTGGTGGAAATTGATCCGCAAAAATGGAACACCGCCTCTGGCTGCGAATGAGAAAATGGGACACCGCCGCTGCGCATAAGGAGAAAACAAAGCGAAATTCTTGTGCAACTGACACCATTGGGGAAAAAAAAGGTGAAGAAAACTGGGGAAAGCTAAAGGAAAAATTGCAGCAGCACTACATGATTTGGGCCCGAGGGCAAATCACAGCTTAAACGGCTTGCCTGGATAAGGGCCCCAGTCCTTTTGGTTTGAGTGGGACGTTAATTTATTTTATTTTCCATACTGCTCCGTACAGAATCATACTTTTTTTTTCTTTTTGTGCTAGCAGAAATAAAAAATACGGTGTAGGATACAAAAGGATTCTGTCTTTTTGGTTTATCTCTTTGGGCAATATCTATCAAATCATTAACTAAAGTATACAGCATATCTAATTCAGCTGACAGCTATTGTCTTAGTCATTCTGGTATACTGTTAGAAGTAAACTGTGGTCAGAAAAAAAATTAATTGGCTTTTATATTTCTCGGGTGAGATGTTCTGGAATGTGCTGGTTGGAAGATGTCAAACGAAGATGGAAGGGATCTCCTGGATGCCATCGGCGAATCCGAAAGCAAAGGCTCGTAAACAGAGCTCTTATTCTTCACTGGCACTGTGGAACTGGGTACCATCATACTATCTCTGTCTGATCTCAGTTGAGACTCTAGATTCACCAGGGTGTACATTGGGCCCCGTGAACGCTCGGCCTTCTGAAGAATGTTGATAGCGCTAGGTCTGTATGTATATCTGAAATACTTCAGGGCTAATACAGGACCCATTCCAACTCCACTGATCAACTGGAAAAAAATGACATCTTACGGTCACAACGAATGCATGCAGGACTTTTATAAAACCAAGAAAGAGCATCTACCGAAGCTTACCACCAATGTTATCCAGTATGATGGTTGTCTGCAAAGGCAAAACATGATAGTGTACATCCCAGAAGCGGGTATACTGCTGATAAAGAAGTTAATGACATAGAAGGCGATGAAGTTTCCCCATATGGCCAAAAGTTGCACAAATGTGAAGGAACTGCAAATGAAAAGACAGGTAAGGACCACTCTGACGTAGCAGGTCTAAGTTAGGAGCATAATGGATCAAGTTTTTCTAATTCATACTTCATCTCCAATGTCACAACAAATGCCTGCAGCCAAATGCTTCCTGAGAGTGCAACCATTGAAAGCTCCTCCATCTCACTTTTCTCATTCGTGTATGCATGGATGGTTATCAGAAAAATGATGATCGCCTGCAATCAACCAAGGAAAAGAGAAACACTCCCATTAGCCGCACGAAAACAAACATACCGATTTAACTTCAGTTACTTTCTTGGATGGGACATATGCTGAAGTATAGGTCAATGCGTACATACTGGTTTAACTAAGATATTTAATGTAAGAGCATAGTGGAAAACTACTAATATATGAGGTAACGGTACACTTTTTTACAATGGAAGTGTGAAGACCATGCAAATAGATAGCTCTAGCGAGACTGATTGGTGGCTCCAAGATTCTTGACTTCAATCCAGGGTTCTGGATCTCAGATAGCAGGCCTAAGGTACTGTTCCAGAGACCAACTGCTCTCTGCTTTTTACTGATCCAATTTGTTGGTCAATTTTTTTAGAGTTCTGTTGAATTCTGATGTTGTGGTGGTATTTAACAAGCAATCTGTAATCTCAGCACAACATTTGAGCTCTTCTAGTGAAAATGCACAAACTACCATTTGCAGACCATGAGCCATGAGCAAAGCGGGTGTAACATAGAACAAATAACTTACATGATACAATGATCGACCAAACCAACCAGCAAAAGTACTTGGATTGAGAAGCCTACAAAGATATTCAAATTACTGAAGAAAATTCAAACTGTAACAAAAAAAATCTGTCTAGAATGCTGACAGATAATAATAAATCACATAAGAGGTACTGGGCTTTTTTTTTTGTGAAAAGAGGTACTGGCTTTTGATAGCAACAAGGAAGGGGTATAGTTTACCTTCCAGCTTGGCAGTAAAGTAATATCTCTGGGTTTTGCATCACTGTCTTTTCTGATAAATCCTTGTCCAGGACGGTAGTTAAAACAGGAATGCTTGTGTAGAAAACATTATAAGCCATCAAACTAACCGAGTTGAATAAACTAGTTCCGGCAATACCTGAAAGAAAAGAAAAACTGCATGCACAAACACAAAACATCAACAAAAGCAGTACACACTATATAGTTGTCCAACTAGAATAACATAAGTACTGAAGTTTTATGACTTACAGTATCTGAATAAAGCAAATTAACAATGACTTGTAGAAAGAATACTGCGAAAGAAAGGCAGTGCGATTGTAGGAGTATCGCCCATGGACAAGAATCAGCCTTTTCAGGAACCTGAACTCTGCCAGGTTAAAAGCATAAGTGTGAAAAGTTATCAGAAAGGTTGTAAACTTGCATGGTACTAACTACTAACTACTCCAGAGTATCAAACTATTGTATTATCTAGACCAAAGCAGACAGTGAATTCACATGAATTCATGACAAAACCACATCTAAGGAACTATAGTGACCTCTCAGATATGTGAAACATTAACGAATACAAAATCAGATTCAGGTCTGCCAATTTATAGCTCTTAGTGATTTTGAACATTCGACTGCAGAAATTTGCACTGTTCTCAACCCGATCTCTTGAGTCTACTTTAATACTAGCTTGCCAGATGCTCCCCATCTGATTCACCAATTTTATCAAGTATCTAATATATCAAACCATGATAACCCGTAAATCTTATAAGCGTAGGATGTAGTGAACGTAAGAATAGTGGTAGCAAAAGAAAAAAGATTTGAAAAGGTTAAGTACTCACTGCCAATGCTATAGTCAGCAGCCCTTGCAGCTTGAAGACCTTCCCTACCACTAATTCCTACACCAATGTCGGCCTGCTGTATCATCCTTACATCATTCCCACCATCGCCGATTGCCAATGTTCGATAGTCACATGACTTTAGAAGCTTCACTAGCTATGGAAAAAGGGTGCTAAGGTGAGTACCAATACAAGGTGAAACACAGTAACACGAAGAT
Source organism: Echinochloa phyllopogon (assembly GCA_033239725.1). Lineage (NCBI taxonomy): Eukaryota > Viridiplantae > Streptophyta > Magnoliopsida > Poales > Poaceae > Echinochloa > Echinochloa phyllopogon. The sequence continues at coordinate 52,273,339 of BTCW01000002.1, forward strand.
TACAGGAGAACAAAGGCCTGACTATACAAGGAGCAAGCAAAAGAACAAACGAGGTAAATACTTTTAATTGAACACATGTATGCACAAGGATCTGGCAAAAGCTGACATGATATCCATCAGAGGTCTACTCAGTCATGTATACATGTGTCTGATTAAAAAAACATATTTCTATGTTGCTATTTTAATATTCAATACTAATTGTACCTTAAACTTAATTTATTCATACAAATAACTAATGCTGATGAATATATTTGGCTCGAGCAAGAAAAGAAAGCCAATGGTGAAGAATCACCTGTGCTTTCTGTGAAGGTGTAACACGGCAGCATAATGCAGTTTTTGAAAGAACCGCTAGTTCAGTAAAAGCTTCAATATAGTGTGTCAGAATAATCTCTAGTGCCCAGCCATCCACTACAAAAGCCAACTCCTGTTCCAAGCAAATACAAAATCATTGGAAGTCAAGATACAAACTTTCTTCAGGGCGCTGATACCACTGCAAAGGCATAAATTCGCAGTCATCTTAATATTACATACATTTAAATAGGCCAATGGACCAACTGGCCACTGAACCATTGCAAATGGCTCCATTTTGATCATGATATTTGAAAAGAGTTAAACTAGTCATTAAGGAAACTTGTATTTTTCTTCTCAAGGCCTTAACAATGAACACATCAGAGATCAGAAAGGTAGGTTGACAAAAAACCAACAGGACATCCTGTAGCAGATGAGGAAGTAACCAATAGAGTAGGTCAGTTCTGCAAAGAGCTGATGGTGGAATTTGGCCGTATGCAGATAAGAATTGAAGCAAGTGGTTGACCAGCCAAAGCTCGGTTTTCCACATGGATGTAATCGTGCCTAACAAGGTCAACAGGCCAGCGATGTAGCAGAGATGGATAATCCTTTTCGACATAACTAAGGAAAAAAAAAACCATAATAAAACCCATTTTCTGTCCTCTGTCCAGGTTTTCCCTTAATAAAACCTGACTGTACCCTGGGTTTCTAAAACCCATTTTCTTCTTAATATATTGATACGCAGCTCTCCTGCGTGTTCGAGAAAAAAAAAGACATAACTAAGGAAACTTAATGGCAACTGTGACCACCAGATGTGATTCTTCATCACCCAGTAAGAGTTGCTGTTGCAGTTGCCTGTCCAGCAGTGTGACGGGCTTAGAAGAGAGGGCATTTTAGTCCTTTTCTATGGTTGAGTCAGCAAATAATGTAGGCCCAAATCAACATGCAGACTAGGTGTGTAAACAGAACAAAAAAATCCAATGCCCCCACAAAAGATCATAGAATGAAACATTTGAAATTAAGAGGGAAGGAGGGTGATGAACTGCATTTATCGAACCTTAGGCTCTGAAGATGTTATCCGCATGGTAAGTAGAACTCTTTCCAAGCTTCTAGCAACTTCATCTTGAGTTCTTCCATTGATATGCAAGAGCTGCCCTTTAGGTTCTACAGACAAGCAACAAAAGTTAAAATGATAAAATTCATTTCCATTATTCAAGAAAAAACTATACTGGGGCTCCTTTAGATATACTTTTGATGAGTTATTCAGCTGATATTGGTTTTGTTAAGTCCCTCTACGAATGCACTTTCAAGTAATAGTTAAATCCATGTACCCAAATTAGTATAATCAAAACTTTTTTCTGTGCATAGTTTATTCATGATCATATTTTACTTCTGCCTTTTTTCAGTTTAAGGACTTGAACATTTTAACACAATAGAATCCTCTGAAGTCCCCTCAATCAGAAAAAGGAAAAGAAACATAAACCTCCCAACAGGTCATCCTCCTGTTCACTTCGTCTCCACAACTCACATTTTGTACATTAACACGCCCCAAAAGTTCACGGAACTAAGATTAAGTAAAGATGTAAAAACTGCTTTATAGAAACATAGATACCTGAAGAAATCAAGTTGCACAAAAGAGCAATTTGAATGGCAGTGCTTTGCTTATCACCAGTTAACATCCAGAAGTTAATTCCGGACTGCCTCAGTATCTCAATAGTTTCTGGTACCCCATCCTATGAACAGATCCACATATAAGGACCAGCGAACGCCAAGAGAACAATGTTATGTTGTTACATGAGATGAAAGTAAAGCAAAAGGTAGAACCTGGAGGCGATCTTCTATTGCACTGACACCTAGAATCTCCAGGCTATGTTCTAATTTTTGGCAAACCTCAGCAACTTTCCACTGAGCAGAGCAAATGTCGAGGCATTATTTTTTGTGAAATTTGTCTGGAATGAGTAAAAAAATATGATAATTACCTCCCTGTCAACCAATGCACTATTGGCCTCCTTGAAAGATCGAGACCACTCAGTGTATTCCTCAGATTCCAGCTCACGCCATCCCAAGCAGAGTGTGCGCAACCCCAGCTGAGCATATTTGTCAACTGCATCGACAAATGTCTTCGTCTGTTGTCCTGAAAATTAGCTATCATGAGATCCTCATTCAAACATAATTCACTAATTAAGTTGCATCAACAAAGTTTCTGTGTTCCGCTTTGTGAAGACCCACAATCAAGAGAAACACAGCCATGTGTTACTTGTTAGACAGATGTATGACGTGCGTGTTTAGGTCCAGTGCTTTGTGTGCTTAGCGCTGGCCAGCCCCTGATCTAGGTTGATTAGAGATATGAGGAGATCTTGTTTGGTCCTGTTTCTATAAGCTTTAAGATCTTCTCATCCCTATATATATGTAGTCATTGTCTCTTAATCAATCCAATCTACTATTTAACGCAATCTTCATTGCTTTCACTTCTGAATAAATTTATACCACAAAATAAGAAGAAAGTATGTAAATGCTAGGTTTTAAAATATTTAAAGGACAATGAGAAAATGCTATGGTTAATAATTAAGGTGATTACCAGAATAAGCACAAGGAAGCATTGCCTCATCAGCACCTTTGGACAAGAGAAAAATCTTGCCACTCTGACAATCCGAAATGACAACAGACATTCTTTTCCGATCAGATGTGAACTCAAGAATGTCAAGTATCTCATATTGCATCGCTCGCCGGTTGAAGTGAATTTCTGCTTAAGTAGATGTCTAATTATTTAGCCAATACAATCATACAAAAGCAAACAAACAAATTTAGGAGCCAGAAAACCTACCTGCTTTACTTCCATTTTTGCTGATAAGAACCATATGCAAATTTGCAGCTGCATTAACAAGAGCATCCTCATCCTGGGACTGGGCTTTATACAAAACTGATCCACTAGGACTGGAAGCCGCAGCAAAAAAGATAAATAGCAAGAAGAAAGAACACAGGATGTGTGGCAAAACTGGCAGAAGGATATGAAGGTCTGACCTTTTTATAGGAGTCACTGTATTGCAGAGTGTCATGACTGTCAAAAATTTGATGACATGAGGAGAACTATTGGCGATAGCATTCATTAGTTCAACATCTAAACAGGGAAACAGTTTAGTCAACACAAATATGAAAGTTGGAAGTCGGAACAGTATTAAGCAGTTCAACATTTTAAATAAGATATTATAAGTACATTATGCTATAAAAAATGGAAGTGGTTAACATGGCAACAGAAAAGGAAATTTAGAAGAAAATCTTGAAAGAGCACCAACGAAAGCTAGCAAAAAGGCGCTCTTTTTTTTTACCATGCTATGGCAAGATTAATGCTTTTGAAAAATGGAAGCTGGCAACATAGGCGGCAGAACCCACATTCCCACAATATGATCTTGTTCTGAGACGTTATGGGAAAGCACATAAGGATCCTCTTCTGCAACTATTAACAACAGATCCAGGAAGAAAATAGTTAACCAAAGATTAGATATGACCTCTGAGCGCATCTCCACATTCATTCCCATAAAAGGCACCCCCAATACAGCACCTTCTGAAGATCATCTTGTTCTCAGTCAATGTCCCAGTTTTATCTGTCAAAATGTATTCAACCTGCCCCAAGTCTTCACTAATTGCTGTGCTGAAAATTATTGTGAGAAGATAGATTTAGCAAAGACAAAAAAGGACAATAGCCATCTTCTTATCAATAGAAAATGCATGGCTGCTTACTTTGCTGCATGCGCAGGTGTGTCGTTTTCCAGGTCATACATGTCCTCATCCCAATCTATGAACTTTGCATATAGACTTTTAACAAAGTCCAGAGAAACCTACGAGACATATAGATCCTCATTAGAGCTTCACTGACATGTATCAAATAGAAACCGAGTTTCCTATGGTATGAGAAAATTTGATTTAGTGTGTGTCTACCACCCAATGTTTCCTTGTACCATTGCAGCATTGTCTACTGAAGAAAAGATAAACATGTAGCACAGCAACATACAGGAAATTATAAAATGGAGAGCATGCGCGGCATACAGGAAGATGCAGTCCACAGGATATGCTAAAAACACACAAAATAAAGGCTTCACAAGTTTTTTGGTGAAACCAGTATAAATAGTTAAACAGTACTATTGTACTAAGATGTCTGTGGAGGCTACCACCCGTAGGCCAGAGGAACCGAACATCCAGAATATCTACAAACTGTAAGTGTTTACGGAATCATACAATTATGCAATTGCCAAGTGCAAGAAGTTTTTTGAGCCAATTAAACGGTACACAATGCATGACTGCAACACATATTGTAAAGAGGTTGATGGTTCAAATATATGTCAATGAGATGTCTGAGAAATGGCTGTGCCATCATATGAGAAGTGGAATTATATCAAAACTTGAAAACCATGTTAATTTAAAGACTCATAGGCATACCTTTATTGAAATGGGAATCATAATAGAACACAATAGTTCAAACCGAAGAGGTATAACCAGAATCTGATACCATGGTTCGTTGTCATCATACTTAACATACCATTGCTATAATAAGATAGGAAAATGATTAGATGATCAGAATAACATAGAAGGCCCAAAAGAACAATATGACCATGTATAATTCAGCTAAGCAGAGTTTTGAGGTTTTGGCGAGTAAATTAGCATATTGAACAGTAAAGAAGTTACATTTCAGATTCTTAGGATGTTGTCATTTTGATATTTTTATCCGATTGTCAAGTTCCAGGACTCATACATCTCTTGGAAACTCACAAAGCACATTGGGAATACTAATTGGACTTCAGGCCACAAGGAAATAGAAGTAGACCATAGCCCAGTCAATGAGAGGTGAGGGTGTACAAACCCACCACTAAGTACTCTTCACCTCTAATTTGGGTGCTTATCTTTCCCCCTTTTTTTCTCAATGAAAAAACAATCGGTCCCTCCAAGGCGATCCCATCTTTTTATTAAATCTTAAAATGGTAAAATTGATAATTCTGAAAAGAGATGCATATTAAACTCTTGATGGATAATTCCATTAGTAGTTTGTGCGAAGACATTTACATCTTGCAAGATACTTTATCTTTGCAAGTACCAGTGCACTAGTAATAGCGGAGCTAGAATGTAGGACAGGGTAAGAAAATTTACAAGCAAAACTACCTTGCGAGCTTCCATATCCTTCCAAACATTGCCTGCAGCCCCAAGAACGACAACAACTGTAAGTTGAAATAAGAATATGGCACCAGTAAGCTTATCGATCATTGCATCCATAGCAGTTAGCTTGGGTTCTGGGACACCCCTGCTCATTCCCAACTTAGTTTCATTGCCTGGAAAGCAGAGATTACATCAACAGTCAGTCTCCTGGTAAGTTGAAGTTTAAAATAAGTCCATGTATCAAAATCTGATTCATATGTATGAAGGACAAGACTGAAAACACTTTTTGCCGCTTATTCTGCAAATTACCATAAACCCATTGCAACTAGAATTGTAAGAGGTATGTGAACAGATGAATCTTATGATAATCTGTTCTACATAATTGTTGTGAGGCTAAACAACATATTTTTATCGAACACATCAAACTATTTTAATTTATGTAATCAAGGCGCTAGAGTACGATTTCGTCGAGTTCGCCCCCTTGACTTTTCACCAATGCGCAATGAAGCTCTTTAAGTTCAGTTTTGTTGAATAAGCCTCATCGCTCAAATTGATACGATATTGTAGGTGATTAGATATATTTGTGGAAACGGCCTAATTGACGGTTTTAGTAGTGAAGGGGCAAAATTGAACAATATCAAATAATAAGATTTGGAGGGTCTTATGCTTATGAAATTCTTTGTGAGACTGACAAAATCCATATATCACACAAATGCAGTCCTCTCAAACCTGTTGAGCTGTCAGGTTATTGCACTTCTGCATCTAAGGTAAAAATGCACAGTTTCAAAAGGTAATGAAGAACTAGACATTGATAAGCGCTCAACCACAAGAATGCTAAAAGAGTAAAATGCCAAAATCCAGGTTGAAAAATTAATCAACATTGTCAACAACAGACTAGTTTGCATTTATAGTGATACAATGTTTCCCTACCATTCCTGGAAAGTGGTGGTTGCATGATTTTTGTGGGATGGTCCCATTCCTTACCTTTTGTATTAGCGTTGTTGTTACACAAAACTAAACAGAAGACCCTAGTAGTGTGTGAACAAGTTACCTGTATAAACCGCTACTCCACAAGCCCATTCTGTATTTCTCAAGTAGCATGACTGTAGCAATGTGTTATTAATGGTCAATGGACAAATGTCATTATCAATAAATGGAGGAAACAGGCGGATGTTTGCATCAAATCTTCGTATGTCTTTATCTGGTACCGGGCACTCGATCACACCCTGTTGAGTTAAGTCATAAAGGTAATGAGAAGTTAAATGAAAGCATACCACTGTGGGACTTTCCTTTTTTTTTGGCTCAAAGAAAAAGTAAACGAAAACAGAAAAAGTAAAGAAAAAGAAAATAAATTGTCTAACCTTTATTTTGTGCAACTGTTCAAACTCCAGCCCTACACATGGTAGTGGACTTACTCTTGTCTTCAAATCAGTTTCCCCATCAAGAGCAGCTGTCTACAAACATAGTTAGAATTCAAGAATGGGAGGACAATATATCTTCAATCTGTAAAGCTCCAACTCCAGGCAACAATAAACTCAAAAGTGTGTCCCATACTCCCATGTAAGGAGAAAAGGACTAAGGTATGTCTAGTGAAATACTAAAACCTGGTTGCCAACTACAATTATTTTGGGAATAATGTTTCATCAGATAGTCCATGAATAAAAAAAATTGAACTAAAATTGAAGAGCAAAAAATACGTGCAATTCTATTGTACCAGTATTTGGCCTGAAAATGAAGAGGAAATATTTATTTGAAGGCACTTAAATCAAAAGAAGCTTCAAACGATTATATCTACAGGAAGGATACAACCTGAGCTGAGGTATCTCTTTAGTGCTAGAAAGATAACTATTTTGCACAAAGACAAATGAGATCTATTATATGGAGCTCTACAGATTCAGTAGCTCTGCATCCAAAAGAACATTAGTTTCTTATCCTAACATCCTAACAACACAGAGTAAAATATAGACTAACTCATATTAAACATGGTGGGGGGGGGGGGGGGGGGGGGGATCTTGAAACACCCCTCTATAACAACACTCAAGCTAAGGGAGTTGAACCACAATTTATTAATGATATGGAGATTTCACATTATGGTTTATGAAAAAATAATGGGATCACTAAAAGAAATAATCCATTTGCTGAAGACTTGAAGATCATTTTGGCCCATCAGCTGAATGCATTTAAAGCTTAATCACGTACTCACGTGGCCAATACAGCAAGGTTAATCTCCTGAGCAAATCATAAATATATAATATGAAACAAACAGAAGGTGTGTTGGGGGTACTGCATTTATATACCTCAACATTACAGAGGCCTTGTGGTTCAGATGTTCCCAACAGAACAAGATCACATGGTACTTCTTCATTCTCTCGAATCCAAACTATATTACCAACACGGATATCTTGAGCTTGAATCTATATTGCAGAAACTGGAGTCATATTCTCACGTTCAAGTTCTCACAACAGTGAAAAGGAAAGGTAAATATGCTGAAAGTACAGTGGAAATTATTAGACTAGTAGTGTCCTTCAGAGATAAAAGCACACATCTAACTGAACCAAACTTTTACAACAAGTATTATAATAGAAAGAATACCTAAAATGGATCGTTGGTCATGCATAGCAAAGTAGTAGCATGATGTAGCCATAAATACATATAGCGATATTTACAGATGTAACTATAAAAAGGAACAGGCCTCAACAAGGTTATATGGGTATATTTTTGCATTTTATTTTCAGATATGGACATGGTTCTGATTTTCTATATCATTTCAAATTAAATGCTTAATGGTGTATATGGAAGACCAAAGATGTGCACACTGTAAAATGATGGAAGATGACATAGGAACATACATGTTTCCGGGCACCATTCTTAACAATCCACACTTCTTTTTCATTCGCTTGTTTGTCTGAAATATACCTGTTGTAATCATCCCATGCTTCTTTGGTTGCAGAAACTGCAAATATAATTATAAGTGGGCCCCAGGTGCTTGCAGGATTTACAGGAGTGATAAGTGACCATAGTTGGAGACAAGCTATCAATAAGAAATATTGATTCATGAAGCGCCTGAAACACCAAAACAAATAAGTAGTAACTCTTCCATTCTTACCAATGAACTTATGCAATTATACAAAGGTCTAATATGCTCGAAATCATGTGGTTTTTATGTCAGGAATACAATTTGTATCTATATCAATTGCTCTCTAGTGAAAACTGATGATGGTTTTGGGTGGGGCACCAAACGATGACCGGCGAACCAAAACGATGCAATCTGACAGCATGGAGCATCTTTTTACATGGAAACATTTAACAAATATAACATCCTTTTATCAAAATTTGGTACGGGAGAAGCATTGTAACAGCACTAAGCATCAGCAGGATTCCCGACACGAACTCACGTGTCCCAATCAAACATGGATTGGAGTGCATGATTTGGTGTGATCAGAAAAACAGGATTTGGGTGTTCATATATGATATTTTCTATAAAATGGTGTCCATATTACTAAAAATCTAAGTAGAATGTTGAAGACAGCCAAAGAATATCCCAAAACCTTATCTTATCGATGCATCACTGTCAAAACCTACTGGACACAGTACTAATAACAATGGTCGAACAAAAGGGCTGCATTTATATCAACTATACTGTAGCAAGCTGTGAATAACTGACAAGTCCTCTCCGTCATTCATACTTCCCAACTCTGCAACCTATTTCCCCTCACTTTCAAGATAGATATTTTACTTATCTTTCTCTGTTCCCGGCCAGGAGACAGCAGTGGTAGCAGAAGAGCGTTACATGTGAGTCCAAGTGTGTCAAACAGGTAAAAGAAAAATAGACTCATGTATCCAAGTATCACTGCTGAGCATCCATATATACGGTATCATGTACTATGAACAAACTCGTATGCACAAACAGATGTAACAGAGTTGAAGATTGTCCATCTCGAACATTTATATAAAAAAAGGGAAATCGTCTGACCACAAACCAACGAGCAGCAGCAAACACATCTCAAATACACAGACAACCTAAACAAACAATTCCATTATTTCAGTTAAGCAAACTACATCAGCTATACACCATCAGAGTTCTATAGATTGAATGTTGTATTCTGACGAGTCAACTAAGACATGCGGACAAGCGAATTATAACAGTTCCTGTCACCAGGGCTTCTCCAGGTGCCATACTAACCCACATAATTTCATTCAAAAAGATTGAACAAATACTGAGAGTCACAAACCTGAATTGTTCCCATAGGTTTTTCGGCAAGAAGTTCAATAAGGTGTACTTTGTATTAGAAATCCGGTTATCACAGTAGTCGTTCTGGTAGGACTCATCATTTATGTAGACAAAACGCTTCATTCCCAAAAAATAACCATGCACGCTATGGTAATCTCTTCAGCTTGATTGTCGAGGTGAGATCAGCTGAGCAAAAGCCTGCTTAGAAATATATGTCAACCTTCTGAGCTCAAGTAAAACTTGTGTGGTTTGTTTAAATCTATCAAGGCTGCCGACGACTAAAGGACCACTACCCCGATCAAGCGCCTACGAGCATGACACGTGCGCTCGAGCGAGAGGATCGCGGTGGGTTCGAGCAGATCAGGCGAGAGGGGACTAGGGGAGGGAGCCGCGAGCGTCTCACCTAAAGCAGCGGGGAGGTGGCGGAGAGGGTCGGAGGACGATGCGAGCTCGCTACGATAGCCCCCTGCCGGATCTAGTCGTCGGCGGCTGCGGAGAAGGCGCCGGCGATTCCCCCCTAGCGGCGGCGAGTCGGGGGCACGGCGAGAGGTCGACGGAACACAGAAATGCTCGGCGGGTCAAGATGAAACCGTTTACACCAAAGTACGGGTTCAGACTTCAGAATCCACTTGAACCCGAAAGATTGACCGCTAGCAGCTTCAGCCCATTCATACCCGCCCAAAGCCAGCCCACAAGTGCCGGGGTGATAAGCCCATGTGATCCACGACGGCCGAACGGCTTAGATGGGCCGTACGACCAATGAGCTCGAGACCAGAAACAACTTGAGCCCAGCTGGATGTACACGTTTTAATTTTTGAATAAAAAAAATCCCGATCCTCCTCTCTCTCAAAAAAAAAGAGCTGGGCAGCAAATACCACAGGTGGTGCCAGCAGACTTTCAGCCGGCCTAATCATCATTCCTAACTTCAGTGTTGCATTTGCCCAAATGGCATAGCTGCAAGCATCTTCTGAAAGTTTTCCACAGCCTTTTTTCATATCAGATGTGCTAATCCCTGACGATTTCCAGCTGCTGTTTAACATGGCCAGTGCTTCAGAGGCAGACATGCAGCAGGGCAACAGTTTCGGAGAACATGCACTACGTGTTAGATATCTGGCAAGGATTCTTTGTGCAAATAAAGTTTCTGGCGAATGTGTTAGGACAAGGGGACGGACAAGGTTTCTGGCCAAGCAAATGAAGCCACTGGAGAAAGTTCTGCAAACAGCTCCATATGTCTCGCGCACTGCAGTTGACGGTTCTTTCCATGCATTTGCAACTGTTGCCGACTCAAACCCGTAAGCGTACGAGAAGCCATCCTACTTTTCCAGGTAACACATGTAGGCTGCAGGATCCCACTCTAAAAGCGTGACAACTTACAGACAGCACACTGAAAGTGAAGCACCCTTGCTCACGGTCTCAACGTACCCCTGTTGTCGGATGGACTGGTTAGGCGCTGCTGAGATTTCGTTCGTTGCGTTGCGTTGAAGGTATTCAGAGATCATCGCACGCATCAGTATCTCAAGCATGGCACACCCGTCACCGGCCATATGGAGGCGCGTCCATGGCGCCAAGACCTGTATTTTGTTTGTTTATCCGTAGACACAAACGAGCTGCAAATGGAAAGCATATGATCGAGTATTCCTTTTGCTCCTCTCTCCTATCCTTTTCTAGCTCACTGTTCCCGGATCTTGTCTGCCTACAATGGGGATGCATATAATTGCGTGGATATATAAAACTCGTCCTGCAGGTGGGATGCCAATGAATGGATGGATGTGTGTAGCGAAAAAAGCAGCTGAATCCAATGTTCTCGTTTATGCTTTGCTTGGGCATAATCCCCCGAAACAGGTGTTGTTTGCGTTGTGATGAGCTGATGATGATGATGATGGGGGGTTGCAACTGAAAAATTTCAGTTGCAAATTGCAAGCACGTGGAACCGCAGATCGCTAGCTTGGGATCAGATCAGACGATAATGCAGCACGACGAGTGACCCTACGCTATGTCACCTATTAGGGACCGCTTGAGCACAATGATTTCACATGAAACAAACTCGCCTCTGCAAGCATCGAAATGATTATTTCCTGCAACCTAAGCAGGGCCTTGTACTCAGTTTCAGTTTTTTTTTCCTTCAATACCACAGTAGCCAGGAAAAATTGTCGCGTTCTAGTTCTAGACCTACACCCGGCAAATCGGAAGGAAAATGGGCAATGCGTTAGCAACAGTACCATCTAGAGAATAATAGGGCGGGCACGTATGATCCGGCGATGGGACGAAAGAAGCCGGGAAAAACAACCAATTGCCGCGCCCCGGCCCATGGATCGCATCATGGGCGGCAGGGGTGGGGGCATGGCGGGTCCGGGTCAGGTCAGGGTGTTGTAGCATCAGCACGCAGCGCCGAGCTGGATCTCACTCGGTCACTCCCTGGCTCACGTACTGCGAGAGTGCGAGTGTGTGTGGCGTGGCGTGGCTTGCTTGACAGGCATGTGGCCCATGTTCTAGATCTTGGGCCAGGGAGGGCACGATGATAGAAGATGTGTACTACGTCCAGCAGGGCAGCAGAAAATGGAGTGGATGCTGTCCCATTTCGCAAGGACGGGTGAGTGAGACCGTGTAATCGAGAGGCCGCCCATCATTCCCAGGGCTGTCGATTAGCACGTACAGTACACGGTAATTAACCAACCCAACCTTTGGTCGCGGCGCCGGCAAAAAGGCGCGCAGCACGTCTCGGCTCGGGGCACCATCATGTAGCCGTGCGGCGCTTTTGCCCGCACGGCCGCGGGTCTCCGGCCGGCGGGGCGGGGAAAGCGTTGTGGTGGATGGTGTCGTTGAACCTCGGGGGACGGAGCGAGGAGACGGGACAAAACCCAACCGGGGAGAAAAAGCCGCGCTACAGCGATATGTTGATGATGATATTATACGGGCAGGGCAGGCGCCAGGCGGCGTGGCCTGGGTGCGCGACGCGATCGCTTCGGGCGCCGGGACAAAACGCGCGGCGATGATGGTGTCGCCGTACTTTGGCCGGGCTCCGGCTCCGCCTCGGTGCGATTCGAAACAAAAGCCTCCCCGGCGTGCTGCGCTCTGCATGGGCAAAGAGGCTGGCCGGCCGCGCCGGCATTGATCGGCGGCGCGGCGCGCGTGGACGTACGGGACCGCAGGGAAAGCGTTCGTTCCCGTTCCGTGGATGCGCTCGCTAGTGAGATCCTCGCCATGATTGGGGTCGCAAAGACGGGTCTGGCGATCTTAGCGAGATGGATTGATAATGATTTGATACGCTGCTGCTGCCGCGCCTCGCCTCGCCTCGCTAAAACTAAACTGGCGGCTTTGCTGCTGCACTGTGCTTGGCACCGGGCCGGAACAGAGGGTTCGGATAAGAGGACTGTTGCTGGAACAGTTGAGAGTTTGTGACACTGGAATACTTCTTGCTACTGACCTTTTTTTCTGTCTCTTTTCGGTATCTTTTTTTTCTTTTTTAATTTCTGTGATGGCTTTTTTCTCGCCCGTGGTATGGAGACTTTTCTGCCAATCCAAAATGGATCCGGAAGCTAATGATTGCACGGAAAATTCTGTTTGTTGGGTGTCAGGATATATGCATGCATACACAAAACACAGAGATAAATATATGCTAAAATGCATGCCATGTGCAGTGGGATAGTCATGCCATACCGGGCACAAACCATATAAAATCAGGCGATATTCCACTCACACGGCGTGTAGTGTAGCCCGCGTATGGGTACGTACGTTGTTTACCTACGCTACGTAAGCGTACAGAGTATGACATACTAGCAAGGTGGCCCGCGCAAATTTACGCGGGTAGCTAGTTTTTTATATTAATATTTAGATTTTTTAATTTAAATATAACTTTATTTAAATATTCGTTGTTTTATTGTCAATACAGTTCATCCAATTATATCTAAACTTATCATTTTTTATCCTCATATATGTGGCACATGGTATGAATTAATGATGTAAGCTTATATTTACTAATTGTATTTGACATTGATTCTTTGATCAACTTATAATTTCCTTATTCATTTAATTTAGAATTTAACTATTTATTTACTCTAATCAATGAACTTTAAGAGTTAATATAGATTTTTAGATCTTACCAAAAAACCAACATTGTGTATTATTTTTATTTCAATTAATATGGTAATAATATTATACTATTAAGATTAACTCCACCAATACCTTTCAAACCAGACTCTCCAAATACTAAATGGAGGTCACCTCTATTTTTTAAGGGCCATAAAAATACTACAACTTTAACAGTAGCCCTCTATTCTCTCATATATATCAATTTCTTCTGCACCTGTTATTCTCTATATCTGATATTCTATACCAACACCTGAGCCCACCCATCTCTTCTTCTCCTTTTCTTTCACCGACGCCACCACGCCCCCACTCTATCTCTCTCCCTCTGTCTCCCCCCTCTAGTGGCGGCGGTGGCGGCGAGGAGTGTCGGTCTCCCCGGCTGGCCGCCTTCAGCCTCGCCGTCCTCCGACAGCGCGCGGAGCGGCCGGACTCTGAACTCTGAAGGCGCCCGGACAGCTCCCGCGGCGGTGGACAACCTCCTGGCGGCGGACGGTCGCACGGCGACAACGAAGGACTCCTGCGGCAGCCACGGACGCCCGGGTGGGGAAGCGAACGGCCTCGCGGCAACGGTGGAAGCCTCATACGGCGGCCACAGACGGCTGCGCAGCAGCGGCCGCGAACGGATATTCTTCTCTTTTTTTTGTTTTTCCTCTCTCTGCTCCTTTCACTAACTCGTTAACAAACACCATCGAGCGCAGGTAAACCATTTGATGATTTTCCACTTACGTTGGCAAAGACACTGATTGCTGAGCGCGGCCATGGTGCTCGTCTTCTCGATCCTTACAGCGATTCGCTCCCTTCAGAAAGGGAGAATCGTTCTCTCTTGTTGTGCTTACAACCTTGTTGAACGCACTAAATCTGAACACGTCTCATCAGGTACACGTACAGATCAATATGTTGTCCTCTGCTCATTGTTGAACGTTGATTCCTATATAGAGGAACGTGGAAGGGCACATGTGGCTTCAGGCTGTACGCACTCGTCGTACTCTATTCTCATCCTCTAAAAGAAATATTCATGCTTAGTCATTGAGATTCTCTCCTCTATATCAATTTCTACTGCACCCGTTATTCTCTATATCTCATATTCTATACCACCTACCAATACCTGAGCCCACCCATTTCTCTTTCTCCTTTTTTTTGACTGACGCCACTAGTCCCCCACTCTATCTCTCTCCCTCTATCTCCCCCACTCTCCTGTGGCGGCGGCGCGGCGAGGGTGCCGGTCTCCCCGGCTGGCAGCCTTCAGCCTCGCCATCCTCCGGCGGCGCGCGGAGCGGCCGAACTCCGAGCACCGAAGGCGCATGGGCGGCTGCCGCGGTGGTGGACGGTCGCGCCGCGACGACGAAGTTTTCCCACGGCGGGCACGGATGGCCGGGGGGGCGGTGGTGGAGGGCTCCCGCAGCAGCCACGGACGGCCTCGCGGCGACGATGGAAGCCTCCTACGGCAGCCACGGACGGCTGTGCAGCGGCGCCCATGGACGGCCGCACAGTGACCATGGAGGGGTGGCGCCGGACAGAATAATATAGACCATTAGATCTTCATCAAATCCTTCGACGTATGTTCTTCTCTTTTTTATATTAACGGAATAATATAAACCATTAGATCTTCATAAAATCCAACGACCTATTTCTTTTCTTCTTTTTTAGATTAACAAAATAATATGGGCCGTTAGATCTTCATAAAATCCGACGGCATATATTCTTCTCTTTTTAGATTAACGTGGGAATTTCTTGACCCTCTCGGCGGACGGTCGCGCCGTGACGACGAAGGATTCCCACGGCGGTCACGGACGCCCGGGCGGCGGCGGTGGAGGGCTCCCGCGGCGGCCATGAACGGCCTCGCGGCGACGGTGTAAGCCTCCTACAGCGACTACGAACGGCTGTGCAACGGCGGCCACAGACGGCCGCGCGGTGACCATGGAGGGGTGGTGGCGGACGGAATAATATAGACAATTAGATCTTCATCAAATCTTACGACGCATGTTCTTCTCTTTTTTATATTAACGGAATAATATAGACCGTTAGATCTTCATAAAATCTGACGGTCTATATTTTTTCTTCTTTTTAGATTAACAAATTAATATGGGTCGTTAGATCTTCATAAAATCAGATGACATGTATTTTTCTCTTTTTTAGATTAACGTGAGAATTTCTTGGTCCTCTCGACGAACGTGGTGACTTCTTTTAACACTGTTGTATTAATATAATAGATTCGTCGTGTCTGCAGCCTCCCTCATGACCCCATGTCGACCCCATGCATAATCTGAACAACACTGATCGGAGTCAGACACAATCGCAGCATGTGAACTATGGACACAGTTTACCATTGCTTCTCGTGCTGCGATCAGACCCTTTGTTCATCCCAAAACGGGGAAAGAAGACAAGAGCCGCCGCCGTGATCTAAGCATCGTGTAGTTCTGCTCTGTATGATACGATACGACCGCTCTGTGTACACTAGGCCAGACAAGCAGACACGAGCTGCAGACGACTGGCATATAGCTTACTGCTCACGACGCGTTCGGGATTAGAAGGACGCGAAAGCTGCTCAATGTCCAGTTAAAATCGGTAAGCACGAACGCACGCAAGCGACGAGAACTGTACATTTTCGCTGTCGTCTAACGACTGACAGGGCAGCAGAGATGACCGTTAAACAAGAACCTGTCACGCACGTTTATCTGACTGGATGAACGCGCGTTTATGGGAGTGAGCGTGAGCCTGATCCGTAGCCTACTCCATGCATTCCTTCAAGATAGAGCCAATGGCTGGACCAGAGTCTGATACCGATCGATACTGATTAGCCTCGCCCTCTGCAGCGAATCTATGCTACCAACCACGAACCACCAGTGTCTTTTCAGGGCAATTTACGTCTCGCTTTCAGCTAGCTCAGGGTCAGGGGAGACGGACGACGGAGCCGGCACGGGCACGGTCAATACACAGTCCCGGCCGAGCTCGAGCTCTCTCCCTTTCAAACCCCTCATGAACCGAAACCATCATGGCGCGCTGCCGGCCTGCCCACCCAGCCACAGCGCTCCGAGTCTCCAACGCACAGGCACAGGCACAGGCAGTGGAAAGCAGCTAACCTCACTCACAGTCACACTCACTCCACATCCCAGTCAGTGCACACACACCTGACCTACCTAACCACGCAGATGGAGCCCTCTGCAGCTCGTACACCTCCGCGGCCCCATCCGGCCGGGCCACTGCACTGCACAAGCCGATGGAAATTAGGTAAAGCGGTGGGAGATAGTGATAGAGGCTCAGTACGTACTACGTAGTCGCAGCAGCTGCGGCTGCAGAGGGAGCGAGAGCGAGCATGACCGGGCCGGCGGTGCGCACGGCAGCTAGCACCCCAGCGCAAAGGAGACAGCGAGCATGACCGGGCCGCCGGCTACGAGCAGGCAGTAGCTAGCAAAGCAACGCGGCCGAGCGCCGGCCGGCCGGCAGCGCCGAGCGTGCCCTGCGCGCGCGCGCCCAACGGCACTGCAGACAACAAGCGCGTCTTTTCGGCCTTCCGAAAGCAGAGAGACGTGACGACGGGCCGAGATCTTTGTTTTAAAAAACTTGCAATTTGCACTAGTCTATGGAATGAATCTACGAAGTTTATCCAAAATTCTCAAAAGGAGGTGGGAGATAATACTACGCGTGCGGACGGACGGGGGCTAGCTGCTGCTGCCTGCTGGTGGTGGTGATGATGGCCTGGTGGTGGTGGTGGCTAGCACGCAGCGGCCGCATGCGCTCCAGGCCGCCCAGCTTTTTGCCGCCGGCCGGCCGCTTCTTTCTTCGGCCGGCCTTTCGCCGATGCGCTGCCGGCCCTGCCGCCTCGTGCCTGCTGGGTATGCGTATTCGGTCACCCACCGGTCGACCGGCGCTGCCGCTAGCTCGCTGCGTGTGTGCGTGGAGGATGGGTGAGCAGGAGATGTGGCATAGACGACGCACGCATGCGACGGAAGGGAATATTTTTCTCCGTCGCCTCGGCGCTGGATGCCTGACAAATCCTCCAAGGTTGGCGTCGCTCTCGAACGGTCATTTCGGGCCATGCCGCGTCCCAGGATTGTTGGGACAGGCTAGCACCTTCGCGTCCCTTTTTTTTTCATGAAGCTGGAACGACCACATGTAAAGTGAAAACAGTGGTGTTATTGTCTTTCGAGATATCCTCTGTGCATTACCAGTTTTCTTAAAATTTCAAAAATTTCAGTAATTTCACTGATGACCAAAAGAAAAACCAAAAATTATTTATTCATGTGTTTTACTATAAACATAGTACTCAACATTCATGTTTCCTATTGTTTGTATTAGATATTCTTCAACTCAATAATTTGTATAGCTATAAACCATACTGATTATTTGTTTAGATAAAAAAAACTTTATAAAACGTATAATTTGTGTAGACTCTAAAAATATATAGGCGAAAAATCATGAATTTTGATAATTTCAGTGGTGACAAAAAAATCATAATCCGAAATCAAAACCCCTCGCAGCTGGATTGATTTTCTCACGCTTGTATCATCAGTGCCGAGATTCATGCTAGAACACCATACTGCTCTCCATTGATGTCAATATCATCCTTCACCGCCACACCAAGTCATCGTAAAACTTTGAGGGATGATCAGACACAGGGGCGAAGCTTTGCAATCTGACCTTGGTGCACCCCTTAAGAAGTACAAATGTTTTTTGTAGAAAAATGGGTGGATTTAGATCTATTTAATGGTACAAATATTTTTGTAAAAAATGGTGGATTTAGATCTATTTAATGGTAATTTTTTTTACCCTGGTGCCACGGCACCATGCTAGCTCAACAGCCACTGATGAGACACTCCAGACAGAGTGACACGAGTGAATAATGTCTGTTACGATAGGTAGGGATAGTAGTTCTACTAGGGAGATGCTAGGTAATTGTTTCAATGAAGGAAATGCTAGGGATACTGTAGTCCAAGGTCAAGGGGCAGGTGCAGACCCATGTTGACACCAGTGAGGGCATATCAGGTGACCCACGTCTGGATAGAAATCAGGTTCTATCTATGATATGTTTGGTGCCCTCGAAAATCCAGTGAGGATTCAAATTAGGATTGTCTATGCAGAAAAATTATTTGGGAAAAATAACGTAATACTAAAAAAACATTGAGGATGATGACTAGGATCCTGGAGCATTGAGGCTGGTATGACTAGAACAAACTAAGTTTATTTGACTAGGATCCTCAATGTTATGGACAAATTAGATCTCAAAAGTCAAGAAGGGCAATATTAGATTTTTTTCCATTTTGCATGATAACAAAGGCAATATACACAACCAACCAACAACGGGTAGAAATTGGTGAAACATAATCTGGATTCTATCAAATGTTAAATATATGGAGTGGCCCATATAAATAATCCTTAATAAACCTCAAAAACACATTAACGTTGAAGGGTACATAATTTATTAGTACCGTATTGTTAATAGACGAGGGTGTGAGAGTTTTTCTCCATATAAATACGGACCACCTCTTCATGGAAAAAAGACGCATGACTGTTACATATGAGGAGCCCTTGGGATTAGGAACTCTCGAGGAAGTTTTTTGAGTTAGAATTTGCCTCTTTCTCGCTACTGCACCGCATTCGTAGAGAGCAGGTCTTCGGAACCGCTCGCTCTTGTGATCCTGCATCGGGAACCGTTCGCTCTTGTGATCCTGGGCGAATAAAATTTTTGGGAAGCTCCACGCGACTGCCCAAGGTCTTCGTCACGGCTCGTCTTCCGTCCAAGTTCGGCGCTGTGAGAGCCCGTTGTCTACGACGCCGGTTGTTGTGCGCCTTCCGCAACATCGATATCGCTCTGACAGTCCTCGTCACCACGGTTGCGCCTGCTAAGTACGTACGTCGTGAACATATCTGTTTTTATATCATATTTTCTGAGTTTGTTATGATGTGTTTAATGATTACTAGTATAGTATGTTAGAGATTTATATGTTAGGTTTAATTCTTGTCATGTTTAATATTGTTCGGAGTTTAGTCATTGAATTGGCTATTCATCCAACATCAAATATGGTAGGCTAGGTTTATAGGAAACATAATGGAGCCGAAAGGCTCGAATGTCTACTAGGCGCGATTATCGATCAATGATCGTGTAAAAATTGTTTTAGTCTAGTCAATGTCGTCGATGTAGTACCTCGACACGAATACATCTCATAAGTCGCAGGTGATGAGCTGATGAATCAATCAGTCTAGTAGGTCAGCAACTGTAATCCTTCTCGTGTCGTCGACTAGTAGCTTTCGTGTCAAATCAGTGTCTCCCTTTCTTAATTGTACTTGTTTATCATGCCGGCCCGTTCCTAACAGAAATCGACCGGTTTTTGCAGGCCGCAGTTGTTCTAATAGTTCAGTACACACTGTCACAAACGCAAACAGATCCAACAGTAGTCTTTCAGTCCGTTAGCAAATCAAGCCAACACATACAAAAAAATCGTAAAAGCAAGCAGCAACAGAGGGCCGGGCAGTAAGATCGAGATGGCAACGAAAGCAAAGGCAAAAGGCGGCCACACCCGCTGCGCCACCGAGTAAAGAAGCCGTCCACTCCAATCCGAACCATTCCTTCGTCCCCTCCCTCTCCCTCCCTCCTTCCCCCCTTCATCGATCCGGCCAAAAGCGAAGCAAAAGCAGAGCATATTGCTCCATCGGTCTCGCCAAAAGAGCAGTGGAACTGGGGATCGAGGGGGCTCTCCACCAAGAAAGCGAGCCGAGGAGAGCGCATCACGCAGCAGGGCTCCCCTTTTCTCGCTCAAAAGAAGAGATATCACAAGCACACACTGTCTCTCTCTCTCGTAGCTAGCCACACCTGGAATTGGATCGCTGCCACTCACAATTCGCTCTCCCTCGTAGCCTGGCATCTTAGCTGTAGGCTGTAGCTGGCTACTGGCTAGCCTCCTCCATCTCCTCCTCCTGCCTGCTACCCTTCTTCCCCGGCCGGGTCTCAGTTCTCACCGCGCTTCCATTAAAACCCCCTTGCTTGTTACCACGGCGACCTTGAGCATACTCGCACTCTTCATGTTGCCGCCTCGCCGCAGTAGCAGCTTACATGGATACGCTGTTTAGGTTGGTTAGCCTCCAAGCCTCCGAGCAGCAGCAGCAGCAGCAGTCGGCGTCCTACAACTCGAGGAGCACCACGTCGAGCGGCTCCAGGTCGTCGTCGCACCAGACCAACGCCTCCTACAACTACTACCACCACAGCACCAGCAGCGGCGGCGGCGGCGGCGGCGGGCAGTACTACTACGGCCAGCAGCACCAGCACCAGCCGTACTACCTGGAGCCGTACCAGCAAGAAGAATGCGGCAACGCCCACCACCTTTACATGGATGAAGACTTCTCCTCCTCGTCCTCGTCGAGGCAGCAGCACTTCCACTCCCACGGCGCGGCGGTGCAGCCGCCGACGTCGTCGTCCGTGGCCACGCCCACGGCGCCGACGCCCCCGCTGTCCACCTCGTCCACCGCCGCGGGGGCGGCGCACGCGCTGTTCGAGGCCGCCGACCTCTCCTTCCCGCCCGACCTCAACCTCGACTTCTCCTCCCCGGCGTCCTCGTCCGGCGGCGGCGCCGCGGC
Organism: Echinochloa phyllopogon; assembly: GCA_033239725.1. Taxonomy (NCBI): domain Eukaryota; kingdom Viridiplantae; phylum Streptophyta; class Magnoliopsida; order Poales; family Poaceae; genus Echinochloa; species Echinochloa phyllopogon. The sequence continues at coordinate 52,294,658 of BTCW01000002.1, forward strand.
GTCGTCGGCGGCGGTCGGCGGTGGCGGCGCGGGCAGGTGGGCCAGCCAGCTCCTGCTGGAGTGCGCCCGTTCCGTGGCGGCGCGGGACAGCCAGCGCGTGCAGCAGCTCATGTGGATGCTCAACGAGCTCGCGTCGCCGTACGGGGACGTGGAGCAGAAGCTGGCCTCCTACTTCCTCCAGGGCCTCTTCGCGCGGCTCACGGCGTCCGGCCCCCGGACGCTGCGCACGCTCGCGGCGGCGTCCGACCGGAACACCTCCTTCGACTCCACCCGGCGCACGGCGCTGCGGTTCCAGGAGCTCAGCCCGTGGTCCTCGTTCGGGCACGTGGCCGCCAACGGCGCCATCCTCGAGTCCTTCCTGGAGGCGGCGGCGGCGGCGTCGCCGTCGGAGCCGCCGCGGCTGCACATCCTGGACCTCAGCAACACGTTCTGCACGCAGTGGCCCACGCTGCTGGAGGCGTTGGCCACGCGGTCCGCCGACGACACGCCGCACCTGTCCATCACCACCGTGGTGTCCGCCGCGCCGTCCGCGCCGACGGCCGCCGTGCAGCGCGTGATGCGGGAGATCGGGCAGCGGATGGAGAAGTTCGCGCGCCTCATGGGCGTGCCCTTCAGCTTCCGCGCGGTGCACCACGCCGGGGACCTCGCGGAGCTCGACCTCGACGCGCTCGGCCTCCGCGACGGCGGCGGCGGCGCCGCCACCGCGCTCGCCGTCAACTGCGTCAACTCGCTGCGCGGCGTGGTGCCGGGCGGCGCCCGCCGGAGGGACGCGTTCGCCTCGGCCCTCCGGCGTCTCGACCCGCTGGTCGTCACCGTCGTCGAGGAGGAGGCCGATCTCGTGGCTTCCGACCTTGACACGCCGTCGTCCGAGGAAGGCGGCGACACGGAGGCAGCGTTCTTGAAGGTGTTCGGCGAGGGCTTGAGGTTCTTCTCGGCCTACATGGACTCCCTCGAGGAGAGCTTCCCGAAGACTAGCAACGAGAGGCTGGCATTGGAGAGGGGAGCCGGGCGTGCCATCGTGGACTTGGTGTCGTGCCCGGCGTCGGAGTCGATGGAGCGGCGGGAGACGGCGGCATCATGGGCGCGCCGCATGCGGTCGGCCGGGTTCTCGCCGGTGGCATTCAGCGAGGACGTTGCCGACGACGTGAGGTCACTGCTCCGCCGGTACCGGGAGGGCTGGTCGATGCGGGACGCCGGCTTAGACGACTCGGCAGCCGGAGCAGGCGTCTTCCTGGCGTGGAAGGAGCAGCCTCTCGTGTGGGCGAGCGCGTGGAAGCCATGACGGAGATCTATCGGGGATCGGAGCTCGTCGATCGGCGACGCAAATGCAAGCTCGGTGAGTGGAACGCAGCATGAGCCGTAGGAGAAGCGAGGGCACCACCTAGCCAGCGTTGTTGATGCAGCGATCCAATTCCATATCATGCATTGGATCGCGTGCACACGTGCATGAGTATGGCTTGCTCTCGCTCCTTCTTGCTTGCTCGTCTTGGAAACCGAATGGCTCATCAGGCATGTAGGGTTTTGAAGCAGCGTAAGTGTAGGGATTTGCTCACGTACGTACACATTGGTTGCAGCGAGGTGATCGAGGAGGAGGAGGTGGTCGATAGGTTTAGGTTTTAGACTTGATCTATTTTAGATTCGAATCATCGAACGTCACAAGTTCTTGGCGTGATGATTTCGATTTGCTTGCTTCTTTTTCTCTCGGTCCTCTCTGTGTTTTCTTCTTGTAAGCTTAACAAACTTTCTCCCCTTTGGAGGGAATTACGTGCAATGTTTTTGTCATACGGCGTCTCGTGTAGCTTATAGCTACGAGATTCTTGCAAAAAATTGATGCCTGCATTGCATGGTTTGTTGAGATGATGTTGCTTCCTGTCTTGTTGATATGGGAGAGTGTTAGGACAGACATTTGCACGGCCTACTACTTTTGGTTACCAGTACTACCAATACCAAACATGAATGAAGCACTAACTAATATAGACAACTAGACCATATGAGGTAGCTAATAGTACTTTTTATAAAAATGGTTAGAATGCTCTTTATTTCATCATTATATTGGAGTTGGTATGCTCTTTTCCCTTTTAAATGATCAAACAAGTGTCAACAACGTTTTATCTGGTCAAAAAAGTCTTGTCATATATACATTTTTACCTGATCCACAAGAGTATGATTATGTCGACATTTTCAGAATCTGCGCGAGATCAGGCATATAATAAAATACGGGCTATTTAAAATGGAACTGAACCCAAATACTGAAATATCAGTCCTCAGCTCCTCAGAATAGGCCTGAGCTTATACGTCATCTTGTATTAGCTTCTTCTCTGAGAAAGTGGACTAGTATATTTTTTTAAGCTGGTTCGTTTCCTTAAGATAATTTACAAGTTATTGTGACAAATGGCCTTATGTTGCTTCAGCAGATGATCCAGGGGACCATTTGTTTTCTCCAGAACATCTAATGCTCAAATTGAGAGCACCTAATTAATAATTTGGTGTCCATATCATTCGGTAGTATATAGTCCAAGAAGCCGGATCGAATTCGTTGTGTATACTGCAAGCTAGCTCAGATCGACCTTTTGAAATCTGCTGGAAACGACCGGCGGCCTGTCGTTGACAGATTAGTTTGTACTCCGTACCCGTTATTGAATGAATGAATGGTTTAATTAGCTCAAGTTTAATTTGATGCCGTGCATAAGACAAAGATCTGGGAGTTGTTAGGAGCTCGCGACATAGTGGGGGAGTGACAACGATCAGCATATATAATGGCATCGTCATCAAGATCATAACAGGCTGATGAATACTACATATATAGGATCGGATATGATAGAATTATTAGAGGGGGAAGCATGGGGGATATGCCAATCCGCAGCTAGAGGGTTAGGTGATGGGGTGATATCATGAGCTGAGAACCATTCCTAGAAAAACCATACTTTGCACTACCCCTTGCACTGCATTATTGTCGTTTTCAACAGGAGCAACTGTCCCATTACCACCACATTTATTTTCATCAGTCTCAACTCCGAAGTCTCTCTCTTCACACATCTCCCTCTCGACATACACGTCGCCTTGCCGTTCACGTTTGCGGGCGGCTGATTTTATGTCGCGATCTGTTTGGCGAGCACGTACGCACACTCGATCGAGATCGAGACTCACCTGTCAAAGCTAGGAATATGCATGTGAGTGGAAACAACAGACTAACAAAATCAACAAACGATGGATTGCAAAAAAAAAAATTAAAAGAGAGACTTTGCTTGGACACGGCGTCCAGAGGAATTAATAACACATGCATGGCAACGGATATGATCAACACCCGGATCTAAATGGCATCCGACGACATCCCCTCCCGGCCAACACGCACCTGCAAATTTCTCGACCCCAATCCGGCGGGGTACCCGGTGCACGGCTGCACGGCCTGGCGCGCAGCAGCTAATGAGATTTCATGTGCCTGCAGCTAGACGTGCAGTCTACACAAACCGCCGCCGGATCGCGGTAGCAAACGCCGGCCAGGGCGTGCGCGGCTGCGCCAGCTACCAGGAGAGACCGGCGGGTAGTGCGCAAGCCCCGAGCCGAGCGCGGCATGGAAAAATACGCGGGCGACCGGGCGAGGCCGAAGCCGAAGCGAAGGCTGGCCGGGTCGTTATCGCGTGGGCGAGCGAGGTTGGCTGTCAGCTGTGTGTGGCCGCCGCTGGGGAGCGGCCGGAGCTAGCGGACGCGGGGAGGGGGGAAGCGAATCTGGCAGGGAGGGGGGTAGCGGAATCTAGCAAAAGAAGGTGGGCTTGGACGGATCGCCCGGCCGGCCGGCCGGCTGGTTGGCTGGCTAGTGGACGTACTGCTGCCTGAGCGGCCTACGCACGGACACGGCACGGGCCCCCCACGATCCACCCCGCACTTTTCCGACCCGTTTCTCCCGCGGCATCATTACGCGCGCCGACCCGACCCCCGTTCTTCGCCCGGCGACTCGTCTCGTCTCCATCCACCCATGCGCGCCCTCCTCCATCCGCCTCCCGGTGGCCGCTCAGCTCCCCGCGCCCGCGCGCGCCCACCCATCGGCACCGTCGCTGTCGTCTACCTCGAGTCCCAGCTGATGCAGTTAGCTTCGTTCGCCCGCAGGAAACACGTGCGAGCAGTTCCCTAGCTGTGGCCTGGTGATCGAGCTGCACGTACGTGTCGTACGTGTACGGTGTAGTCTCTGTCCATGACTCCATGTTAATTCGGGAGATGCGTTTATAAGTTGTAATATGATGTCCTCCGTCCGCAGCCACAGCCAACAATTGTACGTGGCGTGTGATCGACTGAAGAATTTGCGTAGTGGTTACGGGCCTCAAAAATGGGTTTGCTACTACTGTTGCGGGCTGTTCCACTCATCCAACAGAAGCGTAACATACTGAACTAGCTAAGATACGTACGTGTGTTTGAGGCCGGCCGGATGTACGTTTTGTAACCTAAAAAAAGCTAGGATATGTTTCGATCGGAGCTGATTGGCTGGGATTATATCGCTGACGATGTACATCAAGCATATAATAGCCCGCACCCGTATGAATGTACGATTGAAGGGCTAATTATTGTTCGTTGCTATACGCCGCCTATACCTGTCGCCTTCCTATAAAAATTTCACCGCAAGAGACGGCCATGGCCACATATATACACTGCAGGCTTGCATCAATACAATTGGCTAGTATAGTTAAAAAAATAAATGACGGAAAAATATATTTCCGGCTTCAGCTACCCTTCGACAAGGATGCAATATACACAATTGGCCAGTATAGTTAGCTAACTGTTCCAAGGTCTTTGCTAATTATGTGCAACAAGGGTATTTTCATTACTCCACTGACGAGGACTGTGATGGAGACCCTGAATATGGTCAGAGACGGAGTATATGCTATATCAACTTGATTACATGACACATCGGAAAGTTTTCGCTTTTTCTCGAGTGTGGGTCAAACTGGGCCACGAGCTGAGCCAACTTTCAATCCGATTCTGCGCAAATCATGATACCGGCGGTCCCTTTGCAGCCTTTGTCCATTGTAGTAATAGTTGGGCGTGCATGCCCTTGGTTTTATCCGACAATAAAAATGCTAGGGTTTGCCTACCTTTGCTGGAGTTCCGTTCACTGGAGTAGCATATTGTAGTGTACAATGGGGGAAAACGACGTAATGCCCAATAAACTTGAGTAGTTGCAAAACATGAGTAAGCATTTAGATCCCAGCACCTTGATACAAATATCAAGAAAGATGTCTGATGACGATGAAGAAAGAAAATTGAATAAGATTGTAGACTAATTTGGATAGTCAAGAATGAGTTTATTTAATTTATTAGAAATGGATAGCATCATATGAGAGAACCAATAAAAACCTTGAAATAATGGTCGATCGACATGACTTATTATGCCCTGTGTATCTCATCAATGCAGCTATTTCTATAGTGTGGTAGACAACATGGTGAGTCTGATAATCTTAAGATCTGCCGATACATTCTTCCGGATGTACTATGCTAAAAAAAGAATAATCATATGCATGGCATCAGTTAATAAAGGTAACATGATTACATATGTCCAATCACCAGAGCTGATTTGTCTGTTTATACTGCTGAACTGTCCGGCTGCCTCCTATATATGGGGGCTTTAAGCTGGAACATCCCTGCACTGCAGAGCATGCATGCATGACTGATGGAGTGATGGCTAGCTGCCCTTTATTCAAAAGAGTTCGGGGCGGTATTCGCTTCCCTTTAAATCCAAAACTTCCCCCAAACTCTCTCTCTAAACTTCACTATTCACTATCACATCAAATCTCTCTACTCATGCATGGAGCATTAAATGTAGGTAAATAAAAAAACTAAGTACATGGTTTTGATGGACGAATCTTTTGAGCCTAGTTAGGTCATGGTAGGACAATGATTACCACAAACAAACAAAAAGTGCTACAGTACGCTACAGTGTTCGATGTGACATTTTCACTCAAATTCACATTCCTTTTCAGGGGGAGTGAACACCGCCCAACAAGCACAACCGGAGAGCCTCCATATATGCAGGTACTCCTATGTCTGCGACGCAGGGCATGCGTGACACTGATATGGCTGCTCTTTTAAGCAATCACAGATAGAGGCGCATGGCTCCACAGACACCAAGAGCTGTTTTCTTATCTGAATAAAAATAAACAGCTGAACATGCATGCAGCGATTAGACTCCATCAACCTCACCTGAAGTTATCACTACTAACAGTATTTCGTTTGCACACTATGCACAAAGAAGTAATAAGAGATCGAGGAGCAGAAAAGGTAGCAGCATGCTCTTTCAATTCTTTGAACCTATTAGATTGAGAGGATGAGAGCAAAGGTTTGTTGTGCACCCACTACGAGATTTGTCCTTGTTGCGTTGGTGTTGAGTCGAGGTGTGTTTGTGTGGAGTGGCTGGCAACTGGCAAGCAATGTCTTTGGACCAAAAGGGGCGAGATGGAACAAATAGTGGGAGCTCCTTTTTAGGGGGTGGGTGTGGGGAAGGTGTGGGCATGGAGAGAGACACGAACACGGACCCCATCACTTTCTCTGTCCCAAACAGCAACAGGCCCTTTGCACAGGCCTTCTTTTAGCTCTAGGGCATGGGGTTTAGACTAGTTTTCTCTGAACTTCGGCTTCCTTTCGTGCATGTGTGATTGATGCATTCAGAACCATATATTCTGTTGTTCATCCTGCTATATATATCACCACTCCCTGGCGTGCAGGTCATGTGAAAAGTACACACCACGGTTTTTCAAAAGAAAAGTACACACTACAGATTTCCTTAGTTTGACAACTAGCTAGTTAATTAGGTTATATTCTATGAGGAGAGATAATGTTGTTCTCTTATTTCACTCCACCTTTATTTCTTCTTGTGTTGAAACCTTGAAGGTAGTGTGGGGGGATGTTAGAAAATACAAATATTTAATTTGTGCAATGTGGTTATTACCACTTCGATCTTCACAATTTGTGCATGCATTAAACAATCATAACATAAAGGATTTCGTTGCACAATACGAAAAAAGAACATCTTACATAAAAGTTGACCAGCTAAGAGAGGGTATAAATAAACATAACGATCAATTACATGATATTCATCTTTTTTTTACAAAATGTAAGTTGAAGGAAGGAGATAAGTTGCACTCATCAAATTATCAAACTTTAGGTCCGTAGGTACTTGCACTAATTACAAAACAGATGGTACCAGCGTCTGATTGGTTTCAATTCAATCAGCGTCAGCGCTTTTGGTGAATTTGGATGGCAAGGTCCTGCTCAGCCTTCTGTCCCTAGTGATTGTTGAGCCTGCCACCGTACCCCTCCTGCAATCTCCTATGATCATGCATGGGCACACATATATAGTACTACTCTACTCACCATTCACCAACAGACGTCAAGTGGGTTCAGATATATCATAACTATAATTGCGCCCATGAAATCATTAGCAACGCGAACCCAGAAATCATAGGTGACCGCCGGCGTGGCCCATCAGCAGCTAGCGCGCGGCCAGGCCCAGGAAGCGAGCGCGCGCCTTCAAAAGCTGGGCACGGGCGCTGCATGCATGCATGCGACGCGCGGCCTTTTTGTCAGCGCACTGACCCCAGAAAGACCGACATCCATGCAGGCACGAACACACACGCGACGCAGCACGACATTGGCTGCTGGCTGCTGCCGCCGGCCATGGCCATGCTCCTTCATCTTTCAAGACTAGTACTAGGCTAGTATTCAGGGGATGCTCGATCGATCACATCCATGCATGCAATGCAGCAAGCACCGGCCGTGTGAAAGATCGACTTGCTGATCGATCGTCCGACTCATTCGCCATGCATCGGTGTTCAGTCCAATGTGGCAAATGCAATGGGAAAAAGGGGAAGATATACATCATCCACGTACACGTACCCCATCGGAGGAGGAGGAACAGTGGCTGTGGTCAAAAGCAATGCAAGCGAGCAGAACATATGAGGGATGAGGATGCAAGGATGCGAGCAGGACACTGTGCAAAAGTGTCCGCCGCATACACATTGCCACACGCGGAGCCCTGGGGCCCTGGGCCGGGCCTGCAGCACGATTCCATGCAAAAGCAGCGAACTGTACGTTAGCGCCATCGGCATGTCCCTGTTGTTTCCCTTTCAAATTCCAATTAAGAATTTCGACTGTTAGCCGCGCACAGGACCTCACGTCTGAAGTTGAGGTCTCAGGGCTTCTAGTGTACCACCGGTCCTGTTGTGCACATGGTTATATGCATGCCACCCCGGTTTGAAGGTACATGTATGGACAGTGGGGAAGTTTGGATAAAGCGGAGATAGTAATCTCGAGCCTTTTTCTTAACTGTTTTGGGACAATTGATCAAACTAGGAAATATTTTGTGATTTGAATCCCGATCCCGCAGATCATAACGACTCTAGATTTGAATCACAGTAGCACGATAGAGACGTACCATTTACAGGTTATAGGGTCCAAATGCAAAGTTGATGTTCTACTAGATAGTACTATACAAGGCTAGTAAGTTGGAGGGTCAAGGGTGAGGTGCAGTTGCGGTGGAAACTAGAGGCCAGATGCAGTGGCGAAGGCCCGATGACCGTGCCCGGGCCACAGTTTTGCTAGGAAGGGCGGAGGTGGAGGTTAGGGTTCGAGATTGTTGGATTCGCCACTAGGTGGATGGATATAGGGCAAGCAAAGCCGGGATTGCTCATAGCTCCAATGGCTCCACTAGGCAAAAGACAATGGAACTTTAAAAAAAACGGCCGACATTACATCCCGGTATATATCGATAGAGGTTTTTTTTCTCGAATACACGGGTAGAGTATTATTAATTGTATTAAGACGAAAAAAAATTGATACAAAATTCGGTTACAACTCAATTAAAACGGATTTCAAATGGACACAAGCCGGTGAGCCAGCTGAATACAACCAGAGAGAAACGATCTCGTTAATCATTATATGCTAAAGCCGCCCATGGCAACCATATATAGAGCTCCACCAACAGGATCGGAACGAAGTGGGACCGTACGGTGCTAGCGTCAATCACAAATGCAGGCCAAGGTGTGTGGTACGCATTGTGCGCCAACTCGAAGTGGGGCTTGTGATTTATGCACTGACCAAGCTGTAGGATAAGGACCATACAAAATAGAAGGAACCCCATGTGCATATGCAGATATGCACACCTCGCAGGTTCGTGCAGTTTAACATGCTAAAATGTGAAGTCAGTATATGTTAACCAAAATATGAGCACATAATAACTCTAAGTTTTATAAATTTTTTATTTTTTTACTTTGCATGTATACAATGACTTTTTTTTTGCGAAAGATGTATACAATGACTTACCAAAAGTCTATCATGCATGCATGATTCTATAGCTCTTTCATTTAAAAATCAATGGATAATAAATTCCCAAGCAACTGATCATAATTAAGCGTATGGGTCATGGGTGCAGTACGTGTTCGACCTTTCGCTCTTCTCTTGTTTAGTTGTTTTCAGCAGAAATAGTGACGGTACTGTAAACGTAAACTGTGAGACCGTTTGTCGTGCCTATTCGGACGTACTACGTGTGTGGGAATGCCAACAGACACGGCCGACAAAGCAGGCACTGACTCCTGGTCGTAGCGCATGTGCCGTGCTGCCCCTGCACGTATTGCGCCCACCAAACTCTTGTAGATCGGCAGCCCCTTCGATGTTCGATCCACCGGTGCAATCGATCGATGCAAGTAGTCTCCCTGATCCATTGATGACGCGACCTAGTTTGACTCTTGTGTGGCCAGTAGTGGACTCGATCGATCTGGGATGATGCGTGCATGGCATTGTTGCAACAAATTAACCATCCCGTCTGGATCGAATTGATGAAAGGTTAAGTGAAGCACAACTTATCACGCACGTGAAGTCATTCGGTGGACGCGCACGTACGTACGTTCACGTACATACATATACGGGTACCGTGCAAAAAGGGGGCCATGCATGGCGCAGGCACGGTACGTGCAGGCCAACAAGATCACAGAGAGGGCACCGGCTACTCGTGTCGTTTGCGTGCACCGTGTACCTGCATGCATCACGGCCACGATCTCTGGTGCGCGCTGCTGGCTGCCGCGCGCCGTCGTCCATATAGCTTTGGGCTTTGGCACTTGAGCCGACAAGATCTCTGGTGGCGCGAGACGAATCGCAGGAGCCATGCACCGTACAGGTCCCCGGTGACCCCACCGGCGGGGCCACCGAGCCTTATATGACGACTAGGTCAGAGAAGACATGCAATTGTTGTTGCCGCGCCCCACGTCAGATCATTTCTTCTTCCTCGAGCCATCTTTGCCTCCAGTCGACGGTGTTCAGCTATATCACATTGATAGCTCTCGCTCTCATATGAGTCTCCACCCTGGTTTGGCCCCTAGTATGTTTGAGCTTCTTTTAACGTTGAACTGGGCCCACCGCAACACCATCTCAGCATCCATTGGCCATTTTTTTTAGATAATGAAAAAGGCATTTCGGCGTCATCCACCTCCAAAGAGGAAAGATCAGTACATAATTACTGCACATCAAAATTTTATGCTACTCGAGCATACAAAATTTCTGCAAACATAAGAATAAACTCAAATGCCAAGCCAGAAATTTAAGGTCAATCCATGCGAGGTAAAGTAAGTCAGCCATCTCCAAAGATCGACATGGCGTAACGAGGAGGTCATGATTGTTCCCACTTCATCGCAACTAGGCCTACACCCGGAGCTAGTATATGTTACCTTGAATAGAATATGTAAAAAGGTTTATGATCGGTATTCGTCAAAATCCATTTCATTCCTACGAATCTAAATTTCCCAACTAAATGTTGCGCCACCGTCAATAAGTATAGATTTGGTCTGTGTAATCCCTGTTTAGACTAACTATCAACTTGAACTTGTCGGCGGAGCAATTTTAAATACTATGTATATAGCTTGCTACATTAATTTAGCAAAGAAACAATTGAAGAACAGATGCTTAATGATCGAATTCAACAAAACTATAGAAAATGCGGTATTCATTTCCTTTTGAATTTCTTCTAGTCAGGTCGTCCTTAGTCAGATAACTCCTTTTTTAAATACTACGTAAATATCTTAATCTTCCGTGGTAATTTGGACATTAAATTTCTTGTGCGACCCTTACACACCACTATTGACCATAACTTGGCGCTTTAATGCTCTATCCAGGATATTACTGCCAGATAGCCCACAATCGTCTAATTTGCATACCTAGTGTACCAATAATATTAAACTCTAGTCTATTGCAAAGTTGAAGAAAGCTTCAGGCAAGCTAAACCCATTGACAGTGAGTACGGTAAGGGTGGTCAAGAATCTGGAGAAGGTTGTGTGTTAACCTAGTCAACATATATAATTTATATTTTTTAAGCATCACATATATTTATCTAGGTAACTCTTAACCAGGCCTACACACTTCGTGGTACTGATTGAATCTAGAAGAGAACCTGTCCTGAATCCCTGTCTAATGCAGCCCAGGAACCGAAAATTTCATGTCCCCCATCTTGGAAGCCCATGCCATTTGCAGGAGCTCCCAGCCCACCACCACACTTAGCATATGTTTCTTTTTTATTTTTCCAATCAATTACTGTGTACCTTAAGACATTCAGATAGTTTCAGGATTGCATGCATTTTAAAAGCACTCAACAATTCAGAACACTTGACTAAAAAAATCAAATCTAATTCAAAATTTTGACAATTGAGCAAGTATACTCAGTATTTTAAAATATTATATTTAACATTTATTAAGTCTCATTTCAATATTTTAGACAATCTTCATAATTTTTACGTCAAATGTTGATACAATGCATTTAAAATTTTGAAATGATAAATAGAGAATGTTGATGACAGTTTATTATAGAAATGATGATTTTTATAAATAAGAAAATAATATTGCATCTTACATTAATTCTAAACAACACACAATTCAAAAGGATCAACATTATTTAGAAGAGCTTATTGCATCTTATTACTAACAACGTGCGAAAAATAATATTACATCTTGCATTAGAGCTTTGCGAAGGATCAACACTATTTATATAGGAAAAAAAAGGATGAATTGAATTTTATAACGGAAGCAACCTGTCACCTAGCTTCATCTAATTCTATACGTCGTGCTCTGCAAATTTTTTTCGAGAATTACACAGTACAATACACAGCACGCACACTCACCCACATGAATACACGTACGCAAACCCTACCCCTATGAGCACCTTCGAAGAACTGAGCATCCGGCAGATGTGCGAGCAGCAATATTTGAACATTGATGGATAGGGTCCCACTGGACCGTCCTACCATCGGACTACGAGCCAATTCACCTCTGCTCCCGCACCTATGTCGTGGTTATTAGATCACACGTGGAATTGCATCAAAGCAGGCCCGTTAAAGTATTAGCCCCACACCGCCTCCTGGGCTGAAAAAAACCGCACGCTCAAGCCCAAGGCGCCGTGCTCCTCCAAATTGAGCGCGCCGCAGCCCAAGCCCATCAACGGGTTCCCGATGCCGCAGCAATGTAAAGCGGCAAAGCCGTGCGCGGTGTCTCGCACTACCGCTAAACGAATACCGCTCTCCGTGTAGTTGCATCCATAATTTAATATGTATATATATGATGAAAATTTGTTTATAATCATTGATATTGCATTTTAATGTGGTATGTACCCTCGACTACTTCCTCCGTCCCTTTTTATCTGCCGTTTACGGTTACCGAGAAATAACTTTGACTGAATATAAAAAAATATATATTCAGTATTAAGGGAACCGATGGTGACACGGAAACCTATGGTGACAAATATTAAGGGAGAGGGAGTATGTAGCTTCGCCACTGACCCGATGGCGACAAGTATGGAATGCTTAAACTTAACTTGGCTGATATCTCTTGGCAATTGCAACGTGCGAAGAATCTTTGCTGAAAACTTTCTGGTTTTCTACATGTACTCCGATCTTGATAACTGAAACGCCATGATCTAAACATTCAGGGAACAAAACCCGCAAAACAGCCAGGAAACTTATTTAGTACCATTGACCGACAGCTTCCCACATCCCAAGACTGTAAGTAGAAAATTATACGAGTTTGATGCTTAAGTCATCTCAAGCACACATGATTTAGAATGACAATGCATCGTGTATTAAGACAATCCGTGCTTTCATTCAGAGTTTCAAAAAGACTAGATACTAAAAGTTGTCATTTTGTGTTCTACAAAAGCTGCTACATCATTCTGAACCATCAGGGAAATGTTCAAGGGCATTTTGTTTCCCATTAACATAAAATTCAATCACAGCTTTCATGCGATCCGACTTATCAGGATGGTAGTTCAAATGCACAATCACCGGCTTCAACTTCCGCAGATGAGCATCTTTCCTCACAGTCTTGAAGAGAACTTTGCTGTTCATGAAGAGGTAGATATCCATAGTTCTTTTGGATGCATGAAGACCTTCATAGCCAGGATGCGAGGGAAAAAACAGTTCCTCATTGAAAACTGCTTGGTCCCATGATTTGTCCTCTCGAGAAAGGCGGCCTGCAACCCTATCCAGAAGCTCAATTGAAGGAATTGTTGGTCTTATAAAAAAGAAACCAGAATTATAAACCCATATGCGCATCGTATGTGCATATCTTGCCCAGCCCATTGAAGGTTCATCAAAGACATCATTGAATCCATAAGCTGTCATGTTGTTGTGACCATCACTCATGGACTCTACATCAGAATCTCTGTAAAGATAATCAAATGGATTTTGGAAGAAAATAATATCAATATCAGATAGGAGAACACTGTATCCAAGCTGCAAAAATTCCCTCAATATGCGGAACTTGAGTCCAGAAACGGCATGGTTACCACCTGTCTTGCCAATATTGTCAATACCATCATCGGGGTCCCGACGGTAAACTGGGACATCATTGGACTTGCAGAAGCTCTCTATACTGTCATCTAATGCAACAACTAAATAGTTTGGGATCCCCACCCGTTTGATATTAGTGAACCACATTTGAAGCATCTCTTTGACATTGGAGTTTGCCAAGGCAACTATGAGTTCTTTCTTCACTGCAACCTGTTCCAATATCTTTGCCAATCTGGGATTGATGGATAAATCAGGAATAACTGTTGGATTTGTTCTCAGAGCCTTCACTGTACCAAATGGACCAGCCTTATACAGTACATCATCTTTCCCTTGTCCAGCCAGCTGAAGCTTCATTGATAGTTCATTGATCTGCTTCTTAAATTCAGCATTTTTCCTTTCCAATGATAACAGCTGTGACTTTAGGTTGGTAACTTCTCGAGACGTATCGCAGGCAACTGAGTCAGCCTAATGATGAAAATATAAATGTAAAAACAGCATATGAGAACTAAGAAAATGGCCCATACATGATATACAAATCCAATCAATTTCATATTAAGATCCACAGGGAAATTTAGACATGCAAGCTACGATAGATTATAACACTTGAATTTGATATCCGCATGATACTGAACAAGAATGCTCTATCTTTCCCTGTAACACCCTAGGGCAAACAGAGGAATGGTTGCATCTAGTAATGAAATGATTATACGACTATCAGGTGTAAAAGAATTTTCAGGATCCCCTTGGTTAGATTCATAGCGTTCACTTGAAGTGGATTCGCCGTTGTTAAATTTTGTCTCACTACCCAATTGTTTGTACTTCATAAACATTTTGCATTTACCAACAAATAGAAAGCAGTATAGCACTCTCTTGATGAGAAATGATAATCTGAAAGTCGAAAATAAATTCGAATATCCAAACTAAGAGTTTGTTAAAATAAATATTTTGAGTTCACAGTAAGACTGCAGAGGCTTCTAGATGCTGATGAATGACTGTTTAGACCTGCAGTATATCCTAGAGTACAGAGGAAAATAAATTTAAAGCATTATGTCATGTTTCAATCAGTCAAGGTGAGAATTGAGTCGTGTCTAAGTGCGCATTGCCATGTGGAGTATAACAATGGAATGAGAACCTTGAGAGCACCAAAAATTGAATCTCACACTTCTGCTCTCTATCTTCCCAGGTCAACTGACATTTGAAGTTCACAAAGACAATTAAGTGCCTTGCCTAATTCCATCTTATATTATTCCAACTTGTAGCACAAATTGAACAACAGCTCCAAAACTGTTTGTCCCTTGGCGGATAAACAAGACTCTGCAGCTACGAGAAATACATGAGCAAGCTAGTGGTTGCCAGCATAGCCAAACCAAACATAGCGAAAGGTGCACATGAATTGTTCATTTCTTGCAACGCAATCTAGTAGCATGTGCTGGCAACACTGTGAACAAGCAAGGGCTCAATCATTCCAAAACCACTATATGTATGCAGTAGCCATAGCTAGCCTGACCACTGACCACATTTTGTGAATGACTGTTTAGACCCGCAGTATATCCTAGACTACTGAGCAAATGAACCCGCAGTACATTTTGTGAACATAGCATAGCAGCAGGCAGTTAAATAGCAAAATGGCATAGCAGCAGGCAGATAAATAGCAAAATGCATGGAAAAACTGTGGTTTCTTTTCATATCAAAAGAAAGGAGTGGACACCTTTTGGGATGTGGTAACTGATGTGGTAACTAAGCCAAATCGCTTGCTGTCTCTGAGGTATTTACTTATCAGGTCTGTTAAGCTTATTCCATAAGCACACTTAAACGTTTTCTGATTGATCTAGTTAGTTACCTAAACATTTTTTTTATAGAAGAAGAAATTACAACAGAATCATTGCAACCTTCTACCATTCATCAAAGCTTCTCTCGTTTGATCCAAACGAGGAAAATCCAAAAAATGTACACATTTCCTACAACTTGGCCCTCTGCGTATATGATTTATCTCATCTATTGCTACCGCTGCATTCGTCCAATAAGAATCTTATTTACACGAATAGATAATGTCGTTCTGATACCTATGCTACGTGGATTAACTCCAGAAACTTTCCAAAAACGAACAGTCACCGATCCATCTAAACCTTCAGATCTCCGTCCATCCTCCCCCACGAACGGAACACAGCAGTACAGAACGAGTGCGAGAGGGAGCCGAGACAAGAGTCCGTACCCGGCGAGGCCAATGGATGGCGGAGTCAGTGGCGCGGGAGAAGAGGCCGTCGGGGTAGAAGAAGGCGCACAGGCACCCGAGCGCGACGCCGACCGCAACCGCCGCGGCGATGCGGGACCCGCGAGACGGCGGCTGCCCGCCCGCGCCGCCGCCGCGCATCAGGGGCGCCTCGCGCCGGCCGAGCATCTCCCTCGGCGAGGCCGCCCGCCGCGCAGCGACGAGATCTGAGATGGGGCGAAGGGGAGGCCGCCTCGGCCTGGCGGATAGCGGATTCCTTTCCTGGTGGAGCAGTTTGGGGCGGGACGGGAGGCGTGTGCGTGACGGCGACGCTCGCTATTTGGTCGTCGTGCTTTCGAGTGGGACAGCCGGACGGACGAACTGATGCAAGAAGTGGGGATTCGTTCGGGGAGGAGGCGGTGGGGCCCTCTGCCGCCCTGCGAAATTCAGCTGATTTTGGGGGTCAACCGGGTACGTCTGGGGTGGCACGACGATCCACCGTCCACGAACAGGAAGGCCTGATTTTGTATTTTGGCACGGAAAGCGACGGTACGGCAAGAGATGGGGAAATTTTGCCTTGAATTTCAGTGGATCGTGTTTGTCTGATCAGTTTTCAGTTGTGCCAACTTTGCACTTCCGTTTTTCGCGCTCACTCTATTTGTAACGCTACCCCCCTTGACGGAGTCATCACGCCTCACGCGTGGGCGTGGCGACAATAGAGGAGCCGGGGTTGCGAGTTTATGGGTCTCCCAGACTCCCCACCGTTGCACGTCAATAACGAATACGAGTACGTCATCGGTGGCTGTTTGTCAGCCATGGATGAATGGATGATGAGCAATAACCATATCACGATGACACACAAGGTAAAGCCTACTCCCTCCGCCCCTAAATGTGTGTCGCTGGAGCTACAGTGTATCATCCTAGGCAGTAGTAGTTGTATGTCTGTACAGCAGAGGTGCAGAGCACCACACATTATCGACCAAGGCCCTGTTCGCTTGACTTCTGCTGATGGCTTATACTGATTCGTTGTGAGAGAAAAAAATTGTTGGCTGATTCGTTGTGAGAGAAAAATATTGTTGGCTGGATAAGCAGAAGTCAAGCGAACAGGGCCTTAGCTGGATAAACAGAAGTCAAGCGAACACATTTTTTTCCCAAAAAAAATCCCACCCTCCGTCCAAGGGCGCATTACTTATTTTTCTGCTGCACATACAGAGTGATAGGTCGCTATCATGTGTAACTATTTCCTAGGAGTATCAGGGTCTTTTGCATCTTGCGTTGTTCACCGTGCGTGGTTGCCGACGACACATATAACGAGACAGAGGGAGTAGATCAAAGGCGGCGTGGTGATGGCGAAAGGGAAAACAAGGAAACGATAAAGACATGACACTCTCGATTGTCTGCCACCAGTCAACAATACTTTTCTCTCAGAACAAATCAGCACCAGCCACCAGCCAGACGAACAGAGCGTCTATATAAAGTGTTGGTGTCGCGATAATAAAGGTGTTAATCAGGTATAAAGTTTATATGCAATATTCCAAACATTGTTACTATAAGACCATTGCAAATGTAGAATTTATAGAGCTTCTTATTAAATGATGTCACATAATGAATGACAAAAAAATTATAAGAGAGAGTGGATATGTTTCCTTTAGATATAAACTTTTTTCGAAGACTATAAAACTAGCATTGAGGGTTTACAGTGTTTCATACTCCCTTCGTTCTTAAATGTAGGTCGTTTGGCTTTTTTCATCACAAGTTTGACCGCTCGTCTTATTCAAAATTTTATGCAAATTATCATATTTTTTATGGTAGCTTGCTTTATTAATATAAAATCTTCAAAAATATCTTAAATTTGACTATATTTTCACAAATTTTTTGAAAAAGTCCAGCGGTCAAACTTGTGGTCGAAAAAGTCAAACGACCTACATTTTAGAACGGAGGAAGTAGCAATTAAATACAATGGCTGCATATAAAACCGCGAAATGAAATTGAGCAGACCTTATTTCATTTATTCCCATTCAAAAACCGCAAGTGTTAATGATATCAATTGTGAAAACCCATAATGGTAAACATATCTGCTAATAAATTTGATATTGTTAAAATTTGTAAAATTTTTTACTAAATTTTAGAGAACACATTGATCGATTTGTTGGAACTACACGTGAATATATCGCCAATAGAATTAACTCTCTCAACAGGTGATCATCAATTAGCTAGATTCTTCCTTCCCGTAGGCATATACAGTAAGTACATCGATGAAAGGCCAAAAAAGACAGTGCATCGACGTCTGATCGACATGTTAAAAACATGAGGCTGGTTCTTCAGCCTTGCATCCAAGAACCGCGCATTTTCTCAACACAAACAAGCTAACAAATCATCGACGATTCACACGGCCGTGGGAAAAAAATAGTGGCGTTATCATATACCAAAGGATCCCTACGACCCCACCCCTACACGCATTTTTGTTTGCCATGCTCGCGCACAAGGCACGGACGGCGTCTACCTCTGTGTACCGGGGCGTCACACGAGCGAGTGGTTTCTCCGGTGAGGCCGCCACCTCTCCTCCACGCAGAGCACCTCGCCGTCGTCGATCTCCAGCTCCGGCGCGGCAGCGGTAGCCGCGCCCTTGTCGCCGAAGCAGCGGTTGCCGGCGTCCTCGCCGCACGCGGACGGCGGCGCGCCGGCTGCCCCTTGCCTCCTGCCGAACAGGTTCTTGAACCCGTGCACCAGCCGTGACTTGAATCCCCTGGCGGCGGCACGCCTGGGGCCGACGGGCGTGAGCTCCTCGCCGTCCCAGAGCCGGCTGCGCGGGATCCGGAAGCTGGCGGACTTGCCCGGCGCGCGGTCGATCGCGGCGGCCTCGGCCTGCTGCTGCTGCTCGGAGCGGCGCAGGCGGGTGCGGAGGCTCGCGAGCTCGCGCTCGAGCGTCTCGATGCGGAGGCTGGTGGCCTGCATGGACGCCCGGATGTGCGCGGACTGGCGCACCGCGGCGTCGCGCTGGAGGATGTCGCCGAGCGTCATGGTGGCGGCGTCCCCGGCGACGCCGTTGCCGCTGAAGGCGCCCGAAAGGGAAGGCTTCAGGATTGGCGCTTGCGGCAGCCCCGGCGCCGACACGGCGGCGTGGTGGTGGTGGCTGAGGAGCATGGAGTGGTGGGAGTGGAGCTGCTCCACGAGCATGGCCTGCACGACGAAGCGGAGCGGCAGGCGCGGGTTCTGGACCAGGTGCATGAAGAGGTGCTGCGACAGCTTGGTGCAGTTGACGTTGTAGCAGAGCCTTCCCTTGTCCTCCTCCGTTAGCTTCCCCTTGTGGTTCTGCATAACACCAGTGCGTTTCGCAAGATTATTAATAGCTAAGAATTATGAAACATTTTTTTGAACGAAATTATGAAACATTTAGGATCTCTCGAATTTTATGAAACCAATTGGTTATTAAAAAAAACAGTCAAGGGTGATTGCTTGCAGAGGCAGTCCAAATTATACTGCTCTGAACTTATTGGTACCAAGTAGGAGTATATTAGACAGTGGTGCCAAATTCAAGGCAACCAAAGTAGTACTGTAGTACCAAACTCTGCTCCGTGGTGTGTAAACTGAACTGCCATGGCTTTCAATGCATACTGCCTACGTAGATGATTCCACATTTCCACTTTCCACTGACAGTGAGCTGCTTCTACTCTAAGCATGGAATCACTAAACAGATCAACAGAAAATGCTGCAGTAATCTATCAGGCAACCAGGAAATTGATGCCATTCTTCTTCTTCTGATCACACGAACCTACATTTCCGAAATGCTGGTAGCAAAAGTAGGACTGGGAGTATACTAGCCCGTGATAGAAATCAGCGTAAACAAACTCTGCTATGCTATACCCGCCAAAAAAACCCCACTCTGCTCTTCTATGTGTAAGCGGCAGAGCAGACACATTCCTTGATTCTCGAAGCTGAAACATCTGAGATTTAATTCAGCACAAGATTTGGCGTCGAACCATCCTTTTCTTCTGATAACACGAGCCTAAGCGCAAGTACAACGCCAGCACCAATAAAGTGCTAGCTTTTTTCACAAAGTGGAGGCAGACGCGGTGACAACGCGCACACGCCTTACCCTATTAGTAGCAGAAGGTGCACCGGCACCAGTCTGGCACGACCACTGACTCCCTCTAGCCTTTTGTCTCGGTGCAGCTCGCCGTCCGTCGCCACCATGTCGCAGCGCCTCCTCCTGCTCCTCCTCCTCGGCGCCGCCGCGGCGGCGTTCCTCCTCGCCACCTCCGTCCCCTTCGACACCGCCACGCCGCCTCGCGCTCCCGCGCGCCTCGTCGCCTCGGCCGGCCTCGGCTCCAGTCCCGGCGACGGCCCCAGCTGCTCCCGCTCCCTCGTCGCTTTCGCCATCATCTTCGTCGCGAGCTTCGCTGCCGGCGCCACCTCCTACTCACGCTACGTCGCCGATCTGAAGAAGCGCGAGAGAGACGGCTACGTGCTCGCCCACGACAAGGCCCCCGGCGGCTGTAAGAACAAGATTTGACACCCGGCGTAGCACTGTCTACACCTTCCAGTGTCAGTGGACTTGCATTTGTGATCAGAGTTGCTCTTGCTCCCCTGTCGTGGCGATTTGTGTGCTCCACCCCATCTACCGCTGATTTGTGTGTGATTTCGTTGATATGAGCACCACCATCGTTAGACGTACGTACCTCCAAGTAGTGATCCACGACGGTGTACATGAGATCGTGGTCGTGCGCGAACCGCGCGCGCATAGCCTCCACGGCCACCAGGAACTCCTCGACGGTGAGCGCCGCCACGTCGTCGAGCCACCTCCCGCCGTCGCCGCCGCCGCCGCCGGACGCCGCGAGCGCCTCCACGCACCGGACGAGTAGGTCCGCGGCGAGCCCGGCCGCCTCGCCGCCCAGGAACGCCGCGCACGACCGCAGCACCACGGCGGCGCGGCCGTGGTCAGTGGCGACCTCCTGGAAGAAGTAGTCCTCCGCGGCGCGGGCCAGGGCGTAGGGGCCCCGCCCCGCCGAACCCAGCTCCAGCCATCCCGCCGCGGCCCACGCCGCCGCGAGGGTCGCCGGGGACAGCGCCACCGCGGCCTCGTCGGAGCCGTAGCAGGACGCGATGGCGTGGACGAACGCGTCGAACGAGAGGCCCGACGGCAGCGCGACGGCGACGTCGCTGGACTCCGACAGCAGCCGCCTCAGGTAGCTGCTCTGCGACGTGATCACGTCCTGGGAACAAAGAACAGTCAAAATCATGCAAAATTCTGCAGTAAAACATCACTTCGTCAGAGAGCATAAAACACACTAGTAGGCCTGGTATCCAACGTAAACAAAGACTGTTTTGATTGTATTATTTGAGTTGTTTCCTTCAAAAACCCATAATTTTGGAGACATGATCTTGTCTCGTCAATCTTTCAGCACTTGCAGTAGCAGCAAAGACAAGAACAATGAGTGTACTGTCTGAAGGTCAGGTACTGACAGATTTTAACTTGATGCGTGAGCTAAAGTCGCTGCAATCAGGATGAAACTAGAGCATATGATCTGGCGAATGGTTATAGCCGAGCCCACAAGAGATAGCAAGGCCAAAATGTTGCGGGGCCAGGAGTTGGATCTTGATTATGTGGCAGTACACATGACAGCACAGTACTTGGCAAGGTTGCAATGGCACGCAACTGACATGCAGTGGCCCTTGCAAGCTAGTAAGCTACTGCAGCATTCGTTCACTAAACTTGATTGCAGACTAAACAAAAATGCAGAGATCACACATGAATCATTTTTTTTGAAATTAGATCGCACATGAATCATCATCCCACCCTTCTGCACTCTGCAGTAGTTCAGAGTTAAGAACCCCTAAACAAACTGCACTTCCTGATACTTTAGAGAAGATCATGGCTAGCACTTGCAGAGATGCCACTACGTTCAGAGCTTCAGAGTTAGGTGGAGTAGATTCCAGCACAGCGAGTGGTATAGTATCACTATACTACTAAAATACAACATTTTGAAAACGACCGCATGGTGTCAGTCAGACATGAATGCGATGTGGGCAGTACTTCCGTACGCGTACGCCGACACTACCATCTCCATCTAGCCCCAATCCAACACGATCGCACGCATTCGAAATCCCGGCAACATCACCTGCTCATCGACCTAGAATTTAAGACCCAAACTGACGTGCACATGCCATTGAGGGACCGAGCTCCAACTCGCTGGATCTCCATCCACTCGACTCCCACTCATACTCCCACCTCACCAACGCGAGATTCAGAATTCAGAAATGATGCTGCTCCAGAATGTAGGAGCTGCACTGCACCACCGGTAGAACACTCGGTGGCCATATATGCTGATAGTGATAGCCATGCACGAGCAGCTTGCCAGGCAGGCAGGCAAGTACTCCGTATACTGAAGAGTGAAAGTTACGACTCCTCCCGTGGTGATGCGCTAACCAAGGCGGGGACTACGCACGCAGTAGTAAATGAATGAGCTACAGATACGTCATCAATTATTGCCTCTTCGATCGCCATTGTTGGGAGCTGTTCCTGGTGGGGCAGGGCTGGCAGAGACCGGGAGATCTGCGGCCATTCATGGCTCGAAAGCTCAGCCACTACTCGGTGCGATCACAATCCGATGAAAAGGGAATTGGTAGCTGCAGCTTGCTGCTCGCCCCCAAAAGAATTCACGTGCAGTGCTGGTGCATCCGGCAAGAGGATGAGGCCTGCCTGCGAGGCTGTGCCTGTGCCAGAAACAGAGGAGGCAGCAGAGGCCGCGGTGAATCTATGGCGACTGGGTACTGTCTCCTGGTGCAGCGAGAAGAGAAGGAAAGGAACGCACAGTAACTAATGCGAGTTACTCGCTTCTTGCCATTACAGGAGACGCGTGCTGGGACGGGTGAATCTTCATGCGTTGCCGTTTCTATGCATGCGTCGCCCAGCCCGGCACGCGAGTTAATTCGCCACGGGTTATAATGAATTTGTGCTTGCAACGTAAGGTATATATGCAGCTGCAGTACGATCTATCATAAAGAAGGGGAAGAAAAAAACTGCTGGAATCACTAATGCAGCAGTACAGAGAAGTCTGTTCCGTTGCCATGCTTGAAAAAACTTCGATCAAGACGGCAGGACAGCAGAGAAAACTATGAACTAAAAAAAATTAGCCGAGAATTCAGATTTTCATGCGTAAGCACGAAGCAGCTCTGGTAATCGACCACTCGAGAAAAGAACGAGGAGTGGAGAGGATCTTACTTACCCTGTGCAAGGGGAGGCGATGCTCCTGGACGCGGATGATCACGTCCGGCCTGCGTGATCCGTTGGCCCGCGACCTGCATCAGCACCAAAGAGGGAGGCGATCAGTCAGTCTTGTTCGTCAGGATCAAAATTCACCTCTGCAACTCCAATCCCCCGTCCGGAATCTAACCAAGCGCCGGAGGCACGCGCAAATCCAATCGATCGCGATGAGAATATATACGCTACACGCTGGCACGTACCACGCTTGCACGGCGCGCCTGAGCGCCGGCGGCAGGGAGGCGTGCGCCGCCGCCGCGGGATCCTCGGCATCCACCTCCGGCGAGCACGAGCGCGAGGTGGCCGCCGAGGACGACATGGTGGGCGAGTCGAAGCGCTCCTCCTCCTCTTCCTCTTCCTCGTCGTACTCCTCCTCGTGGTCGTCCTCGTAGATGGTGTCGACGACGCCGAGCTCCTGCCACCCTCTGCTCATCTCCATCCCGCCGCGCGCACTACTCTCTCCTGTCCTGGAGGCTGGAGCGGCTGCGCTACGCTTGTGGTATGGTAGGGCAAATGGGCACTAGTCGCAGTACCCGGCGATGGGGCGGATGCCATCAGGGGGTCCGGGCCGGGGGTGTTAAATCGGGGCGGCAATGAATGCGTGCATGTGGGGGTAAATGCGGTGGCACCCCGCGGCCGCGGCCGGCCCGGCCCGTCTCGGCGTCTCCCTTCCGGCCTCCTCCTCCGATCCCTCCGTGTCCTGCAGCAGGGAACGCACTGCTGGCGACTCGAATGTTTTGAACCGCTGCTCTGATGGCGATGGGACAGCATCGGCCGGCTCATCGCGTAATGGATCTCTCAGGTTCAAAACCTGGCCCTCGTTTAGATGCAAACTTGGGGGTGCAAATTTGGTGGTTCGGTGTCATGTCGTAATCATTGCGCCACTGTAGCATTTCGTTTGGATGTGTGAAAAATTATCCAAAAACTGATTAATTAGGCTCAAAATATTCGTCTCGGAGAATACAACAAAACTGTGCACTTAGTTTTTGATTTCATCTACATTTAGTATTACATACATGTTATGACATTTTAATGTGATGGGAATCTTTTTTTGCATAGTGAATTTGGGGGTGCAAATTTGGGACGCCCAGGGATTCCGTAGGGATTGCGAGGAAAAAAACATCGGGATTTTATTTTCTGATGAGAACCTGCATTTTTATTTTAGGATTGTTGGTGAGTTGATATCCACTCTCGCTGGACTTTAACAAAGGTTTCATGTGAAATCTCCGTGAGAGAGTCCTGCTGCCTTGCAATCTTGCAGATAGCAGCAGATGCCATTAAGAGATGTTTGTCCTAAGTTTGGATGCTGAACTGCGATTTCAAATATCCCTTCTTCTTTTTCTTACAATAAAAAAGGTTGCTATTCCATCAATGTGCGTGGGGCCAGATCAAAGAAAGCAATTAGTTCGTCATTAAATCCCGCTTTCTCCATTCTGAAGCTTCCGTTTAATTTGATGTTGGGTTAATTTCACTTTCATGGGCCTCCGTTTTGCACACAAACCCATCACACATCACATGGTTTTGTCCGCATCAATCAACCAACTACGTAAAACCCAGAAGCGTGATCAAAACGGTTGCGTAAAATTACTACGTACGGGCCGGCGGCTAGGGTGCTCAAGAAGTAAAAAAAAGCCTTGCACGTGCAAAATCATGCATCTAGATTCGTGCCGCGGTACGTGTGCGTGTGCTCACCGGACGAACCCGGCGGTCGCGTCGTACGCGGGCAACATGTGTTTTTTGACGATTTCAGTTCGTGCGCGCGGCGCGTGCGATCTTGCGTGTTCGTGCGGCGCTCCAATAATCGTCCGGTCCGGCGCGGCGATGGCAGCAATAACTGCCGTTGACTTTTCACGACGGTTTCTGTACATCCGGAGTACCGGTACGTGTGTTCATTCTGTAGCAGCCGTTGGATCACACGTGATGGGCGGCAGAGGATTCACGTCGACGAGCCATGGCTGCACGCCTGCACGCACGGGATAACGTCATCGCCGCAAAGAAGAGGAAATTTGGCTACGAATTTTTTTTTCTCTTCTAGAAAAAAAAGGGTCAACGAGGAACAAGATATAAGTTCGTTACAGAGCCTGATCTGAGTGCCCTTCGTGGCTTTGTCAGTGGAAAGAAAGAACGGACTGTTGCGAAGTCTTCCATGCAGAAATTTTGCTGCACGGCTGCACGTCCCCTGACGCAAAGAGGCACGCACGTACTACATCCTCTGAACTTCTGAAGCAATGATGTCGATCGGCTGCAACGCTGCAAGGGCATGATGAGGATTAAATGATAAGCGAGGATACAATGTTGAGCCATAAAAACCCATGGGGCCTGTTACTGACGATCCGGATGGCAGTTTATGTGCCTCTCTAGCGGTCTAGCAACAAGCTTGACGCAGGAACAGTGCATATGCAACAGGTTCTTCAGTTAGGAAAAAAGAAGCAGGATACTGTTTGTGTCAATAATTTCGTTTGCACTTTACTTTCAAGGAATTGATGCTTTTCAGGCTTGCAGTTGTTCAGAATTCAGATTAGCTTTTGAATTTTTTTACAGCGTGTGCATGCGCGTTTGTATGCACGCAGAGAAGTGATTAGCTTCAGAATTCAGGAACTGATCGCTGTGCACCCGCGTTTGTATGCACGCAGCACGCAGAGACTGAGCAACTGCGACTTGTCCGCGTCTTCTCTTCGATCAAGCTGATAACGGCGATCAGTACCCAGTCCCTGTCCGTGTCGAAATTCGCCAATAATCTAGATGCTATCCAAATTCCAGCTAATCATACACTGACTGATATATGTGCACATATATATATCACACAAGTCGCGTTTGACCTCTGGGGTTCTCGGCGAATTAGTATTCTTTTATTCATTTCATACATGATTGGAATATAAACAAGTCAAAAAGATCGGCTAGATATATGCACATTTCTCTGTTTTTCCTTCGGAACAGCAAAACATAGACAGACTTGACTCTTGACCTTACAAGAATGCGAAGCCGTGAGCGCCTTGTTACGCTCACAAGCTTGCAGCTTTGTTTGATTACATGCATGGCTAACAGTAGAACGAACTAAACAGACCAAATCGTAGCTAACTAATACTACTCTCCCCACCCCACCCCAGCATGCTGAATTGCTGATGCTCAGAAGGTCCTCCAAAGTTCAGAGGCAGCAGGCCGCGCTTGCCCAGCGTGCAGCCTTGCCGTGGCCACTCATTTCCGGCGATAAGCTGGCCCGGCGATCGCCGCCGCCGGCCTGCCGTGCTCCTCGCTGCGACGCACGGCCGTCGCCTCCGCCCGCGCGCGGCGGTGCAGCGCGCCGGACGTCCTGTCGACAACGCTCGACGCGGCCGCGGCGTCGGGCAGCTCCGAGTAGTCGATGAGGTGCCGCCTGCTGCCCCCGCCGCGGGAGCTGCCGCCGTCCGACGAGACGGAGCGGTAGCCGCCGCGCTCGTTGCTCCTCCTGATCACGTCGATCACGAACGGGATCAGCCCCTCCATCGCTTGGTCCAAACTGTATGTTCCTGAGCTTTTTTTTTCTCTGCTCCAAGTGTCGCCGCCCTTGCCTGTGCGATGCGCTTGCTTGCTTGCTTGCTGCTCGCGGTTGCTTCGTGCCGTGCCAGAGGCGATGCGCCGTGCGCGTTATTTATACAGGTGGTTCGAGTTCGAGCCTTCCCGGCATGGGCCTAGCCGCCTGGGCGAGCGAATTTAACTAGCCGGGGCTTGGAAAATTCGCCGGCCGGCTGCCCGGCTGCCTCTTGCGTCGTGCTGGAATCCATTTCGTCACATGGTCAACAGGCAAACCTGGGCAGGGCGTCCCGGTCTCGGATAAGTTTTCCCCCGATTGGTATGATGGCGCCATGGCGGCGTTGATGTTGCCGTGCGAAACAGTGGGTGGTCAGGGCTCAGGGATCTTCTCCTGCAATGGCGCGTACACACGCAACCGATCCTGGCACCGCTGTTTTGACCTTACCACGGTTGGTAAGGCATATCCTCGTCAGCAGAAAGCGGATAATGGATTAGTTGTCTACTCCATCCTTGACCGACAGAACATTCTGTTAGCACGAATAATCATATACGTTCTACGTAATAAAAGCTGATGCTCTTCTAATCACGGCTCGGAGCAACCATCGCCCGTTGGTGTTCAGTTCATTCCATCAGGTCCGGCAGGTGAGCGTGCCTCTCTTGCACCGCAGCTCACTACAAGTTCAATCTTTTAATCCTTTCTATTCCGAATAACAAAGACTTACTGTAGAATTGAATTCCGAATAACAAAGACTTACTGTAGAATGGAAAGGGGGACGTGGTTTTGACGG
This sequence comes from Echinochloa phyllopogon, assembly GCA_033239725.1. Taxonomy (NCBI): domain Eukaryota; kingdom Viridiplantae; phylum Streptophyta; class Magnoliopsida; order Poales; family Poaceae; genus Echinochloa; species Echinochloa phyllopogon. Next base: position 52,322,234 of record BTCW01000002.1, read on the forward strand.
ATGAACGCAGTGATCACGTGCACAAGTCTCGTTCCCCTGGTGCCCATGATATTTTTTTTCTCGAATACGCATGAGCGTGCCCATGACATTAGCACAAGGGCCACCAAGAAAATGCAACGTGCGTGCGATCATTTGTCTTCTGATGCTGCCGCCGCCATCACCGAAACGACAAGCATGCTAAAACCAGCTTAGATACCTGCTCATTGACCAACGTTCATGCGTGCCGGCCGGCTGTTTTTCTCGTCAATGCTGCAGGCAATGGCAATCCGACCACGCAACCGCCCGATCGTAAAGCGGAACATAGATTTCCATTCTACCAGCAATGCCGCGAATCGCTTGCCCGGAAGAAGTTTCAGCGTGACAAAATGGTGACGAGCACGGGAACCACATGGCTTTGAAACCCTGAACGTCAACTTCAACATGCATACACGTTTCCGAAAGGCATCTTCTGAACCGCCGCGATTCTCCTTCCAAGCGTCAAGCTGGGATTCGGTTCGTGTTGATCTCAAGAGGTTCGTCGTACACGCATGACACAAGTGCCTAATTCTATCCATAATGTTTACTAGTTTATCCATTACTTTCCACGAAACAGAGCAGAATATATCAACAGATGGACTCCAATCGTGCTATCATTTTTTTTTCGCAGCACCCAACCGGAGGAGATATAGAATCAGCTTGTTTTTCTTTTCGAAGGTGGTATCAACTTCTTTTCTCACTGTTACAGAGCAAAGTTAATATTTTAACAGCAAATGGCAAGAAGCAGCACGAATGCACGATTAGACATGCACCAAGTTAATCCATATAATATCATTGCAAAAACTGCTAGAGTAGCAGCATGCAAGCAGTCACAAATCGTTTAAGCAACCAGAATTCACATCTTGACAGATTCAGACTTGCAAACAACTATAAAATAAGATAGAAGCACAAAGACAGGCTATAAGTGTTTAGCCTTCAAGTGCGGTAACTTCTTGACACAATACTACCATGACGGTTGACCCAAATTTAAATAGCCACTTGAGTAACTTTATGACACATCAGTCGCCTTTGATGGTGATTAAGTTCAGTATATCTTCTTGACACGTTACTGCCATGATTGTGACCGATATCGTTGTCCTTAAGCTCCTCTAGAAGAGGTGGATGCTGGCCCATGCCCATCAAGCTCTAGATCTGAAATGGAAGGGGGCAAAGAGTCAAGCAAAATAGTGGTTGCAGAATGTGGCAATCGAAAAAGGAAAGAGAAGATATGCTTACAGCTGCTTTTCAAGTGTTCCTGCGTAGGTGTTGCAAAACCGAGCGGCGGCTGCTGTGGCGTCCTTCCATGGGCCAGCACAGGCATGAGATTGGCTGATTGCTAATCAGAGTCTTCGTACAAGCCATCATCATCAGAAAGCTCATCAAATGAGCGGATATCCAGCTGGTAGCGCAGCATACCACCAATGCCACCAAATCCTCTGCAGAACTGTGAACCCTCTTGAGACTTGTTGGTGACAAACTCAAGCGAGCAACCAAACTTCTTGTACTCGTTAGCAAACCATTCCAAGAGAGACATTTTGTCCTGAACTTCCAGCTCAGCATTGGTGGATGGATCACGGAAATTACTCTGGTCAGCTTCCTGCTCTTTGTTAAAATGTTTTATTGTAACTTCACCAGAGGCACTGTTCTTGAGCACAAATCTGTTAATATCCAGATTCTCCCACACTATCAGGGTCTCCACAGCACCCATTTCAAGTGCCTTCAGGGTGTCGTCAACACCAAAGACATATTTCCCAGTGTCCTGACTGATCTCTTCAAAATACTTGCCGATCAGCTTCTTCTCTTGAATAAACTTCACATTTGCTAAGATCTCGGCTGACAACTCAATAGCTTGGTTGAAACCATTCTCACCACCATAAGAAACATCAACCACATTAAGTATCTTTGCCTGAAGTCGCTGATCAAACATGTCAGATTGGCTCAGCTCTGTCTTAAAATCAGCAGAACCCGCAAGAATAAGCCCTGAAACATTAGGCTGACTAGTAGCTGGGTTGATGAAAAACTGTGTAGCAAGCTCAGCTGTTTTGCGGACATAGTTGTGGCGTTTCTCCATACGAAGCCGAGCAAAACGCAAAGCAGACTGTCCTCCTCTACCATGCTTCTTTGGGAGATCAACTGTGAATTTGTGAAGCACTTCACGGGTATTGCCACTTAGCGTCCCAAAAAGAGTACCATTACCATCCATAACAATAAACCCAAACTTGTCATCAGATTCTAGGAGCTCATTTAGAGCCTCAGTGTGGAACTTGTTATCACAAAGGTACAGTGACACATTGATAGGCTTGAAGGGCTCAAAATCAATAGTAACTTTCTTTTCCTTTCCATCATCAGTAACAATGGTTCCAGTGTAGAGAACCAATCCATTCGGAGGCACTTTGTTGTAGAGCTTCAACCTCTGCTGAGCTGAGGTGATGGCAGCCAACACAGATTGACGATTAACTCTACTCTTGATGTTTGAAGCAGTACCATATTCATCACCTAACATCTTAGCCACTCGAGCAATCTGATCACGTGGAGGCATGATGAGAGAGATCATGCTTGTGCCATTGCCCCTGGCGGACTCCAAGGCCTTGATCAGCTTCTTAATCTTCCAAATCTCAATGTTCCTATCAGTCTCATGGCTGTCAGACATCTTGACCAAGCGTGGAGCTAACCTGGAGACCACAAATACACAAACCGACAAAATATGAGATATGTAGAAAAACATCAAGCCCAACTCTCAAACTGATATGAAAAATAAAGAATGCATCAAAACAATGTGTTGTGTTCTCCAATTTTTGTTACCACGACATGCATTCCCAATTACCCAGCTGAACATTAAAATCCATAATATAGCAGTATATAAACGAAGGAAGAACAGTTCCGGCAAAATTAAATTGAAAAATGCAGCTATTTTAGTAAAACTAATATCCTTCCCACATTATTTGTTTGCACCAATGATGGTTAATCACAAAGTATTTCCAGGAATGAAATAGATATACACAAGCCAGCGCAATAGTTTTGTAGAACAAACGGATACACTAGAAAACAGTTGGGTTAATATGCATTTATATGTTCCATTTACAAACGTATCAAATTAGTCCGTGGCATGCAGAAAAACATTCTTCTATAGGCACCAAACAACAAAAGCAGTGTATATAGAAAACAAAGAACCAAGCAAATTAAAAGGCACCAAATATGAACCTGCTAACATAATTATGGTAAGTAAATAAATCTTGCAATAGAAGTTTAGAAGATACAGAAATTGCACTTAATATTGGGCTGCATAGTTCTATCATAATGCTAAAGGCGCTCATCAGTAACCTTTCAACTGATACATTGTTATAACTAATTTTGGCAAATAAAGAACATGTGCTACAAAAGCACATGCGCCATTTACCTTCTAACCCAACCCTTAAAGAGAAATAAAGTTCTCTACTGCACCTAACTAAGAAATTTCAAACTCCCAAGCTCTAGTAAATCATGAACAAATAAAGAACAAAATATCAGTGTTTCCCATGCACATTGTATGGACAGGCATTAAAAAATAAATGCATCCCAAAAAGAAATATAGGGTCAATTAAAGATTAGATAAACAAACTGTAGGGGCAAGACAGACTTGTGGGGTTTGGATAGATCAAGTTGGAAGACTAAACGAGACGAGTAAAACTAATAAGGGAGACACCAAAGATAATATATGTAACTGTTGAGGTAGACAACATGCTCCTGAAATCTAAATACCAAAGAATCAAAAAAACATCAATTCACTCCACCCGTCTGAACTCTCAAACATGTAAATATGTTCCATACCATATACTCTTTCTTTAAGATTTCCATTATATCAAATCAAAACGAACCGAAACATCAACAACTTGAAATACAAAGCACAACAAGGATCCACAAATCTATGACCCCAAACACTCGTGGGCAGCTGAAGGAACTGCGGAGACCAATCCACCCTAACAGATCGCACAATATCGACGGCAACAGATCGCTAGATCGTCTCAGAACTAGATCCGATCAGGCAAAACCGTATACTGCTACGAGTACCTCAGATCGCACAATCTCGACGGCAACAGATCGCTAGATCGTTGGAACCCTAATCGCGACCTGGAGTCCTTAGACCCCCAATCGCGACCGAATCTGGAGACTGCACCAACGAACAAATGCGCTGCACGATCCGATCGGATCCGAGCGACGCACAGACGTCTAGAGCGCCCTGAAGAATTAAACAGCGCTGCGAGACGCGATTGGACCGAGGAAGAGCGGATCGGGGCTAGGGTTGCTTACCGAGGAGCGAGGGGCGGCGGCGGGGGCGAGGGGGAGGAGGGGAAGCCGGGTGCAGCCGACTTCTCGCGGGTGGAGGTGGGGGATGGAAACCCTGGGGCGGCTGGAACTCTGGATGTCGGCTGCTGTGGCCCGATAAGACCGGGGGGCCTGATAAGAATACCGCGTTTGGCTCGTTGCGGTTGCGGGGCGGGCACGGTCAGGTTACCTCCGGGCCCGCGTGCAGTGGCAACGCGTGGACTCGGCGTGGCGGGCGGATCTAGGGCTCTGCTTGCGGTGCGTTCGCGTGCGGATCGGACTGCGGAATGTTGCCGGAGAAGAATGCCAGCGGCCCAACCAAATACGGCCCGGGTTAGAGCCCAATTCTAATAGTAATATTTAAGGCCCAATACTGCCCAATTTGACAGCAAGGCCCAAAAGTTACCTACATGTTGCACTGGCCGATCGTCTGTCCTGTCACCTGTGTAGTGTGGTACTGCTGGTATTTCAAGGCAGTTCAAGAGAAGCTCACTTTTGTTTTACCTGCTCCATCTAGATGAACGAAGGCTCCCTATATATGTCATCTTACAAAAAATCCCATCACCAAACTGAATGATCGTTTCAGTTGGTCAGACTAGACGTAGAAAAAACTTTCTTCTTTGATTGGAAACAGGCCGTAGTTGATCAAGGACCTGATCTTCAGTGAGTAATCAGTCAATCCGGACTTCAGAGGAACAAAGCCGCGCTATGTGCTAAGTGACGCAGCCTCGCAGCACAAAGGTCGAATCGAGGCACGAGCTGGGTGGGTACGTTCTGCTTCTGCATCATCCGCGTTATTCTGGTCAAGCTTGGTATACCTTCTTCAACTCGTTTTGCGGAGTGATGTGAGCAAAGATTCACTGCCTTTTGGCACCTCCGTCCCTTTTCGGAATAGCGGTCGCCGTGGGCGGTTCAGACGCTCACCCCCTTCAGATGATTAGATGACCCCTTCTGGTATACGAAGTTCCTGTTGATATCGCAACAACATTCTTCTTCCAAACGTCAACAGAGAATTCATCCGGGGCGTAACCGCGTCGCATGTGATTCAGCCAATCGGTTCCCTTGTTTCAAACACAAAGACCGGAGCGCGCTGTGAACCGTGACTTCTTTTCTTGGTCTTTTGCTACTGGTTTGGAATTGGAAGTTTGGAACACGTGACGATCCTGTAAGCAAAGCTTTTAAATGACCGCAAGTGGTACTCATGGGCGCTTTCTTACTCGACGCCTTACGTAGAAAGCAAGGTACGTATATATGTATGTATACATCTGCCCCGCCAGAAAACCTGCAACTATATGTCACAGACGCACAGTGTAACAAGATGAACCCCAAGATGTATTTAGACTGTCCTCGCAAAAAAAAAAGAAGATGTAATTAGAGTGCTTCAAACTAGAGCCAATTAAGGGAGTCCGTCAGTAAAAGAAAAACAACCTTGCTGCATCTCATTAAGTTGCGCTGGCGACCTGGCGTCACCACAACATCCGTGCTACTCCGTCAAGTGATCTGAAGCCTGCAGTGTACTCCGTAGATATAGATATTGCCTCCAAGTGCTGCCATTGCTCTCGCTCTCGTGCGGAGCTCATCCACGAGACCACACAAAACCAGTCAACCATCATTCAAATCCGTGGACCGGGGCAGCACGCAGGCCGCAGCAGCCTCCAGCCTTCTTCCCACGCACCCACCACTCCACCAGGCCATGCACTGCGGACCGGCCCATTCCCGCTCCGTGCTCACCAAAAGCCCCTCCGGCCTACGGACGCGTCACTGCTATGCGGGCCCATAGCGCCAGGTAAGCCCGCCCACCGCCCGAGACAGCCCAGCGTGGTGCACGCCAACGTGGACCAGCCCCGACCCGCCCGCACGCGCCCTGCCGTCCTCACGTGCACCACGCCCGTACGTACGCGCCCGCGGGGCCCATCTCACGTGGCACGCCCGCCGGTTTGCCGCTAACGAGATGCGTGCCTCCTCACCCGTCGCGCCACGATCCAACGGCTGGCGCTCCACGCCGCGGCTCATTCCATTCGTCCGTCGCCCGCCACGCGGCCGCCGAGCACCGTCGGATCAGGCTGTGGTCGCCCCCACCCGCGCTGGAGGCCGGTAGAGCTGAAGGGGAGGAGAAAGTTAAGAGGGTTGGATTAGTTAACGCGAGCCGGTAAACCCACCCGACCCCTTCCTTATTTCATTCGCTCGCACCGTCGCCACCGCTCTCTCGCCTCTCCAAACGCAAAGCAAGGAACCCAATTCCATTCCCCACCCCGGCTCCCGGACCGGCATTCAGTAACTTTGTTTCATAATGTCACGTTGTAACTTTGCAGTTTCTCTGAATTGATTCAGCCCAAGAAATACACCAAATGGCATATATTCTTTGTTTGTGCCAAAAGTGGTATCAAATGTGACCACATCACCAAAGTATGCATAGTCAAGGTTCATTTTAGCATCAGCCCAGAAAATGTTAGTTATATGCTCATCACAAGCCAACTGCAAAGCATACTGAAATGATGGGTTCTCGGCGATTTTATCATGAAAATATTTCAACATGCTTCCAGCCTGTCCAAAAGCCAACTCTTTGTTGTTTGCTTTGTAAATAATTTTTGCGATCACGACAAGTGTAACTAAGGTTAAGTGGTCCACCAACCTGACGAATTGCCAACTCATGTGCAGCTTTCGGTCTAATTTCGGAATCATCGGCGGTCTCAATTTCAAAAGCTTGTACTTCTGAAATTTTCCTTTGGGATGCCATCAGGTGACGGGTTTCCGGCAAGTGAAGTAAGTGATTGTGTTCAAGCACAACATCAGTGACTTCATAATATCCATCATTTTGATCCAATATAAGACTCATACGAGCTTTGCAATCTGTTCTTGTTTCGGCTCTAAAACATTTGGTCACCTTATCAGTTTGCCTTTTTCACCGATAACCCTCATTGGAACAAACATATCTGCATGAAGTCACCTTATGATCATAATTGCTTGTATTTGTGTACCTTTTCCTCACATCAAAGCCTGTACGACCGCCATATGCTACCCAAAACTGCCAAGCCTCATCTGGATTTCTGAACCTCAAACCAATTTGAGGTATCCCCTTGTCAACATCTGCCATTGCCTTCCGCCACAGTACCACACTCACAAATTGCACAAATGTGTTCTGTTACCCAACATCAAGAACAGATGATAATCCCATTACCAAATCGAACAAATTAACCTTTCATGGTTCACTGAACTTCAAATTGATAGATATTTGACCTAAATCTATAAACATTCATACGTGCTAATGTGCCCAAATAGAAAGAAAGAAGCCTTACTGATGATGGCGTCCCTGACGACGATGGCGCCCACACAACGTCCTGGCAATGGTGGCCCAGCAGTCCACCTCCCTCTCCTCTGGGATAGCGTGGCGTGGGAGATGGAGACCTCTGCGGCGGCGGCTCGCTTCCTTCCCCTCGCGGCCGGTGTGACCTCTACAACCAGTGTCGCACGAGAAGCTTGTGGGAGGGGGTGGAGGCGTAGAGGACGCCGTGCCGGACTGCCGGGCAAAGGCGCAGAGGGCGTCACGCCCAGGAGGCGCCGCCCGGCGCGGAAGAGCGGCGCGGATGGCGTCGCGCCTGGGGGCGTGGAGGCGCGGGTAAGAGCGGCCGCGGCCCGCGGAAAAGGAGCGCTCCCGCCTGCTCCGTGCTCTCCGTGGGAGAAAAAACGTTGAGGAGATTGGATTTCACCTATGAATGATTTCAGTCGCTGGATGCATGTTGTAGCGTAGACGAGAGGCCTAAAGTTGCATCGAGCCGTCACGAAGCAACGTTACTTAATCTCAGTCCCCGGCTCCCTCCGCTCTCCTTCCTCTCCTCCTCGTCTCGCCTGACGCGCCCCCCCCCCCCCCCCCCCCCCCCTCCGGCATTTGCTCCAGCCCCGAGGTGACCGGCGCGACGCGAGGCTGACGACCGGGATGGAGTCGGACGCCTCCACCTCGCCGCGGCGGCGGAGCACGAGCTGCTACAGCGACAGCGGCGACTCGTCCTGCTCCGAGCCCTTCAGCGAGTGCGGCAGCGACGACCTCTACTTCACGCCCGCCGCCGCCGCGGGCATCCACCGCCTGCTGCTGTCCTGCGCGGCGGAGGCGTCCGAGGACGCCATCTCGTCGCTCGTGGCCGAGCTGGAGTCGCCGTCGCCGTCGCTGGACTCGCTCCGGCGCGCGGCCATGGAGCTCCGGCTGCTGGCCAAGCACAACCCGGACAACCGGGTCCGCATCGCCGCGGCCGGGGGCGTGCGGCCGCTCGTCAGGCTGCTGTCCCACGCGGACCCGCTGCTGCAGGAGCACGGCGTCACGGCGCTGCTCAACCTCTCCATCTGCGACGAGAACAAGGCGATCATCGTCGAGGCCGGCGCGATACGGCCGCTGGTGCACGCGCTCAAGTCCGCCGCGTCGCCCGCCGCGCGGGAGAACGCCGCGTGCGCGCTGCTCCGGCTGTCCCAGCTCGACGGCGCCGCCGCGGCCGCCATCGGCCGCGCGGGCGCCGTCCCGCTGCTGGTCTCCCTCCTCGAGACCGGCGGCGCGCGCGGGAAGAAGGACGCCGCCACGGCGCTCTACGCGCTCTGCAGCGGCGCCCGCGAGAACCGGCAGCGCGCCGTCGAGGCCGGCGCCGTGCGGCCCCTGCTCGACCTCATGGCCGACCCGGAGTCCGGCATGGTGGACAAGGCCGCCTACGTCCTCCACTCCCTGGTGAGCTCCGGCGACGGCCGCGCCGCCGCCGTCGAGGAAGGCGGCATCCCCGTCCTCGTCGAGATGGTTGAGGTCGGCAGCTCGCGGCAGAAGGAAATCGCCACGCTCTCCCTGCTGCAGATCTGCGAGGACAACGCCGTCTACCGCACCATGGTCGCCCGCGAGGGCGCCATCCCTCCGCTCGTCGCCCTCTCCCAATCATCCTCCGCCCGCCCCAAGCTCAAAACCAAGGTACGGACCGAGTCGCATTCCCGAGTCAACAAAAACTCCAATCCGTTCGCCCATTTCAGCTTAGGCCAATATACGATTGGTTCGCAAACTAATCCGTTTCCAATCCATCAGGCGGAGTCGCTGATCGAGATGCTGCGGCAGCCACGGAGCCCGAGCCTCCGCGCGAGGCCAACGGCGGTCGTTGCGGCGGAGTGATGGCCTTCCATCCCCAATCGAGCAATCCCACCCTCACCTTGGTTGTGTGTGCCAGCAGCTTCCTTCACTTCTTCGGCGAGACGAGCCGGCGCCGGTCGGCCGGCCGGCCGGCCGGCGCGCGTGTGTATATACCAAGCAGTGTTTGCGTCCGCGAGCGAGTGTACAGTTTCCTCAAGCGAGATGTCGTCCGGAGGATCGAAGAGCAGTCTAGCCTCCCTGTAATTTCCTTTCCTCCTCCGCCACCCAAACTCCCTTTTGTTCCCTTTCCAGTTTCCACTTCCAGTTTGGTTGCTTCCTCGCCGCCGGCCGTGGCGAGGCAGAGCAAAGCAAGGGTGTGTGTGCACTGTGCAGCGAAGCTGCGAAAGATCTTCGAGTTCGCGTGTGCCCGTGTGGGTTGGATTGTGCTAGTCCCGGTCTGTACTACGTGTGTGTGCCGCGTCAGGAACGAATCAAGTTGGTTTCCGATCCTGTGGTGCATACGAGAAACGCCTCTGTTCTGTGTGTCTGGTCTCTCTGATGAAAGCACCCGCCGGGTTGGTTGGGAGCCTGCAATCGTGATTGGATCCCGTCTGTTTCAATCCGGTTTTTACATTTTACCGTCTCCCGGACGTTTCCACGCGTGGTTCCCCCGCGACGGCGAGTGGTGGTTGCGGTTACTACCCACCGCCGTCGGCCGCCCGGCCGGGGTTCCCCTGGTCCGTGGCACGAACGGCGGGCGGGCGCTTGCCCGTCGGGTCGTCGTTGGCCGTGACTTGGTAAATCGGCAAGCTTTACCGGTTCAACCGATGGTGATAGCGCGAGCTACTCTAGTGCCATCTTTGTCACCCACTTGGCTGTCCTCGGCGCCACCGGAATGCTGGAGCGAGCCTCTGCTACCGCTTGGCTGCCCCGGTGTTCCCGTCCTGGCGGTAAAGCTGACACGTTCTTGGCTGCCCCGGTGGCAGGCTGATCATTCGCTTGCTCGTAGGCGACCCCTGCGCCTGCAAGCTGAAAACGACGGTCCGGTGTGTTTAGTTCTCCATCGAATCACCGAACTTTCCAAAATTCTCTCTCCAAACTTCACCGTCCACCTATCACATTAAATCTCTCTCTTTGTGCATGGAACACTAAACATGGGTAAATAAAAAAACTAATTACATGGTTTTGATGTACACGACGAGATGAATCTTTTGAGCCTAGTTAGGTCATGGTAGGAAAATATTTACCACAAACAAACGAAAAGTGCTACAGTGCGCTACAGTGTTGGACGTGACATTTTCACCAAATTTTTCATTCCATCTTTTTGCAACTAAACACACCGGTGATCTCTCTCCCTGCCCCCTGGCAGATGAATCTAGCTGCCCAGTACTCCGTAGCTGGTGGTAGCTTCCGGCTCGGGATATCCTGTTTCGCGAATCGCGGGCGAGGCATGGAGCGCATGGCATGCGTGGCGCCCGTTGCTTTCGCTCCCCACTTCTCGCGTCGACGCCTTTTGTCGTCGCTAGGATCGGTGCTGGTATCTTCGGAGATCTGAAATCATGAGCACGCCAATCGTTCGTCCTGTGGGGTTTGGCGTTACCCATCCGCTGCCGGAATGTATCTGCACGGCTGGATTCTAGTACTCGTTTGGGAATGTCGTACATGCATGAGAAGCAGCGACAGGTGGGATATTTTTCTTTCATTCGCTAGCTCGACGAGCTGTGACCTAGTAGTATATCAAACGATATCATTTGTCCAGGACGCAACCATTGCTGCAAAAAATCTTCGTCTAAGTGTTCAACAGGGTAAGGTCCAAGGTGGTTAGCACGAAAAGGTGAGATCCCGGACTCCCCGGTACATATAACTACCTAGCTAGCTAGGGGAGTACTCTCATGTGAGTGGTTTTTGAGTTCTTGCCCTGCCGGCTGCCCAGTGTCCAATGACACCCCGATGTGATCATGGGGCTGTACTAGTGTACCAAGTGTGATGCTGTTAGTACATTGAACTCAATTACCTAATCCACAGGGCACTTTACATATTACGTAGTAGCTAATTCTACTCGTGCGTCGTTGACAATCCCCACTAGTTGTGCCCTCGTGCTCCATTGGGGCAAAAAAAAACCTCGAGAATTCTTGCGTTGCAGCCACGGTCCTGCGCCTCCCACTGAACATGCAGATCGGGGATCTACAGTCACCCACACTTCCGTGCATAATTGCAGTTTATTTGCATTATCCCATGGCCATGGATTCTTTTACTCAACCATGGGAGCCACTTCCTTCCAAAAAGGAACATGAAGGTAACGCAGCCGGAGCCACAGCCACCAACCCAGCGGATCGGCCTCCTCCGTAGGCACCACACCACCAGGCAGTGGTTGCCGCCTCCGCCGCACCACCGTGCACACATGCCCCTGCCGGCTGCCGCACAAACGGACATGTGACGCGAGCCGCGGGCACCCCCCTCCCCCACCGGATCGAAACGAGATCGCGCGCCCGGGTCCCGGCGCCGGGCGCGCCGCGACACGTGTTAGGCCCGCCCCCGGCTCGGGGCCGCGACCAGAAAAGGGGCGCCGACGCCTGGCGACGCGCCACTCGCTCGCCACCCAGATTATTCGCCCGCGCGCGCGTTTCTCTCGCCACTACGGACGCCGGCCTGAGTAGCATCGTTGTTGCTGGTGTTGTTGTTGCGAGCAGCCGAGCCACCGGCCACGACGCGGGCGCCGAGAGCGAACGGAACGGCAATGATGGGCTGGGGGGCCGTGCCGGCAGCCAACACCATGATGGCGCCCACGCCGTCCTCGTCCTCCTCAAAGTCCTCATGTTCATGGAGCTGCTGCCGCTGATGCTGCCACACATGCGAAATGGAGAGGGGCCAGAGCCAATAATGTGCTGCCACATGCGCTTCTTTTTCGTTATCAAAGGTTTGTTGGACGCTGGAGCTTAAAGAGGAGAGGACGGAGATTCGTCTTGCCTCTCAGCTTCTGTGCGGCGTCGTGTTCGCTCCGTGTGCCTCTGTCGCAGTATATGCGCTTCCTTTTGGTTTGGGTTACCCGGCGACCCGGGTAACGCTGCCGATCTTTCCTTTTTCAGGCGCGGCGTGGGCCTGGCGTTTTGCGGTCAACGCAGACGTTGCCATGTGTGGGCCGCTTGCGAGGAGCGGATGTTCACCGGGAACGCCGGGGGGAACACGGTTGACCGCGGCAAATTAAACCTTAGGCGATTCTCTGGTTCCGTCCGCACTCCGCAGCGCTGCCTGCCTGCCGTCTCTCCAACGCCATGTCCCTCCGCACGTTCTCGTCAACGAGATGCACATTCTGTCGCTCATGCCGCATGTATGGATCTGCATGTGATGGAAAAGGGAGGGTTTTTATGGTGTAGGCATACGCACGGATGCAGAACGAACCATGGGCAAGACGGGCGACGCGAGGCGAGGGTGATGGGGACAGCGAACGAAGAGCTTTGTGGGCGTGCAATGCAAGGATGAATGCCGAGTTGGGCCAGCCATCGCTGATCGGTAGGTCGCCTCTGGGGTGGCATGGCATCACGCCACGTGGCGGCCAGGCCCGGCCGCCCCACGCTGGATGTGGACGCGCCACATGCACGCACCCGTCCCGATCACCGGCGAATCAAGGCGACGAGCTACTATTCGTACTAGTAACACCTAGCATGGGCCACGGGCACGACGGAGCAATGGCGAGCGGGCGCACGCACGTACGGGCTGGCAGAACGGAAACAGGGGCCCCGCTCGACCGACCAACCCAAAGGCAGTAACGCGCCGACCGGTGGCCGCCCGGCGCCCGCGGCCCGCGCCCTCGCTCGCCCGCCACGGGGGCCACGCGACGCGCGCTGCGCCGGCGCGCCAGCTGCCCTGCCACCCACCCACCCGTCGATCACCACCGGAGAGCCGGCCGGCCCGCGTTCTCGGTGTTTGTTTACGCCGTCCGGGCCCTGGCCTGGCCTTGTGCCGCGCGGCCTCGTTGCTTGACCCCGCGGCGCGTACAAATAATTGGCGTCGCCGGTCGCCGTCGGCCAAATGATTCGTGCCAATTATCTCGATCGATGATCTGGGAGACGAGTTTTGACGTGCTCTTTTTTTTGGATTTTACGTGGGCGTGTACGCGCGCGTGTCCTTACCGTTTTCTTTTGTGAGTTGAGTTAGGCGTACGGCCACCGCTGCTGGGAGAACTGCAGTCACATCAGATCATCATTTGCCCGTGGAAAAGCTTGGCGAGCGTGCCCAGGCAGCGGCGGCCGGGAGGCCAGGAGCAGGTTGCGGGCACGCGCGCGGCTGCTTGCTTCGTCTTGCAGCGGAGTCAGAGCTACGAGTCGGGGCAATGCCCGCATCGATCGCCAGTCGCCATAGCTTTGACGAGTACCACTTCTCTTTTTTGCTTCGTTTTATTTATTTTAAACTGAGTATATATCACTTTTTTTATTAATCTGATGATAGTTGTTTTGCAGTTTAAATATGCACCGAGCTAAAATACGCTGCTTGATGATGAGCTGGAAACTGCTGTTTCTGGTTTTACGCTTTCCAGTTCGCTTGAACAGTTGCAGGGAGAACTGTTTCTTCTCTGTTGAACTTTTCCCCTCTGTTTTCTTTCCCGGTCGGAGACTAGGAATAGCGCCACCTGTTTATCCAAAACCAATGCGTGTGCCAACGACGCACGGGCGGCGGAACTTCAACTGGGCACTGATGGTTGAGTTTGGAGTTTTGAATTTTTCTATTTAGTGAGGCACAGTTATGTATTTGAACACTTCCTCTGTCGCGTTGTTTGTTTCATCTCTTTTTGTACGCGTACGCTTCGATTGACCGCAGCCTGCAGGTGTTACGATCTGCGACTGCGATGCTAGGCTTTGGAACCCTGCCAAGGAGAAGGAGACCACTTCTCTTCCGTGCGTCGCATTGAAGTTTGAATTCTTCTATGTGCATGAGCGATTGAGCACGACATTGGCCTCGTGATCACAATAATAGCCATATGTTGACACGAAACCGCGCCAACGAAGTCGCCGCTGCCTTGAAGCGAAACCGGTCAGATCGGTTTATGAAACCGGTCAGACCGCTTTTGATAGTGCGACGGTGAAAACCTAAAATCTCTAGCTCGGGAGGGACCCCGTCGGAGCTTGAGAGTCTAGGGTTGTTCTAGAGTCGGCAGGCCACCTAGAACGCCCTCAAACGTCGTCGAGACGAGAGAAGAACAGCAAGTATGAGGTTTGGAAGAGCTAGGGTTTGGAAATAAAAGTAATGCGAAACATAAAAGGATAAAGTGTTTTTGATCGATTGGATGCCTCTCAATCGGCCTTGGCCCTTTATATTTATAGGGTAGGATGGTCTTACTCCGTTGAGTCGGTTACAATATGGTATAAAACTCAGAGTCCTAAACCTACTCAAATTCAGATCCAAACCGGTCAGACCGGTTTTCCCAGGTGCAGAATCTTTCCGAAGTCATAACTCTCTCATCCGAAGTCCAAAATAGGCGTTCCACATATCCATCTTGATCGTCTCGACGAGAGCTACGCAATGGTGAAGTCCAATTTGCATTTTGACAATGTTTACTAAACCGGTCTGACCGGTTTTTGCATACCGGTCAGACCGGTTTGCACAGCCGTGCCAATTTTGGTCGTCAACACCATCGCTAGCACTATATTATTGGCAAGTGGCATATTGATGTTGGCCGTTCAAATCATACACCGTCCCTGACCTTTCTTTGTTTTTTTGGCTCTATTTTAGGCGATCAATTGATGCAAACACGTCATAATAAGATATATGACAAATTTATGTTATTGCTAAATCACATGGACTACTTTTTTTCAAAAAAAAAAGGTTGAGATACGGTTCAATGATGCACTAATTCCATAATGGTGTATTCTCATGTGCAATAATTTACTCCAATTAAGAAAGTTTTTTTAAAGTTAATTAAGAAAGGTTGGATCGATGAGATCTGTAGCATATAACCACTGAAACAGCACATGTCTCTGATTTGTATTCAGAAACAACAACTGTTCCCTGCACTGTTCAGAATTCAGAACCAGATCGTGTAATGTTTCAAACCTTTGCCAACACCGAAGAGACAGGCTGCGTTTTGAGTTACTGACATGTCGTCCGGCAACCTGAACCTGGTTACTCCAGTGTGCAGCTCAAAACTGTTTTTCCACCATTCAAAACGAGTTCGATTGTTGTTTATCTTCCCCAGGTGTTACATTTGCTGTCATGTACCAAAATACTGTACGACTTCATGTACTATTGCTGTCATTTGTATGCAGATACTTCTGGGGAACTGCAACAAAAACGTATCAAATCCAAGAAGATTCCTGGTGTCTCATATTGCCACCCGCTCCTACATTTTCTTGCTCTCCTGTCCAAGATTTCTGAGCTGTCACTGATGTGCATGTCCCTCTGCAGAAGTACAAGTGTAGCTGTCCTGTCAGCATAAGAAACTAGCGCGAGAAAAAGAAATCTGGACATAATCATAGGGAGTGCACATTATTTGGGCCTTGCCCACGACACGGCACTGTTAAACAACTGAAGGCATGTCTCTGCAACCTTTTATTTGTATACAAATGCATAATGCCGCCCAGATCTCTTGCAGACTCTTGGAGAAAAATAAAGTCTCTGCAGCGAACTGTTGAATGAGGAGAACGCAGATATCTCTTGGCATTTTGGATCCATAACAAATCGGCCGCGTCGGCTAAGTCTTTGCAGTGGTTGGGATGACAAGGAAATCGCTCGAGATAGTGTTATGCTTGCGTCGAAATCTGATGTTTGTGACGAACTCGTGTACCAAGTTCGCCCGTGCAATTGGTAACAGTAGTACTTTGTTGGTGCCAAGATCGATTTAATTATTTTGATAGGCTTGTTTTGTCGGTGTCGGACTTGGACAACTATACACACGTATTCAGAGTAATCTGCCATGAACGGTCAGCTTGCAATGATGTTCATGTTCGCATAAAATCTCAAGCGCTGATCATAACTTGATAATTGAAGGAAAAAGCTCCCGGTAGAAAGCAACTTTCAGTACACAAAATGCTTGTAGAATTATTGTGTCCCAATCAAGAATTTCTTCTTCTAAAATATCACAATCAAGGGTTAGACTATGACAGACAAAGTGATCCAAATACTATAAAGAAGCAATGGGAGATACAGTAACGTGACCCGGCTAAACTGTATTTTTAGACCACAAAAAACCAGAGCAATAAGAAAAAAGCGGCCATAAGAAAAGGACTGCAGCCCTTCTATGTGAACTGAAACGGGCCGCCAGTTTCAGGTGACGGAATTATTGGCACAAAACCAAGTGTGTTCATGAACACCACCCATCTCTGATATTCCAAAGCCACAGCCACACCTCTTTGAGTCTTTGTGGCTAAAATAAACACGCACAGAAAAGCACATGTACTACGCTAGCCCCCTTTTTTAAGATAAAGGAATAGTACTACGCTATCCCTAAAGAGACACAGAACAAAAACGCTTCTGGAAGTTGACCACCGCACAACAAAATAGGACATATTTGCATCTTTCATTTTGCAGTGTTGTTCAGTCTCCCACACACGGCACCGTATCGCCGTATGGAATTTTTGTTCAGGGGCGATGAACAGCGCGTGTGATGGACGATCAGCTTCAGAGCCTGCGATGTTTTAGTTTATCGGCTACAGAACATAAAAAGAAACGGAAAAGGTGAGCAGATACGGCAACTTCAGTGACGTACTTGAGTTGTTAGGGAAGCAACGTGTCTGCTTCGTCTCTCCCAATCTCTTTCTCTGTCCCGAAGTTGTTGCGCTGTAGGTGATGCCGCGCGCGTCACGAAGACGACGCTTCGAACGAATCTTTGAGGGGAGTGAGGTGATCGGCGAGGAGTTGTTTTTGTGTGTGTGCTGCTGGTGGAGACCTCGTCGGCAGCCACAGCCAAAGCGGGAGGTCTCGCTCGCGTTCTGGCTCTGCAGCCTGATGCATGAACCGTGTGGTTTGGATAGGTCGACAGGACTGCAGGCACGGAGTATTCACTTTCAGTCACTCCACGAGGTGGAGGCCTTTGCGTTGAGACTGCGCATGATTGCATGGGAAATGTGTGTGTGCCTGTAAGTCAGTGCCTAACCTTGTCGTGGGTGTGACCGTGGCGGTGGTCGTCTCAATCCCATCATCCAAATTCCGCAAACTCCGAGCCAGTTAATCCGCAAGCCGTAAACTTGCAATCATTGTTGACAAGATTTGCAAAGTTGTATCGCCCGCCAGTTTGTATCTGCTGTTTCACTCAACCTATCCCTCTGTCTTGTCGCCGTACGTCGTCGTCTGGTTCTCTCTTTCAAAAAAATTTCTGGTTAAGCATCACTTCTGCCGACTTACGTTTTCACCTTTCTGAAGTTTTCAGGTACACACATAACAGGAGTATGGTCCGAAGATGCAGACTGATCCTACTGTCGGTTGGATGCGTCTAAAAATCCCCCATCGTGGATTGCAAGCGAGAGCTGTGCGACTGTGTTGAGTAAAGTCCACTGTTGCGTCCATTCTTCCGAGACATCTAGAAGTGACACCCTGCCAATTGTCGTCGCTACGGGAGGAGAGGAAAACGAAAAAGAGAGGAAAAAAGTGCTCATCTCCAACGTTAGACCACGACGGCGGCAGATCGTATGATCGCGTCAGACCTCTGTTCCTCCGGATAATTCCAACGAGGGACCGTCGACGAGGACAGGATGTTCCGCAGCTTTTAACTGGGGTGGGTACTGACGACTGAGTACTAGTTCAACCGTGTAAGTACTAGGGCAATGATTCCACGGAGATTTTGTTCCGGTTCTGAGACTGATGGACGGCGTCAGATGGAGCTCGAGTGCTCGACGCATCTTGGGGGAACATCAAAACAACTGGGCGGTGTAAGCGTCAGGCGCGCGTCGAGCGTGATACCTCTCGCTTTCGAGCGCGACGTGCTCGCTCGCGCCCATATCCTCCTGCGCCCGTCGCCACGGCCAATTCGAGCGCGCTGGCCGCTCCATGTCTCGTCCATCTCGCGCCGCGATGACACGGAGCGTTGAGAGGAACGGCGCGCTGGCAGGTGGCAGGTTCGCTATCCAGCTGCATGGCACGGGGAAGCTCTGGCTAGCCCGGTACCGGACGACTGGACGTGCGAAGCCGATAGAAGCTGCCGAAACTCGACATATATAAAAGGGCGGCAGGCCTTACTCGGGGGCCCATACTAGGAGAATCACCCAACGAGCCCAGATCATCGAGCTTGAAAAAGACGAGGCCCAAGATCAAAGACATAGCCTCTCAAAAAAAAAACGAAGATCTTTCCCTCAAAAAAAAACGAAGATCAGAGACATAATCCTATGTAGGTTTGTGTCGTACTCGAGTAACTTGCGCCGTGCATGTGTACGTGTACGTGCGTTCGACAGATCGCATGCACGCACCCGTCATCGTTGATAATCGATCGATGGCGGGGGCGGTGGAGCCCGCCACATCGTCTCCTGCGTGGCCCGACCTCCTGCCGGAGTGCCGGGAGCTCCTTGGCCGGATCGGCGCGTGCTGCCCGAAACCCGCCGACCGCGCCGGCTGCGGCTCCTGGCACGCTGCGGCGCGCCACCACTGCCCACGGACGCCGCCGCTACCCTGGGTCGTCCTCCCCGACGGCTCCTTCCTGACGCTCTCCGACGGCGGCCGCGACCTGCCGTCGGCTGTGTCCTCCGCTACACGGCGAGTTCGTGAAGCCCGCCCGCGGCCCGCGCGCGCAGCCTCACGCTCCACTCGAACACCACCTGCGTCAGCTCCACGGGCGGCTGGCTCGCCCTCTGCCGTCGTTGCGACTTCGCCGCGAGAACGGGGACTTCTCAGTTCTCACTTCTCGTTCCTCCTGCACAGAAAACTGACAAATCCCCACGGGGACACGGAGCGGCGCCTGACACTGGCCCAGGCGGAGCGCTATGGATGGCAGTTTAGCCCGCGGGTGCGGAGATACCCGACCCGACGGGTAAGGGTACGGACAACAAAATCTACCCGCGGGTGCGGAAACGGGTAGAAAAATCCGCCCGCGGGCAGCTAGCGGGCGGCAACTTTTACCCGCGGATATATCCGCTACCCGCTTAAAATAGAAGGCCCATAAATATTAGCTAGTGTGTGTCATTGGATATTTATTTTTTGTGTTGTAATAATTAGATGTCGACATGTCGTGTGTGACAAATTGATACAATACGTTATGGTTGTCAACTTGTGGTGGTTCTTGACCTTTATTTTTATTATGGTTGTCAAATTATTGATTATTCTTGTTGAAATATCTCAAATTATTGTTGTTCTTGCTAAAATGAGCATATTGATATGTTATCTCTCTGCGGGTGTGGGCAAACCCGATACCCGCGGATATTCGTCGGGTGCGGGCGCGGGCAGCCTCGTGGGCGGGTAAAAGTTGGTAGCGCGGGTATGCTCGCGGGCGGGTAAATGCCTTACCCGCATATACCCGACCCGCTGCCATCCATACGGAGCGCTCTAGGCCCATGTATGGTGTCATGATGGGTCGAAAAATTGTTCGAAGAGGAGGAATATTAAATTATTGCTGGGCCTGATTGGGTCTTTTAACGAGAAAAAAATTAACTGGAGTCTGGGCCCAATAGCATTTGACACTCGTTAGCAGGCTTGGAAACTGAAGCCCGAACTTATTAAAAAAAAATGAAGCCGCGAGAAAGGTTGGCCTTACTGGCATATTGAACGGAACGTGGTATAAAAATCCCGCAAGCTACTTCCCAGCTGTGAATAAGCAACATTTTAAAATTGTAGTTTTATGAAGTATACATTTTCTATGCTTCATAAAAATGTAGATTTATGAAGTAAAAAATAGAAAAATACTGATGACAAATTATTTAGTGATTGGAGGAAATCTTATTTTTCTTCTCTGGTAAAAAATAATACACACACACATTTGCTTCGGCCTTCGGGCATATTTTCATCGGCCTATGTTAATGACATCTAGGACATGACCAATAAGTCATCGAATAGCTTGATGTTATGTACTTAAAAATTTTCAAATGGTGATATATAGGAACGCTAATTTTCCTTTGCCTCTTTTATTTTAATTAGGATACGTTTGCCTCCTTTGCCATCCTCTTCTAGAGAAGTCGTAGACTTGTATAGCAATAGAAAAACATGTACGCGTAGTAGCATCTTTACGTCGCGGAATGGCTTGTGCGGCCGGGTCGGTGGCGCGTGGATCGTTCGGCTTCCATCGAAAACCCGAGCTGGACACGCACGCGATGGCAAAGGGCGGGTGTGGCGAACACGTCCCTGGTGACGTTCCTCGGGAACATGCTGGAAGAGTGGAAAGAGGTAACGGTTTCAGCTCTATGGCCTGTGGCTGGTGTAGCTTTGGCACCGGACCGGCACCCACCGGCGCAACAGCGCGGAACCAGGCACCTGCCGCCATTCTGCCAAGTGCCCCCGCATACGCCGCCACGCGGTTGACGCGCACTCGCGCGCGCCCGTCCGCGCCCATAGGACGCCAGCGCCACGGCGCCACCTGCCGCGGGGCCATGCGCCGCGCGTGACCGAACCGGAGACCCGGACTTCCACAGTTCCACAGCAGCACACCGCGCGGAGCCGCCGCGACGCAAACCGGGGTGGGCGGCTGTCGCGAGCCGTAGGGATGTGGCGTCTACTGCCGCCGGGCGAACCGGTTGGCGGGGGCCAATGCGGTGGGGGCGTGGGGCTCGAGCCGAGTCTGACGACTGAAGAGAGAATATCCGGTGATCCGGCCAACGATTCGGGGCCAAGGGGTATCTTCGGCGGCCGCGGTTTTGGTCAGATGCCAATATGCGATTGAGGATTGCAGGTTTTGGTTTTGTGCAAGTAACTGATCTTGCTTAATTTGGTTAATTGCCGAGATTTGACGACTGAAGATGAGAAAGATGACTGGCTCACACGCTAAACCAATCCTTTTTGTAAATCTGCGATCCAAACGGCATAGGCGTCATGCGCACTTCCTGCTTTGGGATAAACAAGGATCAAGTCCTCAAGGTCGGCTGCGAATCGAATCAAATTGTATGCTAATGTAAGCGTACATGTGCTTAGGTCCTGCCACTACAGCTAAAATGGCACCTGAATTTCAAATAAATACACACTGCAATTTTCTAACAAACACTAACTAAATACTCCTTTCACACCATTGCATTTTTCATTATGCAATTTCAATAAAGTCACAAGGCTGATAGAGAACGAGATAATTTCCCTTCTCAGTCATCCAGCCACGAGGAAAAGCCGTCGCGTGTAGAAACCTAGAAACCACCAAAACGAGAAAGAAAAGCAACAAAATGCGAAAAGAAAACGAGTAAAATAAATAAAATAGAAAATGGCCAGCGTGTGCGTGCCCTAGCTTCCATTCCGGGCCTCTCCCCCTTCCCGTCCCTTCCACCCAAGACCCAGCGCCGCTTCTTCCTTCCAACCCCCCACCACCGCTCGTTTATACGCCAGCGACGCCGCCTCCCTCCCATTCCTCGAGCAAACGCGACCGCGAGAGAAACCTGAAGCCCCTCTCCCCAACCCGCTCCCCCCCTCGTCGCGATCTCCTCACATGGCAGCGCTGCGCCTCCGCGAGCCACTCAAGAGGAACGGCACCTGCTTCTGCTTCTCCGACCCCCGTCCCCGCGCCGCCCCGCGCCGCCCCAGCCCCGATCTCGCCGCCCCCTTCTCCTTTCTCCGCGTCCATCGCACCTGCTCCTGATCCCGCTCTCTTCCTCGTCCTCCTCGCGCCGTTATTCCCGGTTCTGATTCTACGGCCACAGTTTTCTCTCGCGGTTCCTGTGAGTCTCTGAGTTCCGATTCCGTCCCGCGCCGGCCTCGCCATGGGGAAGAGTGAGTTTCTCTTGACGCCGATCGATGGCTAATGCTTTGTGATGATGGGTGGTACTGGTTCTGATTGGTGATTTGGGGGGACTTGGGGTTTGGTGCAGGTAAGAAGAGCAAGGCCCGTGGCGGCGGGGACGACCTGGTCGACAGCAGCGACGCCGACAGCATAGGCTCCTCGTCCACGGCGCTGTCGGATCTCTCCATCTCGTACGCCACCGAGCACGTCAACTCGCAGGAGTTCGTCCTCGACAAGTACATCGACGACCTCTACGAAAAGAGGTTGGGGTTCCCCTTCTAGCCTTCTCTAGCATAATAACCTTGTAACGTTTCCTGTTCGGGTGCTGATGGCGTCATAGACATTTCTGTTTGGGTGCTGTTTGCTTCGATTTCATAGGCTGTGCTGATGTGTAGATATAGGTGGTTCATGATGTGGCATCGCATTCCAACTGGTTGAGAAATTTTACTTGTCTTGGTATTTGGTTTGTTTGATTGTTTGCATGATGCTCACTACTTAATGCATGGCTCCGCATTGGACTATTGTTTCCTGTACAAAATTGTAGCTGTCTAGTCTCATATCAAGTGTTTTGTCTACTTTGCAAGTTCTCACAGTTATGAACTCATGATAATTTGAAGTAGGCACTCTTCTGTAACCAGTTATTTTGGGGTTATCGAGTACTAGGTAGTGTTCTTTTGTTGGATGAAGGTTGCTTTTGCTTTGTTTCATGGTGGAATTGCGGGCACTGGCTGAAAGATAACAGGAAGCAATTTATGGCAGCAGAGTAGGTGCCATGTTTCTTTGTTGAACTTGCCTTGCAGAATTGCTTTCCTTTTTCATTTTTACTTTTACGGAAGCTATGCCATGTTTAGCAAAATTGACATAAAATAAGTTAGTTGTGGAGAGTAGCCTATCGATATGGTGTCAAATGGTTAAATCGATGCCCAATGTTCACTTGGGAGATGGTACTAAATTATAATAGATCAAAGATTAGAAAATTAACTTCCTAGTTGTATGTTCAGCTTAGCCTATGGACATTGAGATGTTACTAAATAAGAATAGTTCAAAGGTTGGAAATTACTTTCGAAAGGGTGAAGTTGTATGTTCAGCTGAGCCTTTATTGTTGGTGCAGTAATGTTGCAAAATCCACGGGGGACAAGGAGCCATATATTTTGTGTATTGCTTCCTTATGTCACTTCTGGGGACACCATTGCTGAATTGCTATATTTCTTTTAACAATAATTGATAATGGCTATGGACTTTGTGTTTTCATTGACTAGAACACATTGTACTGATGTTACCATCTGTATTCTCTTTCAGGGGGTCTACAAGAGAGGCCGCATTGGTTAAACTGGTTGATGCCTTTGAAAGTTTTATGCTTCAAGGTCTTGTGGAGAACAAGTATGTTATATATTTCATTAATCCGCCTGAAGTGTTTTGTACATTTTTTGGTTATTTATCTGGAAATCGTATTTTAAATTCCATGTTTAACATTATCGTGAACACAACAAACTATCACACTGCTACTTTATCAGGATAGCTCACTTTTACTATTGGTATGTTTTATCTGAATCCGCTTGGTAAAAATTAAAAAAAATCAATTTTGTTTTTATGCTGAAGGTATGCCACACTGCTGAGTCAATTCAACAATTCTGTGAAAAAGGGATCTACTAGGGAGGTTTCTCTGGCATCTCGTGCCATTGGTTTGTATCCTATCCCTGTTCTCACTTTTTAGATCAAAACAAATACTCCCTCCGGTTTGGTAAATAAGGTCGTTTTGGACAAGGTTTGAGTCAAACATTGGGAATATAAATCATGAATAACATTTAAGTTGTTGAGTTTAGAAATGTGAAAATCATATAAATAGATTGGTCTTGAAGATTACTTTCATAAAAATATACATATATAACTTTTCAAAAAATATTTTTTATAGAAAAGAGAAGTCAAATTTGTGCTTTGGTGACCGTGTCGCTGTCCTAAACGACCTTATTTACCAAACCGGAGGGAGTACTGTTGTTTTGTGACACCGTATTTGGCTATTTTCTTTTGGGACATCCAGGGTTGTTGGCCATTACACTTGGTGCTGGGAGCAGTTCACATGAAATTATGGAGGAGTCACATCCCCAACTTTGTAGGATACTTCAAGCTTGGTCTGATGCATCAAAGATGATATCTGTATGTGTTATGTTGTGTTATGTTGTTTTTCATTTGGCTTCCAATCTTTATTTGGACTTCCAGTAAAGAGATCTACCTTCTGTAGGCACTTGATTGTTTGGCTGTCATCACATTTGTTGGAGCAACTGATCTGGCTGAAACTGAGTTATCTTTGAAAGCCATGTGGGATGTGATTCATCCAAAGTCTGGTTCAAATGTAAGTTCTTCGATCTACTTGTTATCATGTTTCTCAAGCTAATGTTGGAAGAAGCAGCATCCAATTTTCTAGGATGATTGAATTTGTGTGGAATATCTGAAGGTGGGAACTGTCCGGAAGCCTAGGCCTCCTGTGTTAGCAGCTGCTATATCTGCATGGACGTTTCTCCTAACTACTATTGGTTCATGGAGGATAAACACCGACAGTTGGAAAGAGTAAGTACCCTCTGTTTTGCTCCTGTGTCTGTATGTGCACTAACCAATTAATGGATTTACCTAACTTGCCTTTATTATACTTGCTAGGCCCATCGCATTTCTCTCTACTCTTTTAGAAGCAGAAGATCGTGCTGTTCGGATGGCTGCTGGTGAAGCACTGGTGCTGTGCTTTGAGTTAAATCTGCTTGATGTTTTGTCTTGTGAAGATGGCGATGCTAACACAGGAGGAACTGGTGGTTCTAAGAACAAGCTATTCTTGGATATGCAAGGACTAAAAGCGAAAATATCTGGTCTAGCCTCAAATCTCTCCGCAGAGGCTGGCGGCAAAGGTGCAGACAAGAAAAACCTTACCGACCAAAGAGACCTGTTTCAACGAATCTTAGATTTTGTCAAGGTCTGTCCATATTCAATCTAGTTATATATATTCAGGCTCTTGTTTCTGTTTTTTTTATAAATTATTGATAGCCATTTTTTTTTTGCAGTATGGCGAGTGCCCTGAAGAATCAATCAAGATTGCTGGAAAGCGTGATGTCTTAAGGGTTTCATCATGGTCTGAATTAATCCAGGTGATTGTTTTTTCTCTCCTTGGCTTGCAAAATGGTATATATTGTTTCACGTTCTCATTAGCTAATTTTTCCCTTGATAATCAGTTGAATTTCTTAAAGCGGTTCCTGGGGAAAGGCTTTCTGAAGCACGTGAAGGTTACTATCTCTTGAATGGTCAATTTTTCATGCTTCAAATTTACTTGATGATATGACAAACTTTGCTGTTCTTTTGAATACAGGAGAATGGACTTCTTCAAGATATCTTTGACATTAAGGTTGACACAACTGAAACCTTGTCATCCACTGATAAGGTAAGAAATTGATGCCATACATGACCTAAGTTGTAATGATGATTATTGGTGGAAGTTGAACATTATTGTTGTATTTGCCAATGGCAGTTCGAGATAAGCTAGCCTCTCTTTAACTGCTGAGTTGCTGTAGAATTCCCAGAAGCTCATACCTCTAGGATAAATCGACTATAACCAGAATAGGAAGGCGGAATAGGGCATAATTCGACAAAAAGGCTAGCATGATAGGGTGTAATTGCTTCTCTGGGTTTTGGGTTTAGGCTTTCATTCGTCTTATTTTAGACATACCAGGATCCAAGGGCAACAGTGGAGATGTTAGGCTTAAGTGTCCTTGATTGCTTCATTTAAGCTGGTTGGCCTGAGGAAAAATGATGTTGCTGGCAATTTCCTGCATGGTTTGAGTCACAGAAATAAGCCTGAAAATAATTATTGGCTTTGTTAGCTATACCCCATGTAGAGTTTTGAGCTGTATGTTTGCATGAACTGTTCATACTTGATTCCTTCAAAACTTTCCACATGCTTACTTATCTGTTCAAGTTTCTAATGCGGGTCTGCATATTTTCTTTGACTTGCTATTAGTTTTATATGGTTCCTGATCGCAAACTACCTAAACCTCCTGCAGAAAATCTTTAGGTCTGAAGAGGAAAAAGAAAGAGCTCTGAAATTAAACAAGGAGCGTCGTCTAGCCCTGGTAATGCCATGTTATCTTTTTGTGAAAAAACTTCCCTCCTACTTAACAGGCATGTGCCTTTGTTCTTCATCAGCATCAATCATTATAATTAAAATAATTTTTACTGATATGTACGTTGTACCATGACAACATAAGGCCATCCTACATGGAGTGCTAATATAGCTTTGGTGATTCTTGGGTGGTGTTTGGTAACTTTTTGGCTCGCCATGTATTGTACTAGCAGCAATATGCAATCCTTTTCTTATGCATGCCCACAGCAATATGTAAGCTTTTTCTTATGCATTTGCATGTGCCAGCAGTTTAGAACAAAAACTAGCAATATCAAGGATGCCTAATGTTTGCTATACATTGACCGTGACTAATACACAGTCAATGCTTTGATCATTTCAGGCGAGGAAGAATGCTGCTATGTTGGTCGAGTAACAAGATTACAAGGATGAGAAAACAACAGCCATTCTGTGTTCCTCTTTATACCTGTAAACTACTGCTAGCACAACTCACTGGTGCTTGTGCGTTCATGATAGTGTACCTCATGATGCTGGAGTTTACACCTAAATGATTTACAACTGTTCGTGCATCTGAAACGTCAGATAGCATGGTTTATGTGGCAGTTAAGTTCCTTTGGAGTTGTCTCCTTTGACCCTGGAATTTGTTTGATGGTTTGCCTCATTCAAAGATGTGTTGATAAGTTGTCGCGGGACAGTTACATCATTTCGATCCATGATGTAATCATTTGGGATATGCGTTATTCGTTGTTCTCTTTCTGCCAGCCTTTACGTTTTAAGGAGGTAGAAGTTTTTCCTCCCATAGCGGGTGAGCACGAATATAACTGTTGAAATTGTTGAAAGCAACGAAATTACTGAGTTTTTTACTAGGCGTTCGTGGTTCAATTTCCCATAATCTCGAAGCATTTTAAGGAGGGGAAGTAATGGACAAACTATTTTTTGTTCAATGAGACGAGTTACTTTTAGAATTGGAGTTAGCTCGCACGAATTTCTGTTGATGATGACACGTACGCCGTCTACGAACCATCCTGTTTATATTGGTCAGTGTACTGTAAATACGATGCGATCATAATTGTGTTTCAACTACTTAATTTAAGATTCTCATCATGATCATGTAGCACAGCGGCCGAATCCGATCATGATAAACCTGGATTCCTTGGTGATCTGGAGTCGTATTCTTGAGCACCCTATTCTTCCGATTGTTCTCCAATTCATCTTGAATTCCCTCCGTTGCTAATGCTACGGCACCACTGCTTGAGCACCCTATTCTAGCGATACAGCTCGCCGTCAGACGGGAAACAACTTTCTAAAAAAAAGGCCAGACAGGGAACAAAAATAGCACGTGCATGGAAATGCTACCCCGTGATGAATGGTACCGAATAGAACTCTGATTTTATTTTCAGTGTGGTAGTAACTCTAACCGGTAATGATTATGCTCACCCCCAACCGTCCTGTACAAATGAGGTAATGTAGTTTTACACCAATGATGTTTGACGGCAACATCTAACCACGTACACAAAAACTGGATCAAATGACTTCTGTTTTTGCTCCGATTGTTAGTGGCTTAGTGCCGTCCCAAAACTACACAGGAAAATTACCTTTGGAAATTTCAAGTAAACTATGAGGAGAGCGGTTGTAAAGCTACCTCGCCAGGCAGTCTTGGGCTGTCCGCTGTTTCCTTATGACAGTACATTTGCTTCTGTAGTTTGTTCTGTATCCTGTAAGAAAGACATAGCTTCAGCGGCAGATCTTATGATAAGCAAAAACCCTAGACAGTGAGGGGCATTACAACAGCTTTACCATTTGATTTTTGCAAGGATCGTATTTGCTCGGACGAGTTCAATGCTGGGGTTTTCTAACTGGTGACACCATTGTGAAGAACTACTGAAAACCTCATTCATCGAGAGACGATGTGGCTCGCCCAGCTGCCCTCAGCCCTCCTGTTCCCCATGCATTGGCTGTCATCGGTCTTCCTGAAGGTTTAGCTACATGGTCCATCATTCTGGTGTTCAATGAATCAGGTCATGACATTACGGCACCTGAAATTGTTAGGGAACAAGACTTAAGTTCTCATCATTAACTAAAGTGAGAAACATTAACCTAACTTGTCTGTCTAATCTCGTCTAAACTGATCACAATATGCACAAATCACATGTCGGCCTAAATTGACCATGGAATATGTGTGAATCACATACTGATGCTCACCGAGAAGGATTTTTGCAGATGAACATTAAGCACTATGGCCCCAGTATCCTGGAAAACCTATAGCACACCAATCTGAAGCCATCAATGAAACACAGACTAATGGATTAACAGTAAGGCCTCAGTTGACAGATCCACCATGGAAAGCCAAGTCTCTTTGATCTGAGTTGGTCCAGTCCATGAATTCCTCTTCAACTCTTCTTGTTTGATAACAACCAAGATGGCAGATAATATAAAGCTGAAACAGGACCTGGCGGAAATATGTTAGCTTGTTGGTACAGCGGCAAAAGTATATTCACCAATAGTTACCACATGAACATTCTCCATCTTTGAAATGGTGAAACCGCCTAACGTCCCTAACAACAATCTCCCTTCCGACTGCCTTCGACATGAACATTATTGCAGCATGACAATCAGCACATATTTTCAAGTTCTTAAGAACTGTAACCGTAGCTCCGGGAGGCAGCTTTAGGAGTCCAAAACCAACCGCCAGCCTCTCACTATGTGCAAATAATATATGCTCCTTCTGATGAGGCTCCATGTCATGCAATACAACCTTTGTATCGGGAAGATATCCGAGCTTTCTCATCTTCGCACCAATCATTTCAAGGAAGTGATAAACTTCATGTGCTTCTGGATGTTTTGTATCGCCAACAAGAAATACATGAACTTTGTTTCCAACTTCTATCCAGCTGCACCCTGGTTCTTTCTTTACCCCTCGATCACGCATTAGCTTCCTTACTCTTGCAGCATCTAACCAACGTCCTGCAGCTGAGTAAGTGTTGGACAGTAGGATGTACGTGCCATCGTGCTGTGGTGTCATCTTAAACAGCTGGTCTGCAGCATAAGCACCAAGTTCCATGTCTCCATTAGTCCGGCAACCAGAAAGAACGGCCTCCCAAATGGATGGGGTAGGCTCAAAAGGTATTGTCTTGATCAAATCTCTAGCTTCCCCTATTCGTCCAGCCCGACCAAGTAAATCAATCAGCCGCGCATAGTGATCTTCTCCAGGGATAATACCAAAGTCCCTCTTCATGGACTCGAAATAATGAAAGCCTTCATCAACCAAACCAGCATGATTGCAAGCTGTCAATACTGTGAGAAAGGAAATTCTATCTGGATATATGCCTTCAGCAACCATCTGATCAAAGAGCTCTAGTGCCTCTTGTCCGTGTCCATGCTGCCCAAGGGCTGAAATCATAGCATTCCATGAAACAGCGTCAATATTGGGCATCACATGGAACACAAGATGAGCTTCTTTCACAGCACCACATTTAGCATACATGGTAATGAGTGCATTTCCTGCAGAATTGCTCCCTTCGAAACCAAGCTGCACAAGATGCCCATGGAGCTGCTTCCCATGCTTCAGTGCCCCAAGTTCACCGCATGCAGCTATAGCACCAGCATAGGTGTAATCGCACGGGTTCACATCCTCAGCCCTCATCCAGTTAAACAGCTTAAGTGCATCTTCCGCACGGCCTCCATGGACATATCCTGAAACCATTATCATCCATGACAACTCATTTTTATAAGGCATCTCCATAAATACCTCAACTGCCTTGTCCAAGCACGTGCTCTCAACATACCCTGACAGAATAGTGTTCCAAGAAACAACATCCTTCGATTTCATACTGTCAAATATCTTTCTTGCAACAGCAATCTTGCCACCCTTTGAGTACAAGGTTACCAATGCATTGTTAACAGGCAAAGCTGCCTCAGGCACAAAATCTGGCTGCAGCCGAATGATCTGACCATGAACAGACTTCCCAAGCACGAAGAACCCAGCATTTGCACATGCACTCAGAACACTAGTAAATGTGAACTCATCAAGGGACAACCTTGCCAGCACCATTCTCCTGAACAGCTCAAATGCCTCTGCAACCATTCCTGATTGCACATATCCTGAGATCATGGCGTTCCACACGACATCAAACTTCCCATCAACCTCCTCAAAAACTGATCTAGCAGCACCAACGTCGCCTCTCCTAACATACCCAACGACCATAGTAGTCCAAGTCAGTTCATCCTTAGCCGGCATTTCGTCAAGCACCTTCCGTGCGTCTCGCGTCGCCTCGGTCGCGCCGCATTTCATGTACAGCGCAATGAGCGCGTTGCACACAGACAAGGCACCCCCGGCGCCGGACTTGAGTAACGAGCAGTGTAGCTGCGCACAGTGCCGAACGGAGAGGTTGTGCAGGTGAGCCGCGGCGCTGAGGAGCGCGGTGAATGAATAGTCATCGGGCCGAAGGGGCCCGGAGCCGGAGGCGAGCAGTGAGCGGAACACGGCGATCCCGGGCGCGGCGTGGGACGCGCGGGCGTACGCCGAGATCACGGCGTTGTGGAGGACGGTGTCGCGGCGCGCGGGCGGGACGGCGTCGAAGAAGGAGACGGCGGCGGGGAGGCGGCCCGCGGCGGCGTGCGCGGCGACGAGCGACGTGGCGGCGACGGGGCACGGGTTCGAGCGGAAGAGGAGCCCGGCGGCGGGGAGGTCGTGGGACACGGTGTAGAGGTGGATGAGGCGGAGGGTGAGGTGCGGGTGCGACGGTGCGTGGAGGAGACCCGAGGTGAGGAGGCGCGCGTGGAGGCAGCGGAGCGCGCGGAGGAAGGAGGAGGGGGCCAGGGAGGAGCGGCTCGCGGCGAGGCGCCGTAGGAGGACGGAGCATTGGTGGGGCACGGAGACGACGGCGGGCGGCGGCGGCATAGCGTCGTGTCGTGGTTGCGAAGCCGGGCGCGGCGCGCCGCCCGGGGTTCAATTGGCTGGCCACGCGGGCCCGCGGGGTTTTGTTGGGGTTTTCAGGCTACCAAGCTGTTACAGAGGTTTTCTTTCTGAACTCACACGCCTGTCTGGATGTTACGCACGCCGATGGTAGCAGAGGCAGAACTTGTAGTCGATGACGACCGACCCCAACCCATTCTCATATGATCTACCTGGCATGTCATTTAACATTTTGAATCGGCAAACACAATTGACAAACCAATAATGGAAATTAACACAGCTGAATTTCTTGGTAGAAGAAGACGGTGACAGGCAGGAACATGTTCAGGGAACTGAACCTTCCCAGAACACTGGACATTCAGGAATCAGGATAACACAAGTTTGACGAATACTCTTCACATTCAGAACAGAGCACTCATTCAACACTGCATACTGATAAAGGTCTTAGGAGCCATCACAAAGCATCCAAACAGTGCATCTTGGTTCTGCTTGATAAACCAATACTATGACTGAACTACTCTATATACTTCCATAACCACTCCGATAACATGATAACTGAACGATCGATGCTAAAACACCCAGCATGCGAATTGATCCTCAGTTCCTCACTGACTCGAAGGAAGCGTGTGTTTGGAAGCCCGTCACAGGCCATTGGTGACGATTGCTGCCCTCAGGTTCGCCGGATCGCCGAGGAAGTCCAGGCACGCCTCCTTCAGGCTGTCGCAGCGGTGCCGCCCGGCGAGGGCGAGGCTGGTCTTCACCGTGCCGACGTTGATGCGCTCGGACAGCTTGTTGGCGCACATCAGCTTCAGCCTCTCCGAGCCGAACCTGTCAGCCGCCGCGAGCAGGTTCGCGTACAAGGCGTCTTGGTCCTCCCCTTTGTTCATCGCCGGCAGCGCGTCGGTGTACGCGAACTGAAGCAATGCCCTCAGCACCGGCGCCTCCACGCCCTCCACGCGCACGACGCCGGCGCCGGTGCCGCCGCCCTCCCTTGGCGTCCCCTCGCCCAAGAGCTCGGCGCTGATAATCACGGGCAACCGCGCCGCGAGGACGCACCGGTGCGCTCGGATCCGCTCGCCGCCGTCCACCTCGAACACGACGTCGGCGCCGCGTCCGCTCTGGAGGAGGTCGCCGAGGTGTTTCTGCAGCTCGGACGGCGGCACGGGGGATAGCTTCGACTTGGGCGCCGCCGCCTTCACGCGCAACGCGTTGAAGACGGAGATGTCGCACCTGATTGTCACGGAGCCGCCGCCGCTGCCGCGCGCCATCCTGCGTAAGGCCTCCCTATTGGCCAACGTTACGCGCCCCCAGCTGGTGCCGGTGGAGAGGACCTTCTTCTTCCACTTGACAAAGAACAGCGCTGGCCCCATGACGCTGAACTGGACCTGCGCGGCTGCGCCGTCACGCTCTCGGCCACAGCCTCGTCGAGGAAGAGATAGAGCGATACGTACTCGGTGCAGGCGCCCATGGGGTCGAACGAGATGCGCCAGCGATGGCCGCCGACGGTGAACGGGCAGGAATCGATGATCTGTGGGGTAGGTGCGCCGACGGTGAGCGTGAGCGCGCAGCCGTCGATCTTGAGGTCGTGGTACCCGACCGACCTGTCGGCGACGATGGAGGAGGCGGACCTGGACGGCTTCCCGCGACCGGAGGCGAACAGCATGGCCAACATTTCGCGCTTGATCACTGCGTTGCAGGCTTGCGGCTGGTTCTTGGCGAGGGTTTAGTTCGATCGGGGGGAGGAGGAAGTGGGGATCGGCCGATTGGGAAGGGCGAACGGGAGAGGAGTTGGATCTGGAGACGGATTTCTTTCCGTTTTTGGCATCGTTTATCACCTCTGAGATGGGCCTTCGTAGCTATTGGGCCGACCCTAAACCTGCAGGACCTTCTTCAGATGTGGTGGTTGTAATTCATACCTGGGCCATGGTTACTAGCTTGCGACACCTTCGGTTTAATAATTTTTTTAATTATAAAAATATTATTTTTTAAAAAACATGGCCTCTATTCATTTGCATTTTAGAATCCTTTCCATCAAAATTTGTCAAGTATGGATTTTCTATATGCATTGTATCATTATATATATGTTTTCTATATCACAAATTGTTTGGCAATAACACGTTACATATTTTTGAGTGTAAAAGTTATGATTCAACAGAGTATACCCCATCCATGTTTGAGTCTCTGACTCACAGGGATACTCGCTTTTATGACTAATTATTTTTTTATGTAGGCGCTATTTCCATTAACATCTACATAGTACTCCGTACTTGACTATAGCGACTTTATATTGTCAAAGTGTACACGCCCAGTTTCTTGGTAGACTCCAGCTAACATCGATCTGCTCCAAATCATAAGTTTTGGAGATCGAAACTAAATTAACTCAATTGTTATGTCAAATCGTATTAGCAAACATGTGAAGATATCATTGTAGTTTGGGATTCAAACAAGCTGCAATTGTCAAATTTGCACGTGCCGTTTACTACTGAAATTCCAACCTTCGTCTTGGGTTTCTGTCAGCTAGACAAGATTCTATTGAAATGAATGGCAACGAATCCTACATTAGCCATCAAAGTCTTTTTTGACGATTATCGTAAGTTGCTCCTACCCCAGCACGATACATGAACCTTTCGGGCACGTCCTGCTGGTTGATGATCAGGCCGAGGACTCCCAGAGCGGGGAATCGATACCGAACAGAAGAATTGATTCGGAGACAAGACAAGTGTTGGGCGTGTATCCGTGTCCACTCACTTACCATTAAGCCACGATGATGTGCAGGAAAGCAATGCATGTATCCCATCTCGTTGCCTCTGATGATGCCCTCGGAGACGGAGATCCCGAGTAATACACAAACTGTCGGCGCGACGCACCTCGTGATCGAGCGCGTTGCCGGCGTATGGCGTATCGTATTCGTATGCCGTATGGTATGGGTGCTGCTGGTCCTGGGACAAAAACGCCACGCTATCGGTTGTCTGACTGACCACTGGTCCACTGAAACAGCACAAGGCAACAACAAGCGCCAGGTCACTGGTCACAGCCCCGGCAAAACTTACTCGCGGCAGTACTCCCGCCGCGCGCCGGCCTCACTGCGGCGAGCCCGACTCGCGGGACCAGCCGAAGCGGTCTCCATCCACCCGTGGTGCCTCTGCATCTACGTCTACATCTACATCTACATGCCAGCCGCACCGGCGACGGCGACGGCGAGGCACCTGTCGGTTGGCTCGGCTTCTGCGCCGCGACGGCGAGATAAGAGCATTAACACAGTGGGCACGGAAGTCACTCACCGAGCAGCAATAGGCAATAGCGATCGTCGTATAGGCTTCACGCCTCTTTGATGTACCATGCCCCGGTCCCTGCACTTTTCTCTTCTCTCTGAGGCTCATGATTTCGGAGAATGATGTTTGCGAGCGCCTACGAGTTCAGAGTCACTTTAATAACGTGACGGATCAACCGACTGCAGGTCAGGTCCCAAGCAAAGTACATTCCATTCCATTCTGAACAAGGATCCGAACACACGGGCAGAAAAAAGGGTGCACGCACCAAACGAAAGGCAGCCAACGTACAGTGGGCGGGCACGGCAGCACAGTACTTCAGGATGGTCTTTTCGGGCAGCGGCATTGTTCTTGCTTCAGAGGGCGGCTATGCTCTGAACTGAACGTGAGAAAGTCCATGGAGAGGACGTGGGAGAGTGAAGCGGACGAGACGCAGCGTCAAAAGCTGGAATGAATATGAGCCTGGAAAGGAGTTCCAGACGGGACTGCAACTTTGTTTCCTGGCGCATGTGAATCAGCAGCCATTCATCCCGTTTGGTGTTTGGATTACTCCACCATCATCACCGGGTTGATAGCGTCAGTCAGTTTCGATCTCTGTCTAACACGCCCGACGGTCCAAGTCAAATTGGTGCCAAGAAAATGTTGTAGCCTTCGATCCTGCGGTTAGTTTCAGTCAAAATTCTTGTCGAATGCTGACAAATTTCAGGCAAAATTTCCTTGTCACGCTGCCCCCAAGTCTTCGTCTTTGTGTACTGGCCTGAATTATGCAGCCGAGATCTGGAGGCAACGAAACTTCTCCTGGATTCCAGCGCTACAGGCTCCAGCTCCCTCGTCAAGTCGCCATGGCCCCTCCCGCGATCCGACGAAAGCTGGGCGTGGATGTATGTGGCCGTGCCCTCACAGTCGCCGTGCTTTGCATCCGGTGGTTGTAGTGGAAGCTAGAGCTGGGTGACGAATCTCCCAACAGGAAAAAGGAAAATCCGCAACGATCTTTCGCCCTCACTGCTGAGCTCAATCCTTTTCCATCATTCTCATCTCATTCCATGTGTTGCCTGCCTCTACCCCGTGTTCTCCTGTAGAAGATGCTGCCGATGCAAATTTACCCCATCACCATCTGTCTCACAAGTCCAGAGGCGCCATGCTCTTCAGAGTTCAGACCCTGAAACCTTTTCCTCAGCTCTGTTCTGCATGATGCTTCACATCCACCGCCTGGCCGCCGCTCCATCCACGGCGCGAACCCGCCGCGGCGTGCCACGTCACGCCCACCCCCCACGTCCCGACACGCCCTGGGAGTTAACCCCACTGAAGTTCACTGACAGACACGGCTACTGTGGCACCCCGAGCCAAGTTCCCCACCGCAGGCGACGACGATGGCCGGCCCGGGCCGTGCCCCCTGTGCGCTGGCGGGGGGAACAGGACGAGGAAGTCGCCGTGTCGCGTCTCACGCTGTCCCGCACCCCAGCCAATGCCCTCTCACCCACCGCCACGCGGGCCCGAGCGGATTGGGTCCCGCGCTGCAGTGAGATGGAGACGCAGCGGGCTGAAACCACCCCGGTAGTAAAAGGAAGGGGACGGGAAGGCAACCGAGCCGAGGCCCGTAAAGATTTCAGCTGGGCCCGCTTAGGCCCACGCGCTCTCGGTTCCTTCTGGACTACTGGTCTACTACGGGAATTCGTATATGGCTTCCGAAAGTCTTTTAGCTCACCTAGCTTCCACGCTATCAGCCGTTGGATCATCATCTTCTTCCTCCTCCGTGGGCGGACGACGCGCGCCGCGGGCAGAGAGGCGGGAGACGGGCGGGAGCGGCTCGGCGGAGAGGGCGCCGCCAGCCGCGGACGGTGGCTAAGGCCGGCGGCGGTAGGGTTAGAGTTTCGGAGTTGCCGGTTCCAATGGCCCCCGGTTATAGAAAATAAAAAGGTGAGGGTGGAGGGACTCCGCCGAGCCGCGGGCGGTGACTGAGGCCGGCGGTGGTAGGGTTAGGGTTTCGGGGTTGCCGGTTTCAATGGCCACCGGCCATAGAAAAGAAGGTGGAGACGGAGGGAGGGTCCGATGGCGAAGGCGAGGCGGCGCTCCCGCGGAGCGCCGCTGACCGGGTGGGGCCGGACATGCGGTGGGCAGGGACTAGCGGGTGCGGGGGAGGAGGAGCAACGGTTGCCGGTTTTAGAGAAGAAGAGGGTGGAGGCGCGGAAGCTCGGCGTCGGCAATGGCTCGGTCGGCGACGGAGGCGAGGTAGCCCCCGGTCTACTGCTGTTAACCGTCCATGGACGGCCACTTCATTTACTGCTTCGCCACGCGATGAGGTGGACGCCCTGATGCTGACGCAGGTGGCCGGCCCAGCTCGGTGTGGGTCCCACGATTCATTGGCTCAGCATTGATGGGTCCTCGGGGCCGCGAGT
This sequence comes from Echinochloa phyllopogon, assembly GCA_033239725.1. Lineage (NCBI taxonomy): Eukaryota > Viridiplantae > Streptophyta > Magnoliopsida > Poales > Poaceae > Echinochloa > Echinochloa phyllopogon. The sequence goes on from BTCW01000002.1 coordinate 52,359,166, forward strand.
TGGTCCTCTAGTGCGACCGACCAATTGAACACGCCGAAATGGCTGCTCGCTCGCTTCGCTTCACGCCGCACGGCCGCACCTGAACGCGAGCAGTTTCCATCACGAATCAACCCCCCGTACAGTAATCCTTTGACTTGTGGGGCTGCTTGTTGCCTGGAAGCTAGGGCCCACCTGTCGGTGTAATGATCTTTGAGACTTGAGAGAATCCGCTCTCTTTATGCTCGTGGGGCGTAACAGCGCACACTCTCCTTCGCCACTTCGGCGACGCGGCCCCTCCCCCCTTCACCTTCCGGAGACCACGCCACAAAAAGAAACTGAAGCGACGACATCGAAATTTTGAAAAAATACCGAGGAGAATTCTTCTTTTTTTGAAGAGAATTTTGGGTTCTATCAGAAGGTTGTGCCATGGTGATGCGAGGGAGAGAGGTTGTCGCGAGCGCGCTGGTCGCTGTGGTGGTGGTGGTAGCTGGGCCGTTGCTGTTGTCGGCGGAGGCGGGGGCCGATGGCGGCAGCCTCCGGCGGCGGTCGCTCCACCAGCCGTTCTTCCCCATCGACTCCACGCCGCCGCCGGGGGCCGACGACTCCACCGCGCCGCCGCCGCCCCCGCCGGACTCTGCCGCGGCGGAGGCGTCCAAGGGCGGCGGGCGGTCCGGGCCCAGCGTGACCAACGACGTCGCCATCGCGCTCGCCACGGGCCTCGTCGTGCTCGCGGTGGCGTTCTACTCGTGCTTCCTCCTGTGGCGGCGCCGCTCCGACGGAGGAGGTGGGGGCGGGGGCGGGGGCGGCGATGGCCTCCGCGCCGCGAAGCCGGCGCGCCCCGGCGCCGGCGCCGCGGCCGTCAGGGTTGCCCGCGACCTCGGGAGCAGCGCGCGGCACCAGAGGTCGCCGCCGCCGAGCTCGACGGCGTCCGACGCGATATACCTCGACCCGCTCACGACGCTGGTGGAGGTGGGCCGGCACCGCCCGCAGAGCCCGGACCTCCGCCCTCTCGCGCTCGTGAAGCAACCGAGCCCCGACCTCCGGCCGTTGCCGCCGCTGAAACGGCCGGCGCCGCAGACGCGGCCCCCGCCCCCGCCGGCGTCCACGCCGCCGATGACCACCACGGGGGATTCCTCCGATGAGGAGGATGAGGCCACGTTCTACACCGCGCCGAAGACCGCCAAGTCCTCGTTCAGCCGGAGCACGAGCCAGACCAGCAACCTGGAGCAAATTGCTCCTCAACCGCCCGCGCCCGCGCCCACACCACCGGCTCCGCCACAAGCGAATCCCCCACGGCCTACTCGTCCGCCGCCGCCTCCACCACCGCCGAGGCAGAGGCTGCTGCGACCGATGCCCACGGAGTCCCCACCCCCCGCCGTTCTCGCCAGTCTGGCGCTAACAAATTCCCCTGAGACCTCTGTTCAGGACAGGGGAGGCGAGAATCCCGACGGCCACGGCGGGAGAGCGCGGCCGCCGAAGCCCCCGAGCCTGAAGCCGCTGCACTGGGACAAGCTCCGTGCCATCTCCGGCCGCACCACCGTCTGGGATCAGGTCAACAATTCCGACTCGTTCCGGTGCGCCCTTCTCCCGTTCGTGTTTCCACAACACCTCATTGTTTTGCACTGAGCCTTGTGATTGTGATTGGCGCAGCGTGGACGAGGCAGCAATGGAGAGCTTGTTCCTGAATAAGACCGGTGGCGCGGGGAATTCTGATCAGGCGGCGAGGAGGGGAGGCGCCGGGAAGCAGGAGAGCCGGCTTCTCGACCCCAAACGGCTGCAGAACGTCGCGATCATGCTCAAGGCGCTCAATGTGACGTCGGATGATGTGATTAGAGCACTCATGCACGGTGAGATTGTGTTCTCAGTTTTTTACAATCATAATTCTAGTCTGGTCCCCTGCTGATGCCTTGGAATTTTCTAAAGCGTTCTTGTGCAATCCCAATGCTCACATGTCCTCACAGTACAATCTAGTAACTGTTAAAACAAAGTACGCACAGCAACTTGAAGAGCGTTGGGGTGCTGGCGTGCTGCTGCTCTTTGGTCCCTGGAAAATCTCAACATCATTTTTTTCAATTTTCAAAAAAATTGAAACATACATGCTTGGCGCCATCCTCCCGCGCTAACCGCCGCAAATAAGCGATTTGGCGCTTTCTTTTTGTTTGAATGTTTAAAATACTGCCAAAAAAGGCACCCTATACGGCTGTTGATTAGTTAAGAAAGGAAGGCTAATTACCACTTGGGCATTATACTTAAATTGGTAAATATCAGGTTAATAAAAATAACTTAACTTCTATGTGACTAACAAGCTAATGACTATTTGTTGATAAGAATCTTGCTGTCAATTCCACTGGACCCTGTTCTTGTGGACTTGTGGTTATACAGCTTGCGTCACACGTTTTTCACTGTTCACCAGTCCACATTCTAGTCATTCATATGTTATTATCTGCAGTCTGTAGAGTGAGGTAGCTAAACATGGCACTCTATCACCGGCCCTCCTCTTATATTCACAGATTATCCCTGAAGGTCTACACAGTTCTCAGGGATGAGAAACTGTCGTATTGCTTACTTAATAAATATAAATTCTTAGCATACCAGGGAATCTCCCCTACTTCCTAAAAGCACCTTTTATTTTGTTTAATTGTGTGCTGATAGTGAAGTCTCCTATACCTGTCCTGCCTTTTGACCACAATTGTCACATTCAAGATTTCTTTGGTGAGGGGTTACTTTCACGATCACATAGACTAAAATGCAATGGATTCCAACGAGGATCATTTGTGCGCTATTAGTTTTGCAATATTTGAAACGCACCATATGTTCCAAATAAGCTTCTGTTGTTGATAGTTCAGCTTCAGTTACTTCCTCCAAAATAAAACTTTAATCTTATTTTCTAATATAATTATGGTGTTAAGGTTTGATTAGCTGGTATGGATGTTTGTGTGAACCATCAGTGATGTCATGTTAGGTCATGGTTAGATCAGGACGTGTATTGGTGAGGCGAGCTGCATCTTTCCAAAAGATGCAGGTCGTTCTTTACCTTCTATTGCTTCTGCATTATCTTGTGATTATTTGTGTCACATATATGCATTTCCAACTTGGTAACAGCTATATTTGTAATTGGGAAAGTGGTAACTGCTGCCCAAAAGTTGCATATTCGTTTCAAGAATCTTTTATCACTTCCACCATCCTCTGCTTGTTAACTTCTCTCTTGTATTGTCCTTTGTCCAAAAGTCCTGCCATATTCATTTATTGCCTAAAATATTTTCTTGAAGAAGGAAATCTGGTGGACAGTTGATGTAGGTGATGGTGAAATTCCCATTATTTACGTATGTTTGCAATATGGAAATCTTAGAACTTGTGATATGCTCTAGTCCCTACCTTTTTCCAGCTAATATCTGATAAATTTCAACAGTTATTTATCCATTATGAAAGTAACAAAGAGTTCATTTGATAAATTATTTTTGTGAAATGAAAGAACAGAACACATGAGAAACTAGGTACTTTTGCATTGAGAAGAACAAAAAGGCACCCATTAGATCGGACTCAGACCTGAGTGTGGGGTTTTACACCCATACCTCTCACCAGCTCTGTTCCTCATGGAAGTAGTTGCAGTAGGTTCACTAATTCATGATTGTCTTGACATCATGGGGTATGTATCCATACCAAATTTAGGTGTTCTATTGGTTGATCTTAAGTTGCTGATTAGTTGATGTGCTTTCTTATATAAAAAGTACATTGATGTCATTAGTTGACCATGTTATGAGTTAACCATTTCTTTTTTATATTTTGCCTGAGAGTCATCTTATATTCAACACTAAAAATTCCATGTGTTACGTCTTGTTTCTAAGATCACAAGGAAGGGCGAGAAGGGGCCAATCACTATCGTTTGCTAACTTTTGTCAGCATAAGAAATAACAGCTGGCAGTCGAGTTATCTAAACGCGGGCATGCATTTAAATATCTTTCCATGGTTCAAAATAATTCTTCACTTTTTTCTGTCTGGGGTTATCTCTTTGATTAATTATTAGCGCAGAGGAGTTGTTAGTCGCAAAGAAGAAAGTACAGAGGAGCTGTTGAGTATGATGGCCACTTGATCCATTATCGTTGCACTCTTTTGTAGATTAATTTTATTTTGTGCTATAGAACATACATAATTAGCCCCATTACCAGAACCGAAAGTGACTTGTGTCCCAGATTTCATCTTACTTTACCACTTAGGTGTCTTCCTTACCTGGCATACACTAAGTAGAATTCTTAGCACTGTAAACGTTTTGGTGAAGATTATTTAAACAGTGAAGGCTATGCTGTTCATGGCATGGTAGTGGGCCTATGGTTCAGTTGTTTTCTTATGAGTCACATGGAAACATTGATTAGCTATTGGTGTTGGATCTAACAAACATCAATTCATGTCCCTTGTTTATTGTTGTTTTGTTTAAAACCAACATATCTCATCTATACAGTCTGTTTCAGTTCCGAATTTAAGGATGCCATTTACAGTACTGAATTATATATGGAAATACTGTTGACGTGATACATGAACCAGATAATTGAAAATCATTGACAAATGGAAAAAGCCCCACATTGTTATTCCCATTGCATTCATAATTTCAGGATCTGCAGGTCTGTACATAGCACATTATCATCCATTTTCAGATATCGGCATGCACAGTCAATTTTTAGTTGCTGTTGTCTTGATATTTCTTCAAAGTCAATCTGTGGTTGCTGTTGTAGCAGTTAGGAGTCACTATGTCATGTGCCTTTTGTTTTCTTAACTTATACCGTTTGAATATATGGTTGATCAGGAAGCGGAGATTTGGGGTCTGAGTTCTATGAAACACTAGCTAAGATGGCACCTACCAAAGAAGAAGAATTGAAATTAAAAGATAATAGTGGTGATATATCAAAGCTTGATCCAGTGGAGCGCTTTCTGAAAGACATACTTGATGTTCCTTTTGCCTTCAAAAGAGTAGACGCATTGCTGTACAGAGCAAACTTTGACACTGAAGTGAATTATTTAAAGAGTTCTTTTGGTACCCTGGAGGTAAATAGCTACTATGATGATTGGACCTTTACATTTCAATGTTATAGTTCCTCTACTACAACTGGCAAGCTTTGTTTTTATTAGATTATAGCCACATATGTGTGTCCATTCTTCAGAAAATAAATTTATCATATCCTTAGTTCCTACCACAAGTGTGTTACTAATTGTTTAAAGTATACGCTTCGTAACTTCATATTTGTTTTAGGATTTGCAGAACATACGTGTATAGGCTGGTGATGGATTTCATGCCAGTTCATTTAACTTGGGAACTGACATTTTTTTGAAAGGAAAGAGAAATTGACAATATTCAGGCCAATATCAAAACATAATATTTCTTCAGAACCTTTTCAGGCAGCCTGTGCAGATTTAAGGAGCAGCAAGCTCTTCTTGAAGTTGCTAGATGCAGTTCTCAAGACCGGGAACCGCATGAATGATGGAACTAATCGAGGTGAGGCAAGGGCCTTCAAACTCGACACTCTTCTAAAGCTTGCAGACATAAAGTCGACAGACGGCAAAACAACAGTGCTCCATTTCGTGGTACAAGAGATCATCCGATCAGAGGGCTTCAGTTCCGATCAAACAGCAGTAGTAAATCCTGGCAGCACCAGCAAGGAGCAGTTCAAGAAGGACGGCCTGAAAGTACTTGCTGGGCTCAGCAGTGAGCTGTCAAATGTGAAGAGGGCGGCCACATTGGAGATGGATACGCTAATTGGCAATGTCTCGAGGCTCGAAACCGACCTCGAGAAGGTGAAGCTGGTCATACAGCTCAAGGAGACATGTCCCGATCAGGGCTCAAGCGATAAGTTCTTCGAGGCGATGGACACGTTCCTCGTAAGGTCTCAGGTGGAGATGGAGAGTGTGAAGATGGCTGGGGAGAGTGCACTGCGGCGCGTGAAGGAGACCATGGAGTACTTCCACGGCGATGCCACCAAGGAGGAGCCTCATCCGCTGAGGATCTTCGCGGTGGTGAGTGACTTCCTGTCAACGCTGGACCGCGTCTGCCGGGATGTTGGCAGGACGCCGGAGAGGGTGATGATGGGATCCGGCAAGTCGTTCCGCGTCTCGGCGGGGACATCCTTGCCGCCACGCAGGTACGAGCAGCGGAGGGAGCCGAGCTCCTCCGACGAGGACAGCTCGTCGTCTTGAGGAACTACTAGGAAACATCTCTTTTTGATGCGTAGGATAGTTGTTCAGATTTGATGGCAGTGATTCTTGCAGAGTTGAGCATGTGTAGTTGATATCATAACTCAGGAGATAAAAGTCACTGTGTAATAGTTTTTTTTACAAAGGTTAAAAGATATATAGCTGTACAAAGGCAGAGGTTTTCTTGACTCTGTATTATGGTTCTCCATTCTCTTTACTTTTGCAGTTGTGATCAATATGCACAGATGGAACTGGGTTACTGGACTGAGAGTGACATGTTATGGAATCATAAACAGTTCATTGTAAGAATTATTTCAATATTCAAGTAGGTTACTTCAGAAAGAAGCCTGTTATGTGATTGTGTCTCTGCATCTAGACCAGAAAAGGTAGCAGTCATGGGATACTCCTGCACGATCAAGGGCCTGGACACATGGCTGGCTGGTGCCAGCATGATCACTTGAGGGCCTGACGCTGCCGAATGATGGAAAGGCCACCATGATGAAGTACGAAAAACAGATGGATACCACAGTGGTGACAGCGAAGTGAAAATAAGGACGATTAGACATATACAATAGTACATTAATCCACAAAGCGTTCCAACATAAGATAGGATGAGTGGAACTAAAGCGATTCTTCTGTACTTTCATGTAGATGAAAGAGAACCATTTTCTGCAAAAGCTACGCAATGCTTATTTTTGTGAGGGTTAAGTGATGATCGTGATCATCTGTATACCAAAAAAGAAAGAAAGAGATTAGGATACTGAATTTCTTTTATTTAACTATTATTTAGCTCTTTATTGGTAAAGAAAATAAATAAATTACATACTCTACTTAATTACACATGCAGGATTTGAGACGCTAATGTCATGGTCAATTTTGTCCTTGCGGGTGGCAGTAAGTGTGCCGTGTGCAACGGTGTGGTGTGGTGTGCACCTGGATGGGACGGCAAAGTGCAGGAACCTGCGACTGTGCGTTTGGGAATTTGCGACAGTGAAGATGGCCGAATAGAGACGTATATATATGCTGCAATTTGCAATCTTCTTGCATTACCAATTTGATTATGCATGCTATCGAGTATCGACTCCGTCCCCCGCCACTTCCTCGTAGAGTTACTCTATACTAAATTAAATAGCATAATGTTTTGCCTAGTGGTTTATATGCGGCCAAGAAAGAAAGCTATACATACGTGATGCGTGTTTTGTCGAACTCGCAAGCATGTGTACCTCCGATCTGGTTCTGCCATGATATTCATCGCACGTCAGATGTGGAATATGAGATTTTTTTTCCTTCATATTTTACGAAATCTCACGTGTGAATTTAAGCACTGTTTGACACAACTCCAACTCCAAAAAATCTATGAAGTTTTTAGAGTTGGTGAAGAGGAGCTCCAAGAAATTCTGGAGTTGGAGCTGAAATTACTAGAGAGTATTTAGTTGAATCATTTTGTTTATAGTCTGTACAAAATATTATTATTATTTAAAGTATATTAATTTAGCATAGAAAGTGCAAATCTGAACTGGAGTTTGTAGCTAAAGCTTTGCCAAATAGGCCTTTACTAGAATGAATGAACTGATGAACACCGATGAGAGCGTATGCTTGTAAAGGTAAAAGATAAGGGAGAGCGGGTGCGGATGGGGGCGTTGGTGAGGCAAGAAAATTGGATCTTGTTTTTTTCTGCTTATTATTTTAATTATTTAAATTTTTTATCTACTCTAAAAATTAACGGCTGCAACTTATTCGATGTCTTATATATCTTTTAGCAGGTAATCAGTGCATTTTGAATATTTCTTCTTTGTAACCCATGAAATCCCAGATTATTGCAATCACACCAATGCCACTCTCAAAATCTACAACATATGAAGGGAAAGAACTCATGGACAATGAATCTCTAGGGTTGGAATTTTTTTTTCCAAATCTAGAAAGCCAAACCCGCACAAGTTCCACACAGAACGCTTGAGAGAACATTGCTACAACGAGAAAGAAGTTGGATACTTCCATTTATTAATCAGGTATACTTATCCAAGTATCCGATAGCTTCATCACACCACACACATACATGACTCAAGCATGCAAGCAGCTCTAAAGACACTCGCTCTAGACTACTTGAATGCATATGACGACCTATATCACACTTAGATCGTCTTATTCAGTTGATAGATATATATACCAAAGACATAAACCATGAAGCTTGTCAAATAGGACATGTTAACCAACGGCCGGCGCTGGAGCAACAACCACGAAGAGACGGTTGATGAAGACACGGACACGATGCTCGTCACGTGGGCCATGTGGTACATGTTCACCGTTTCCAAATTCTTCAATGTACACATCTGGCCGCTCTCTACAGATGATGTGGTATGCTTGGTAATATGTCATGCCCACCAGGTGTGGCCACTCAGTTGGCACCAGGCCCGGCATGGCTCTTCCAATGCCATCTGCTACCGTCCTTTCATTGCAACGCGAGATGGTAGGCATTGCTGGATGATCAATTGATACAAATACGTAAAACTGTATGCTTTTGGAAATATGAGGATGTTTTCAACACTTTGGCATTAACTTAAGTTGATAGCAAGATGAGAAGAATGAAATGAGCAGTTGTACGCAGTTCAAGAGAAACTAATGCAAGTCAAACTAACAAGAGAGAAATAAACGTATGCAACCAACCTCCTGCAGGGGAAGAAGAACCGAATGAAGAATGAGAGGGAGAGAGAGGGCGCTAGAGCTAGCAGTGCTTGTGGTTATGGGATGGCACTCACGGGGTCGTGGACTTGTTGTCTATATATATACGTGAGGGCTGACGTACGTATACGTAGCTAACCTTGTGTCCTCGATGATAGCGTAACTTCGATGATACCGTAACATCGTGTCCATCGCTGCGCCAAAGCTAGGTTCCTTGTTCGCATGCGGGTATACAAGTACGTACTAAATTTAAATACTACTAACTCCGTTTCAAATTACTATTCGTTGTTGACTTTTTTCCACGATCTTTGACCATTCGTCTTATTAAAAAAATTTATCCAAATATACAGACCAATAAATTATATTTGAAGTATATACCATGATAAAGCAAGTCACACACAAAATAAATATAATATTTATGAAATTTTTTGAATAAGACGAATGGTCAAACGTTAAACGAAAAAGTCAACAACGAATAATAATTTGGAACGGAGGTAGTAGCACAATGCCATCCATCCCATTGCATTGGGATGCAGCAGGATCTTCCAGTCCGTGAATAATTAGACACTTGTAGCCTTCTACACTACCCGGTTTAAGTATCTCAAGACGAGAGAATACGTGCGTACTCCATATTACTCTCTTCATTTTAAATTATATATAGATCGTTTTGATATTTCTAAATACATCTCTGGCTTCATATTTCTTACTCATCGATCTCGTTCAATGCTTGCATCAAATTGCATGAAGCTATAAATCTCAATAGGTGCTGTCTATGGGCTTCTAATACCTGGGCTGAATCCATTCAACAGCCCACCATGTATGGCCTCTCACAACGCGGTTTATCTCGCAAAAAGGGCCCAAAATCAGCAACAACGGCCGTTGAGAATTTGAGATCCCGATCCTCCTCCGTGCGCCGCCCAACCACCGTTCAAATTCCACCCCGCATCACCCGCCACAAATCCAGCTCCGCCACCGCCTCCCCCCCTCCCATTCTCTCCCCACCTCTCGCCATCGCACATTTCGCCCCCGCTTTCTCTCTCCTCTCCCACCCTCCCCCGCAAATGGCGCCGCCGCCGACGACGCTGTCGTCGTCGCGCTCGACCCCTTCGCTGCCCTCGTCGCCCCACAGGCCGGCGCTGCGGCCGGGCAGCCTGCAGCGGCTTCTCCGCGTGCCCGACCCCTCCGACGACGACGACCCCGCCGTCGCCCCCACGCCGCGCTCGCGGTCGCGCGCCCGCGATCGCTTCCTGCTCCAGGTCACCAACATCACCCCCGCGCTCTCCGGCGCCGACCCCTTCTCCGGCCACCACGGCTTCTACCTCCGCCTCTCCGACTCCTCCCGCTCCTGCTACGTCTCCCTCCACGCCGACCACGACGACCTCACCCTCGCCAACGGCCTCCACATCGGCCAGGTCATCGAGGTCGACAGCCTCATGCCGTCCGTCCCGGCCCCCGTGCTCCGCAACTTCCGCGTCCTCCCCGGCCGGTACCCCTGCGTCCAGCAGCAGGACTCCGGCGACGACGAGGTCAAGGACAAGGAGGTCGTGTCCGAGCGCCCTCGCCGCCCGTCGCCGACGCCGCCGCTGCCGGAGAGGAGGGCGCGGCAGGGTGGTTCCCCCGCCTCGATCAGCCACCGCCACAGGTCGAAGTCGATCACGAATCTGTCCGAGGCGGGCTCGCCGGCGTCGGCGGTGAGGAGGAGGGAGAGCGTGCCGAGGGGCTTGGACTCCCCGAGGAGCCTGAGGAAGATCACTGTCCCGTCTGGAGACGGTAATAGCAGTGACGACGCCGACACGTCTGACGTGTCGTCATCGTACTCGTTGTCTACTGCCAGGAGGAACTGGGATTTCACCGGCAGCGTCAAGGATGTGAGGCCCGTCGCTCCCCGGAGACGTAGCGACAGTGTAAGCAAATTTTTGCAGCTCATAGAAGGATTCAGTCTACCAAAGTGACTAGTAGAAATCAAGCTAATTCGGTGAACTCTGGTGTGTCATGCAGGTTTCTCCAGGTAAATCCGCCTCAAAATCCATTGCACACCAGAACGATGTGGCGAACGATCCGCTGGAGTCAGTGAGGAGAAAGGCAGAGAAGGCGTTCAAGGTGCTCTCCAGGAGAAATAGCCACACGCCCAGGGACAGCTCCTGTGCTGCAACGATGCCGCAGAGTGCATCATCGAGCAGCATCAAGTGGTGCGAGAACAATGTGTTGTGGAGCTCACTCTCTTCAAGCTTGGTACGACATGGAAAGGTATACTACCTCATAATTCTTTTCTTTTGTCCTGTATAATCCGTGCCGGCAAACATTGAAGTTTTGAGTATTTGATGTGCTAATAGTACAATGTACACGATACGAAGTTTATCTCTTTTGTTACGTCCAGAAGCTAATGCTGCCAATTTCCCATGGCAGGAAGCAATGAAGCAGAGAGACATGGCGTTGCAAGCTGTGCTGGATGGATTGCTAGAAGCATCTACCACTGAGAAGTTGATAAAATGCCTGAGGTGAGTAACACTGAAAGATTGGGTTAACTGGATGTGGATTATGGTAAAACTTATGGCAAAATGCATGTCTTGTTGTTCTGAAAAACAAGTGTTCATATCATAGTATTCAGAAAATGTGTACAGCAGCTCAATATTCATTTTTCTCCCTTTTCAGCAAATACTCTGAACTTCAATCTGACAAGGACGACGACCCAAAGGAGCTCATCGACAGGTTCTTGAAATTCTCTCAAGAACTCGATCGAGCTATCTTCATAGCTCAGTCAGAGGCCAGATTTACACAAGCAAAAGCATGTCGTTGTTCAACATCCTCAGCTTCGCCAAGAGCTGCCACGAAAGCTGCATTGGACAGGAAGCAATCTGCCATCTCATGGGTCAGAGCGGCTATCGAAGCGGACCTGTCACCCTTATCCAGCCACACAAGATCCACATCTGAATCCGTAAAGGCATCAGTGTCGGAGCCAAAGCCCGTGAGCCCACTGTTCTGTTCCAAGCCAAAGTGCAATTGCAACAGCAGGCCCTCGAAGAAAAATGCAGATGGTTCCACTGAAGGAAGCAGTCTGAATGCAGCCTTGGACCTGGCTACTGCAATGCGGTCGGATTGCAACCGGTGGTTCCTCAAGTACATCGACAAGTTCCTGGACGACATCGAGAGCGAGACCGACTATGCCACGTGTGATTCCCAGGTCGCAGGGCTTCTTCAGCAGCTGAAGAAGGTGGATGACTGGCTCAACCGTGTGGTGCGGCATGAGAGGATGTTCTCGATCGACAGAGGCGGCAAGGATAGTGCACTGTCCGAGGAAGAAGAGAGCGATGCGTGCGAGAGAGTACGGAGGAAGATATATGGAGCGCTCCTAAGACGTGCAGTATGCTGCAATGGCGCTCGAGGGTATTAGTAGCGTAACCGATGAAGAAGAGAAAGAGCAGGAATAGGTGGTAGTAACTGAGCAAAGAGCTGTCGAAAGAGCAAAGAGCTGTAACCACACACACACACACAAAAAAAAAAAAAAGAGCAAATAAGATGTTATTGTGCAGCACAATAGGACCGTCGAATGCTTTATGATGTGAAATGTTGGATGCTTGAATAGTACCGTTGCAAAATAGTTGCACTGGTAATTGCCGATCGCACGAACGTAGAGCAGATGACTGAAACTTCTGGATGCCCGACAGATACATAGGTGATCAATTTGATTTTCGTGCATCTGAATGTCCAAGCATTGAGATCAACACGATCGAAACCTTCCGACAGTCAGTTTCGGACAAGGAGTGTCATGTCCAGTCACCTTGCTCTCTCCACCCCTCCGTGTGTGTCATGTCCTGTCATTTTTGAGCAGTCGATCGGAACACAATGGAAGGGTTTGGGGACAATCGGAGAAGACGATGAAGAACCGAGTCGTTAAGGGCCGGCTCTGGGCCTATGCGGGAGGGACGGCGCCGCCAGGGCCCATGTGTTACCTGCGTATGTGTTGGCCCAGTACGTCCAGGTCCAGCACTCCTACCGAGCGCGCAGCCGCAGCCCGACGCCGAAATGTCCACTACACGGCGGCCCTCGTTGGCTCGCGGAAACAAAGCCCATCATCGGCAGCAGAGATGATTATACGGAGTATAAACCAGTCCACGCATGCACCGCCCCCTGCAGCCTGCAATCTACCGGCCGGCGGCGATGGCGTCGGATCTCGTGACGCTAAACGGCGGCGTGCTGCCGGCCGACGTGATGTACGAGATCCTGCTCCGCGTCCCGGCCAAGGCGCTGTGCCGCCTCCGCCTGGTCTGCCGATGGTGGCGGTCGATCACCTCCGACCCGCGCTTCGCCGGAGAGCACTTGCCCCGCCACCCGCTGTTCGTCGGCTACCACTTTTTATGGGCCCAGATCCACATCGTCGACATGTCCGGCGACATCGTCAAGCTCGTCAAGCGGATCCGCAGCTTCGAGGGCCTCGGATTCTTCGATGTGAGCACGCAAGGAGATCTGATCTGCCTTGTTAAGACGTTCGGCCGGAGCAGAAACCAAGCCTGCCTACACAACCCGGCCACCGGCGCGATCAACGCCTTGCCCGCCGGTGGCATCATCCGCACGGGCACAGCTGAGTCAGCGTGTGTACTCGGACACGTCCCGTCCACGGGGGAGTACAAGGTGCTCCGCATCGGCATCGACTACCCACCTGCTGTGCAGCGGTGTGAAGTCATAACACTCGGCGGCGGCGGCGGCGACCAAACGTGGAGGGAGAAGTCGAGCCCTCCTATACTTGTCTCGATGGATTTCAGATCTGTGGCTGTTGTCGGTGGAGTCGCTTACTTCCTCCTCTCGGGTAATTTCTTCGCTGATGACAACACCACCAAGCCAGGCAGCAGCAGGATAGCCTTGTTCGACTTGGTAACGGAGGAGTGGAGGCCGGCAGCTCTTCAGGGACCAATGATGATGATCAGCACCAAGCCTGCGGACGATTACCTCCAGCTAGCCAAGTTGAACGATTGCTTGGCCATGGCCTATCACAACTATCAGCATTGGTTTTGCTCATCATTGGATCTTTGGTTCCTGATCGACGTGGACAGGTGCCTCTGGAACAAACGATACTCCCTGCAGCAATGTGCACCTCATCATTGGAGTCGGAGGCTCCCACCATATCCATTAGCTGTGTTAGATGACGGGAAGGTAGTCATATGGTTAGAAAGGCAACGGGTCCTAAAAGCATATGATCCGAGAATAGGTACATGGGCTGATCTTGGCAAACTGGAAGATTATTATTTTGTTGGCATGTATGAAGGAAGTCTTTTGTGTTCAGGTCTTCAGAATTGAACTGTGACTTTCTTCATCCGGAATACAAGCCTTGGTCAAAGTAGGATAATCTAGCTAACTAGGCTGTATAGCAAGCACTAGTGCCATTTACTTATTCTTTGATAGTAAATGGCACAGCAGCACGTGATAGTTGATCATATCCTACTTATCTACATTGATCATTGCACGAAGAGTATATTGCTTACATGATTTCCTTAAGTGTCTTCCTATGGCCTTAGAGGCAGTGATGTCAATTGTCAAACTCAAGCATGATGCTTTGATTGGGTAAATCATTCAACTATATATTTGCAGATGTCTAGGGTCTAAAGGTTGATTGGTGCCCGATGCTAGTATATATGTACAGAAGTTTTCAGATATAAACTAGTTTATCTTTTAATGAAACGAAGATGGTCTTTTCTCTTTTGTACCTGTGAAGCGAAGTAGATCAATGTAGCTGTGATCTTTGATCATTCATAGATTATGATAAATTTCTTGTGCCGCGTTGTGGGTATGTTACAAGGGGACTACGTGGACCAGAATCAAATGATTTCTATGTAATTGGGTATGTTACAAGGTTGGGAGTTATGTAATTGGGAGAGAGAGATGCTAGATCACTGATGTTTTTTTTGAAACGAACCAGCAGGAGAGCTGCCTGTTATATTAAAAAGAGGAAGAGGCCGATGACCTAGGTTTTACAATTAGATCACTGATGTTAATTGCACTGTACTCCGTACGCAATTATTAGGGGAAAAGAGCTCAGTGACATGTCGTCAGAGCTTAGTAACTTCTTAGGGGAAAGGAGCTCAGTGCGACAGTGACGGCAGACAAATGTTTGAAACAAAAAGTAAGTGAAGTTCCTTGTTGTTTTGCAGTTTATCTCATTATTTTGTTGTACACATGTTGAACCTGACGACATGGAAACGTAAGTACCCACCGTAATCTTAAGCTATAAAATGTGACATACTTTACTGTTTCCCCAACCTTTAAGATCATTTGTTATCCAAAGCTATACAAGAATTTGTATTTACCAAACAACAAACTAAAATATATGAGGCATTAACTAGTTTCCATGGGAGGTATTTACTCCTGTTTCATTTGAGACAAAGTTCTGCAAGATTTACAGTCTTCCATTGATTATATTCCTATCTCTCTTCTGCAGGATTCACATTCGCACCCACCACACAATGCAATCCTGTATCGCCATCCAGGTGAATATAACTTTCATGTGGGTATAGCGCGTGACTTACAAAACAGCAGATAAAATTGACGAGGCCAGATGTGTACTGTACTGGCAGATGGTGCCAATTTTGAAAGCGTCCTGAACGTGTGAAGCCTGTTCAAAAAATCTGAAACAAACCCGAGGAGATGACGAATCCTGCAGTATCATCATCCTCCTATCTTAAATTCCTAACCAAACACGAGTAGTTGAACTCAAATCGAGCCCCACACCGGCCAATCTGTTTCGATTACGCAGCATATCTATCTAATCTACTATCTATATATATGACTCACGCATGCGCGGCGCTCTGCACGGCTGCCCGCACCCTCCAAAGTTTTAGCTACCGGCCGGCGATCGATGGCGTCGGCGGCGCTGGTACAGGGCACGGACCCCCTTTCCAACGACGGCGTGCTGCCCGCGGACGTGCTCTACGAGATCCTCCTCCGCGTCCCGGACAAGGAGCTCTGCCGCCTCCGCCTCGTCTGCCGGTCGTGGCGCTCCCTCACCTCCGACCGGAGCTTCGCCAGGGCACACACGGTCCGCCACCCGCTGTTCGTCGCCCTCTTCTCTAACCGCGGCCAAGAGATCCACCTGATCGACCTGTACTCCGGCGACATCGTCAATCGGGTCCGTGGCCTGGGGGATCTCGAGATTCGCCGTCTCAGCGTTGAGGTCGGCCTGGCCTGTGTCGAGGCTACTACTGTCAGCGACGACGACGACGTCGACACCCAAGACCTTGTTCTCAACCCGGCGACCGGAGCAGTCACCACCTTGCCCGATGGCAACAGGCCCCCTCTGGTAAGCACATGCGTACTCGGGCACGTCCCCTCCATGGGAGAGTACAAGGTGCTTCGCCTTAGCCACTACGTTACAGCTCGGGAAACTATGCCTATCGGTGTGGCGTGTGAAGTCACAGCACTCGGCGGCAGCGACCAAACGTGGAGGGCGAAGCCAAGCCCTGTAGACATCTTAGGACGCTCCTGTGACATAGCGATTGTACATGGAGTCGCTTACTTCAGGGCATTTGATGACGATGACTCCGACATGGTGCCAAACGTAGCCTTGTTCGACCTAGCGACTGAGTGGAGGCCGAACACTGTCCGTGGTCCGATGAGCATCCATCTTTGTGAAGAAGCAGACCACATTCAGTTTGCCAGTTTTGATGGATGTTTGGTCGTAATCCATCACAAAAATCGAGATTGTTCGACAGATCTCTGGTTCTTGATGGACGTGGACAATGCGTTCTGGACCAAACGATACTCCATGCGATGCGCGTCTCACTGGTGCCATGCTGCATTTTATCCTCCGCGTCCGTTGGACATCCTAGATGACGGGAGGATACTCGCATGGTTAGAAAGGCAATATGTCCTACGCCTGTATGATCCAAGAACAGAAGCATGGGCAGATCTGGCCACGTTGGAATACTACTATGCCATTGGAATGCACAAAGGAAGTCTTTTGTGTCCACACCTTGCCCCTTCCTTTGGCAGACCACTAATCGATTTGTATTTGATTACTCAATAACTTGGTACTTTAGTCGTCATTGTACGGAGATCTGCTAGTATCTCATAGAGATTGCAAAACATGATTTTTCTTCGGTACATTTGTATGGCTTTGTTGAGAATACAGTAAAAAAAACTTGTTTCCTATTTTTTTCTCCGAAAAGAAAAATTGTATGGCTTATTGTACTGGCAATGCAAATTGTCAAGATTCAAGGATACTGTTTACTTCCAATTAGCCAAGTTGAATGATTGATTGGCTCATGATCTATAACAACAATCAACATTGCTCATTGGATCTTTGGTTCCCAGATGGAAGCCTCTTGATCAAATGATTTCTATGCAATTGAGTGTTAGCGCACTAACTCTGCAGAGATGACACACTGAGATCAACATGGATGATGTTAATTTCACTATGCAATTCAGTATTAGTGGCATAGTTACAGAGAGATTTATTTTTGCAGATATTAGATGTGGAGATCAACATGGTTGATGTTAATTCCATTATACACGATTGGGGCATACATTCCCATGTCGTCAGAGCTCAGAACTTCACATAATTGAACACAATTGAGATCTTATTTTTACAGTATGCCTTGCAACTAATTGGGCAGTACACATCTTTTGTCTGGTGACTTGGAATTGATGTACCCACCTCAATCTGAAGCTTTTACAGTATGCCGTACAACTAATTGAGCAGTACACATCTTTTGTCTGGTGACTTGGAATTGATGTACCCACCTTAATCTGAAGCTGCAAATTTTTACTTCTGTTCTGGGTACTTTTTGTCAAGTTCTGAAATATTCCTAGTCTTTCACTGATCTTCTGTCTCCCTCTCTTCTTACGCCCACCTGAATCTTACACGAATCTTACCTTGTGAAAAAAAAATTCTTGCCCTTGTTTACATAGTCTGAGGATCAGTTGCGGGTCCATATCATCCTAGAGTTTGAGTTCGCATTGCCTTCTCAATTTCCCCTCCTCGGAGGCGCAACTGATGGAGCTCTGCGCGTAGTAAATCTTGAGAAGGATATTTCGGAATGTCTCGCGGTAAACAATTCTGAACTCGTAACCAAACACGCGTTGAAGTGTTCAACTCAGACTCCGCCCCACCAGTCCGTGTTGATCACGCACCGGCTCCACTTCTATTAACCGACGCAGCGTCAGCGCGCACCGCCCCTGTAGAGTTTCAGGTTCTCAGCTGCGTACTCGACCGGCGATGGCGTCGGCGGTCGCAGGGTACAAGAGACCGATGCTCGCCAATCCCCAAGCCATTGCCAGCGACGGCGTGCTGCCCACAGACGTCCTGTACGAAATCCTGCTCCGCCTCCCGGCCAATGTACTCTGCCGCCTCCGCCTCGTCTGCCGGTCGTGGCGGTCGCTCACCTCAGACCTTCGCTTCACCAGGGAGCACTCATCCCGGCACCCGCTGTTTGCCGGCCTCCAACTCCAACACGATGAGATCCACATCCTCGACCTGTCCGGCAACATCGTGAAGCGGATCTGTCCTGACAAGGATCTCTACCGTCTGAGCACGCAGGGCGATCTAGCGGTCTGTGTGTCACACCCGATTTTCGAGGGAAAACCAAGTGCGTCTCATATGTGCGCCAGGATCATGTTTACACACATATGATAGACAAAAGAGTGTAATATCGAAACACAGTGTTCTAAAGTACAAGAGATTTATTACAATATTCATATTACACTCTCGGGAGACACGAAGGTCTTTATCGCAGAACAAGCGATAGCTAAACGAAGCGTCTTCAGCTTCCATCTTCCACAGGCATCTTGACTAGGGGAAACGCAAGCCTCAGAACTCATCGTAGTCGCTGTAGTATTCTTCTCCATTTCCTTCTTCTGAATCAGCAATGGCAAGCGTGAGTACACCTAACTAGGTACTCAGCAAGCGGGGTGAAATGCAAGGCCACAAGGATAGGTTATGGTTCACAGCAGTGAGCTTTTTAGAGTTGATCAAGTTTTATTAGCAATTTCCTATTTACTAGATGTAAGTTTTTACCAACCCACTTAAGCATTTAAAAGAACATCTTATTCCAAAACCCACGAGTAAAACCACAATTTAGATTCCATTTTTAAGTTCAATTATCATGTGAGGGTCCAAGCCGCTCTTGACCGTGAGCACGGCTGATATATCAGTTTTACACTCTGCAGAGGTTGTACACTTTCACCATAGCTCGTGTTCCCCATGTTGCCCGGGTTGGCCAAACCCTTAAACACTTCCAAGGTGAGTGGCTAGGGGTCCACTTCGAAGCCTTTACAAAGATATGCAAAAGTCCAATAACCCGCAAGAGTTACAGCTAGGGCAGACCACAACCCTCCCTAATGGTCAACACCTTAGCAAAGGCTGCTACCCCAAAAGGACCGGGCTGTACCCCTGCAACCCCAGACCCCCTGTGCTCCTTTCGGATAAGGCCATCAGTACAATTGCACACCTAATTAATCAGCTAAGGTCAGAGCCCATTTTGACACCATGGTTGCACTGTTTTCTTGGGTGGTTCTCCATGTTCCGATTAAATAATTATTCTCTTGTATTAACCAACATTTATTATCAAAGTTATCATGATCAATAATTTTTATAAAGATCCAATTTAACCATTCCCAAGGTATTGCAACACTAAACATGAACTAACCCAAAATATTATTTAAAACAGGGGTTGATACAAGGGAGCATGGTAAAAGACTAGGTAAATCCTTAAAAGGTATTCCCATCATATTAATGCAATTAAAGTAAATTTTAGTTGTCATGCAATTGTTTAGGATAAAAAGAATATGCGGGGAGGGCCACTTGCCTTGTTCTGCAAAGAAATCCTCTTCTTCTTCGAAAAGTAGTTCTTGATCCGCGTCGACGGGTGACTCGGTTGCAACTGGCGCGAGATCTACGATTAAAGCAATAAAACAATAAGAAAACAGTACATCAAACATTTCTAACAGACTAAAACAAGCATCTAGAACTAACAAGCTCGAAAAGACAAACGCTTGGACACCAAGAACGCTAAAAACGGAGCTAAGACGGAAAAGATATGGCCAAAACAAGTTTTAGGGACTTGCTGGCAAAGAAACTAGGTCTACAGGGGCTAAACTGCGAAAACCAAGGACTAAAATGCAAATACGCATTAAACCCGAGGGCTAACGCGTAAAAGACAGGGGCTGGGCTTCGGGATATAAAAACAGAGAAGCTCAGAGTGCTTTCTGTAAAAATGAGGACCTGAATCTAATTATTTTTGAACTAGACAGGACGGCAGGTTGATTACAGAGAAAGGCAGGGGCTCTTCAGCAAAATTGCCGGCGCTGACCGTTACTCGGCCGGTTTGACTCAGGTCACGATGAACGTGGGCCGTTGGATGAGCATCGGACGGCTGACAGGAAAGGGGCAGGTCGGGCGGCGGCGGGAACGCCGGCGTGCGGCGGCGCCGGTCCGGAAACTCGCCGGCGAAGCTCGAACTCGAGCTGCCGGGCTCGGTTTTGAGCGCGGATTGGTGCTAGAGGACCGAGGTGAGCTGGCGAACACGATGGGGGTGATCTCGTCGAGGATTGCACGGCGAAACCGGCGATCGACGGTGAACAGAGGCGGCGGAACTCCGGTGAGGTGAGTGAAGGGGCTAGCGTGCGAAAGAGAGGGCGAGAAGAGGCTCGGGGTGTTGCTGGGGAGTTGGCGAGCGCGCTCAGGGGGTTCTAGTCGTCCAATTAGCTACGGTGGCGGTGCTCGTCGACGAACGGCGGCGACGGAGCGCCGGTGAGGGCCGTCGGGGTGCTAGAGTGCAAAACAGAGAGCGAGAAGGGGGATGGAGAGCATCATTACCTCCACAGGAAGCGTTTGGTGCGGTCGGGCGGGGCGGTGCGGCTCTGTGTCGGCGGATCGACGGTGCGGCGGTGCTCCGGCGACGGCGGCGGTGTGAATTGGAGCTGCTCCGAGGGGAGTGTGGTGTGCGAGTGGCCGAAGGGGGTTCCTGGGGGCTCGGTCGTCCTCTTTATAGGGTGGAGGGAGGGAAAGGTGGGGTCGGTGCCGAGGGGAAAGGGAGGGGCCGGCCATCAATGGCGATCGGCAGTGGGGAGCTCGGTGGTGTGGGCGTTTCGAGTGGGAGAGTGAGTGATGGTGGAGTGGCGGTGGCAATTGCCGCAGCTCGGTGGGGATAGGAGGGGAAAGGACGCGGGAGAGGGAGCGGCGCTAGGGGGGGGAGTTCGAGCGGCGCTGTCGGGCGGCGAGGCAGGGGAGGGGCGCTGGAGGTTGGGGTGAGCCCGACAGGTGGGCCCCACCTGTCGGCGGCGGTGAGAGGGAGGAGAGGAAGATTGGGCTGTAGCTAGGCCGGAAGTGGGAGTGGGCTGCGCGCGAAGGGAAGAAAGGAGGGGGAGAAGAGTTGGGCCGCGCGCGCTGCTGGGCCGAAAAGAAAGGGAAGGGAGATGGGCTGCGGGGGAAGAAAAGAGAGAGAGACGGTCTGGGCCGAGGGGTGAAAGAGAGATAGAGAGAGAGTTTAGGGAGCATTTCTGGACTTTTTCATGATTTTAAAATTCCCACACAAATCAAACAAAAGATATGCAAACCAAATATGATGCACATGCACTTATTGCTCAAAAATTATTTATATGATGTTTAAATATTTTTAGGCTCAAATTAATTTAAAATTTTAATTAAGTCCTTAGAAAATTAAATTTAACCAAGTTGCTATGATTTATTTGTGATGGAATTTTAGGGTGTTAGACTGTGTCTCAAAGATAAGATCCGAGGCGCCAAAAGCCCTTCTACTGAACCCAGCGACCGGTGCAGTCGACGTCTTGCCTGATGGCAGCGTATGCCCTAAAGCATCAATCTGTCTGATCGGGCACATCGCCTCCACGGGAGAGTACAAGTTGCTCCGCATCGGTTACCGGCGCGCAATCCAGCAGCCGTGTGAAGTCATGACACTTGGTGGTGGCAGCGACCAAAGGTGGAGGACGAAGCCAGATCCTCCTTTTTGGATCTTTATATCAGATGACAGGCGCATGGCGGTCTTCAATGGATTCGCTTACTTCTTGTTGCCTCGAGTTTCCATTGACAGCATGGAAAGAATAGGTTTGTTCGATTTGGCCAAGGAGGAGTGGAGGGTAGAAACTCTCCACCCTCCACCGATCACTGAGCTCAGGTATCATCCAGAAAAGGACCAAATTCAGTTAGCCAAGTTCGATGGTCACTTTGTGTTGACACGAAAACGCGCCAACACACTCGGGATCGATCGAACGTGCAGCACGGCCGTCACAACGGCCAACTCCTGATCACCCGGGGCAAACCGGTCTGACCGGTCTTAAGAACCGGTCTGACCGCTTCTGGTCGGGAGATCGTGAAGACCTAGAAACCCAAGCTCGGGAGGGACCCCGTCGGAGCTCGAGCTAATCTAGGGTTGCTCTAGGGTCGGCAGGCCACCTAGAACGTCCTTGAACGCCGTAGAGACGAGCAAAGAACAGAATATGGGGTTGGAAAAGGATTAGGGTTTGAGAGATAAAAAAGAAAAGGATAAATATGTTTGATTCGATTGGGAATACCTCAATCGGCCGTCTAGCCTTTATATTTATAGGCCGGGGAAGTCTTACCCCTTTCGAATAGGTTACAATATGGAACTAAACTCGGAATCCTAATCCTACTCGAATTACAGAACGAAACCGGTCTGACCGGTTTGGCAAACCGGTCAGACCGGTTTGGCCTTTGGCCCAATTTGAGTGTCAACACATGCCCCCCTGCGTTTTTAGTGAACTTGAGAACTAAAAAGCAAGTAAATACAACTCAGGAGCTAAAAATTTATACTAAGGGCGATATTTAACAATATATCGGCCATTGATCTTTACGCATCTTGCCAAACACTTGGATAGAATTTCTTCAGATATCTCCCGTTGATAGATTTAGGCAAAGGATCTCCCTTCAGTGTCTCCAACATGTAAGAATTCCCAAAGATGACTTTGACAACTCTATAAGGCCCTTCCCAACTCGGTGACCATTTACCAAACTTGTTGTTTTTTGATCCAATAGGCAAGATCGTCTTCCAAACAAGCTCACCAACTTGAAAATATTTGCCTCGCACCTTCTTGTTGTAAGCTCTAGCAACCCGAAGCTTATCCTTCTCAATCTCCTTTAAAGCCTTCAATCTTTTGTCGGTTACCTCATCAATATTGTCCAACATCAAATTGTGGTAATCAACGGCATCAAGGTCATTTTGCTTAGCCAATCTATAAGCGCCTAGATTTACCTC
Source organism: Echinochloa phyllopogon (assembly GCA_033239725.1). Lineage (NCBI taxonomy): Eukaryota > Viridiplantae > Streptophyta > Magnoliopsida > Poales > Poaceae > Echinochloa > Echinochloa phyllopogon. The sequence goes on from BTCW01000002.1 coordinate 52,382,223, forward strand.
AACAGGTAAAACGGCTTCTTGACCATATACAAGCTCAAAAGGAGTAACTTTAGTAGCACCATGTCTAGATATGCGATGAGCCCATAATGCTTCGGATAAAACTTCATGCCATCTCTTAGGATTTTCTGCTATCTTTTTCTTGATTAATTTAATCAAAGTTTTATTACTTGACTCGGCTTGTCCATTAGCCTGAGCGTAATATGGAGATGAATTGAGCAACTTAATTCTATAGGATTCGGCGAATTCACGTACCTCCTTAGACATAAATGAAGTACCTTGATCCGTTGTCAATGTTTGAGGAATACCGAATCTATGAATAATATTTTGAGTAACAAACTCAATCACCTCTCGATGCGTCATATTCTTCAAAGGAATCGCTTCAGTCCACTTAGTAAAATAATCTGTAGCAACCAATATGAAACAATGTCCTTTTGATGATGGAGGATTAATTTGTCCAATAAAATCCAACCCCCAACCTCGGAACGGCCATGGCTTAATAATAGGATGCATCAATGCAGCAGGAACAAGTTGCAAATTCCCAAACTTCTGACATTCTTCACATCCTTTGTAATATTTAAAACAATCTGCCATCATAGTGGGCCAATAGAAACCGGCTCGCCTAAGTAACCACTTCATCTTTGGAGCCGATTGATGTGTACCACAAATACCTTCATGAACCTCAGCCATGGCAACCTTGGCCTGATCCGAGTCAAGGCATTTCAACAACAAATCTTCGGCGTTTCGACGATAGAGTTCATCGCCAAGCAAAACGTACTTAAATGATATTCGCCGAATACTTCTTTCTGCACCACGACCAGGATCTCTCAAATAAGCAATAATGGGTACCCTCCAATCCTGATCTTCAACTTTGGATTGATTAGCATCATCCAAAGGATTTTTGCTTCTGTTAGGGAACAAAGCGGTCTAACCGCTTTCAGAACCGGTCAGACCGGTTCTGGCAGTACAACCGGTCTGACCGGTTTCTGAAACCGGTGTGACCGGTTCGTCCAGAACCAGAACCTCGGCTTTTGTTCGCATCGGTTTTTGGAGATAGAAATATTTCTTTGCAACCATATAACCAGATGCTTTCTGAGCCAGAGTGTTTGCCTTGTCATTCTCTTCTCTTGGAATATGTCTTATAGTAAATTCATCAAAAGAAGCAATGATATCGAGACATTTATCAAGATATGCATTTAATGAACCATTATAACATTGGCATACCTTTGATACTTGATGTACTACCAGGAGCGAATCACCAAAAGCTTCAACATGTTTTACTCTCATGTCTTGCAAAAATTCCAAACCAAATAGAAGAGCTTCATATTCAACTTGATTATTGGTTCGCTTTTCTTCCAATCGGTTTGAAAACTCAAAGATGGCATTACTTGGAGATATCAAAACAGCACCAATTCCTTGCCCATCATTGCAAACCGATCCATCAAAGTATAGCTTCCATGGTGTACAAGCAACATAGCCGACGTCGAACTCACAAGAGTCATTAATCCGATGTTCAACAATAAAATCGGCTACAATTTGACCTCTCATTGATTTTAAAGGTTCACAAACCAAATCATACTCAACCAAAGCATAGGCCCACTTGCCGACTCTTCCACTAGATATCGGCTTTTGTAACATATGTTTAATTACATCGGTTTGACACAACACGATGCAAGTGCTAGATAGTAAATAATGCCTCAATTGAGTACAAGCATGATACAAGGATAAACACAACTTCTCAATGAAAGTATACCTTGTTTCTGCATCGATGAGCCGTCGGCTTACATAAGCAATCACATACTCTTTATCGCCGATTTCTTGAGTCAAAACAGCTCCAATAGTCCTATCTTCAGCCGCCACATAAAGTCTGAATGGAACCCCCCGCTTAGGCGCCCTAAGCACCGGTGGTGAAGACAAGTACTTTTTGATCTTCTCAAAAGCTTCTTGCTGTTTTGCCCCCCAAGTAAAATCGGCTTCATTCTTTAGCCGAAGTAAAGGAGTAAAAGCATCAACCTTTCCAGACAAGTTAATTATAAATCTTCTCAAGAAATTTACCTTGCCTAGAAACTTTTGTAAATCCTTCTTGCAAGTAGGAGCTTCGACTTTCTTCATAGCTTCAATTCTCTTGGGATCAACTTCTATGCCATTCTCATGAATAATGAACCCAAGAAACTTCCCAGCCGAAACACCAAAAGCACATTTGAGTGGATTCACCTTCAAACCACACCGCCGCATCCTCTCAAGAGCAAGTTTTAAATCGGCTAAATGGGAATCCAAACCATCCGATTTAACTACAATATCATCAATGTATACTTCCACAATAACACCAAGTAAATCATGAAAGATTAAATTCATAGCTCTTTGATAAGTTGCACCGGCATTCTTTAATCCAAAAGTCATAACTACCCACTCAAATAAACCAATAAATCCCGGACACTGAAAGGCCGTTTTGTGCATATCCTCTTCGGCCATGAAGATTTGATTATATCCGGCATTACCATCAAGAAAACTAACAACACGATGTCCAGAAGCTTCATTGATTAAGACATCGGCTATAGGCATGGGATATGAATCTTTTGGAGTGGCTTTATTAAGATCTCTAAAATCAATGCAAACTCTAAGTTTTCCCGAATCTTTCTTTTCAACGGGAACAATATTAGAAATCCACTCCGCATAGCGACAAGTCCGAATAAAACCAGCATCTAATAAACGATTAATCTCTTCTTTTATTCGGTCATAAATAGCGGGATTAAAACGCCTAGCCGATTGTTTAAAAGGTCTAAAACCGGCCTTTATTGGTAAACGATGCTCAACTAAATCACGACTCAAACCGGGCATCTCACGGTACTCCCAAGCAAAACAATCGACATATTCTTTCAACAAATTTATTAATTCGGCTTTAAACTCAGCCGATAAATTTTTGTTTACAAAAGTAGGCCTAGGAATAGTACCATCACCAATATCTATTTTTTCTAAAGGATCAGCTGATGTAAAACCTTGACCCAGTTTATCCATATCACCAAGATCTTCAATGGCTTCGAACGTACCGGCCGAATGTTCCCGATAATGATCAATTCGGTCTTGAAGCCACTGTCCAGACGAAAACCGGTCTGACCGGTTCCCAGAAGCGGTCTGACCGGTTTGGCTCGGTCGGCGCTGTTCAGACCCAAACCGGTCTGACCGGTTTCCAGAAGCGGTCTGACCGGTTTGTCTCTGTTGATTTTGTTGCTCCATTAATTACAGCAAGTAATTCAACCGATTTTCCATCGGCTTTAATGTAGCAGGAACAAAACCATCCTTAGTGCAACTGATCAGCTCATAGTCGGTCAAATTCATGCCCGACAAACATTGGACCTTCTCATTTGCACTAAGAGAGTCGGAATCGGCCGTTGCAACAAAGGAAGAATTGTCACCAAGGACAATCTCAACTTCGTCGCCGATCCACTGAATGAGATATTGATGCAAGGTAGATGGAATACATTTATTTGCATGAATCCAATCTCGACCAAGGATTAAACTGAAGTTACCTTACACCTCGGAGACAAAGAAAGCCGTAGCAATAGTCTTGCTCCCGACGGTCAACTCCATAGAAGCCACCCCCTTGGCACCAATGGGATCACCTCCACCAACTCCACTGACCGTCATGTTTGTCTTGATCAGTTCTTCGTCTTTCCCGCCAATTTTCTTGTAGAGAGAGTATGGCATGAGATTCACAATAGCTCCACCATCAACCAACATATGAGAAATTGGCTTCCCGTTGATGTGCCCTCTCATGTACAAAGCCTTGAGATGATTTTCTGATTCACTATGCATCTGAAACACAGCATCTCGCGGCCCAAGTTGAAGGTGAGAAATTTCCTCCTCCGGCACCACATAGTAGTCAGAAGATAAATAGACAACATTAACTTCCATGTTGTCATGCTCTGGAGAAGGCTCAAAATCAACTAACTCTTCATCTTCAACCACTGGAGGAATTGGTGGAGTAGTTTCGATGGTTGAAGAAGTAGCAGCCCCCGCTTCTGTCATCAAACCGGTCTGACCGCTTTCAGACACCGGTCTGACCGCTTCTGTAGCAGTTGACTGACTAGAACCGGTCTGACCGGTTACATAAACCGGTCTGACCGCTTCTGCAGCGGTCGGCTGACCCAAACCGGTCTGACCGGATTCAGAAACCGGTCTGACCGGTTGTGCTGCTGATTGCACAACGGGCTTAGCTTGCCATATCTTGGTCTGAGGGATCATGGGCCTGTATTTGTTGAAGTATTCATCCCTCATCTTCTCAGCTTCCTGTTCCCTTTTCTCTTTGTTCCTCAAGCGCTGTAGCTTTCGCTTCTGTGTATGAGTCAACCCAGAAGGACACCATCTTGGCTGAAAAACTTTCTTAACGCCCTTGCTACTGCTAGCTTCCCGATCATTAATCATGATCGGCTTCTTGACTGGAACAGGAGCCGAATCTCCAATGACTATCGGCTTTTTACCCAAGTCTTGCATAGCCACTAGAATATCACCAATTTTTATGAATTTATTGGCTTGGGCTTGCACATCCTCCTTTTTCTCCTTGATACGGTATTCTTGCTTAGGAGGAACATGAATTCTTTATTCAGACCGAAACCGGTCTGACCGGTTCGTAAAACCGGTCTGACCGCTTTGATGATCAGTCGAAAAACCTGATTGGTATGAGCTCAATCGGTCATGTACAGAACCACCACGGCGCTTGTAACTTGTAGGATCAATCCAATGCTGTGGTGACCTCTGTCTCTTTTTTGTTGGCCGATCAACTTGAACGGCCTTTGCGTACTTGTTCATGAGCTGAGAGAATGTAGGTCCTTGCTTCAGAACCCTCCCTTGAATCTTTGGCTCATTGAATTTCCAAGTACCCACTTCCGGGCGCTTAGGCTTGAAAGTTCTTGGACGGTCTGGAGACAAACCGATCTGACCGGTTTGGGAAACCGGTCTGACCGGTTTCGCCTGGCTAGCGGACCGATTCTCTTCCAAAGAACTTCCTTGCCCCCCGGGCCTTGATGTGTTAATAGTAATCTTCAGAGACTCTTTTCCATCAAGAGTCCTCTCAATCATCACCGTTCTGGCCGGAATTTTGTCATTAACTTCTTCCGGCCTTGGATCTCCAATCACCACGTTCTTCCCTTTAGCTCCATCGGCTTGTTCCGGCCGAATCAGCATCTTGGTGTTCACATCTAAGGTATGAACAGGGAAAGGAGTCTTGTCAACTTGCATTTCGGCGAGCACCAATCGACCTTCATTAAGGGCCGATTGTACCTGTCGTCGAAAAACATTGCAATCGTTGGTTGCATGAGAAAAAGAATTATGCCACTTACAATATGCACGATTTTTCAATTGATCGGCTGGTGGAATTGCATGAGAAAGTTTAACAAAGCCATTCTTAAGCAATTCATCAAAAACACGATCACATTTGGCTACATCAAAAGTAAATTTTTCTTCTTGCCGATTTTTCTGAATCGGCTTCAATGAAGGACAAGAACCAGGTTTACTCTTTGATGACCAAACAAATTCAGCAGCATAAATTTCTTTATCATCATCTGAATTATCAGAATCATTATCAACAATATGCACATTCGAACGATGAGGTTTAGCAGATTCTTTTGAATTTTTAAACTTAAGTTCTAGACTCATAGCCTTCATTTGCAAGTGATTAATAGTAAGGAAATCAGAACCTTCTAATTTTTCCTTGTAATTAGACCGTAAGCCTGCAAAAGCTAAATCTGCTAAATCCTTTTCAGAAACAGTGATATTAAAGCATCGATTCTTAACATCCTTAAATCTTTTAAAATATTCAAGAACCGATTCCTCACGGCTTTGTTTAACCGATGTTAAATCAGATAATTTAGCTTCGTTTTCTCCGCTAAAGAAATGATCATGAAATTTACGCTCCAATTGAGTCCAATTTTGAATAGAGTTAGGAGCAAGCGAAGAAAACCATGAAAAGGCAGTTCCAGTTAAAGATAATGAGAACAACCGTATACGCAATGCCTCATAAAATGATGCCTCTCCTAATTGCAAAATATATTGACTAATGTGTTCCCAAGGAGTTCTATTATCTTCACCACTGAATTTAATAAAATCAGGAACACGCCAACCATTAGGATAAGGAACCAAATCAAATTCAGGCGGATACGGTTTCTGATATAAGCGTGCACTACCCAATTCAAGCCCGAGTTTTGCTCTAAGTGTATTAGATATGTCTTCTTTAAACTTAGCTAACTCGGCTTGATATTTCTCATCACCTTTGCTATGTGAAATGCGGGGAACACCATACATCGTATTCTGAGAAGTACTCGGAATTGGCGCGTGAAACGTGCCAGACCCGTGGGATATACTTCCCGTGGTGCGTGGAATAGTGTAAACAGGACCAGAAGTAGATGTATTAGACAAAACCATCGCACCAGACGCTCCTGCACCCAAAGAACCGGTCTGACCACCAGAGGGGGCCAAACCGGTCTGACCGGTTGTACAAACCGGTCTGACCGGTTCGTGGACCGAACCAGGGTGATGTGTTTGTCCCGCATAAAAATTCACCGGCATGCCCAAATTAGAATCTACAACATGTTCTGGCACGCCTGATGAGCTAGATAATTCATTAGATTCTAAATTGATTTTATTTTTATCAGAATTACCAGTCATACTAGCAATTAATTCACTAGTAGCAGTTTGCGCAGCAAGTAATCTATCATCCATCATGCGAGTAATTTGCTGCATTAAATCAGAGGATTCGCCCGTTACCTTTGGAATTTCTTCGACGTGATCATCTGCCAACTTGAAAGCCGGCATGACGAATTCCTCTACTCTCTTGACAAGACCACCGCGATCTTTCTTGAAGCCCTTCAAGAATTGCGCCTGGAAGTGCTTCTCAGCAATCAAATATCGCTTTCGCTCCTCGTCCGTGAGCTCTTCCATTGTCGCGGTGATGATGTTGTCTTTGTCAAGGTCGCACTTTGATCCAGACATATCCGGAGTAGATTGAATCGGTTTTGGCACCAGATTAATCTTCCCCAGCGGAGTCGCCAAAAAGTATGTTGACACGAAAACGCGTCAACACACTCGGGATCGATCGAACGTGCAGCACGGCCGTCACAACGGCCAACTCCTGATCACCCGGGGCAAACCGGTCTGACCGGTCTTAAGAACCGGTCTGACCGCTTCTGGTCGGGAGATCGTGAAGACCTAGAAACCCAAGCTCGGGAGGGACCCCGTCGGAGCTCGAGCTAATCTAGGGTTGCTCTAGGGTCGGCAGGCCACCTAGAACGTCCTTGAACGCCGTAGAGACGAGCAAAGAACAGAATATGGGGTTGGAAAAGGATTAGGGTTTGAGAGATAAAAAAGAAAAGGATAAATATGTTTGATTCGATTGGGAATACCTCAATCGGCCGTCTAGCCTTTATATTTATAGGCCGGGGAAGTCTTACCCCTTTCGAATAGGTTACAATATGGAACTAAACTCGGAATCCTAATCCTACTCGAATTACAGAACGAAGCCGGTCTGACCGGTTTGGCAAACCGGTCAGACCGGTTTGGCCTTTGGCCCAATTTGAGTGTCAACACTTTGCTATAGTCCATCATAACAATCGGCATTGTTGCTCAATGAATTTCTGGCTCCTAGCAGACATGGACAAGGGGCTTTGGAACAAACAATGCTCCATTCAGTGCGCACCGTACTTTAAACACCCTGAATTTCGCCCTCCATATCTATTTGATGTCTTGGATGACGGGAAGATAGTCATGTATTTACAAAGGACACGGGTCCTAGTAGCATATGATCCAAGAACAAGTACGTGCATAGATCTAGCCACATTAGAATATTATTATCTTCCAACTCGCATGTATGAAGGAAATCTCTTGTGACTTGTAAGCCTGAGCTTCTTGCCCTGGCATTCGACTAATTGATAGTGGTTCATCATATATCAGAACTAAACTGATTAGATGCAAGTTTTATGGATATTATTTCGATAATCTAAATAATAAGTTGTATACCGTCATATTCTTTTGATACTAAATGATACTACTTTATCTTTTCAAAATACTCCCTCGTTCCTAAAAAGAATGTAACTCTCGCATCTTGAGAAGTCAAACAATTTTAATTTGACTGAGTTTGTACAAAAAAATTACTAACATTTATTCCATGATGATACTAATTTCGTATCATAAATGTTAGTACTATTCTATTTAGTTTTGGTCAAATCTAAAATTGTTCGACTCAATGTAAAGCGAGAGTTGTATTCTTTTTGGGACGGAGGGAATAACTAGGGAGGCATTTGGTTTGCCAGACTAACCGATGCAGAATGACCCCCATACTAACTCCAAACCTTGTGCAAATTGGTATGGCCTTGACATAGTGGCAATGCAAATTGTCGAGATTAAGATCATGTTTAGTGCAAATCTTTATATATTTGCAGGTGTCCATGTATGAATTGTCTCTTTTGCCATGCTAGTATGTCCAGAAGAAGTCTACTTATCTTTTGATGAAGCGTACCAATTTAATTATCATGTAAAGCTAATATGTAGTAATTCTGAACTAATTTACCAAGTTACATATAGCTGCAAATGCCAACCTTGTACAAATCTTTTAGCCAATTCAAGTTTCACTGTGGTATTTGATTTACATGACTTTCTTTCTATGGCTTGTGGGAAATGGGGTCGGAAATTGAATAGCATTTTTTTTCAAGGAATATCCTAGCAGGAATTAGGCCGACCTGAACTTTGCCATTAAATGAATGGAAGTTTTACATCTAGGATTTATGGATACAGAGAGAGGAAGAGAAGCACGTATGAAGCTAGCTAGCCTATTACATTAGCTTTTAGCTATGTGGTCACTACAGGCTACACGCCTGCAGGGGATTTTTGTTCTCTGGTCTTCCTTCCCAGTTCGCCCAGAGAGTTAGGTCTTATGCAGCCATCACTTGATCGGAGGGGTGTGTATGACCATGGAAGACTTTACATTGGCAGTGCGGTTCTTCTAGATGTTTCAGAGCATGGCTACGATAGCACAGAGACGCGGGCACACTTTGAACTTTTGAAGTAGCGACCCCAAAGAGTGGCAGGGTCCGGATGCTGCAGTCAAGATGGCTGTGGAGGCTGTCGCGCGGTTCACCAGCTCTTTGGCAAGCATGATGTACAATGAACCGTATATGAACCAGAACTAATTGATTCCTATGCAATTCAGAATTAGTGGCATAGCTACAGAGATATTTATTTTTGCAGATATTAGATGTGGAGATCAACATGGTTGATGTTAATTCTCCATTATACACGATTGGGGCATACATTCCCATGTCGTCAGAGCTCAGAACTTCACATGATTGAATAAAATTGAGATCTTATTTTTACAGTATGCCTTACAGCTAATTGGGCAGTGCACATCTTTTGTCTGGTGACTTGGAATTGATGTACCCACCTTAATCTGAAGCTTTTACAGTATGCCTTAGAACTAATTGGGCAGTACATATCTTTTGTCTTGTGACTTGGAATTGATGTACCCACCTTAATCTGAAGCTGCAAATTTTTACTTCTGTTTTGGGTACTTTTTGTCAAGTTCTGAAATATTCCTAGTCTTTCACTGATCTTCTGTCTCCCTCTTCTTCTGCAGAATTCACATTTACGCCCACCTGAATCTTACACGAATCTTACCTGGTGAAAAAAAATTATTCTTGCCCTTGTTTCCGTAGTCTGAGGATCAGTTTCTGCTCCATATCATCCTAGAGTTTGAGTTCGTATTGCCTTCCCAATTCCCCCTCCTCGGAGGTGCAACTGATGGAGCTCTGCACGTAGTAAAACTGGATTGAGATATTTCGGAATATCTCGTGGTAACAATTCTGAACTCGTAACCAAACAAGCATTCAAGTGTTCAACTAAAACTCTGCCCACCAGTCCGTATTGATCACGCACCGGCTCCCGTTGTATTCTATTAACCGGCGTCCGGCGTCCGCGCGCACCGCCCCTTCAGAGTTTCAGGCCTTCAGCTGTGTACCCGGCCGGCCATGGCGTCCGCGGTCGCACGGGACGAGCAACCGAAGCCCGCTGATCCCCATGCCATTGGCAGCGACGGCTTGCTGCCCACGAACGTGCTCTACGAAATCCTGCTCCGCCTCCCGGCCAATGTACTCTGCCGCCTCCGCCTCGTCTGCCGGTCGTGGCGGTCGCTCACCTCAGACCCTCGCTTCATCAGGGAGCACTCATCCCGCCACCCGCTGTTTGCCGGCCTCAAACTCGAACACGATGAGATTCACATCGTCGACCTGTCCGGTAATGTTGTGAAGCGGATCTGCCCCGGCAAGGATCTCGACTATCTGAGCACGCAGGGCGATCTGGTCGCCGCGACTAACCATCGCGCGCGCGATTTATTCGCGCTTGTCGCCCACATGTTTCCGTCGCCTTCCACGTAAACGCCCGCGGGCCTATTTAGTTTGGGCCGTTGCTTACCGACAGCCCAGTAATGGATGCAGCCCAGCAACTGACCACTACCGCTTCCACTTACACAGGACGCATGCGCATAGGACGCATGCGGCTTGCTGGGCATGCATGCGCACCGGTCCACTGGCTTTTTATTTATTCTTTCTTCTATTTCGTTTTCTTTTGCTCCTACATTCATTTTTGTTCTCTTTATTTTTTCTTTTCTTCTCCTTTTATTTTATTTTTCTTTCTCTTCTCTTTTGCTTATTTCATTGCTTTGCTTTGTTTCTTTGTAACATGTAATATTTTTAAGTACATTATATTGATAATAAAACTTGTTGTTTATTTATATATTTTATATTGTTTTGATAGAGAAACTATATGGACTTGTTTGATCATGTTGTAAATCTATGTGTTCATTTTACAAACTAATATGTTCGTGATACTGACTTATTTGATCACTATATTAAACAATTTGTTCGCGATGTACACTTATTTGTTCGCTATGTTAAATAATTTGTTCGCAATATGGAATACATGTGTTCTCTGAGTAAAATTATTTGTTCACATGTGTAACCATTTTATAGATTTGATAGACTAATTTATTCATAATGTTAAAGTATTGTTCACTTTGTAAACTAAATTGTTCACGATGCAGACTTATTTGTCTCTATATTAAATGATTTGTTCGTGACGTTGATTTATTTGTTCGCTATGTTAAATAATTTGTTCATGATGTGGAATACATTTGTTCGCACTATACTATAATTTGTTCACGATGTGTAATACATTTGTTCGCACTATACTATAATTTGTTTGTGATGTGTAAATACATTTGTTCGCACCATACTATAATTTGTTCGTCATATTTAATTTTTTGTTCGCAGAAAACAACTATTTGTTCGTATTGTTTAGGTATTTGTTCGCAGTAGACAAAAATGTTCTAGCTAAATAAAAAAAATGTTCACAAAAAATATTATCTAAATATAGTCAAGTGACATCTTGTTTTGAAGATTTTATCGCAATAAGTATTATGGTGCGATCGAAATTTTATTTGGATGCTTGGTTTAAGAGCAATGCTTTTTTTTATCAAACTCTCTTTGCATGGGAGTGACGTCATCTATGTGGACTGTTGGGTCTGCTGCTTTGGTTCGTCTCCTACTGCTACTCCACTCTTAAGATGACGCGTATTAACTGCAAACGATACGAATACGTATGAGACAAACAATCAGCCCAACAGTAACCCAATTCGAAAATCGGTGGTTCTTCGGGCGACGGGTGTCTCCCCATCACCAGCGTGATGAGTAGACACGCCCCGATCTGGTGGTATGCGTCTCAAGGGTGAGCTCCAAGGCGCCGCAAGCCCTTGTACTGAACCCGACGACCGGTGCAGTCGACGTCTTGCCCGACGGTAGCGTATGCCCTAAAGCATCAATCTGTCTGATCGGGCACATCGCCTCTACGGGAGAGTACAAGTTGCTTCGCATCGGTTACTTGCGCTCAATCCAGCCGTGTGAAGTCATGACACTTGGTGGTGGCAGCGACCAAGGGTGGAGGACGAAGCCAGATCCTCCTTTTTCTATCATTGCATCAGATCGCAGGCGCAGGACGGTTTTCAATGGATTCGCTTACTTCTTGTTTCCTCGAGTCTCCAGTGACAGCATGGAAAGCATAGGTTTGTTCGATTTGGCCAATGAGGAGTGGAGGGCGGAAACTCTCCAGCTTCCACCGACCACTGAGCTCAGGTACCAATACCATCCAGAAAAGGACCAAATTCAGCTGGCCAAGTACGATGGTTACTTTGCTATAGTCCATCACAACAATCGGCATTGTTGCTCAATGAATTTCTGGCTCCTAGCAGACATGGACAAAGGGATTTGGAACAAACAATGCTCCATTCAGTGCGCACCGTTGGAGCACCCTAAATTTTGCCCTCCATATCTATTTGATGTCTTAGATGACGGGAAGATAGTCATGTATTTAGAAAGGACAGGGGTCCTAGTAGCATATGATCCCAGAACAAGTACGTGGATAGAACTAGCCACATTAGAATATTATTATCCAACTTGCATGTATGAAGGAAGTCTCTTATGACTTGTAAGCCGGAGCTTCTTGCCCTGGCATTCGACTAATTGATAGTGGTTGATCATATATCAGAACTAAACTGATTAAATGCAAGTTTTATGGATCTTATTTTGATAATCTAAATAATAAGTTGTATACCGTCATATTATTTCGATACTAAATGATACTAGTTCATCTTTGCAAAATACTCCCTCATTCCTAAAAAGAATGCAACTCTCGCGTCTCGAGAAGTTAAACAATTTTAAGTTTGACAGAGTTTGTACAAAAAAGTTACTAACATTTATTTCATGATTAGTCTGATGATACTAATTTTGTATATAAATGTTACTACTATTATGTATAATTTTGGTCGAATCTAAAATTGTTCGACTCGATGTGAAGCGAGAGTTGTATTCTTTTTGGGACACGGGGAATAACTAGGGAGGCATTTGGTTTGTCGGACTAATAGATGCAGAATGACCCCATCCTAACTCCGAACCTTGTGCAGCTGTTTGGTTTGCATAAATGCAATTTCATGGATCTTAGTTGCATAATCTATAATAAATTGTATAACATCATATTATTTCGATACTAAATGATACTAGTTCATATTTACAAAATAATCCCTCCTTTCCGAAAAGAATGTAACTCTCGCATCCTAAGAAGTCAAACAATTTTAAGTCCGACCAAGTTTGTGCAAAAAAGATACAACATTTATGTCTCTAAATATAATAAGTATGAAAATATATAATCCAAAGATACTAATTTTGTATCATACATGTTAGTTCTACTTTGTATAATTTTGGTCAACCTAAAATTGTTTGACTCAATAAGAAGCGAGAGATGCATTCTTTTTGAGACGGAGGGAATAACTAGCTAAATTGGTCATTAAACTGTCTGTTCTGATATATACTGTTCTTTTTTTTACAAATATGCAAGTGTCCACGTGTAAAGAAAAATGATATGTGTTGTCAGCAGCCATCTAGAAGAGGTTTGCATAAATAAAATAGTTTTTTTAAAAAAAACTACATCTATAGATATATGTCTGCAAACCCTAGCTCTATGATCACCTCCGAGAGTCTGGACATTCGGATCCAATCTTGAGATTCACGAAGTCACCACAAACATCTTGCTATCAAGGGGGACACAACCTACCACGGAAACAAGCATCTTGCTATCAAGGGGGACACAACCTACCACAGAAATAATATCGTCGGTTACTTTCTAGAATAAATTCATAAAAAAACGACACAATGTCAAGTGAAGGACTTGAACCTGAATGGAAAGTTCCACCCCAAGAAATCTTACCAACTAACCTACCATCAATTCACAACTAGTTTATTTTTTTATGATGCAAAGAGGGGGAATACCGATGGAGCTAGTTTATTTTTTATTGAAATAAAGGTGGCATTTTGTACCAACATACTACATAAATACAAACGCCAACCTTCTAGCATGAAAAAAAGAAAAAGTTTAAATTACTACCCTCAAGTATTGAAAAAGTTCATATAACCCCCTAAAGTAAGTTTTGGTTCATTTTATACCCACAACTATCTTAATTGGTCCAATTTACCCCTTTGTAAGATTGTCTTTTTTATTTATCTATGAACAAATAGTATTTTAAGTTAAGATTTTACAGGATGATAGAGGACCACATAAAGTATTTTAAAAAATATAATATTATTTTTTTCATATTATTTTGAATGGTTATGATATATAATAATAAATTAACCATATTGATATAAATTTATATGAAATAATGATAAAAAATATATTATATTTTTTAAAATACTTCATATGATATTCTATCGTTCCATAAATTTTTAACTTTAAACACCACCTGTGCATGGAGAAACAAAAATAACAAATCTTGCGAAGGTGTAGATTGAACCGATTGAGATAGTTATGTGTGCGAAATGAAAAAAAACATAGTTTAGGGGTTATCCGAAATTTGTCTATATTTGAAGGTAGTAATTTGGAACTTTTCCAAAAAAAATTGTATCTTAAATGCAAAGGTGATCATATCACTACGTTCTTTGATCTTTTAAGTGGCTATGATAACTTCCTTGCATGTAGGGGTGGTAAAGTGCCCTCACTTTTGTACTAGAAATTTTAATGATCGGACCAGATTAGGGCTGGGCCAAAATAATACTAGTTTTTGAACTAAATTTTGTTAGGGCCAAGTTAGATTTTGAAGGAAGAAACAGGCCATGATCCGTTAGCACCCCTACTTGCATGGCATTGCTGACAATGCTGTTGGTGTCCAAATTCACAAGGTGAACACCGAACAGATAATGATTTCGTAAGAGAATCCAGACTCGAATAAGACAGGTAAGAACTTGGGTACTTTTTCTCTTTTTTTCTCCTCCATTACATTGTACAGGGATCGCCTTTTATAGTGACGATTCGACTCCCTATTTACCACCGATACCCCCTACCTGCTCCCTACACGCATGACCGCTACAGACAACGGTCAGGGGGTATCGATGGTATTTTACATGAGAGTACAAACTCAATTTGACTACGTTGCTCTAGACCTTGTCAAAACCCGATCTGCCCTGCGGACGTCGAGCTGCCCTTGTCACCTTTCAAATTCAGGCGTCTTGTCTTCGGGTATGGTCCTCCCCGGGCAGGCCCTAGGATGCAGCTTGTCTTCGACAGGCAATTTCCTTTGTATCGCGCGGTAGCTTGCTCCGACTGGGTCGGCTCGTCGGTCGTCGCTGGCCTCGTCTTCTTTTTGGATGGACGCTGACCTTTCCTGAGCGCGATGTGGCGTTGCACCTTGTCTTTTCTGCGCTGGAATCACTTTCTCGCGCGCCTAGGCACTAGCTTGTCCCGCGCGCTTCCTTTCTTGAGCGCGGCGCTGCTTTGCACCTTATCTTTTCCGTGCACTTCTTTTCCTGAGCGTGGTACGGCTTTGCACCTTGTCTTCTCCGCATGCTTCCTGTGTATTATTGAAAGCAGATCTTCGAGGTTGCTTATGTTATTTGGGAAGGTAAACATGACCTTTCCCCGAAATGCACGAATGGAGGTGACCCTTCTTATACAAGAAATAATCCCCAACAAATGCCAAGGGGCAGAAAAATATAAAACGAAAAGGTGTTCCAGTACAAGTATGATACAGGGGATTATATGAACCACAATAAATTGATTCCTATGCAATTCAGTGTTAGCATTATAGCTCCAGGGAGATTTATTGTTGCAGAGAAGAGATGTTGAGATCAACGTTGCTGATGTTAATTATATTGTATTGTACGAGATTGGAGCATACATCCACATGACATCAGAGCTCAACAGATGAACATAATTGTTTGAAATAAAGTTAGTGAGGTCCCCTTTTTTGCAGTACATACCACAATTATTTTTGATATCTTCATTACCCACCTTAATTTGAAGCTGCAAAAATCTGACATTGTGCTGCTTCCTCGAGCACCGTACTAATGCTAGTATGTCTAGAGAAGCCTACTTTATCCTCTGATGAAGCCAAACTGTAATTTTGTACCGATTTACTAAGTAATATAGCTGCAATCTGCAAAAGCCAAACTTGTGAGTTGTGACATGATAAATCTTGTGCCAATGATCTTTTGGCGAAGTTGGTCATATCACTGCAGTATTTGATCATTTCCATGATTAAGATAGCTTCCTTGTATGGCTTGTAGGAAATGCCAATAACCAGGGAAAAAAAATAATCAGATCGCAGTACGAATATGATACAGGGATATATGAACCAGAACCAATTGATTTTCTTATGCATTTCAGTCTTAGATAAGAAGGCACCGGCGCGCATAGCTCCGGAGACAAGATTTGTTGCTGCTCCCTGTAATCCTATAACTAAAGTATGTATAGAATAACTGATCGGTATGATACTGGAGACGAAGAGATTTTTTTTTAAACGAAGAGATTTGTAAGTTGTAACTGCAGCAGATCAAACTGTTGGAGCTCTCTGGAGACGGCGATCTGTTGATCTCCGTCTTCGGGTTTGAATAATTCGTACTGCCTTCCCAATTTCCCCTCCTCGGAGGTGCAACAATGGAGTTCTGCGCGTAAATCTGGAGAGAGATGGGATGTCTCGCGGTAACAATTGTAACCAAACACGCGTTCGAGTGTTCAACTCAGACTCCGCCCCACCAGTCCGTGTTGATCACACGCACCGGCTCCAGTTCTATTAACCGGCGCGGCGTCCGCGCGCACCGCCCCAGAAGAGTTTCAGGCTTTCAGCTGCGTACCCGGCCGGCGATGGCGTCGGCGGTCGCAGGGTACAAGAGACCGATGCTCACGATCCCCAAGCCATTGCCAGCGACGGCATGCTGCCCACGGACGTGCTGTCCGAAATCCCTCCGCCTCCCGGCCAAGGAGCTCCGCCGCCTCCGCCACGTCTGCCGGTCGCTCACCTCGGACCCTCGCTTCGCCAGGGAGCACTCGTCCCGCCACCCGCTGTTTGCGGGCCTCGAACGTAACGGGATCCACATCGCCGACCTGTACGGCAACATCGTGAAGCGGATCTGCCTCGATGAGGATCTCGGCTCCTACTGTCTGAGCACGCAGGGAGATCTGGTGGCCTGTGTCTCATGGATGGCCCCGCAAGCCCTTGTACTGAACCCGGCGACGGGTGCAGTCGACGTCTTGCCCGGCGGCAGCGTATGCCCTACAGAAACGATCTATCTGATGGGGCACGTCGCCTCCACGGGAGAGTACAAGGTACTCCGCATCGGTTGCCGAGCAGGAGTTATGGAGCAGCGGTGTGAAGTCATGACACTTGGTGGTGGCAGCGGCCAAAGGTGGAGGACGAAGCGAGATCCTCCTTTTTGGATCTTTATTTGCGATGATGGCAAGCGCATGGTGGTCGTCAATGGAATCGCTTACTTCTTGTTGCCTCGAGTCTCCATTGATAATATAGGTTTGTTCGATTTTGCCAAGGAGGAGTGGAGGGCGGAAACTCTCCAGCTTCCACCGAGCACTGAACTCAGGTACAATCCAGAAGATGACCACTTCCAGTTGGCCAAGTTTCGATGGTTACTTTGCTATAGTCCATCACAGCAATCAGCATTGTTCAATGAATTTCTGGATCCTAGCAGACATGGACAAAGGACTTTGGAACAAACGATGCTCCATTCAGTGCGCGCCGCACTGGAAGTGCCATGAATTTAGCCCTCCATATCTATTGGTTGTCTTGGATGACGGGAAGGTGGTCCTGCATTTAGAAATGGCCAACGTCCTAACAGCGTATGATCCAAGAACGGGTACGTGGGCAGATCTAGCCATGTTGAAATATAATTATTATCTAACTCGCATGTATGAAGGAAGTCTCTTGTGACTTGTAAGCCTGAGCTCCTTCCTCTGGCCTTCAACAAATTGATAGCAGTTGATCACATAGCATAATTAAAATGCTTGAATGCAAGTTCGTGGATCTTAGTTGGATAATCTAAATAATAATAAGTTGTATATACCATCATATTATTTTATAGTAAATGATAGTAGTTCATCATTGCATAATAACTTGCTAAATTGGCCATTGCTTTTTGCCTGTTCTCATATATCGCATGGTTTTCTTCAGTATATTTGTGTGGCTTTGCGGTGGTGGTGGTGGTATACTGATGTCAATTGTCTAGACTCAAATATGCAAGTGTCCATGTATAAAGCAAAATGATATGTGTTGTCAGCAGTCACCATGCTATTATATAAGTCCAGAAGAGGTTTCATAAAGAAACTAGTTTATTTTTTCATGAAGTAAAGAGGGGGATTTATACCAATGTAACTAGTTTTTTTTTCAATGAAATTAAGGTGGCATTTTGTACCAATATAATACATGAATACAAATGCCAACATTGTGGCATGAAACAATTATCTTAAATGTGAAGTTGGCCATATCACTGCGATCTTTGATCGTTTAAGTGGCTATGATAGCTTCCTTGTATGGCATTGTTGGAAATGCCAAGAAGCAGAAAAAATGTAAAACGAAAAGGTGTTCCATTACAAGTATAATACATGGGGACTATATGAACCACAATAAATTGATTCCTATGCAATTCAGTGTTAGCATTATAGCTCCAGGGAGATTTATCGTTGCAGAGAAGAGAGGTTGAGATCAATGTTGTTGATGTTAATTCCATTGTACGCAATTGGGGCATACATCCACATGTCGTCAGAGCTCAACAACTGCACATAATTGTTTGAAATAAAGTTAGTAAAGTTCCCTTTTTCTGCAGTATGTACCACAATTATTTTTACATGCCTTCATTACACACCTTAATCTGAAGCTGCAAAAATTTGACATACTGTGCAGCTTCCTCGAGCATCGTACTAATGTCAACCTGTCAGATCATATTTATCTAAGTTAGAAAAGGAAATTTTATTTACCAAATAAAAACAAATTATATGAGGCGGAAACTAACTTATTCCAGAGCCTCTATGAGGAACTTACTTTTGTCCCATTGGGAACCAAATTCTGCAAGATTTTCAGTCTTTCATTGATCCTCTCTCTCCTCTTCTGCAGAATTTAAATTTAATAAAGAGTATTCATCAGGATTCAGGCACAGTCCCCTGAGTCACTACGTGACCTTTTTTTGAACCAGTAACTTCTGCAAAAACCTTTGATTTTTCTCGCTCTTACCCTTGCGTAGAGACTCTGAGGATCAGTTGCTTCTCCACGGCTGGCCCTGGAGCTCGTCTTCTTCGAGCTTGAATTCGCATTGCCTTCCAAATTTCCCTCCTCAGAGGTGCAACTGCTGGAACTTTGTGCATCAACACAGGCGTAGCTGCCATCTTCGTTGCTTACAGAATCCTTTTTCCCAGCCTTCTTGGGCTTCTTTGATGCCTGCATCATTTAACATTTGTAAGCGTTTTTGCAAAAAACAAACAAACAAACAAAAACTCATAAACATGGATCCTAAACAGTGCCACTGAACCAATAAATGGTTTACAAGTATTTCTCTGTTCATTACCTTTGTGGCGGCACTAGACTTCCGCTTCTTAGTAGCCGGTGCATCATTGGCTGCTTCTTCCACTATGGATGATGAATGGTTTCCATACAGAGGGCTCTGATCCTCACTAAGGTATGGGACATCACAAGGCGATTTGAAGTCGGTAGGCGGGAGAGGATCCATAACTGGAAACTCAAAGCTCTCGAAGTTCTGAGCTGGATCAAGCAAACTGGTAACACTAGAACCATGACCTGGTTGAGGCCAGCATTGTGGAGGGGCGTCATAGTTAAGACAGCTAGAAGAGGAGTTGGAGTCAGATTCAAGGCTAGGCAAGAACAGAGCTGCCAATGCCTCCATGGACTCATCAACATGCTCATAGGTGAAGCAGTGATCATCAGCTCCAAGGAACTGCGCCATCATATCTGTTTCCATTGATGGCACAGATAAAGTGTAGGAACTCTCCATTTCAGTAATGTGGGAGGGCTCAAGGCGAGGAAAGGCGGTAGCTGAGAGAAGTGCTGCTGGTACAATGTCTGGATGCTCCTGCCGTCTGCCTGCAGAGGGTATTTGTAGGGTGCACCTGTGCAGGTGGCCCCCATTGTTGACGATAGGTTCACAATCAGCACCAAATTGTCTGGCTCTTGTAAGTTATCTCTAGAGTCAACCCCATGGGGACGGTGTTAAGTTGTTGCAGCCTAATTCTTGATCTTGATACCGACAGGATAATAAAAGCCGCATGCGCAATTATGTCGCCATATGCAAGCGATGGTATTGTTTATCTTTCCGGCAGGATTTGCGAGATGAGATTGTTTATCTTGAGGAGGAGATTTGCTTGGCCATTTGAGCAATTACTCACCTTGTAGATCGTGGGGAGTGGTGGTGAGCTGAAGTGAGAGGCGTGGAAGGCAGGAGGGATTATGTGAATTAAGTTCTTGAGGTTGTTGTTAAGATCAGTCATCAATGGGTACCAGTTCGTGGCTGTGATCATGTCATCTTGTGCTTCCCATGGAGGTTGCAGAAACAATTTCTTCCCATTTGCAGGAACTTGAAGAGCTGTCAGATCCCAAAAACGGGGAGAAAAACAGATTCCATCGCACAGAACTGCCTGTGGGACACAAAATTCTCCCTTCACTTTTTTGCTACAGTATTATAAAATGCAAGTGGGTTCAATTATAACTTCAAAATATCACTTTATGGTTGTAGCAAATTGTTTGTGATCATAGGTTATTGTCAGCATTAATTAGTGAAGATTGATATTGGTACTATGAAGTTCGCAGAACTGATTTAATATAGGCATTAGTGACTTAGTGTTCCTTTTCTGTGTTGTCAATGCTAACCAATTTTATGGAAGCACATGCTTGCCCTCTCCAAACTCCGTATGAGAGCAGTCAAAGGTGTTGCACCCCTTCCAGGCAATATTATTGGAAAGAATCATTCCTAGCAATTGAATATATGTGATCACCAAGTAATCTGTACTTTGCAAGTAATTAGCAGCATTCAACTTGAATCTCACACATATTTGATTGGCATCATTCACATAAATGAACTTATCATTATTGTACTTTCTTTTTTCTTAAATTACAATTCAGTGTGTCTACTTGTCTCGGCACAGATCTTATCATCAGAAATTAGTGGTTATTATGAAACTTCTTTTCGTGTGTACTGTTTCCTTTTGTTCATCGCGTACCTCTGATCTGATTGGTCCCTGCATTGTAGTTTTGTCGTACCAATTTCTTAGTAATATACTATCTAATTTGGAGAAAAATCTTGAACAGACAGTTAATTTATGTTTTTAATAGTCCACTGATCTGATTGGTCCCTGCATTGTAGTTTTCATTGGACAGATAGTTTGTGTCATCTGTTCCTGTCCTAGTATATGCATTTCAGTCATCGGTGGAGCAATAGTGGCCATGGCATATAGTATTATTTAACAAAACTAGTTGAATGTTATTATGCATACACACTCTTAACTAGAAGGTGCAATACTTCATTTTCCTTGCAACCAAACTTGATCCAGACTTTATGTACGAAAAATCAAAGGAGCACATATAGAAATTTCATGATGAATTCTGTCGGCAAACTGAGGATGCATAAGACCTTTTGACTTCTTTAAGTCCTCTAGAAAGATGAGTTAGAGCTAACTCAATGTCAGCTATGACTGTTGACATTTGCTTGACATGGCACATATATATAATTAACAGTGGATTGGTTGATGAAGTATTGAATATTTACTAATATTGGTTGACTCTTGGTTCATAAAAGAGAAGGAAGTTTCCTATATGTCATTAAATAGGTTAATGGAGCCCTCTATTTAAGATATTTTACATTTAATTAGATTGTCCCTCCTCATGTGTTCCTCCTGGCATTTCTCATGCACTGAACCTACTTTAATTATAAACACTTTGCCAGTTAATTGCAAAAAAGAAAAGAAAATGGTAGTAAAGTTTACTTAGAAAAATTATGTTGTGATACATTGTACATTCCGTTTTATACAGCTCTTACACAGGAGGATTATGATAGTTCCTTTTAGTTGGGGTTAATGCAAGAACTAAAAAGGCTTGATCCTGGCTGTCACTGTTGTCACCGATCTAGGCAGCAAATCTTGTGTTGGAATAACACCGCACATTTGGAATCCGTCAGGATTTGCCAGCACTCTTGGTTCACTGTATGTCTGTATGGGACTAGAGTTACATCAGTATTATCTCACTAACCATACACCACTAAAATGAGCTGTTTTATTTTTTTTAATTCCAAGCAAACGTGTACTCCGAGTATCTACTAAACTACTTCATGGATAATCAAAGTGGTTCTTTCACTACGGTAGTACGATGCACTATTGTAGAACTAAGCTTAACTGCTCATTAATGACACCCGCATTATATATTAGAACACATCGGTATTATGAAAAACTAGTGGGCGAGTTCTTTACTGAATATTCGGTCCTTGTCATGCATGTTTGACATGATTAAACAACTTAACTACCAATCCCTAACCACCTAGCATCCATATTAACTCATGTCTGTACTAGTAAACTAACGGGATCAGATAAACTAAGAACTCAAGTACAACTGTATAATAATCCATGGACCCAAACAGAAGTGCCAGCTATTCATTCAGTTCCACGAGAACATTAATTAGGGCTATTTGCAAATCATAGCGTAACACCTACACGGATCAGAGTAGTCACAGAATGAGAAATGTTAATACTACCTTTTTGGCGATCTTCTTGTTGGAATACGGTTCTTGAATAAGCATTCTTAACTACAAAACTTCACACCTTACCTTAAGACCATATATAATAATATGTACAGAAAAACAACAATATAATTGCGGGATGATTCAGGATACCAGCAATAGATGTGGAAAATTAAAAATAGAAAAATGTATAAATTGTGTACAACTAAAATACAAGAAGAAATATATATACATTAATTGATGGGGGAAAATAGAAAAATGTATAAATTATGATAACAACTGTACTATCCAAAAGCCGCAATGGCTGCTTTATAGATAAAGCAAGGGTACTGGGGTTACCAGTTTTACAATGAAGTACAAGACCCAACACGACACACCAGAGACAACCAAGGGCAACTCTAGGAGGAGGACCTAAAACGCATGACTCCATCACAGTACTTGCAAGATCGGTCCGCCTCGGGGTCCAAAGCGCTCTCGTCACGGCCGCAGGGGAATCAACACAACAACGCCTTCAGGAAGGCAAAGGCGCCGAGTCGGCGCCAGCGTCAGGTTTTCACCTTGAAGACTTCCATGGACCGCCAGGAGGAGTGATCCCAAGCAACGCCCCCAACAGGGAAAGACCGTCGCCAGTTCAGTGACGCCGGACCTCAGCTTTCGCCGACGAATCACTATCAATAGAACCAGTAGCACTTGCCCAAAAAACTACTGCCTTCAACTGAATCCAACCTAACCACTGTCAACCCAATCTTGCAGGGCCCCAAAGAAACTAGAACCACAACTATACTATCAATTGCATGGATTAGAGTTATATAGCTAATACGGCCCCCAAATCTGGTCGTGCAGTACGTCCAGGTAATCTTGATAGTTTAAATAAAAGAGAACGTACTGTTCCTAAAAACTGGTCAGCATAGAGTTGATGTGTACCCATAATTAAGTGCCTTGCTGCATGTTGATGCATATGGCAGTTTATCATTATCCACTCTAAGGTTTAGTAATGATCTCGTGTTTCTATCTTAATCTTTCTAGTTAGCTTATGATTTAACAATAATAATAATGGCAATATTCTAGAACCAAGCTATCTGATTAAAAAAACACGCCTATAGACATATAAATTCAAATGTAAGTCGAATGTAAACTCAATAAGTGCTAAAAAAATTAAGTTTGAATTTGAATATAAATAGATGTTCATATTCACGTTGAAATGTGGGTGATTCCTTATAAAGGGACTAAGCAAGAAAATTGTGTGTAATAATCTTTCTGATTTAGGCGAACAATTGTTTCGTGTAATAAGAGATTAACTAATAAGAACAGCGTGCTTAGTGCGTAGTAAGTTGAATCATTAAACCTAGTAATAATCTTTACAAAATCTTGATTGAACATATATATAATAGCATGGCTAATACTAAAGCTGAATCTTATCCATTCTTAATGTTTAGAATTTTATAGCTGATTCATGAAAAGGAGCTTTCTAGAGATATGCAACTAGTATTATCATGTTAGTTCAGTGGTAGTTATAGTTGCAAGAACGTGGAAGAAGAATGTTTGGATCACGTATCATCGTGTTGTGTAACTAATCTCCAGCCTAAACATCCTTGTTTATATTTAGATGTACACGTGTAATGATGATAGGTAACAAATGACATCCAAAGAAATTGGATAACTTTTTGAGAAATGGGTAATTTTATTTAGAGCATTTTGCAAAAGTTATCTCCGTTCTAACTACAGTTAGTTGTGCTGTCAGTTCTGCATCATGTTGAATCTCAGGGTTGAATTTCATTATCACCTCATTCTCTTCATTTCTACTGCCTTCCGTACATATATACCAACGAGAAAAAACATCTAGTTTATACAGGAAAATGGTGGCACTAAATAGAATATAGTGTAGTACATGCTTCAGTACACCATAATGATATCAATTTTTTAAAAAAATAATCAGACCGCTACGATTATTTAAAAATTCGATTTGAGAAGGTTACATGACCTTAGACAACTGGAGCTAGCTGCCTAGCCCTTGGGCACTGGCAGTAGTCGGCAAGGACGGCAAAACCTAGACAGGCATACGTTGAACTAAAAGGGGACAGATGACAGATCGACGCTTCCACCTAACGAAATCTCGCTTTCACCAGGTACAATATGAATGCTCCAACTGGCAAAGGATATTAAAACTTCATTTTATCTTTTGCGAGAATGCTACATAGAACGCTGGCCACTGTTCACACCACGAGAATGCTGCAGATTTTATTTGATTTGGAATTATATAGTAAATGGATCGACAACTTCTCGTGGAGAAGTGCTTAAAATACATAAATCTATGGGATCTAGAATTTCAAGTGCCACTACTCTTTGTCTTTTAGCTGTGCAACTTGATGCTATGAGATGGGGTGTCAGATGTTACTACTAGAATTATTTGTGTGTGCTGTATCTAGGAGGAGTGGGACAAATCACATCCAAAAATATTTGAGGAAGATCATGTCTGAAGTACTATCACAACATTATGATATACCTGCAATCATCTGAATTGACACTAGCTCCAGGATTCATGGATTGCCAGTCACTTCAACTTGACTGATCTTTGTTAAAGAGAATGTAAAAAAAAACGTTTGAAATTGCTATTTTGTCCATTGTCCAAGTAGGCCATACATGATATATTTTTTAGATATGGTTAATAAGAGGTGGGTATAGGTTATTTTGTCCATATGTCAATGCGACAATGCCTACCTAGATAGCACACACCACAGCCACAGCTAGGGGTGGATATAGCTCGGCTCGTTTTGGCTCGGCTCGTTCGAGCTCGTTAGCCAAACGAGCCAGCTCGGCTCGGCTCGTTTAAGGAAACGAGCAAAAATCCTGGCTCGGCTCGGCTTATTAAGCTCGCGAGCTGGCTCGTTAAGCTCGCGAGCTAGAGTCAAATTTAAAATTGTCACAATAATATATATAATATAAAAAATTGTAATATTTATATAGTTTTAATACCTCCAAAATCTACTCTATCATATTATAATAATAAAATATAACCATAACATCATCTAAAACTACGTATATAGTATACATATATTATTATTAATTAATAATTTAGTCATTAGTCTAATAAACCTTCTAGCTCGTTTGGCTCGCGAGTCGGCTCGAACTCGCTCGTTATACTAACGAGCAAAAACTCTTGCTCGGCTCGTTAGGAATATGTACCGAGCCGAGCCGGCTGCGATCCGAGCGAGCTAACGAGCTTCGAGCATTTTGTCCAGCCCTAGCCACAGCGGTGATTGACCTGATTGTATCCAACAGTCTACAGATTTATTCAGTGAAGGTGGAGGAGGGTGGCTTACAATGGCCGCTCCATGTGTATTGTGTGGTTGCTGTTCGCGATTCCATTGATCGAAAACGCAACCTTATCTTCTACCGTACTAGGGATTACTGTCAAGTCATCACAAAAGAGGTTTGTATTGTTTTCTTATGCTTCATCCTTGTTTAAATTAATTGTCTGACATAGATGATGATTGCAACCTTGCCTATTGAGTTGCCCCAGGACGTATGATGGAAATTATCCATTGGACACTCCGTCGTAACATCGAAAATTAACTGCCGCAACATTAGAAATCACCGCTTGCAACATTAATATAAAGATGTATAAATACCATTGCTATCTGATTCAGGGACAGAAATGTGAACAATGTTGGCATAGTGTGGATTGCTGCAACATTAGAATAACATCGACCCGCCGCGTACTGCATTAAGATATTTTTATTTCATCTTCGTGTACATCATTTATGCTATTTACTTGCCGCTCAATGTTTACCTCTTTATTTGCTCGGTTTACCTACTATTTATCTAATGATGTTGCACAGGATCCATATTTGATACTGACAGGTCCTACTCGCGCTGTTGGGATGAATGAGCCTGTAACCATTGAGGCTGAGCTAAAAGTGAAGGGCCCTGTTGAATCTGAGGACAAGTACTTCATCGCACAGTCTCAGACAGTACCATTAACTTTTGATCCATACTTCGTTGAATTTGGTGATTATGAGGCCGGTTTGGTTCCAAAATTTGAGAAGAAACTGAATATTTTAGTTCGAGGACTTGGGGCGCCATCTGTGGAGGCCACAATATTTATCCAAATCATTGATGGCACATTGCCAGTTGGTTTTCATGGTCAAATTAGTGCCAGTACTGCCACTGAGCTTGAACATGTGGAAATCATCCTTGTTAAGTTTGGTGGTGGTGATGGCAACATGGAGCATTTGCGCCATGTTGTTTCTGTTGATGCTTTTGGGGAGCTGGCAGTGTTCTTCAGGGCTCGGAAATCTAATGAGGAGACGGTGGATGGGAGGGTGCACTTCAAGGCGCAGATGTCAGGTAGAAGTTTTGGTTATCTTAAGGTTGGCTCATGTAAGTTGGCGGTACTAGTAGTTTGGTCGCGTATTCGGCCTATGTGTGAGGAGGAGCTGGTGTCTGAGTCACAGATGGATACTATGTTCTAGTTCTGAGACAATCAGTATTGCCTATATCTTCGCTTTTGGGGGGTGACTCTCAGGTGAACTTGTGTCTTGTGATGGTGATGAACTTGTGTCTTGCGATGTATATATGCATGCGACTTAAAAAGATGTATCTAACTATCTGTGATGACCTCAGTTTATTTATCTAGCCGTTGCCATGTATAGTACTTGTGATGAACTTGCGTTGTGACCATCTGTGATGACCTCAGTTTATTTATCTAGCCATGTTGCTGCTCAAATTTAAATTGCCTATAATTTCTATTTTTCGAAAACAAACGCATGGATGTGAAGAGCAAACATCCAAGTTTACAACTTGACAACATGCGCATTTGGAGCCTGAGTAGAATTCAAACTACAATCAGTCAAATTTGAGGAAAAATCACGACTTAACCGAATCAAAAGTTAAGTTTCCGTCCAAATCGATAGGGGTTTGACCTGATTTTGACCATGAATTTGAGCAAGTTAAACTTCAACACTTTGAGATTTTGTATACTAGGTGAAAGCTGGTGGATTGGAATTTCCATTTTGCACATAAAAAAATTAAGTTGTTTAAGAAAATTAATTTTAAACCTTGGTCAAAGTAGGCTACTTTGAAATGTACACAGCAAAAATTCAGAACATTGACCCTATGCACATGCATGTACATGTTGTATATGATGTATGTATGATCATAGTGAACAGATGTCACTTTCATTGCAAGCAAGCATGTGCAGACGCGATATGTGGATGCTCCTTTTCTTTTTCCTTTTTTTCTTTTCTTTTTTATTTTTTGGTCAGTTTGCGATTCACATGTTTTCACAATATGTTATCAGTCATTTTTATTTCTTTTACTTATCTATTCGTTTTATTATTTTTCTTTTTATCATTTCACAGGGTTTTTTTCTTTTGTATGTGTATTTCACAATATGTTATCAATTCACATGTTTTTTTCTTTTACTATATAATGAGTGCCTAGTTTTTGCTATTATTTTTATTTTGATTCTCCTTTTCTCTTACTTACTTTTTCATTTTTCCTGTAATCCTCATGTGATATTCTATACCTGTAACGTGTTTCTCCAGATGTATGAATCTTTGTTCCGTGAATTCGTATAATTTGTTTCAAGTGTATACACTTTTGTTCTGTGATGGTACTGCTCATACTAATATTTCTTCCATAAGTTTGTACATATTGTTCTAGTCATATAAATTATTATTTTTTATTTTCATGAGTCTGTATAATTTGTTTTGGGTGCATACAAATGGGTTCTTTGAGTTTGTATAATTTGTTTTGGGTGCATACAAATGTGTTCCCTAAACCTTATGCTACTTGAATTCGTATAATTTATTTCAGGTGTACATATAACTTAGAAAAAAATATTCCAACTTGAAATATTTATAAAAAAAGTAATGCAAACATAGTCCAGTGGGGGTCTAGCTTTTAAGGTCCTCTTTAAAAGACACGCATGATATAGCTGCTGATACGAGACAAATAAACAGCAGAGCACAAGATATATCAGCAGCATCACCTCCAGATCCACCGGATCGATCGAGCAACATGACCGACGACCGCCGCTGATTCTTACTGGCGTGCGACGCCAATGCCACCATGGTTCCACTCCCGCCACGGCGCCACCGTATCAAGCAGACAGAAACTCGTGGGGATTATTCTCCGGGGGAGCGATCGGGGAAGCAGGGCGCGGATCTGCTCCCCGGCCAAACGCATTCGACCGCGCTTGTGCGCCGTATCTAACCATGTATATGATGCCGATCCAGCAGCATGTGCGGCGAATCGTAAGCAATACCATTGGCCGCCAAGAGGCACCCCACATACAGCTAACGCTGCCTCTGCCTCCCGTTAAAAATGCCAGTGCACACGGCCGGCCGGTATGATCCTGCTCCCGTGCCAATTCCACTCCCCCACGTCGAGAGTGAGTGGC
Source organism: Echinochloa phyllopogon (assembly GCA_033239725.1). Taxonomy (NCBI): domain Eukaryota; kingdom Viridiplantae; phylum Streptophyta; class Magnoliopsida; order Poales; family Poaceae; genus Echinochloa; species Echinochloa phyllopogon. Next base: position 52,411,224 of record BTCW01000002.1, read on the forward strand.
ACAGCTAGCGACGACGGCAGGCGCACACACTATAGTATATCTGTATATGGCTGCGCCGGATCTGCTTGCATTGTGTTGTGTGGTAGGGTAGGAGGCTGGGATCGGAGTGCACGGCCGCGGGCACTTGCAATAATGAGCAGCGCGCGCGAGCTCGAATGATTGGGCTTGATCGCTCGCCGTCACTGATCATCGCCTCGCCGGCCGCGCGCCCCTCGATCCTGTAAAAAAGCGAGGACGCCGCCGCTGCGTGCGCGGCCACGCTGTACCAACCCCGGCGGGCCCGTGGTTCACACGTTGCTTCCACGTTTCTCCCTCTCCCCTCCGATCGAACCCGATCGAAATTAAGATTAATCGGGTGATCTTGAGGGCGAGACGAAATATAATTGGTGTGTGCGTAGGTAAAGGTAATGGATAATTGATTCTTTGATCGATCGAGGGTACTGATGTGCTTATTTTTATTAAGGTGTGATGTACGTGTCGGTGTACATGAGCAGGGCGTGGAGAGTGATCAGCAAGCGTTAAAGAATTGGATTTGGGTATCACAATCCCTGGTCTAATTAAAGCTGCTGATCGGTTAGTTGCGGCGTACACTTGGAAGTCCTTGATAATTATTGCGATAGATCCGGCCACGCGGGATGATATATATCCCGTATATATGGCATTGGCGCCGTATAATAATAATAATAATAATATATATACCAGGGATATGGACAGGGTATTAGGTAGTAGTGTGGTACCAATGGAATGGTCTTTTTGTTTCGTTGACCAGCTCGCTGACAGCGGATTTGGGGGTTTCAGCTCGTGTTAGACGAAATTGCCTCAGTCATATCTAAGGTTGCTAATTAATAATGCCGCAGATCCTGAGTCGATTAACAGTCATAAATATAATTTCACAAAACGTTCCACCGGTCATTGTGCTTTTTTTCTACTAACGAACCTGCACAAATTAAAGCAGTGTCAATTACCGAACATATATAACATTTAGTAGAAACCGAGTTGCACTCCATCATAATAGTGTGTTGCATGTTTATCTTGACTATACTACATATAGGAGCTCCAACCCAAAAAGAATTCGCATCGTCTTTCTCTTAGCAAGTATACTATAGTAGCTAGGCAAGACAGGTTTATAATAGGTTTAACTACCATCCCACAGTTAATTGAAAATTCAGAATCATGCGAAATTGCGAACGAATTCCTGAATCTTGTGTGCGTGAATTGGCTCCGTCAATAGCACTGATGTTCCTGAGAGGCTGAGACCCAGCCACTCAGGATCCCTCGGCCGCCTGTGACCACCGGCCCCACCGTACGTGGAGCTCGGTCAGCGGCGGCCGCTGCGAAGGCTCTCGTGGCAGGTGAAGTGTCTCCGCCGCGCAGCACACCTGGAACACCCCCATCCAATCACGTGCTGCCTCCTCTCTCCTCTCCTCTCCTCTCCGGGCTCGCGGCCCATCATGTACTCACTCGCATGCACTCCAGCGGTAGCGGCTGCAGCCTCTCGCAGTATTCTGTGGCTTCCGTCGCTGTCCCGGCAGTTGATCATCACCGGCCCGGCCCGCTAGCTCTATCCGGCGGCAGGGGCAGCTCGCGTGCAGTCCCCGTCGGCCGCGTGGCAGGTGACCAGCCGGCCACCTGGCTCGCCGTCTCGGTGCCCCCCAGCTTCTGCCACCTCGCGCCGCTTGGGCGCCGTGACAAGGCATGGGCTCACGGAGACAACACGTACCCACACATACACGATATGGATCGATTGCATGCATGGTCACGACTCACGAGAATTGACGGTGCGTGCAGTGCAGTGCAGGGACTGATGATCGAGAGTGCTACGTACGACGACAAACGTTGGCTGATGATGATCGTCCAGTTATTAGTGGTGATTAATTAGCGTTTGCACACGGGAGAGCTTATTAAGCCTCACTGTCTCGGCCCCAACACGTACGTGCGTGCTTGGAGGTGTATTTGGATGGACCCAGAAGGCCGGAGCATGATGGAGTTCCACGTGCACTCGATGTGTCCAGGGCTCTCTCTCGCCCTTTATTATCACCGCCTTTAGACTTTCTGCTAGCTACGAGCAGGTATATCTTATTACTAACCGCTCTAAAGCTAACTATCACATATCATTTCTAGGCGGTAGAGATAAGATCACACTCTAGCATATGCTCGCAATTTTTCAGAGTCCATTTGCTCTTGTTATATATTTATATATAGACATCCTGCGTATATTCCAAATGGTATCAACCTGTTGTTACAGAGCTAGCGAAAATGTACAGCTTGTGCCGTGTCAGGGGCGGTGCCGCTGCCCGCGCCGCGCTCGGGGAGAAAGAAACTAATAAATTGCAGGATATATATCCCTCGAGCGAGTCCCGATATTATCTATCGCGCGTGCCTCTCTTCTCTCATAGAAATGGATCGATACTCTCCCATTTGTAGCCCAGTGTCTTTATGACAGGACGGCAGCATCGATCCATCCACAAATGTTTTTCCAAGACGGAGATAACCCCGGCCCCCCTCCCACCAATGCACCACATCCACGCGTATCTTCGCGCAAAGCTGAACGTACGTGTCACGAACAAGCAAGACATCCGTCGCACGATCAGCACAGGAGCATCTATGCTATGTGCCGTCCCTTTTCACCCGGCCTCCTCCGATCCACGCCAGAAAACGGACGGCGCAGGATCGCGGAATCCGGAAACCGGGGACAGCCGTGGGCCGTCGGATCACGTATCCAGGGAGACGGCGGTGCCTTGACCACCAAGTCACTCTCCGTCCGGCACTGCCCTGCTGCCGCTGCTGCTGCGCAGACGTGCGCGCGTGGGCCCGCCCGCCCGCCGCCTACTCGAGCAGCCTCCTCTCCCGTCCCGTCTCCGCAGACACCGCACTCCTCCTCACCCTCTCCCCGGCCTCCCCGCAGCTAGCTATATATTTGGGCAGCGAGCCCACGCCTCCATCACGCCACTCGCCACGCTCAGTCACACACACACACACCCACCACTCTCCTACTTGCCCACCTCTCTCTCGCGCTCGCTATCTCCGTGCTCGGGGTCAACTACTCTGCGTGCGAAAGGGGGGAGAGGAGAGATCGATCGATCGATCGGGCACATGTCGTCCGTCGCCATGGCGCTCGACGGGGCCCTCGACGCGTCCAGCAAGCCGCCGGTGCCGCCGCCGTCGCCGCCGCGGATGGACTCGTGGGCGCGCGGGGGGCGGCGGTCCAAGCGCCGCGCCGGGAGCCCCAGCGGCAGCGGCGGCGGAGGGGGAGGAGCAGCCGAGCAGTCCGAGGAGGAGTACCTCGCGCTCTGCCTCATCATGCTCTCGCGCGGCGTCCGCGGCAACGACGCCGCCGTCGCCTCCAAGCAGGGCGCCGGCGCGGCGGCGGCGGCGAAGGCGAGCCAGGGGTACGAGTGCTCCGTCTGCGGCAAGGTGTACGCGTCGTACCAGGCGCTCGGCGGCCACAAGACGAGCCACCGGAAGCCGGTGACGCCGCCACCGGCCCCGATCCCGCAGGCGATGGCGGCGGCGGCGGCACCGGCGGGCGACGAGGCGGCGCCCGGCGGCGGCGGCGGCGGCGGCGTCGCGCACGCGGAGGAGAAGGTGCACCAGTGCTCGCTGTGCCTCCGCACGTTCCCGTCGGGGCAGGCGCTGGGCGGGCACAAGCGGCTGCACTACGAGGGCGGCGGCGGCGGCGGCGCAGGGGCGGCGGACGGGGTCAAGGCCGACAAGCAGGACGCCGCCAAGACCAAGGCCGTCAGCGCAGCCCATCAGGCGACTTCCGTGCTCCGGGACTTCGACCTCAACCTGCCGGCGGCGGCCGCGGCCGCCACGGTCACGGCAGGGGAGGCCGAGAGCGCGCTCCCGGAGGCCAAGCGGGCGCGGATGACGATGCTGCTCGTCGTTTGATCAATCACCTCCTCTGGCGGCGGCGGCATAGGTTTTCCTGGTTTTAATTAGGAGTTGTTTGCTAGTAGGATTTTACTGGTTATTTGGTTGGTTGATTGCTTCATTTAATTTCGGTTGCGTGACGCGGACTGCGCTTGATCCTATTGTGAATGTAATAAGCACGGATCCGTTCGGTGGTTTACTCTTTCTTTCTTCTTCAGAGGGAGCTGATTTTCGTGGCTGCTCCGGTCGGTCGGTCCCTTTATTTTACCCAAATTCATCCTGTCCATATTTCGCGACTGGAGCCGCCGGATTAACAATCCGACGGCTGGGATCTGTAGCACTTGCTTGTAAGTAAGACCCAGTGGTCAAACTCTATACATATTACATATGCAAGGAAACCTTTTTTGTTCCCTTTTTAAATGCCGCGGTATCAGCTAGGGTGTGAAAGTGAAACGCTGGTGATATAGCGTCCACACTCTCATGTATATATATCTGGTAAGTATGCAAATAAATGGTTTTAATCCATGCGTGTGATCTCGCCGCTGCCACTATTGCATTAGCGGCCAGCGCCGTCCACAGCACACCGGGGCAGCAAGCTACTACCACTACCAGTCCATGTGTGCGCTAGCTAAAGAAATCGTGCGTGCTGGCTGCTCATGGTGGACAGCGACATGAACGAACGCAGCTTTGACCTGCTGTTAGCTAGCTACCACTCGCCATCAGACGTGCGGTGCCACGCTTGTTGCCCGGTCTCTCCCCATACAGCCGACATCAACGCTAGCTCGCTGGTTAACCTTCGGTTCGGGTCGTGATGCTTCCACTTTCCTATACACTAGCTGGATCAAGTGGCTTTTTGTTGCACGCACCTGGAAGCTTCTAGCCCCAGAGCCTATGTCCATATCTTGGCACGGAGGATTCCGCCTGAATTCCATGTACGCATGTTCTGACCAAGACTTCAGTGGTTATTTAGTGGTCATCTTGGTTAATGGCCGCCTAAACTAAGCTGCTACTCTATTTGGTATCTTCGTTCTTCTGATAATTTGGGAAGTTGAGTAAGGACTAATGAAATAAAATGTCCTTCGAAGCAGTAGTAAAGATTTGTAAAGAAGAGAAGGAATTCAGGTTCAGGACTTCAGGTTAGGTATCATGGGCGTCGTCCTAGGCTTTAGCTCCTGCTTTCAGAATTCAAGACGGGTCATGACGATGGTGGCGTCGTTGTCGCGATGGACGTGGACCCAAGGAGCCATTCTGGGCCACGAATGGCCCACGGGGTTTGCATACCTGGGCTCTAGAAGACGGACCAGCACGGCCGCATCAGACGCGTGGTCTTCAGGTACGTGGTGCAAGTGTCATCATGATTCAGGGGTGGATGCACACCGGCCAGTACACCACGAATTGGGCTGCTGCTGTTTGATTGATCGATGATGCTGTTGATGCGATGAATCACTCCCTCCGGCCGCCCAGTGACTTCTCAACCTTTTTCTATCTTTTCTTGAGAAGTCAGATGCAATTTCAATCGTTTAGGCGAGTTGAAAAGGTAAACCTTCACGGAACTAAAAAGGCCTTTTTCTTTCTGTGTGTGAATTCAGTTTTTTTTTCCTTTGAAAATTATGACTGTAAGAAATGAAGAGGGGCGAAAGCACCTGCATGCCTCTAAGAACTCGAGTTGGGTCAGAATACCTCTTGCAGCGGGCTTCATTAAAAGGCAACGCATGATGCCTGCCTGGAAGTTTCGTTTATTTCCATTCCATGCCCTCGTGTAGAATTCATTCGTTTGTCAAGCCGGACAAAACATTAGTCGGCATACACGTATTGTACTTTGCATTACGGCACTTGCCCAAAAGACTTCTGACCCGATGCGTGTAAATATCTAATATCTTCGCTAACATTTTATTTGAATCTGCAAAAGTAGAGAAAATAACAGTCAATTTTGTCACCAGGGAGAACGATATGTCGGTTAGACGGAAAAAAGAGCACTGGCGTGCTACGCGCGTATGTCATGCATTGACAACACACGTGGTGTAATCCCTCATGTCGGTGACAACTGACAAGACAGAGAAAGTAACCGGAGAGAAAGCAAGGAAGTCACCAGACCATGGCTTCTGCATATATATATTTTTAAAAAGGTGGTTTGTGCATATTTGATTTGCCAATGTTTGCACAAATCGCTTTCACAAGTGCCTCAGGTAGGATTCTTCGTCCATGGTGATCAGAACATATCTTTGTGAGTTGTGACCGACGATTTTAGATGGCTAATGTGTATGCTAAGTAGACATACAGTAGCTTTTCAAGTAAACAAAAACACAATTGTGGCAAAGCAGAGCACATGCTTTTTCTGTCTATCCAAATCAATCCGTGTCTACCAAGCCTTAGAATTTTCGAGTGCATATAAGGCTTTATGAGTTTATTATAACAAATTAAGTGTATTTCTGCAAAAAAAAGAGAGAACAAATTAAGTGTAGAAAAAGTCTTCCATGCTATAATTTGGGCAGCTCTTGATTTGATCAGCGCAATTAATTGCCAGGCCAGCTACTGATTTCCTATCTCTAAATACGGAGTAGAAGTAGCAGCTACACTTCCGATATTTGATATTTAAAGACAATATTCAAATGCTAGTGTTCATGTTTAGAGACATGCCAGAAGTTTTTATATTGAATACAAATGGAGTACTGCTCGTAGTTATTGTTACAATATCTGTATGTACGGAGGGGTTGTATCACGTATTGAACTCGTACCCGATATTGATACGCCAGAGATACATCATGTTTGTAATGCTCGTCACCTACATCTCGTCAGCTCTGTCTGCTCTGTGCTCATGCTTGTGCTATTGCTATGCGATTAAAATGTTGTTTGCTCCAGCTTTGGTGCTATGTATGCTTGTGTTTTTTTTACAAAATGATATATTGACAATCTTATTTATTATTTTATCTATTATAACTATTATATTATTTTGTTAAAGATAGTAAAACGTATTGTATCCCATATCGAGTTTTTTTTTGCAAAAATGGAGTATTTTTGTATCCGTCTTGGCCCCACACCAATATACGTATCTGTATCTATCCTAGTAGCATTTTCATTGCCAATTGTTATGAGAAAAGAACAATGGATTTATGAAAAGTAGAGGGGTAGTTGAGTCATTTCGCAAGGTCGCCCTTGGGTCAAACCCCGCGGACCAGGCCAAGTAGGCCGCCAGCCCCACCACCACCGCCGCTAGTTGGGCTGCGGCCACGCAATTCCTCGTGCTCCGCCAGCGGGAAGCCTCCGAGGCCCTTGGAAGTTACCCGCGCGGCCCCGCCGCGACAACCCCAACCAAGCGCACCAAAACCCTCTGGAAAACGCTAAAACCACGCGCCGCGCCGGCATCGCAGTCACGGGCCTCACCCCCTCTCGCCTTCACGGTCTCCTCGCCCTCGCGGCCTCGCCCCACCCGCAGCCCCTCCTCCCCCTACCCCCTACCCGCCATTGCCTAGGAGGCTAGGACCGGACCCCTCGCGTCGCGCGGAACCTTATCCGAATCGCCGTCGCCCATGGAGGCCGTGCGGGCGTCGGCGGCGTGGGTCGCCAGCCGCTCCTCCCATGTCACGGTCGACCTGCAAGGTAGGCCTGCTCTGTTCTTATGCGTTGTGGTTTTCCCTGTTGTGAACTGTGGTACGTAGAATAAATTGCTTGCTGCTGCAGTGAGTTACTTACGGATGGTGGGATTTTAGGGTTCACAAATGTCCGCGTAGTGCTGGTTTCGTCTTATTTATTTGTTTACGCCGATTGGTTGTGTTGCGATAAACCCTGTTCTATTTATTTATGTTGAGAATGGATTTTATTATAATTCATTTTATTTATATTTTTCTGTTTACCAATTCCTTGCCGTTTGAATGTTTGGTTAGTGTTCAGTAATTTATCCTGACAACAAGCCGGGCGTAATATCTGGCACACATCCGTGTGCTTTTCGTAACTTTTGTACGGTACAGTATCTTGTTGGTTTATTCTGCAATAGGTCTCGACGTCTCGTGAAATCATCAGTGACACTTTCCTCTTCACCTGGCTGTTTTCTTTTCCTGCAGAGATTGAGAAGGTGGTGGAGAGAATCCAGGGGAATGTTCCAAAAGTTGAGTGGGATTTCGAAGGAATTCATTACTTCGACAATGGGCCGCTCACAGTCCAGTACCTCTTCGTCTTGGATGCACTTAACTTCTGCTTCTGGCCAGGTATAAGTTCAGGAAAAAAAATCAAGGCGTCTTATGAATACAAACCAGAGGTGATGTATTATTCCTTTGACTGGTACTTTTGCAGAATAGAACCAGCAGAAATTAGCCATTGCCAATCCTTGCTTTCAATCCTTTCACTTACGCATAACCTACGGCCTTGGTACATCCGTACTTTCGAAAGAAAGTATTAAGCGGTTCAGTATACTTTCATCTTATAGTCAATCAGTCATGTGGGTTGCCGACATGTTTGACAACAACTGTTATTATCTTCAACTTTTGACTGTACTGTGTAAACTGTATTTAGAAGAAGAATATCAATCTTTCAACCAGTAATACTTATGTGGCTATTCACTAGTTTCTTTGGTCACAGACCTTTTGAGTTGGTTGTGGGGTTTCCAAGAAGTTGGTTCCTTGCATTTTCTTCCCATATTTTTTTAGTTATTATTTATATATATATGTCAAGTTACTGTCCCGACTTTGCACCTGTGCCTTAAAATCCAAGGTGTCTCTTTTGTATGGTTTATGCAATTCCATTCAATTGCATGTGCAACAGCTTCTAGTTTTTTTTACAATTCTGCTGCATTAGAGTTTCCAGTTTTGGTTTTCAATTGCATGTGTTTCTGTCATAATCATGCTGAGTTTATTGTAATATTTTTCACTGAACAGACAAGGACTTGAGCTACGACCATTTGGCTTCTGGACTGAAGTCAGCCTTGGAGAAAGATAAGACTGCCCTCGATGCAGACCGGCTTCAGAATTACACTGGTAATTTCTTCCCGGATTGGCATCTTGTGAGGTTCTGCCATTGGCATGATAATTCGCGGTTATATTTCCAGGATCAACTGTCATTGTTGAAGTGTTATCTCATTGTGTATGAACATTTACACCTCATGCTCTACTGCATATAGTGCAAACCTCTTGGGAGCTTTTTTGTATATTTCCTTTTTCTCTCTAGAAAAGAAGCTAGTCCTTTTCTTGCTGTGCAGCTAATTGGAAAACATTTAAGTAAATATCTGCTAGCGCTTTCGGAAAAGAATATCTGCTAACTTGGAAGGGCACATGCAAAATGTAGGGCCCCAGCTCCGCCAACTTCTGAACTGGCCACGACCACTGCCTATTGAGGAGGAAAGAGTGCGCCTCCTCCATGAGGTAATTTCTGAAATGCATAATTGCTAAATCGAACATTTCAATTAGAGAACTCTCGGTAAATGCTCTTGTTTGTTGAATATCATCACTTATCAACTTTTACACTCCAACCCAGTTCTGTCATGATAAATTTAGTCATCTACTTGATTTCTAAAATCATCATTACTGGTAATCTCCAGTTCAATTGTTGGCTTGTTGCCGTTACTATCACTTTCGTCCTAGCATGAGTATATTTCTAAACAGTCTATTCCCCACCAAGCGTTATTTTTTTCTTTTGCCAATATTACTTTGTTATGAACCATTGCTATTTCATTGTCAAGGTTGGACTGGAACTTGAAAGAAACTTTGGAGGTCAGGCTGCCAATCTAGTGAAATCTGCTGGAAACTCTGCTGCAACTCTTATTGAACTCATTACCCGGCATTTTCCAGGTAAATCTTCCACCGGTAACCTACTTTTCATCTTACGTCCATAGTAGACCAGAGTGCAGTCGTTGTCGCAGACCTTTGTCTGCACTTATTCAGTCATATTGCACATAATAAGTTCAGCAGCTGATAGTCTCCTTTTGGCTTTGCCGCCTGGTCATAGCCTAATAGGCAGGTATGCTATAGCTTCCCCTGAACATACGATTTTCCTGTTTTGGGAAGTACAAAGTGTTTGATTTAGAAAACCATGTGGGAAATTTGTCAAATGGTCCTAGCGGTCCTATTGGTTGCAGTGTGTGAAATGGCATGGCCTAGCAAGTAGCAACCCAGGACCACTGCATATGGATCCAGATTCGGCCTGCTACTGTAGACCCGGAAAGAGGGAACAGTGATGGGCTGGTGCCTGGTCCAGGCAAATTAACCTGGTTTGGGCTGGGCCATTGAAAATCAGATACTTGTGCATGAATATCTGATGCTTAAACCTATATGATTTTCCCCTTCTCTCAATGCACAAGTATCATCATCGCTGTTTTGTACTTTTCTTAGGTGTTCAGACTTTCTAGAACCTCTGCACAATCAGTCCTTAATACTCATTTCTAGAACCATATTTGAACCTATAGCTCTTTGCTGAAGACAGACAGGTTCGCTCTCAGGTCAGATCATAAACAGCTGTCTATGGTCCACCATTCAACCAGTTGCCATGTATAATCAGGATGGGTTTTGGTTGTATCCCTGAATTGGTTTGGCCAACTTTGGAGTAACTTCAGAACTGATTCTATCTCTTTGATAGTTGAATGTAAATTGTATCGCAGAGAACTTTAGCATGTATTGAGTTTCATGATCACTGTAAAACAACTTGATGCTACCTTTTGTTAACCTTCCGTGAACATGCAGAATTTGGGGGTTAAACATTTGCGTGCACCCAAAACGGTTATTTTTTCTTATTTTGTATGGTCAATAACCAAGTGTACATCTCTTTAGCAACCTGCGGTGTTTTATTAAATATCAATTTTGACAGGTTTCCAGGATCACTCACTTTACAAGGGACACCAGGTTTTCCTGTACAAGAGAGCTCAGATCTTTGTTGCTGATTTGTGGGGTGCCTTCAAGGGACAAAACTACGGCGAGTTCCATGACATCAATTCCATCACCATATTTGCTGACTACATTGTTCCAGCTGTCCTGAGGGAGCTTGGCATACTGAAATATGGCTCAAACTTATCTTGCTCGATCGACTCGAACAGAGAGATCGTGCCTGGAAGCGAAGAGGAAGTGGAGATTCGTGCTTGCTCCATCTATGCAGTGGAAAAGATGAGGGACCTGATCAGCAAAAAGTTTGGAAAGCAGGTAGGCACATTTGAACTAGTTGCACTTGTGACTTTCTTGCCATGTGTTTTCTGACCTGCATACTTTGTTTTTCTCTGAAAGACCTGACCTGCACTCTGGTAAGGTCAAATTGATATGTTATCTGATCAACAAATTGGTATTCACTAATATTACCAGTAGTAAGAAAAGAGTACTACATTTCAAAAGTTTCAAGTTTTCTTTTTATTATGGATCAAATAGTATATTTGATTAGAGCATAAAGCAGTCAATAAGGTGATCTGGGGCTTGGAACTCGGAACTGACGCCTCGTTTGCTCTTGTATGTTCTCGGCAGCTTCTGAGCATTGACATTGATCTCTGGCTCTGGTCGTGCGGCGTGCAGAACATGGCGCTGTCACATCACCGCACCCTGTCGATTTACTACTGAGGCAAGCAGGCACCGGGCAGGCATCCAGCCGCAACATGCTGCTTCTGCCGTGGTCCGCGTATTCAGCTCAGCTGGCCGAGCGTTGTCTTGGCCTGTTCGTCTTAACTGTAACTGCATACTGCTATGGGTGTCGAAAGTTTTGTCCCCCTGGGAATGCACAAAAAAGTGCAAGCTATTGTAGTTTTTTTCATATATACTTAAGCTATTGTAGGGTTAGGGTCGTCTCTTCAGAATGGATGGTGCTAGTGGTACGACATTTTGAGACAAGAACAGCTGCAGTTTTCAGATGAATTGTAGCCGTAAGGAGGAATGCTTCTCCAGATTGATCTTGTGGGATGCGTAAGATTGTAAGAACACCAAGTAACTACCGTTGATTTGCTTTCTGCAATGATTTTCAGTTACTGCTCCTACTCTCTATTGAAAAAATGAAATTCCTGCAACTGCAAGCTTCAGCTGGAGGATTGCTGAAATTTGAGTAAGCTCACCACTCATCAGTACAAACACCCGATTGCGTTGTTGCGAAGAGACGATCCTGTCGAGGTGTCTAGAGAGCGAGAGACCACCGCGGTAAAAGTTGCGGCGCGTCATGCCGCTCACGGCCCGATGGGCAAAGCGTAGCAACCTTGGAAAAGCACCATCATGTTGTGTCGAATAAATGTTGCGTTCTCTCTCTGTGATTCAAGGCTCTGATCCTGGCATCCTGCGGACCTGGCACCAGCCCGGACGCCCCCCGTCCTACGGGGACCTGTCTGGACTCTGGAGCGGCCATCGGCCTAGCTTTCCGAGGCTCCGAGAAGGCAATGCGCGGCGCGCCAGTGCCTGCCTGCGGCGCCGCCTGTGTTCACGGACTGTCGTTCTGGAGCGCGGCGCCGCGCCTGTCGCCCAGCTCTCGTGCCGGGCCGGGGGGGTCTGGGCGGCGCGGCGCCAGGGCGGCTGCAGCTCCAGAAACACTGAAACAGGCAGGCGGCGCGTGGCCTGCCCGTCTGCACGCACGCACGGCACATTGACTTGGTGGCCACACGGTCGCGCCTGCCCTATCCGTGAGACCGTGACCCGTGACGTTGAAAAAAAAGTGCTTGCCTTACTTCGAACACCACCACTAGCCGTTGCTCGGTGTCTGACCATTCTTCACGACTGACGCCAATCCCACCCGGGCCACGCGGGTGTCACCGTCCAATGTTGCCTTCGGACCTGACGCCCCGCCAATGAGAATTAGACAGGCACGGCCAAAATTCCCCCACCCGGCCGGTTTCCCACACCCAACGATCGAACGATCGATCAGTCCACTCCGCCCGTCGTCCGTACCGCAGCTGATGCCCAACCGAACCCACAGGAGCGCCACAAAAGATCGGCGCGGCGCCCGGCCCGGAGATAAGATCTCAGGTGCGGGTGCGGGTGCGGCTACGCGACGCGCCCGCGCAATTGGCCAATCGCTCGCGCTCGCGGTCGCGTCCCGCCCGCGGCCGGTGGATGGCGACCTGCCGAGACAAAGGGGAACACGGACACCGCCGGGGCTCGGCTCGGGGCCGGAGCGCCCGCGCGCGGCTGCGAGTCCGGACGGACGCGACGCGGACGCCGAGCCGCGACAACGGACGGGGGCACTGGTAGTGCGGCCCAAACGGAAAGGCGAAGATGCCCGTGGCAACTTGCGCTGCTGCTTGCCCACAGATTATGCTATGCTATTCCCCGAAAGGCCAAAAGCGACGTGCCGCACCGCGGCGGGGCCGCGCGCTTGACGCCCGAGGGGGTTTCCCGTTTCCGGTGCATGAACGTGACAGGGACACACGGGGGACTGACTACGTAATAATACGAGTATAAACCGTAGTTACGTTGCGAAAACAGCAAAAAGTTTGTTTAAGCGTTTCTGAAGTAGAAAGCTTTCGGCGGTGCGGGGAGATTTGGTGATCCGGCACCTGACGGCAGAAATTAGGTACGGTCAGTTTCGAGCATTATATTCTTTTCGGTTAAAAGGCAAGGCCAGTTTCCAGCAGTATGTAAGAAAACCCATTGCGCTTTGCATTCTTTTCTTTTCCCCCCGCTTTAAAAAGGGTCAGTTTCTGCTTCGCGTAGCCTCATGCCGGGAAAGCAAAACCGAAAAGCGAGCGAGCACTCACCACTCCTCACCAATCGCCTACCCAGCGGAACCGCACTCCACCCACACGGGAGAGCACACGTTTCCACGGCGCAGGGCGTCCCGGCGTACGTGGGCTTGGCCCACCAGCCGCCCGATGTGCGGATCCACGCATCCCGCAAAGGCGCCCGGAAAAAGAGTGGCGCCGGAGCGACACGCCAAAGCGCGCCGGGCGGGCGGGCGCGCGGCGCCACGCCCGAGGCGCCCGCGGTGTCCGCCCGATCCCGATCCGGCGGCGCGCGGTCGCCCCGACCGAACGCGGAGACACGGAGCCGCCCCCCCGCACCCCAGGAGCCTGGAGCTGGGATTGCCAAGGCCTTTACGTCCGCCGGCTGCTGCTGCCAGCTGGTAACCTCACCGCGCCTGACCCGACCCCGTGGTTAGAGTCTGGTCACCCCCGACCTTGGTTATATACCCCGCTCCGAGGGTGGCCATGGCGGGCTTGATCGTGTCGGTGTTGTATGAGAGGTGGGCCTCTCGTCGGCGGTGCGTGGGAGGTGGTGGTGCCGGGGACGATGAGCTGCAACGGGTGCCGCGTGCTGCGGAAGGGGTGCAGCGAGGCGTGCGTGCTGCGGCCGTGCCTGCAGTGGATCGAGGGCGCCGAGGCGCAGGGCCACGCCACCGTCTTCGTCGCCAAGTTCTTCGGCCGCGCCGGCCTCATGTCCTTCCTCACCGCCGTCCCGGAGCCGCAGCGCCCAGGTACGAAGCCGCTGCACCCGCACGTCCTGTGAATCCATGGTTGTCACGTTCGCGGTTCGTCTCGATCCGTGCGATGGAGCCTGGTGTTTACGTGTGGTCTTGTGGATGCGCGCAGCGGTGTTCCAGTCGCTGCTGTACGAAGCGGCGGGGCGGACGATCAACCCGGTGACCGGCGCCGTGGGGCTACTCGGCGCCGGGAACTGGCACCTCTGCCAGGCGGCGGTGGAGACCGTCCTGCGCGGCGGCGGCATCCGCCCGCTGGCGGAGCTCGACGGCGGCCTCCCCGCGGCCGACGGCTCGTCGTTCGCTTTCACGGCGAGGCGGGCAGCGGGGTGCTCGACGTTCTCGGCGGCGAAGCGGGCGAGGACGACGAACGTGTGGGCGCCCGGCGCGGTGGCCGCAGCCGCGGCGCCCGTGCCGTCGTGCGACCTCGGGCTGTGCCTCAGCCCCGGGTCCCCGCCGGCGCCGGGGGAGCGACGGCCCGGCACGCCGTCGATGACCTCGGAGGAGTCCGTGACGACGACGAGCGGCGGCGGGAGGGAGCCCGAGCTGCTGAACCTTTTTGTCTGAGCTTTTAATTAGCTAGACGACGACTAGCTAAGCTCCTTGGATCATGTACCTTTCGGCGGTGTACTGTGCTGGATCCCGGCGAAAATGTCTGTTAGCCTCTCGCCGGCGAGGTATCCGTAGCCTTCTTCCTTTTTGGGCCCGTAGAAGAAAAAAACCGTCGACCGCCGGTGTGCCGGCAGGACTGCCTGCCGCTGCCGCCGTCCGTTTCAGTACAACTTCTTTTGTTTCTTCTCCGCTCTGTTGGCAAGCAGCAACACCGACCGCGCTGGCTCGATCGATCGCCGATTAAATTAAAATGTAAACAGGTAAAAGCTAGCTCCAAAGCGAGATTAGTGTTGATCTTATCCTGGGCGCGGGGGCTCGATCAGCACCAGCTTATCCAAAGCGAGATTAGTGTTGGCCAGCAACCCCAATTACTCGCCCGTGCTTTTATCGGCTTATCGCAACATGTCACGTCCGGAACTTCACTTGCACTCGCGCAGTCGCGCCGGCTGGCTCCTTTGTTGGTGATAGGTTAACTAAGTCGTGGATGGGTTGAGTGGCGTGTTACAAAAACCCCCCAAGTGGGTGCAGTGCATTATTGTATTGTACTGTATTGAACTCCAGAGGCAGAGATCACCCGCGAAAGTGTCCGGAAACTGCAGGCCGGGGGAGACGCGAGTGGGACGAGGCACGACGCACGAGTGGTGATGGTGCTGAGGTTCGCGCGCGCGTGTTTGGAAGGATACGGCGGTCTAGCTTTTGGGCACTGGGCAGGGGCGGGTACATACCACGGCGCCGCGTTCCGGGGTGAGTGCGCGCCACGGCTGCACGCGGCGCGACGCCGCCCATCCCCACGCCCGCCCGCGAGCGCCTTTCCTGCCGCCGGCACCCGGCACCGACCGCGGCAGGCCCGGGCGGGGCATGTTGCACTGTTACATTACACGGGAAGCAAACTAGCTACGCGGACGTGCTCGGCGCCGATGGGCAAGCACCGCAATGTGGCCCTGCAACCTGTCGACGGCGAGGTCGTCGCCGGTCGAGTACATTCAGTGGCTGACGGATTCCCATCAGAAGGAACGTGTGGGCATCTATCTATCGCGTCGGAATCTGAATCTCCACCCCCACTGATATGGGGTGGAATTGGGGATCCTTCGAGTACTCCTAATAGCGCGAGGATCGGATCACTCGTTGATCACTTGTTGCTGCTGCTTCCACGAGGAAAAGGCGTGCCCATTTCAGAATTCCGGAGGCCGATCCATATGCATTCGCGATTTATGCCCTGCTATCGAACATTCTGGAGACGTAGTGGCCAAATTGGACACAGTCGGTGGATTCCCCGTGATACACACACGAGCAAGTCCTCCGTAGTCAGTCGTACTCTTGCTATTCGTCTAGCACTCCACTCCACTACTGAATTCTCTTGCACAGTTTTGTGACAACTGACAAGCATGTGCAGGAAGAGTACTCGGCTATTTCTCGCCCTTGCGTTCAACAGTCCTAGAGGCCGTCCTGTTTTTTTTTCTCAAAAGAAACTCTCTTGAATTATCAGCCTCCAATCAGCAATGTTTTTCTCTCAGCAAAAACCAGCACCAGCCACCAGCGACCAGCCAACCGAACACGACAGTCACACAGCAGCGGGTGGGATCGTCTTGTACTACCGTGCCGTGTTGAGCCGGTAGACGTACGGTGGCAGGGATCACGAGGCAGCGTGGAATGTGCAGCACGGGTGCAAAGGCAAAGGCATTGTTCATGCTGCATTGCGAGAAAGAGAACAAACACCTCGACCGCGACGGCAAGGATGCCCGGTGTTCCACGAAGGCAAAGACTGCCGCACAGTGCGCTACGCACGCCGAATACGAGCGGCGTGGACGTGTGGGCTGAGGAGGCTTCCTCGGCGCACAGAGGCCGGGAGGGGAAACTGGGAAAGGGACCGCACATTATATCTGAGGGTCACAGATTAATTCCTGATGGATGGAACCAGGGCATGGCCAGGAATTGAATCTCACGGGCTCACGGCCGCGTGGAGTTGGCCAACGGATGCAGAGTCAAAACGGTCGGTGGCCCTTGTCGTTCATGCTCTTGCACACCTCAACATTGTTAGCGACGTACGGAGTAGCGTCGACGATCACGCTGCGCCTCCGGCCATGAAACCCGCCTGCAGCCTGCTCCCGTTGGCCGTTGCGCGCCTGCACTGCACCCGACCACCACTGGGCACCGGCAGGTCTGGCCCCGGCCACTGGCGCGCCGCGGCGAATGTTTCTGCTCAGGTGGTGCTGCCGACGATTTCCAAGGCATCTTGATCGCGATCGCTTTTGGGGTTCGGGGCTTTGGTACGAACGGTTCGCCGGGCCCACCCACCCTCCCCACGCGCGGCTGGATCCCACCACCGGCTTCCTCGCGCGCGCTATACACGCTGCTAGTAGTACTACGGCCACTGATCACGCACCTCATCACCTCTGCAAAGCACGACGCCGATGCCCGGAGGGGAGGCCGCTTTCCGGCAGGCCCGCCACGGTAACGGCGCAACGGCGAAGCTTTGCGGGCGAGAAAGCTGGAGACCGGAGAGATTGGCCAGCCGCGGCTCGCCGCGTTTCGTGGATGGGGCCGGGCGGCCGGCCACTAGCAGCGAGGGGGGCGCGATCGTGTTGGCGAGGAGCGGGGGAGCGGGAGCGTGCGGCGCAGGCCGAATCGAGAAGCCTAGTATGGACGGGCCGAATCTGGCTGATCCGGCCTTTTTGTTCGGAGATCCCCGAATACCGGGCCTGTTCTTTTCAGGCTTTCTTCCCTGAATGAAGGCTTTCACTCGATAGGTGCAACTAACGTGCCCAGCTTTTATTTTTCACTGCGTTCTTCTCCGGACAGGATCGGCGAAGGATGTTACGTTTGGGGGCTCGGCGAGGTGAGCAACGACACGAGGTATCTGATTCGTGTCGCGCCCCGTGCCGGCAAGCCGTTTTCTCAATGCCGCCTTCTTGCTCGTGCCGCCGACAGGCGCTTTCGTTCTCGGCCATGAGCAAGCCGGCCCAGCAACAGATGAGCCCCTCGATGCCGGCCGATGGCCTCTGAACTTGGTATCGTCCATGATGTCCATGCTATCGTTGAGTAGAAACCAGGGAGCAGGCATGATCGATAGACTTGGATTGGGTAGGGTTACTGATGGCAGGACGAACCACATAGATCCAAAATTTCTTTTTCCCCTGGTGATGTGGGTGATCGATCATCGGCCGAATTAAGGAGCCATAGGCCAAATCAAGCTGATCCGGCCCATCAGTGAAATCCCAAATTGCCGGCCTTTCCTTTTCAGGGTTTTTATTCCTTGAAACTAAAAAACTGGGCCATGGTCCATGGACTGTGTGTGGGTTACATCCGGCCCCGTGTCCTTTCAGAAAAAAAAAAACCATCCGGCCCCGTCCATGTTGCGATACGGCTGCTGCTTGCTTACCGCGTAGCGAAGTCTATAGGCGCCTCGTCCTCTCGGATAGGTGTCTGCAAACAGCAAAGCGAAGTGGATTATACTAGTAGTATCTCTTACGATAGTGTCCACCGGTTGTTCCATTTACAGTTAGTCCTGTCTGATTTCTCTAACAAATCAAAGACCTATGTTTGCGTGTGCTCATGAGAAGGAATTTTCTGTCCCTCTCTATGGTACTCACCCGTACTGCCAAACGTATAAAATACCTAGCCTTTCTTTCTCGCTTTGTTCGTAGGATATATGTGCAGTCAACATTGTTTTACTCTTTTTATTGAAACGGCCGACAGTGAACTGCCAGGCATGCATTGATCGAGAAGGGTTTAGGGAAGTGTACCGATCGAGGAAAAAAAGAAAAGAGCAAGTGATGGAAAAAAGGCTCAGTCCTGAGCAATGACTTTCCTAAGATGTTTTGCTACTGCTAAGCAAAATGTTGCAGCCTCTTCCACTCCAGTCCTCTTTATCTTCGAGAGTATTAGTCCATAGGTGGAGATAGTTTTTGCGCCGAACTTGCACGAAAGAATTGGTTATTTTACCATTTGAGATCACATATCTTATATGATTATTTAACATACAACGAACTGAAACAGGCAAGCAATGATCAAAGAAGTTTGGCCCGTTTGGCGCACGGAGTATCAGCTTATTCCTAGCTTCTATGGATGATTAAGCAAAAGGTTGCCATACAGTAGGATTCTACAGCAGATTATTGAGTAGAATATAACAAGAATGCGCTGAGTAATTAAGCAGAATATGTGATTCGCCGGTTTATCCTAAAGCAGGTCCTGCACAATGACACAATTGTGTCAAAACAAGGCGGCCCAGTCCTAGACGAAAGTAAGAAAAGGGAATGGACATTTTACTCAATTACACATGGTATGATCATCCAGAGAGACTGATTGTACGCTGTATTGTAGCTAATAAATTCTGTTGTGAGAGAAACAAAAAAAAAGTAGGATCTTGCAACTTGTTCTATACAATTGTATGAATCCGAACTCCAATGTTCTTGTGCTTGTGCATGTCACGAGGAAGCTTTTCAGTCCAAACTAACAGGGCCTGATCGATAGCATATCCGACGTTAGCTAGGGTCTCATTCCATACTAATAGACTATAGTGCACTGTACTTGAACTATTCTGTCAACACCAAGATGGTTGTTTCTCAGCAGGCTTGTGGCATGACCAAGGCATGCATGCTCTCTGTTGTAGTATCTGCTTAGCATGTATGTAGATGCAGAGAATGTTACCATTTCTGATCCCAATTTGCTGCTTAAAAATCCGCAAGAGGGCTCCAAGGATAAGAAACAAGAGTACTTGCTGTACAACGAATCCGGAATCTATATTCTTCTCTCACATACGCTTTGCTGATGCAGAGGTCACATGGATTTGAGTGACTGCAAACCCTAAACAAAGATTGGCAGCCAGTGAGAGCAGCAGCACTGCACTGGCAGCAGTGTTAGCTTCAAACAACTGGATGAGTACCTTAATTGCATGCAGACGGGAATATAACACAGATCAGTGCTACTGATGAGAGTGAGAGCCACGCATCCATCAATCGATCAAACCCAAGCTGCTAGACGCGCACGAGTAAACAATGGCGCTTGCATCAGCTCAGAATCCCAAGCGCTTGTCGCCACGCTTTTGGACTCCTCATGTCCGGGGCATATCCATGGCCGGGGAAAGCGCCTCTCCAACGCCCGCGAGCACATGCCAACACTCGCCTCGCTTTCATGGCGCTCGCTCATCTTGTTCCCTGCGGCGTCGGATTGGAAGAATCCACTGGGGTTCGGTGGCTAAAAGGGAATTTCCCTCGAAAAGTTCAAATGCCCTAGCCTAGCTGCTTGGCCACATGCGCTTTTATCCTCTAGTTGCGCTAAAACAATGCCCTAATCGTCTCGTTGTTGGTTGCCGCCAGATATAAAAGACCACGATAGCCTTCAATTCAGAACTCCGATCCACTGCGTGTAACAGACTGACAAAGAGAATTGCCCCTTGAGAAAAAGCTGAAACGGCTTAGCCTAGCTGCTTGTCAGCTTGCCCTTGTATCTTCACTCACTGATGCATCCATTTTAGTTAGTGCCTGATCAGCATGTGGATTAATATAATGGCATGAGCTTAGCCCTATCCTCTTCGCCCTATATGCTTTCCATGAGATTCTTCGACTGACAAGCTAGGCCGGGACAGTCTTTCATTTGCATGGATGCGATCGAAATCAAGATGTGTATATATGTTGAATCGCCTTTTCTGGGAGTGGTAGCTCCTGCAGAGCATATATGCACGAACTGCTCAAGTCCAAGGAGGAACCGGCAGGGCCCAAGCTTTTTGCCGCATTTGACCGGCCGGGACATTTGGAATGCTCTGCATCACACACAGGCTGTTGTTGTCAAGTGATTTCGGCGTTGTTTAATTGCGAAACGTAATCCCTGATCGATCTGCCTTTTTAGGTCGATGGATCATTTGGCTGTTTGGAAGTAGATGTAGATGCATATTACATACGCAGCTCCGGCCATACTTGTTCCATGCCGTGACCAGACCCATCAAAAGCAGTCACCACCTAACCTAAGGGTGTCGACACGTGTGATGTTTCTTATATAGTTGATGTAGGAAAACTACGACAAGTAACCAACAACATCACCTTTTTCAGATGATCACGACGTTAGTGATTTTATTCTCTGGGTTCAACGACGTCTGGCTAGCCCTTTGCTGAAATTTTGTGTGCCGTGTGGGGATAAAAGTTGTTGCCCTGATCATACGAAAGATTGAAGGATTTTTAATTCGTATAGCTAGAATAGGGAGCTTATTAGCAGGGGTTGCAAGGCTGTGGATATAAACTAAAACCCCTAATAAATGCATTCATAGAAAGAGATTCGTTGTCCGTAGGGCAATATTTCTGGGCATGTACATCTCAAAAAGGGCCCCGGGAAACTTATGCATGAACCATTCGAAACCTTGAGTTGATTAATAATAAATTTTTCATTTTATGAGTTTGATGAAATTAATTAACTAGAAGCACTTGTTTTGAAATAGCTGAGGTCTTGAATAATTGTAAAGTAGTTGAACAATGCTATAATGAAAATTCATTCACCTTTTTCATCAGATTATATGTTTTATCCGACGGTATATAGCATTTATACCCTCTTTTTTTAGAATCGACAGTAGAATGAAACTTCGAACCGACGATATATGCATTATTTGTAGTAGTGTCTGTAGAACCAAATCCAGAGATTTAAAGCGTTTACCAAGAAGAAGAAGAAGAAGAAGAAGAAGAAGAAGAAGAAGAAGAAGAAGATATCCATTAGCTACGGCTTGTATACTAATTTATGAGGGCAATATATATGTCTGTGCAATTAAAGACGGTATCAGGCAAGCCCTAGCTTAATGGATAACATAGTTATTAGATATACAACTCAACTGTCTTAGTCCGATCGAGGCAACCAATCACTATTGAAGCCTGGAGTGCACATATATGTAACTGTATACGACAGTTCTTGAAGTTTAACCTGTAGATCGATAGGTTCAGCGTGACAGGGACCTCGTATGACCATGACCACGAGGGCGAGACCCAGGACACATTGATCTGAGAATTGTATATAGCCGCCCTAGCTAAGTATTATTAATTTAGAAGAATTGTAGTTGCATGCATGGTTTTCCTAATCTACCAAAAGTTATACTAACTGCTGCGTTCACATCCGGCCCTAGATTGGCTACCGAATTGTAAACACTTAGCTTAATTATGCTAGTCCAAGCTAGCATTATAATAATACACTGTACCTGCCAAAGTGCTGTGTGTGATCACTTTGCTGTAACCTGTAGGGGTCGACGACAAAAGTCGTTTTGCTTTTTTCCTGAACTGAAAGTGACAACTAGGCGGCACACAGGAGCTCACAAATGCAAGCTCATTTTTGTAAGATGATACAAGCTAGTATGGATGTTTATTATGAGAATAATCGCTTGCATGAGCCCAAATTATTTGCGGTTGCGAGCAAGTTTCCCCCTGTAACCTACATATATGCTCTCGAACCGCGAAAACGTAGAGCTCGGGTTCATCGAAAAACACAAGGGCTAAGATCATCGATCGCTGATCGGTATCGACGTGTCGTTATATATTGACATGCATGATATGCATGTGTCGACTGTACTACACCAATAATGGATGACTCCTAGGCTGCAGTTATGTCTCAGTCTCAGTATATATATGTGTAGCCGTATATCGTGCGCATGTGTGGTCAAGTACGTTTATCGTGTCAGCTAATAAAACCACAGATCACCAGTTCATGGTTTACCACGTAATTAAACAACGCCGTGATGCAGCGATTGGTCCGGGCTGGGGAATAAAGCAGCCGCGCGGCAGCTTTCTTCGCTTGTTCCGACGTACGCCACACCCTAGCGATCGAACGGGGATAACCTTTTTGCCCCAAAGAAAAGAGGTGAGATAACCTAGAGTAATAAGGCAGCTGACATGTGGTCCCGGCCTGATCGGAGATGCGCCATCCATCCGTTTGTTTCAAGCGGCCGGGACGAGCGAGCAAATCATACACTACTCGTCGCAGTAATGAATGGCCTTCGCTCCCCCGTGCGCACGCAGTAGCCAAGTCACGGGAAGCTGCATGCATGCAACAGCAACACGCAGGGGGCTTTGGCAAATGGCAACTGTTGGGACGAGATACGTACTGATCGAGAGCGAGAGATCGAGCTCGCGCATTTAACGCGCCCGTGCGTTGGTGCGTGCGTGCACGGGCGGCAGATCGATCGACACGCGCGGGGATCACGCCGCTGTAACAATTTCGTACGTGTGGGGGCGCGCGGTGCACGGCACGGCATCGCGAGTTGGCGGCGACGGCGAGGCACCCGTGTGCATGCGCGCGTCGGCGTCGGCGTCGGATCGATTTCGATCGTTCCGTGTGGATGATGTGATCGATCGCGGGGTACGATATCGATCGGAACGAACGAACCCGGCCGATCCTTAATTTACTGCGCCAGCGCGGGTACGTGAGGATGCGAACGCGCCCACGCACGTCATGGCCCGGCGGGCGCGCAGGTGTCACGAGATCTCGTACGCGCGCGCGGCCGGCCGGTGTCATCACGTAAGCGCCGTGCCTGGCATCATCGTCGTCTACCTGGTGCCTGGTGGGGTTACTGATCCAGGCAGCGGGCGCCACGCGCTGTACACACTCCTGTGGGCAATATCACACTGCCTGTGTGCCAGACTACTCCTGTACGTACGTGTTCCAACCGGCCAGGGTCGTCCTAGCCTACGCAGATGCAGAAGCTGCCGATCGAACCGCGCGCGCTGATTGGCAACCAGGAAATGGTCGTACAGTTGTAGTACTCTACGCGCGAGCGATTGAGGCCTCAACATTTCGTTCGTATTTATGAAAAATTGTCAAAACATTGATTAATTAAGCTCAAAATATTCGTCTCACAAAATAAAACTGTGCAATTAGTTTTTTATTTCATTTATATTTAATACTCAATACATGTTATGATATTTTGATGTGATGGGAATGTTCTCTTTGCATAGTAGAATTTGAGGGTGAAATTTGGTATCGCCTGACAGGTATTATGTTTGCATCGGTGTTCTCGAGCGAGATCCCATGGGTGTTGCATTGGCCCTGTATTGCAGATCGATGCTGCTGGAGGGTAGCGCTCTCGGCGCCTCTCGGGCGGTGTAGTATGCAGCAGTGCACACGTCAGGATGGGCGTACATGGAAGATTCCTCTATCTGCCGGGGTGAGTAGCTCGACCGGTCGGCTGTACGGAGCTGTTCGATTATTAGCTGGCGATGAGACGACGGCTCAGATAGACGATCAAGCTTGAGAATTACCCCCTCGGTCGGAAATAAATGACGTTTCCGACCGGGAGTTTGTACTGGAAACAAGTATTTTGATGTTCTCCGAACGTCATGTATTATCGAATGGAGGTAGTACTAAATCATCACATGATACTGATTACATTACACATGGATGGATTACAAATGGCCAAGGTATAAACTTTAAGGATAGATATATCAACCACAAAATTAGCCTACCACTTGTAATACAATCCATTGCTTGAATTTGGCTCACATGCACACGCGTCAATTGTAAACAATGATGTAAGTGGGCACACAATGGAGATCGTTACATCTCATAAGTTAATTACGAGCAATTCAATTTCAGTTCATTTTATCAAGTATTTATGATGAATGACCTAAAATGATTACTATAGTACTTGCAGAGTTCCATCCCGTTGTATAGTTCATAGTCGTGGCTAGAAAAACGTGCATAGATGATTCGATACTGCATTTCGGAAATTTTTATAATCCGTGAGCTGAGCAGACGGCCATCATTAGTCTAACCCTGCCGAATTTATAGTTGAAAATTTAAACTACCAAGCAAACGTGTTCCATGTCACTGTCAAGTGTCAAGTGGGAAATCAAAAGTGATAGGAGTATTAGTGTTGATTAAGAATATATATTAATTTATGTCTTCTGTTTTATCTCTAGAATATCAGTTTACTGAAATTAATTCAGTGATGATATTTCGTTAGAATTATTGGTCCTTTTTTTGTCAAGAAGAACAAGTAGAATAAAATTAGCCTATATTGGTATTCAATAGTGAAAGAACTTCATATGTCAACATGGTTATATCGTCTTCTATAGATTCTAATTGGATCCACCAGCTAATTATAAGTTAGCTAATTTTAGTTATAGTTGATCCAAACATGATAGCTAAGATCCTTTCAACTATTAGTTGAAATGCAACTATCCAGCTGAGAGCTGGTTGAACCCAGCTAATTGAATACCAAAAACTAATTCACCATGATTTTTATGAAACGACTACCTCTGCCACCGTTGTGCTATTAATCACTGCAGATGGTGAATTCAAATATCCCAACTAATTATTAGGCAGCTACTCTCTATACAGGGTAGATCCAGCGAGGCCGTAGAGTTATCACAACCAGTCCAAAAAAAATTCTTCGGTTTCAAACAAGTAGTTTTCAGTATGTGCTAGCTTCAATCCAAACAGAGTCGTTTTCCACTTCCAACACTGAAAGTATTAAATACTTGGGCCCCCCATTTACTATACTTGCTCTTGTCTCGTGTAGGACCCAACCCAAACTGACCAAATCATTTCAGCATGATATGGCCCGTGATCTCTCTCTCTCTCTCTCTCTGAATTTTGACAGCAAATGGAAATTCAGAGCAGTGATCCCAGATCACAGCTGTGAGTGTTGCTGACTTGTATGTTTAGTTATGTGTCAAAAAGGTAGTTAGTGTTATATCGTCATTACTAGTCTATTTGTATTTTCAAGTTACCTAGTAAAAGATTATTACCATGATTTGTCTAATAATTTGTCTCAGATTATCTACAGGATTTTAGCAAATATATTCACAGAAAACTGCTAAGGAATCAACAATTTATAGTTGCACCAATTTTGGGATGCGAGAGTTTTCCAACAAGCCATCATTAATTCATTGGAAAATCCATTAGACATCATCCAATCAACTGCGGGTTTTTTAGTCGGTAATCGCTGTTTACAGATAGTTATGTCTAACAGGTGAAGTTAAATTATTGCCCATATACTATGGCACGTTGTTATCTTGTTAATTAGCACTAGTTAATTTGGACAAGAATAATATAGATGGCCAAACAGAACAATCCAACAGACCACCACAAATTTCCGTCTATAATTAGCTACCTTGCGGCTCCTAACCTTCTTCCCCTCTCCTCCCCTTCCCCAGCTTCCCCTTCCTCTATCCCAATTACTCCAGCTGCTGGTTCGTCTTCTCTGAAGCTCTCCCCAAACACAAGCACACAAGCTCCGCAAGCAGGTTCATCCCCACCCATGAATTCTAGCTTAGCTTATAGCCGGTTACTACTTAGTATGTGTCCTTCGTCCTGGGTATTATAATTCTTTGTGGTTACATGTAATAGTACTCCTAGATCTCGATTCTTCTTGAGGCCGGTGTGGTAGGCAGCATATATAGAACAAGACTTCATTTCTTGCCGTTTCTTCAAGCTCCGCCAGATCATTTCCAGCTAAATACAAATCGTCTACAGTGCCGGCCATAGATCTCTGCTCCTTCACTGAAATATTCCTTGTACTTGCTGATGGTCTTCTCTCCATTCTCCTTGGTGTTCCTCTCCCCTTTGGTTCCCAAAGTTCTAATGGCATAGGGAACCACGTGTAGGGGTGTAGCTCCAAGCAAGTGCACAGCCCTCTATATATGCTTAGTACAAGCACCAAATCCGCACCTCAAACTGCTCAACGTGTACGAGCTCTGCCTCCTTGCGCTTTTCTAATCGCCGCCGCTAGCTGCCTCGCTGGTTTGTTGCCTTCTACTACCTCGCCACCTGCCTCAGCCCCCTACATGATGCAGTTCACGCATACGGCGCCACCACCACCGCCTCTGCACCCTAACGGCCATGGAGGACTAGGGCTAGGCCTGTTCCTCGACGTCGGCGCGCCCAAGCAGCAGGCCCGCCCGTGGCCCGGGAGCTTCCCGACTCCGGCGTCCAAGATCTCGCTCGGCAACCTCAACAGCACCAGCTGCATGGAGCAGCTGCTGGTGCACTGCGCCAACGCCATCGAGGCCAACGACGCCACGCTCACGCAGCAGATCCTGTGGGTGCTCAACAACATCGCGCCGCCGGACGGGGACTCCAACCAGCGGCTCACGGCGGCGTTCCTCTGCGCGCTCGTGGCGCGCGCGTCCCGCACCGGCGCGTGCAAGGCGGTGACGGCGGCCGTGGCGGCGGCGGTCGAGTCCGCCGCGCTGCACGCCCACCGCTTCACCGCCGTCGAGCTCGCCAGCTTCGTGGACCTCACGCCGTGGCACCGGTTCGGGTACACGGCCGCCAACGCCGCCATCCTCGAGGCCGCCGAGGGCTTCCCCGTCGTGCACGTCGTGGAGCTCGGCACCACCCACTGCATGCAGATCCCGACGCTCATCGACATGCTCGCCAGCCGCGCCGAGGGGCCCCCGATCCTCCGGCTCACCGTCGCCGACGTCGTCGCGCCCGCCGCGCCGCCGCCGGCGCTCGACATGCCCTACGAGGAGCTCGGCGCGAAGCTGGTCAACTTCGCGCGGTCGCGCAACGTGTCCATGGACTTCCGGGTGGTGCCCACCTCGCCGTGCGACGCCTTCACCTCCCTGGTGGACCAGGTCCGGGTGCAGCAGCTGGTGCTGGACGGGAGCGAGGCGCTGGTGGTGAACTGCCACATGCTGCTGCACGCCGTCCCCGACGAGACGGCGGGGTCGGTGATGAGCGGCCTGGCGCAGCAGCCGGTGTCGCTCCGGACCATGCTGCTCAAGTCCCTCCGGACGCTGGACCCCAACCTGGTGGTGGTGGTGGAGGAGGACGCCGACTTCACCGCCGGCGACGTGGTGGGGAGGCTGCGCGCGGCGTTCAACTTCCTGTGGATCCCGTACGACGCCGTGGACACGTTCCTGCCCAAGGGGAGCGAGCAGCGGCGGTGGTACGAGGCGGAGATCGGGTGGAAGGTGGAGAACGTGCTGGCGCAGGAGGGGGTGGAGCGGGTGGAGAGGCAGGAGGACAGGGCCAGGTGGGGGCAGAGGATGCGGAGCGCCGGGTTCCGGGCGGTGGCGTTCGGGGAGGAGGCGGCAGGGGAGGTGAAGGCGATGCTGAACGAGCACGCGGCCGGGTGGGGGATGAAGCGGGAGGAAGACGACCTGGTGCTCACATGGAAAGGCCACAACGTCGTCTTCGCCTCGGCGTGGGCGCCGTCGTGATCGATCGAGTTTTATCATCGGTTGTGTGGCGTATGATGGAGTTCATGCAGAAGCTAAATTAAAGGTGAGTATGTAGGCGTGTATGCATGTCATGTGCTGTTGCAGGGATGATATGGGATTTAGGGTTTGTGTTTGTGCATGATATATTATGAAGGACGATCTTGTTAAAATGGGTTTACTAAGCTAGCTGATTCAAAATTACTTACTCCTTGTTCATTGATCAGTTCGATCACTTCAATAGCAACCTTTCTCTCCGTCTCGTCTTCAGCTCTTATCTCCCTCTCTCCCCCTATCTAACGTGCAACTAATCATTCTGCTTGGGAAAATGAAGCTATAACTTTCATATCCTTTGTAGTACTTCTTGTTTAGGGTTTCTATATATCTGCCATATCTAGTGAAAATGCATCATGTGGCATTGTTGAGCCATTTCAATATGTTGCAAACATTTTTCTGGAAATATTGGAAGCAACACGGGCACTTCTTTTTCTGCAGTGAGCAACGAAATATCACACCATTGTTGCAACAACATTCAAAATCTGGAAGGGTGATCAACCACAGCTTTTGCGACAACCACATCTAATTCATTTTCACTACATGTATAACCCTGTCTGTGTGTAGTAGGATAATAGATCACAGATGTATGACATTTTCTTATCCATCATACGAGAACATATCATCGTTAATTAAAGTCGTGTGGACACAAATCAATTGACATAAATGTATGGACTTGCAACTTACTCCGTACAATAGCAAAAACATCTCTCTTTTTATTAAGGGCCTATTTGGATGTCGTAGTTTCATAGGTCAAAAAGGCCTGCAAAAACCGTGGTTTAGAAAAGTGGTCCCGAGTGGAGTTTTTAAACCATAGTATGTATGTATTGATGCATATACACTCCTATTGAACTACACTTGTTGGTTGTTGCATCCTTTAATTTGGCATAGAATTACTTGACCACTTAACTGAAACATGACTGACGAATAGTCATTAACTTGATAGTTCTCTGATTTTTCAGCTAGCATTCATCAACTTGAATGTAAAATAGTAAAATCATCTATTGGTCCTATGATATATATGCATGGAAGGGCTTACTGTTGGCATTTGTGTAGGAAGACATAGATTTTTTTTTGTTCTAACATATATATGATCAAGGCACAACCATCCGGTTAACAGTTGAACCATATAAGATGTAAAGACAGTAGCAACAAACAACAAGAAAAAAGGATGGAGTCAAATGCCATAAGATGTAAAGAGACACATTTTTGGTATTACTTCAGCTAAATACTAGAAGGTGTTCTCATTAAAATCATATCTGATCTTGACTACATTATAGCTCTCACTAGTTCTATATGCAACTCACGAAACCAACTGCAATTTGGTAAACCTATGATAACCTTAATCTCCAACTCTTATAATCAAGTCCTCGGTTGTTTGGGTTCGAAATTGGCTATGCCATTGATTGGTTGGACCCAGAGTTGAAGCCCTAGCTAGTACGCCGCTGCCCACAAGTTTGTTTGGAGTCTCATGCGTGTGGTATAACATTTCTTAGTTTTGCTACAAGCAGATTCACCTCCAAACTCCAATTTTGCCCGCGTTCTGGGGATCCTGGTGACCATGTCCAAGGGAAATGAGAGGAAGAAGAACCCTTTTATTGTGGTTTACCTTATTTCTACCTTTATTTAGCATCACCTCAAAGAAACACGCACACGCTTGCAAAAACTTCCTCATGGACCCTCCTTTTCTTGAATCCATGCATGTCAAACTTAGCTTACTGGAATGTTCTTTCCATACCTCGATCTATTAAGAAACTTTTGCCTATTTCTCTAGAAACAAAATTACTTTATGCTTTAATGAAAACGGGATTCTCCCGTACGCGAACTTATCTATATAACCTATATAATTGGTACCCACTAACAAGCATGATTGGATTTCTCTCAATATGCAACCATTCCACGTCATTATTCACTATGCGTCATATCACTATCCACTATAAGCCATGTCATCATCCACTAGATCATCTATTTATTCTTCAACCGATTTTCTGTGACCACATTTTTGTGTGTAGCAATTACAAATTACATGAGTAGAAATTACATGTATGATCAGTCATACTTCCATGTATAATTTTTACTAAAGAACGTTGCAATGCAATCACTTTAGTGTTTATACTTTCACATTGCACTTTAAAATTTTATTTAACAAATTCCCGCAGCAACGCGCGGGGTATCACCTAGTATTTTTTCTTTTGCAAGACACACTTGGATACATATGCGCTGCTCAAAACGCACATACATGGCGTGACTCTCTTTCAATACCACAACAAATCAGAAGTGCACTTGGAAATGGTGAAATCAGTTGTGTACTCCAATTTTGTATTCAGGCATGCATTCATTTTTTAGATTTGAACTTCTTAATATTGACGGACAATTAGTCTAGAAATGTCAATATTACCAGTGGCAATATACCACGCATGAAGTATGTGTATTAATATTTGTGTATAAATGTTTCGCCGAAAACCCTACGTACGAATGTACTCCCTCCATCCCAAAATAAGTTTCTATTTAGAAAATTTAAGATAGAAATGTAGTATTAACTAATTATTTGATTGACTATATGTGTTTCTCTATGCACCTTTATATTAATGCATGCATCTCTAAAAACTAAATGGATATTTTTTGTGGGACAAAATTTAAATGCTATATGCATATTTATTTTAGGACGGGAGTATTCTCTTACAGCGAAGGCACATGCACCAACTTTTTTTTAGCATCCTGCACCTTCTCATGCGTTGGTTCGTGAACGGAACCAGACTGCAGACAGTGGGCACCAAAAAAACAGGCCCAACAAGGACCAAGAAGCAATTCGCGCTGGGGTGCTGGTGGGCTTGACCACCCAGTGGGCTGACGGCCTGTGTAAGCCTTGGGCTGCCGAGATAGTTGGATGCACTGGGCCGAATAAGAGAGGTCAGCGCGGGCGGGGCGGGCTGCTAGGTTGGCGTGTGTGATGGGCCGCCGCAACCATCTGCTCGGCCTGTGTACGTCTGTGCAAGTACTGTACAATCCGTCAGACTGTTAAAATGCAGCAGGAGTTACTCGATCATGAAGTTGGAAAAGCTTCCAGCCATAGCAAATTCTTCAGTCATGATAGCAGAAATTCAGAATCTAGAGCAGGGCACACCGTAGGTTTGCAGATCGATAAATGCAAGTTTTCTAGTCATAATACACTGTATTCTTAATTTTCCAACCTTGCGTAGCGTATGAATTATGCTAGGCAAGGGTGGTGGTCGATTTATGTATGCATGTGTGTTCTATGATTGCTCTTGACTGTATGCAAGTTTTGGAGTGTCACATCCCGCAAAGCTTTCAGTGCCATCCATTGCTGCTCACTCCAAAGTTGCCGATCTATCTACTTATCAAGTGACTGTGCTCCCACGTCCGGTTTTTGCCAGGGTTCAGAACTTTGAAGGAGGTCAGATGCTAACTTGTACTGTTGGCCAACGTTATGTGTGCATTTATCATAAGTCTCTTACGCCCATTCGTAGGCAGCTAAATGCTATTCAATCAAAAGGAAACTACAAGCTCATGCAGTCATGCAGCTGATCAGTTACATCGCTTTCACCCATAATTAGGAAATATATGTGTAAAATTCAATATACAAAGCTATTGGACAAAGCAGCTACTACAAGATTCACAATCCAGGTTTCCTTTTGGAGATGGAATGCTTTGTTTTACGATGCTGTTGGTACAGAGCTGCAGATCATTTGGTACCCAAAAATGTCCTGCACTCCATGCCCATCCTTGAAGACTCCTTATCAAAAAAAAAGGAGGAACGAGGACTGAGGAGGTGTCATACTTGAGCAGCTTTGTCTCAGAAAACAGTTGAGGTTAATACGGAGTATAGAAGTTAAAATTCAATTGCAAGAAAAATGAAAGAACATGTACACCAATACTTCAGCGCCATGATCTTGGCAACCTGACAAACTTGTACCTCAGCGATTTTTGTAAACTGTATTAATTGAGCAGTATCAGATTTTTCACAAAGTCCGCTATGCAGTTCCTTCGGGAAGTGTTAAGTTGAGTCTATTCGCTAAAAATATAAACTGGACCAAACAAAATGGTCTTTGAACAGAATGAGATCAAACATGAAAAAGGCCAGGAAATCGATCTGAAAATGAATTGAGAGTTGAAGCGATACTAGGCACAACATCTCTTAGCACCATTTCTGCAGCATCCCAAATCGATTCGAACTCACTACTACACATTACAGAATTGAACAGGAAAATTTCGAACTGAACAACAATTGTTTAGCGCAAAGTGCTGTAGACTGAATAATCGACAAATTCTCACGCGGAACCTGCCATCGGCCTCGTGAAACCTATCCCGAGACCTTGTGTAGCACTGACACTTGATTTTTGCTGAGTAGCCGTGGCCTCCGGTGAGTCGCCGGCTCGCCGCGGGCGGCTCACTGTCGGAGCCGCCGCTGTGGGGAACGGCGGGAGAGTTCAGATCTTCAGATTGCGAATGGACCTAAAATGAGAGGGATACTATTTACGGGGATAAACGCAAAATGTACATCCGACCTGTACACGGCTGAGATTGTGGGTTTTATTTAAGGGGTTATATGCAAAGAACACCAGAGAGTGGTTCCCCGCGCAAATCACGTCCCTCGATTCTTCATCCGACGGGCGTCGTGTTGCACAACGCGGTGCCATCCAGGAGTCGGCGGCAGCATTAGAATCGATCATCACACTGCCCTGGATCTAGGGTTCCTCACAGCTCTTCCGCTCCGCTCCACTGTTCTCTCCCATCCTCAACCATGGCGGCGGCGGCGGCGGCGGCGACGCAAGTAAGTTCCCTCTCCTCTGTTATACCCATGGTATCTGACTGATTACTGGGGGCAGGATCTCCTTCTCCCTCTTCCCCGAATCAAAAACTATCCGCGTTACCTCGGCGGCGGCGGCTCCTCATCGGAGGATTAGATGGGGATTGGGGCTGACCTGGGTTGGATTCAGCTGAGTTGTTTCATGATTTTGGGGCATGATAAGTTTACTAATCCGTGGCTTGGCAGGTGGGAACTTACTTCCTACGGAACTACTATAATCTGCTACAGCAGAACCCTGATGTAGTGCACCAGTTCTACAGCGAAGCCAGCACCATGGTCCGCGTGGACGACCTCGCGGGCACGAACACCACTGTCAACAACATGATGGTAGGGACCAGTTCTCTTTGTTCATCGTCACAGTCTATCTTCGGTTGCATCTTCTCTGTCGGTGCCAGTAGATAGTTTGGTTTCTGATGATGCTCTGCCTGCTCAATCTGTGCATGCCCTATTGTTGTAATGTACCACTATGCATGGGGAATATACTGTGTCTTCCCTGCTATAGCGTTATATGATGAGATGCCCTGTTTTATATTTATACCTATCCCCTTAGTGATTAGCCCCTTATAAGTGTTTCCCCCAATGAGCTTTGAGCTGCTTGTGCGTGTCTTTTATTTTCATGCATATACTAGTGTATTATTATAGGTGTCAGTGTGTCACTTTATTTGTCTGCTTTGCTTAGTTGATTTGGCTTGCACAAGCTTTCATTTCCATGTGTTCCTAGTGTAGTAATTATGCATGCCACTTTTTTTGTCCTCTTCGCTTAGTTGATTTTGCTTGCGCAAGCTTTTGTTTCCATGCGTTACTAGTGTTGCCACTTTGTCCGCTTCACTTAGTTGATTCTGCTCTTAATGCTCCAAAAGTTGGACGTTTGTGTCATCATGCCAAAAGTTGGATATATCCGTTACATTTTATTTGTGAGGAACCAATTGGTGAATTGCTGTTTCATGTGTACCTTGTTTGTTTCCTCTATAGCTGACCTTAAATACACGCTTCCTCTGTAGGAGATACACGCTCTCATTATGTCGTTGAATTTCACGCAAATTGAGATCAAGACAGCAAACTTTGTCAACTCTTGGGGTGAAGGGGTGCTAGTTATGGTCTCCGGCCTCGTGCAGACCAAGGAGTACAACCACCAAAGGAAATTTATCCAGATGTTCTTTCTCGCCCCGCAGGAGAAGGGTTACTTTGTCCTCAATGATTACTTTCACTTTGTTGATCAAGAACAGGTGCAGCCTGCACCACTGATTTCTCAGGATGACTACGAGAGCAATTTGGCATCCAACACAGTTGTCGAAACTGGTATGGGACTTTGGTTATTTGGCATATGAACATGATCATTGAAACTTCCTTTTTTTTGTCGTATTGAAACTACCATAGTTGGCATGAGACTGACATGTGACATGCTCAATCCTGTTGCTTGCCTTATTTGAACTGTCAATGTTATGTTAATGTTCTGGTATATGATGTCATGACGTATCCACTTACCTTTGTACATGAAAATTAATGTTATCCATTTTTCTTTTTTGAACTGTGAAATGTACTGCTTTTGCCATGCATTTTGGTGGACACAATTAGTATTCTCATATGAATAAGCTTGATGGCAATCCTTATTTTCTAAGATATCTTACTGGTGCGAAATGTTCTGCTTGCAGTTCCTGAGTACATTCATGAGGAAGAAACTCAAACAACACAAATAACATCTGAAGGACATGATGTGGTCGACAATTATCCTTATTCTGAGCCACCACAGCAAGTTGTGTCATCTGACAACTGGGGAGAGGAACCTCATCCTGAAGAACCGCCTTCTTCCTTCTCAAATGAAATTGCAGTGGCACCAGAGGAGCCAGTGCAACCTCCGCCTGTGCCACCTCCTCACGTGGAGGAGCCTGTTGGCGAACCAGTGAAGAAGACTTATGCTTCCATTGTATGTCACTTCATACTTGGTAGACTATATTTGTTATCAGACATCTCATCTGATGCGTCTTTAAAACTAAAGTGGAAATGACTTGTGCAGCTAAAAACTGCAAAGGCTCCACCTGCATTCCCGGTAGCCCAGCAAGTCCCTGTGAGCAAGCCTTCGCACCCTATGCCAGAGTCTCACCAGGCCCAGCATTCGGTTATGGCTTCATCTTCGGCTGCCGAGAAACCGAGATCTGATGTCTTTGGTGAGGTTGCCGTCCATGATGATGAAGGTTGTCCTTTACTTTGTATTAAACATCAGAATTTCTTTCATGATTTAACTCTTATATGCATTGTTTACTGACCAATCCTTTCCGCTTATTGAATTAGAGAGCAAGTCTGTTTATGTTGGGAATGTGCCATCATCTGTGAGCGAGACTGATCTTGAAAATGAGTTCAAAAAGTTTGGCCGGCTTATTCCTGACGGAGTTGCTATCAGAAGCCGAAAGGTTTGCTGTTATTTTGTCTTTTGATTCTCCACTTCCAATGGCATAAGGTCATTAAAAAAAATGGTTTGACTAATTGGCAGGAGACTGGTGGCTATTATGCTTTTGTGGAATTTGAGGAACTTAGTGGTGTACACAATGCGTTGAAGGTGATTGCTAACATCAGTGTGTTTCAAATTATTTCTTGTGCTTGTTCCTTCAGTTTCTTGTGTGTGTAGTCCTTTGTGGAAATGCTATGTTTTCTTGCTTCTACAGAACAAGTTCATTTTATCATTTGGTTACTGAAACTCAAATTGTTGCATTTCAGGCTTCACCAATTGAAATAAATGGGCGGCAGATATATGTTGAGGAGAGGAAGCCTAACAGCGGAATAAGAGGCGGAAGTAAGTTGCTTTCTTCTGAGTTCTGATGATACCTGTGCAGCATTTACATTTTGCTGGCATTTGTGAGCTCTTATCTCTGAATGGTTGTGAAAACTTGATGGTCGCACATTTGCCCCCCATGAAGTTAGCTGTGATGGCTTCGTGTTTGAGTGGTTTTTATAAAGGGAAAACACTACATTTGTAGCCTGAAAATATGTACCAGGTGTTTTATTTAAAGTCCAATTGTGTATTGCCAATTAGGTGTGTTAAACCACGGTATCATAAAAACCTCCCAGATTGTTCAATGCTCAGGTTGTACCCATGTATGAATGGTAAAACATATAAACAGTAAAAAGCACCAACAGTCTTCCAGATATCATTGTGTACAAACTCAGTGCTAGTGTATGCTTTTGGTTGGTCCTCGCAGAAGCATGGTGTTGACAGTAGCATACATTTTGATTTGATGAATTCGATGGTTTAATTATAGACATGGAGACCAAAAGGGAACATGTGCTAATGGTTTTTATGTATTGGCATTGGCAGGGAGGGGAGGACGGGGCCGTTTTGGCGGTGGAGGTAGGGGATATGCCAGAGGAGGAGGTGATGAATACAATGGCGGCAACCGTGGAAGGTCGAACGGTTATGGGCGTGTTCCTCACCAAGAGAGGGGCATACTTGGGAGCCACCAAAGGAACTGATTTGGTGCAGCAGAGCAAGCATAAGGTTTTGATCCGTTGTCAAAGGGAGAGAGAGAGATCCAGGACAAAGCAGACTATATGCTGCTGGGTTGCGTTTGGGGTTTTGGGGCTTGTTTTGTCGATGAATGTGTGCGCGTCTGACCTATGCGACATCCAACTTTTGCCAGACTGATGCTGCATGTTTACATTAAGAGCGGTCGTTACCCTAGCTGTTATTTTTGCTTGCTTGTGACTGGTGATGGTGTTTGATATTCTGTTCTGTTCTGCGTGGCGTTGAAGATGGCTGCTGCCTGCCAATGTTTATTTGTTCTCCCAACGGCAACCCTGTGATCATGGTATGGCTGTGATACTACGGAACTTGAACGGCAGTAGGACATTGTCAGTTCTCTGAAACAAACCCAATGCTGGAGCTCCAAGCAAATGAAAGGTATGCCGGACTTTGTCGGCTCTCTGAAACAAACCCAAGGCCGGAGCTCCAAACAAATGAAGGGTATGCTGAAAATTAAGACGGCATCTCACGGTGGGAGCCACAAAACCCTGGAGGCCAGGACCCAGCCTAATCCACTCACGATGATAGGCTTCAAAGTATTTCTTCCACGGCTGTGCACAAGACAACCACCACATACTTGTTCGCTGCTGTGCAAGAGAATGTTTGTTGCTGTGCACAAGATAATAACGGTGAGACTGGTAATGTCGAACGATACGTTGGTTCCATGACATGCTGAAACAACAATCATCTGATCTAGTGCCAAGTGCTATGGATATTGTGGAAAATATCGAGCTTCTCGCGGTGCCAGTGACCAGCGCGCTTCTCGCGGCCGTCGTCGA
This sequence comes from Echinochloa phyllopogon, assembly GCA_033239725.1. Taxonomy (NCBI): domain Eukaryota; kingdom Viridiplantae; phylum Streptophyta; class Magnoliopsida; order Poales; family Poaceae; genus Echinochloa; species Echinochloa phyllopogon. The sequence continues at coordinate 52,448,373 of BTCW01000002.1, forward strand.
ACCCGCTGGGTGGACTGGCTGGCATGCTCGCTGAGGACAGTAGGAGAGTGTAGGACACACCAAGTCGGATGCGGTAAGTGGGCTGTGAAAGGCCAAGGCCAGTCACTCGCTGGTGGCGGCGGGTGGCGTGAGTCTTCTTGCGGGCCGTGGCGGCCTTGTATGCCTGCTTTTACCCTTCTCTTTTCTAAACGTAATTTTTGGTTTTGTAAAAGTTTGTTTTTATTTTCTATACTCAACAATTTTAAAAATACTTGTTCCAACAATTTTAAAAATACCACAACATCATTGTTTTCTATATGATTTATTTGAGAATGTGCATTTGGAAAGTTGAAATAGTAAAATCGACGTCGTGAAATATACTCAAATAAGTATTATTAGGTCCATCATAAAATATTTTTATATTATATCTATTTAATATCAGAATTGTTCATATTATTTTATATAAATTTGGTCAACTTAAAATAGTTTGACTTAGAACAAACTACTCCAACGGAAGGAGTACAAGGCTGGCAACCATTTTTTTTTCAGCAGATTCTTTAGAAGTGGCCAACGGTTTAGATAACTTACAGTGAAAAATGAATTTTGTAGGAAATTGTATTACTGGTGACCGGATAAAATCGTTGAGAAAGATAGCAAGAAGCAACAGAACAAGTGGTCACTTCTAAAAAATCGTCGAAGATGGTAATCTTGTAGTGACGTGACGTCGCCACTCTGTTCAATTACACAAGGCTCGATCATGGTATCACACTCTCTCGGGCTGGTCATTGGTCTCCCTGATTTATGGATCCGGCGCCGGCCCCCACTCAAGGACAAGTGGACAACGGTGATGGTTAACCGGTCACAGTACACTTGTTTGTTTCGTACTAGCATTGGCATGGCGCTTGTGTCCGAGTCCAAAGTCCAAACCAAACAGCCCGGTACCTTTTCACTGCCACACTCCTATGTCTCGCGACAGTGCAAGCCGGCCCATCATGCTGCTCGCTGAAGGACAGGCACGTTGTACGACCGCAGCATCTGCAGTGCGTCGGTCGCAGAACTCCCATTTGCTCCTTGGCAGCTCGCCGGTGTCCTCACGCGAATCAATCCCGTATTCCTGTGGCAGAAACGCGAAATCTTGGCCGCAGCTTTGCTCAGGTTCTTCGCGGCCTCACGCAACACCCTGATCCAGCAGCGAGCTAGAGCTGACCAAGACCCAGGGCTCGTTTCCTTGCAAGCATCTCCCTCAGAGGCCAGAGTATTGATGGTAGGTTGCCTCTGATGACGACGAGATCCAAACGTTTCGTGGCGAGAGCACAGGGTACTATGGGTTCCATTTCGTAGGGACATGGCGTCCCTACCATAGCGAATGCGGCAGTGCTGCGTAGAGCTAGATTAGGCTGGGTTTCATTTTCATTAGGGTTAGATAAGCACTTTTAGGCGCCTTGGGAATTGGAGCCAGCGGCTGCAAACAAAACCGTCGCGGCAGCCTTTCCATGTAGGCAGCGCGAGATGCCATGATGGAGTTCTTTGTTTATGCAACACCCCCTGCAGCTGCAGCGAGCACACACGTCGGTGGGGTGGTGTTTAGATGTTAGAATTGAGAGGTTGAATTTAGGAGTAAGATGTCACTTCGTAATCATTGCGTCACTGTAGCATTTCGTTTGTATGTGCAAAAAATTGTTCAAAAATTGATTAATTAGGCTCAAAATGTTCGTCTCGCAGAGTATAACAAAACTGTGCAATTAGTTTTTGATTTCATCTACATTTAGTACTCTATGCATGTTATGACATTTTGATGTGATGGAGAATCTTCTTTTTACATAGTGTAGTTGGGAGTAACTTTTGAGAACTGTGGCCATCATGGACTCCGTCCGGGGGGTCCGGGCGACGGGCATGACACTCCGGTTCTTCAAGCTTGCTTTGCCCTGCAAAATTCCTGTCTTTTACGAGCTAGCGTCGCTTTGTCAGCCGCCACTTTGCTCTCTTTTCACCAATACCACCCTACGGATCTGTGCGTCTCACTCGATTGTCACACGACGCCTTTTACCCGGCAAACCAAATTAAAGGCCACGGCGAGACGACCAGGCCTATGGCTATGTGACTACAGACAGTATGTGAGAGGAACGGTGTGCACGTTGAGCATCAGCATCTTGCTCTCCTTTTGCTAAAGTCTGAGCTGAGCAAGCTGCGGCGTCGACTTCGCCGGGCTCAGGCACTGAAAGAAAAGAAAAAAAAGCGGCCGTCGCGTTCGTCCACGGCGCTGGAAAAGGGAGCGAGCGCCCGATTAGGTGGCGGATAGATGAGCTAAATTTTTAAAAAACTTGCGGGCAAACCACTCCGGTGATCTGGACTTCACCTAACCTCCCCGTCAGAAAGGAACGCACACGGCGCCAGGATTTGGCGATCTGGCGACGAAGCAATTTGAACCGAGCCGGCCGTGCACCGGTGCACATGGAGAGCTGCGCGCTCTGGGCTGGGCCCTGGGCGCTTCGAGGCCTCTGGCACGCGGGCATCAGTGCCACCGGCGGCCTCCGGCCTCCGGACCGGGCGCGTCGTGACGCGGGCGCTCGTGTTTTCCTGGCGTGGAGACCCCGGCGAGAGAGCAGGGTCGGGAGGCGGATAGGCGTCGCCGTCAGGGAGCGGATTAGGAGGCCTGCGCGGCGCCGGTCGGGGTCGCGATCGGGCACGCGGATTCGGGCAACCGGAGATCGGCAGCGTGCGGTCACGCGCCCGCCGGCCTCCCGCCAGTAACTGCAACCCGGCCACGACGACGACCCCGGCCGTCGCCGTCGCCGGTATCCATCGGAGATACAACAGCGGGAGCGGCCAGTGGCAGCCACGCCGAGCCGGCAGGGGCTCGTTTCGGGGTATCCGACGCGGCTGCGTACGCCCATGCGGCGACGGGGAGATTCGGACAACGCCTGCGAACCACCACGGGACACGCACCTAGCTTGGAGGCCTCTCTGGTCTTGGTCTTGCAGGCCTAGGCGCGTGCTCACGCTCACGCCTGCAGCGTTGGAAAGGAGTGGGGGGAGTCTCCGGCTGCCTCGCCACCAGCAACACACCAAGCTTTCCCGAAAGACTATCTCGTGTCATGGTCATGGCACCGCGCAGGAGTTACTCTGTTAGAGTCTGCTGTGATCATGGGGTAGATCATGGCATCCAACTGTGAGTGCAAGCTGAGAGTTTTTTTTAAGAAAATCCGACTACAAATGAGTTTTTTTTTGTTGAAACACAAATGAGTAGTATTTGACATGACTAATTATGGATAGGTCATTTTTTATTTGTTTAATAGCATTGACAGACAGCACCACTGGTGAGCATGGATATAAAGTACAATAAGTCTGGATTTTTTTTTCAAAAGTTTGTCCCTTCCATACTGCTCTAGCAAGAAGTACTGATTGCGAGAGAGGGCTCCATAATTTTGGAAGGTCTTTTGAACAACAGAGCAAACAAGCTATCATGAAGTCAAACTACTCAGTCTGTACAAGTACAACCGAAAGTTATGAGCAATTGATCACTGCTCGTTAATTCCTTTGCATAGCACAATAGCATTGCTCGCTAGTCGCTAGTCAGACTAAAGAAAGATATAAAAAAGGTGAAAAAAATGTTTACTTGATCAGTTGATCATATACTACAGGTCTACGTACTCTCCACGAAAGCATGATCTTGACGCAGCAATCGGCATCACTTCTTCTCCTTGATAATGGAGAGCTCTTCAAGCCAGTCGAGGATCCTACTTCGCCGGACGCCCGTGCCGCTCTTGGCGCCGACCTTCTTCCTGCCCCGCTTCGCCGCCTCAGGCCGGCGAAGGGGCTCGATGGCGTCGGGGGAGCACTTGCACCCGAGGCTGTCCCCGAACAAGCCCACCAATCCAAGCTTCTTGTCCACGGCGGCGGTCACCTGCTCGAACCGCGCGCTCCTGCTGCCCCCGCCTCTCGCCGCGGTGGCGGCGATCTTGGCCTCGGCGGGGCGCGGCGGCGGGTACACCTCCGGGGCGCCGACGACGCCGAGGCGGAAGAGGCCCCACGCGGCGGGGGGCGGCGCGGACCCGGTGCTGCGCCGCGGCCGCGCCGAGCGCAGCTGCGGCGACGGGCTCGGGTGCGCGTAGAACAGGCTGCTCGACAGCGAGCGCCGCGGCGGCGGGGCCGGGGCGCCGCCGTGGTCGGAGGAGGCGCTCTTGGACGACTGGCTCCGGCTGACGCACCCGCTGCTGCTGCCGCTGGAGCTCGCGCTGCGGCTGCCGGAGCGCGACACGAGGCCCACGGTGGACGCCGCGGACTCGGACCGCGGCAGCGTGGCGACGCTGGCGGCGTCGGCGGCCGCGGCCGAGGAGCGGCGGAGCGGGAGCAGCTTGCCTTGGCAGAACACCTCGTCGGCCACGCACATGTCCGTCTCCGCGGCCTTGCCGGCCGGGACGATTCCGCCGGACGACAGGATGCAGAACTCGAAGTCTTCCGCCGCGTGCGTGGTGGAGCCGTCGGCTTTGGTGCCAGGCTCCGCCGCTGCGTCTGCCATGCTTGGGATTCTTTTCTTGGTCGAAGGAGAATGGGGGAAGAAATGGTCAGGTTTTCGTTGTGTTGTGAGCTTCTTTTTGGCCTGTTCGGTTTTATCTTGGAAGAATGGAAGAGAGGTGATGTGGTGGTCTCTTTCCTCCCTGTGTTGTAGGGACCCTGAGACGTCACTTTATAGACAGTGCACTTGGCAGCCATTAGTCAAACCCCAAAACTTCAAAGGCTGATTTTGGCTAGCTTTAAAATGAGACTATTTTATCAGGTGTCTATTTTAGAAGAAAAACGAAAAAATACGTGTACATACATAAAAATGTCAGTATAAACAGCGTTGAGCAATTAATTCATCAAAACCATTTGCGATTTTAGCTATTTTTGGCTGTTGGAAGCATAGTTTGAACGCGATGAACAAAAAACACGCGTCAAAATTGAACGTCTTTGATTGATTAATTTCTACCAAAATATATACCGTTAGAAAGAAATCCAAGAATCGTAAAAGGAACCGCATATATTTAGCTAATGGTTGTACCATTATTTCTATTTTTTTAGCACAACCATTATTTCTACTGGAAGCACATCGAAAGTAAATGACATTGACCAAATAATTTCTACCAAGGACCAAGGTAGACACTTCCTTCGTTTATACACCATTTAAAAGCTAATTAGTTTATTTTTGAACCAATAAGTCTTTCCTAAATGTTCTATGCTTTCCTAAATGTATCACTGTTTACTTGAGCAATGCGCTAAACCTTCTATAGTTCTGTTGCATTTGTACCCCTAGCCTCTCAATGGTGTGTATGGCCCACTGCATACATGTGAGTTCAAGTGGCGTATACACAAATAGAGGTTGAGAAACCACCAGTGTAATAAATAGCGCTGGTGATCATACCGCACAAGAAAACAAAAACTGATGGCATGCACACAAATATCATTAACTAGGTGAAACCCCGCGCGTTGTTGCGGGGTATTTTGCCTAAATTTGTATGATTATTTGATATTTGTGAAGTTTTGAGTATTCTTGACATGAAGGTAAATTATTGTAAATATTTATTTCATTCAATAAATAGCTGATTATGATACTTATGGGGTTTATTGATAAAGTAAGATACATTTGGCAGAGGATGCTACCTAGTTGGCTGAAGTAGGCTAATGCGCTGCAATTTTCAGAGAGGATAAATCGAATCGTAGGAACCTGCAATGCGAAATTATTGAACAGTCAGGCACGTCTAAAATTCACTTTTCATTCACTATTGTAGGCTAATGCGCTACCAATCTTCATAGAGGATAAATGAAATCATAGTGCAAAATTGAGGTGAAATCATACAAAACAAATTCTGTATGGCAGTATAAATATGGACATTGACTGAGGGCGAGCCATATTATGCTTCACTCAATGTCGTGGTTGCCCCAATACATTGCTGACATTTTGCAAGAGAACTACTGGGGAAAGAGAAATGGTTCAGTGATAAAAATATTCAGTGAGATCTAAAATAAAAAAAAATGTAGGCTTGGAAGGCACAGCGATCAGTGAGATTTTAAAAAGGCTTGCTTCATTGGTGGACAATCCAAAGAGGTCCTACATGACATCGCAGCACTGCAACTGAATTAGAAATTTCGACCACTGTCTGCAAGTATGGAATTGAACAGAGAGTACAGCACTTATATCAATATAAAACTAAAATGCCTGCATGCCTGAAAAAAGTGACCTTGACCAAAGATTAGAGTCTACTGCCTGTCCTATAGTCAGGAACTGTGGAATTATTGAAGATGTTTGAAAGGGGCAATGCATCGAAGACATGGATTGCATGGAACTCAATCAAACTGAGTGCACAAAATGAAACGGTTGGAATCTCAAGTGCAATTTGACAACCTTGTGAGGTAGACATCTCAGCAATATCAAGTGTAATTGGACCTGCTGTTGGCGATTAAGTTGTATCAGTTTGTGTGCATCTGTAACAATGGGTGATAGCATTCAGGAAAATGTGACTAATGGGCACTGACGCACTGCCATGCCATTTAAATAAGTCGAGCACATTGACTGAGCAGAGGATGTTACCTGGTTGGCCGAAGCTTGCAATGCGATTGCAATTTTCAGAGAGGCTAAATCAATCCATAAGAACCTGAAAAATTGAGGTGAAATCATCTATACGAATCTGAAAGATTAAGGATGTTTGGAAGGGGCAATAAATCTGTTGACGCAAAGATGTGCCAACACACTCGAGAACGCACGAACGCGCAGCACAGCCGTCGCAACGGCCAACACCCCGACCTCCCCGTGGCAAACCGGTCAGACCGGCTTCAAGAACCGGTCAGACCGCTTTCAGGCGGAAGATCGTGAAGACCTAGAAACTCGAGCTCGGGAGGGACCCCGTCGGAGCTCAAGCAAGCTAGGGTTGCTCTAGGGTCGCTCTAGGGTCGGCAGGCCACCTAGAACGCCTTTGTACGCCGTAGAGACGAGCAAAGAACAGAGGATAGGGTTTGAAAGAGATTAGGGTTTGAGGGATAAAAAGTAAGGGACAAATATGTTGGTTCGATTGGGAACACCTCAATCGGCCTTGAGCCTTTATATTTATAGGCTGAGGAAGTCGTACCCCTTCAAGTTCGGTTACAATACGGGATAAAACATAGAGTCCTAAACCTACTTGAATTACAGACCCAAATCGGTCTGACCGGTTGGGCAAACCGGTCAGACCGGTTTCCCTCGAGAGCAAATCTTGTCGAAGTCACAACTCTCTCATCCGGAGTCCAAATTAGACGTTCCACATATGCATCTTGATCGCCTCGACGAGAACTACACAATGGTGAAGTCCAAATCGTATTTTGACAACATTACCCAAACCGGTCTGACCGGTTTGTGCATACCGGTCAGACCGGTTTGCACTATTGCCAATTTTGGGTGTCAACACATGCCCCCCTGTTTCTTGGTAAAGCTTGCGTAGCAAGAAACATTTCTTCAAGCCAAGATTGCACTGAAACAATGACAAGCACTCGCACATCAATCACAACTTGTCTCTAATGATGGAAAATCCTCAATTCTCCACATATCTTGATTCTCATGACGATGAATTCACCATGCTGCTCATATTCCTGCATCTTCCATGAGATATGAATCTGAATATATACTACTTCGGCCATGATTGTCTAGAATTTGGCTCAATGTCAATCTTGTACTTCAAATGATCATGGATGTACGAACTGACCCAATTACTATGAATAGCAATTGGTCTTTGGTCTTCTATAATCACAACTGAAAATGTATAATAACATCCACCAGCTTCATATCCTTGAATCAAAAAACCTTTAGCCGAAGTAAAAGAACCATAGAGGACTTGATTGTTAGTGTAAAATATTCCAACCGGCCTTATTAATTAATATGCCGCAATCACGACGAAAATGGCCAAGATCAGATTATCATCAAGATCTAACTTATGAAATTTTTGAACGAAACCATCCCCACGCTTGTAGACCATCATGGATGCAAAAAATGACCAAATTTCTTTAAATGTTAATTGGTCTTTGAAACACTTCAACTTGAGAATTGAAGAATGGTAAATTAATCCAATATTGCATCCATAAATTATTTTAATCACAAAAACCGAGAAATCGGCCCAAAGAATGAATATAATAGCCGAATTACTCATGAACTTTTCTTGCTGTACACATATCGTTCATATACGCCCGATAGTAATCAATTTGCTGCTGAAGCCGCTCTAAATTTGAATGGTCTGAGCAAACCGGTCTGACCGGTTCCAAATCCGGTCTGACCGGTTCCAAATCCGGTCTGACCGGTTTTAGGCGACTCACTTGCATGAGCCATTGATTATCACAAACGAAGCCGATTTTTCATCGGTTTTAACATAGCAAGGACAAAACATATTTGTTGCAACTGAATAATTCTTAATCGGACAGACAAGCCCGATAAGCCCATGTGTATCAATAAGATCAAGATCGGTCATAAAAATAATTATCACCATGTACCACTTCAGTCTCATCACCGATCCACTGAATAAGTAATTGATGCATGGTAGACGGCACACATTGATTTGCATGAATCCAATCGCGTCCAAGAATTAAACTAAAGTTACCTTGCACCTTTGCAATGAAGAAGACTGTATCGAGCGTCTTGCTTCCAATAGCCAATTCAACGGAAGCAATTCCCTTTATATTAATATGATTATCTTCTCCCACGCCGGTAATCGTCGCATTTGTCTTGACCAGCTCTTCATCTTTCCCGCCAAGTTCCTTGAAGAGAGTGTAAGGCATGAGATTCACAACAGCCCCTCCATCGACTAGCATCCGTGAAATCGGCTTTCCATTGATATATCCTTTCATATATAAAGCTTCCAAGTGATCAACTGATTCCTTAGGCTTAGAGAACACAACATCATGAGGTCCAAAGTGGAGACAAGCAAATTCTTCCCCTGTCACCACAAAGTCATCGGGAACCGAACCAAGTACCACTGATTCGGCTGACTGTCTTGTACCGGTTTCTCCGAAACCGGTCTGACCGGTTGGCGAAACCGGTCTGACCGCTTTAGCTGCTGGCTGGCCACTTGACTTGATTCGTCACTCCTTGCCTTGAGGAATCATGTGTTTGTGACTGTTAAGTTTTTCACCTCTCAGCATCTCTGTTTCCTGCTCCCTTTTCTCTTTATTGCGCAAGCGTTGCAACTTTCTTTTCTACGTATGATTCAAACCCGATGGACACCACCTGGGTTGATAGTACTTTTTTGCAAACGTGCTACTGCTAGCTTCATGATCATCTGTCTTGACAGGTCCTTTATTTGCAACAGCAACCGAATCTCCAATAACAATCGGCTCTTTATCCAAATCTTGCATAATTACTGGAATATCACCAACTGTCGCAAACCCGTCAACTTTAATTTGCTTTGAACCAACTACAAGCTGCACATCCTCCTTCTTCTTGACACGATATTCTTGCTTAGGAGGAACACGCGGCTTCTGATCAGACCAAAACCGGTCTGACCGGTTTGATGAAACCGGTCTGACCGCTTTGATCACTGGCACCGGACCTGATTGGTATGAACCCAATCGGTCATGTACTGGAGTCCTGGGATTTTTCCCCATATAATCCTGAGGTGGTTGTGGCATAGGGAAGTATTGCATCCACACCCCTTGATCCCACGTCAGATATTGAGAATTTGATGCGAGAAATACCCATGGCATAGTAGTACACAATTTTTGTGGGGGAAACACAGTAATAACATCACCTTGATGCTTGCTATTCCCTCTTGGATCTGTAGAATTATTCCGACGTGATGTTGCTTTTGATTTCTTTTTTGTTGGCCGATCAACTTGAACGGCCTTTGTGTACCTGTTCAGGAACTGATCATCCACCTTACAAGTACCCACTTCCGAGCGCCTAGGTTTGAGAGTTCTTGGTCGATCATGGGACAAACCGGGCTGGCCGGTTTGAGAAACCGGTCTGACCGGTTTCGCCTGATCAGCGAACCGACCTTCTGTAGGTGAACTCTCTTGCCCCCCGGGCTTAGATGTTTCAATAGTAATCTTCAGAGACTCTTTTCCATCCAAAGTCTTTCCAATCATCACCTTCCTAGCCGAAATTTTGTCATTGACATTATTCGGCCTTGGTTCTCCAATGATCACATTTTTCCCTTTAGCTTGTTCGGCTTGTTCCAGCCGAATAAGTATTTTGGGATTATTCAGATTCAAAGTATGAACAGATAAAAGAGCTTCATCAATTTGTGTCTCAGCTAATAACAATCGCCCTTCATTAATGGCCGATTGTATTCGTCGACGGAAAATATTACAATCATTAGTTGCATGCAAAAAAGAGTTATGCCACTTACAATATGCATGTCCTCTCAGGTCCTCCGACGATGGTATAGCATGAGACAATCTAATGTTGCCTTTCTTGAGCAGTTCATCAAAAACATGCTCGCATTTGGCAACATCAAAAGTAAATTTCACCTCACCTTGCCGATTTTTCTGCATCGGCTTGAGTGAAGGGCAAGAACATGGTTCGGCGTTTGATGGCCAAACAAATTCAGCAGCACAAATTTCTTTACTCTCATCGTCCAAACTATCAGAATTATGATCAACAATATGTACCTTGGACTGATGAGTTTTAACGGGTTCTTTTGTATTTCTTAATCTATATTCTAAATTCATAACCATCATTTGCAAAAAATTAACAGAACTAAAACTTTCAATTTTTTTTCCTTCAAATGAGGTTGTAAACCCGCAAAAGCCAAATTAGCTAAATCCTTCTCAGAAATTGTCAAATCTAAACATCGGTTCTTAACATCTTTAAATCTTCTAAAATAATCAATGACCGATTCATCGCGGCCTTGCGTAACCGATGTCAAATCTGTCATTTTAGCTTCGTTCTCTCTATTAAAAAGGTGATCTCGAAATCTATGCTCTAATTGACTCCATGTTTGTATAGAATTCGGAGCGAGCGAAGAGAACCAAGCAAAAGCCTTTCCAGTAAGAGATAATGAGAATAAGCGCACATGCAAAGCCTCGTGAAAGCCCGCTATTCCTAACTGGAGAATGTATTGACTCATATGATCCCAAGTTGTACAAGTATCAACACCATTAAATTTAGTGAATTCGGGAACAGACGAACCAGCAGGATAGGGAACAAGATCAAATTCCTGAGGATATGGTTTTTGATATAAACATGAATTACCTATACCAATCTCATTAGTTCGACCAGAAGCGGCCGAACTAGGCATTGGTGAGGACAAATGACTTCCAACCACAGAAACGGCCTGACTACCTGTGAAACTGGGCAGACCGGTCTGACCGGTTTGGAAAACCGGTATGACCGTTTTGCTGGCCGATGGTGCATGTGATGTCTGTCCAGCAAAGAAATTCGCCAGTATGCCCAAATTTGGATCTAGAATATTTTCCAGCACACCTGACGAGCTAAATTTTAAATTATCCGATGGAAAAGAATCATCTACAATATTTTTATTCTTTTTTAATGTACTTAATTCATCAGATAAAGAAGCAAGCCTATTACCAATAATATTTGCTACTGAAAATTTCTCATCCATCATAAGTGATAATTGCTTCATGAGATCAGATGGGTTGTTATTTACCTTGGGAAATCCTTCAACTTGACTATTAGTCACTTTGAAAGACGACATGACGAATTCTTCGACCCTTCTAACGGAGCCATCACGATCCTTCTTGAAACCCTTCAAGAATTGCGCCTTGAAGTGTTCCATAGCGATCAGGTACTCCTTGCGCTCCTCTTCAGTGAGCTCCTCCATCGTCGCTGCGATGCTGTTGTCGTTGTCGGAATCGGAGATAGAACCCATCTTCTTTGGAGAAAACTAGATCGGTTTTTAAACCAAGATCTTTTTCCCCAGCGGAGTCGCCAAAAAGTATGTTGACGCAAAGATGTGCCAACACACTCAAGAACGCACGAACGCGCAGCACAGCCGTCGCAACGGCCAACACCCCGACCTCCCCGTGGCAAACCGGTCAGACCGGCTTCAAGAACCGGTAAGACCGCTTTCAGGCGGGAGATCGTGAAGACCTAGAAACTCGAGCTCAGGAGGGACCCCGTCGGAGCTCAAGCAAGCTAGGGTTGCTCTAGGGTCGGTAGGCCACCTAGAACGCCTTTGTACGCCGTAGAGACGAGCAAAGAACAGAGGATAGGGTTTGGAAGAGATTAGGGTTTGAGGGATAAAAAGTAAGGGACAAATATGTTGGTTCGATTGGGAACACCTCAATCGGCCTTGAGCCTTTATATTTATAGGCTGGGGAAGTCGTACCCCTTCAAGTTCGGTTACAATACGGGATAAAACATAGAGTCCTAAACCTACTCGAATTACAGACCCAAATCGGTCTGACCGGTTGGGCAAACCGGTCAGACCGGTTTCACTCGAGAGCAAATCTTGTCGAAGTCGCAACTCTCTCATCCGGAGTCCAAATTAGACGTTCCACATATGCATCTTGATCGCCTCGACGAGAGCTACACAATGGTGAAGTCCAAATCGTATTTTGACAACATTACCCAGCGGAGTCGCCAAAAAGTATGTTGACACAAAGATGCGACAACACGCTCGAGATCGCAGCACGACCGTCACCACGGCCAACACCCGGCCTCCCTTGGGCAAACCGGTCAGACCGGTTTCTAGAACCGGTCAGACCGGTTTCTAGAACCGGTCAGACCACTTTCTGACAGGAAGTCGTGAAGACCTAGAAACTCAAGCTCGGGAGGGACCCCGTCGGAGCTCAAGCAATCTAGGGTTGCTCTAAGATCGGCAGGCCACCTAGAACGCCTTAGTACGTTGCGGAGACGAGCAAAGGACAGCAATTAGGGTTGGAAAAGTGTTTAGGGTTTGGAGATAAAAGTAAGGAACAATTGTATTTGATTCGATTGGAATAACTCTCAATCGGCCTTAGCCTTCATATATATAGGCCGGGGAAGTCGTACCCCTTCCAATTCGGTTACAATATGGGATAAAACTCGGAATCCTAATCCTACCCGAATTACATCTCCAAACCGGTCTGACCGGTTCGGCAAACCGGTCAGACCGGTTTCCCTCGGCTGCTGCCAATTTTGACTATCAACACATGCCCCCCTGTCTTTTTAGTGAGCTTGCAAACTAAAAAACATGTATATAGATAATTACAACTCAGTAACCAAAATTTATACTGAGGGCGATATCAAAAGATCTATCGGCCATTTAATCTTCATGCATCTTGCCATACGCTTGGGTAATATTTCTTCAAATATCTTCCGTTGATAGCTTTAGGTAAACGATCCCCTTGTAATGTTTCCAGCATATAAAAATTCCCAAATATGACTTTGACAACTCTATACGACCCCTCCCAACTTGGCGACCATTTACCGAACTTGTTGCTCTTCGTTCCAATAGGCAAAATTGTCTTCCAAACAAGCTCTCCAATCTGAAAATATTTCCCTCGCACCTTCTTGTTGTAAGCTTTAGCAATCCGAAGCTTATCTTTTTCAATCTCCTTTAAAGCCTTCAACCTATTGTCAGTGACCTCATCAATATTATCCATCATCAAATCATGATAATCAACAGCATCAAGGTCATTTTGTTTAGCTAATCTATAAGCATCCAGATTCACCTCAACAGGTAAAACGGCCTCTTGACCATACACAAGCTCAAAAGGAGTAACTTTAGTAGCACCATGTCTAGATATACGATGAGCCCATAATGCTTCGGATAACACTTCATGCCATCTCTTAGGATTTTCTTCTAACTTTTTCTTGATTAATCTAATCAAAGTCTAATTACTTGACTCGGCTTGTCCATTAGCCTGAGCATAGTATGGAGATGAATTGAGCAACTTTATTCTATAGGATTCTTCAAATTCACGTACCTCTTTAGACATAAACGAAGTACCTTGATCCGTAGTCAAAGTTTGAGGAATACCGAATCTATGAATAATGTTTTGTGTAATAAACTCAATTACCTCTCTATGTGTCATATTCTTCAATAGAATCGCTTCGGTCCACTTAGTAAAATAATCCGTAGCAACCAACACGAAACGATGTCCTTTTGATGATGGAGGATTAATTTGCCCAATAAAATCCAACCCCCAACCTCGAAACGGCCATGGCTTGATAATAGGGTGCATCAATGCAGCAGGTACCAATTGTAAATCTCCAAATTTCTGACACTCCTCACACCCTTTATAGTATTTGAAACAATCCGCCATCATAGTAGGCCAATAAAAACTGGCTCGTCTAAGTAACCACTTCATCTTGGGAGCCGATTGATGTGTACCACAAATACCTTCATGAACCTCTCCCATGGCGACTTTGGCCTGATCCGAGTCTAAACACTTCAAAAGCAAATCTTCGGCGATTCGACGATAAAGTTCATCATCAAGCAATATGTATTTAAATCATAATCGCTGAATATTTCTTTCTGCACCACGACCAGGGTCTTTCAAATAAGTTATAATAGGCATTCTCCACTCCTGATCTTTAAACTTGGAGTCATTAACATCATCCAAGACTTTTTTGCCGCTATCAGGGGACAAAGCGGTCAGACCGGTTTCCAAACCAGTTAGACCGGTTCTGGCGGTCAGACCGGTTTGTGAAACCGGTTGGACCGGTTCGTCCAGAACCTGAATCTCGGCTTTTGATTGCATCGGTTTTTGAAGATAGAAATACTTCTTTGCAACAATATAACCAGATGCTTTCTGAGCCAGAGTATTAGCCTTGCCATTCTCTTCTCTTGGAATATGTTTGATTGTAAATTCATCAAAAGAATCTATGATATCAAGGCATCTATCAAGATATGCATTTAGCGAACCATTATAACATTGGCATACCTTGGATACTTGCTGTACCACCAAGAGTGAATCACCAAAAGCCTCAACATGCTTAATTCCCATGTCTTGCAAAAATTTCAATCCAAATAGAAGGGCTTCATATTCAACTTGATTATTGGTAAGCTTTTCTTCTAATCAGTTTAAAAACTCAAAAACGGCACCACTTGGAGAGACCAAAACAACACCAATCCCTTGCCCATCATTGCAAACCGATCCATCAAAGTATAATTTCCATGGTGTACAAGCAACATACCCGACGTCGAATTCACAAGTATCATCAATCCGATGTTCAACAATAAAATCAGCTACAATTTGGCCTTTCATAGATTTTAAAGGTTCACAAGCCAAATCATACTCAACTAAAGCATATGCCCATTTACCGATTCTACCACTTAAAATCGGTTTTTGTCACATATGTTTGATAACATCGGTTTGACATAACACGATGCAAGTACTAGACAATAAATAATGCCTCAATTGAGTATAAGCATTATATAATGACAAACATAACTTCTCAATGAAAGTATACCTCATTTCTGTATCAATGAGCCATCGGCTTATGTAAGCAATCACATACTCCTTGCATCAATATCTTATTCAGTGGATCGGCGATGAAGTTGAAGTTGTACATGGTGATACTTCTTCCTTCGTTGCAACGGCTTTCCCTCGAGAGCAAATCTTGTCGAAGTCGCAACTCTCTCATCCGGAGTCCAAATTAGACGTTCCACATATGCATCTTGATCGCCTCGACGAGAGCTACACAATGGTGAAGTCCAAATTGTATTTTGACAACATTACCCAAACCGGTCTGACCGGTTTGTGCATACCGGTCAGGCCGGTTTGCACTATTGCCAATTTTGGGTGTCAACAAAATCGAGCACATTGACTGCATGAAACTCAATCAAACTCTGAGGGTTGTAGTTGCACAAAATTAGATGACTGGGAAGCAAAATCACTGAACAACAATTATCCGCAACCATTGAACACAGAAGCACATGATTAGAGCACACAATGATGAGGAAGAGGAGACATAATGTGAACCTCTCGCACCTGTATCCCTGATTTGCCTCACCTTAGTTAAACTGCTGGCTGTCATATGTTGTTGTATCTTTTGCTAGCATGGCAACCATATTCATCTTGTCGGGTACATTTGGAGGAGATGAAGGGGGTTACCAGCTGCCGACCGGCGGTTCTGGCGCTCCTGCTCGCCGGCGTCTGGGTGGGCAGGGGCCCTAGGCGAGGAGTGGAACAGGGAGAGGAGGTCGAGGAGAGTCCGCAGAGGTGCTCACCAGCGGAGAAGATGGCCGGGATTCGGCCTGCGGCGGAGATAGTGATCGGCGGCGAGGAGTTCCCGTGGGCGGCGAGCTCCCGCAGTCGGACAGCGACGATAACCGGCGGAGGAGCTCCGGCTCGGTGAGTAGATCGTCATGGTGGTGGCGGCTTGCTCCGAGAGAGCTCTCCCGCAATGAATCAGCGACGATGTCCGATGGCGAGGGAGCATGGCGGCGGCTCGGTCTCCACGGGCGGCGGCGCTCCGATGGACTACCAGCAACAGGAAGGGGTGGAGGAGATCCGGTTCGACGCGGGGAAGCTCGTGGCGGAGTTGGATTGCCCCGACCGGCAACAGAGGCGGTGAATCGGCGACGATGGCCGGCGGCGGCTCGGTCTTCCCGTGGACTACCGGCGACGGGAAGGGGCGGAGGAGATGCAGCTTGTCATGGGGATGCTCGTGGTGCCTTCGGCTCGCCCCCAACAATTTATGGAGGCAGGAGGTGAGGTGGGAGGCGAGGCGGCGGCGGCTGGTGGAGAAGGCGAGGGGGTCGCGCGGTGGGGAGGCGAGGTGCGGTGGTGGGCAGGCGGGGGCGTCGGCGGGAGGCGAGGCGGCGGCGGCAGGTGGAGAAGGCGAGGGGGTGGCTAAGCAGGAGGCGAGGGCGCGGTGGTGGGTAGGCGGAGGCGTCGGCGCGGTGGGGACTGAGGAGGCGGCAGTGGGGGGAAGCGAGAAGGCGTGGGGGTGGCGCAGGCGGCGGGTGGGTGGGAGGCCAAGGCGAGGGGGGAGGTCTGTGACGTGGGCCCGGAGTTGACGTGGATAGCCTGAGGATTCAAAGAATTCCATAGTGAGGAGCACAAACATAGTTCTGTATGATTTGTAAAGAAAACTCCTGTATGATGTCATGCGCTGTGTAATCATCGTCACCTTGATTTGGATTTGCTCGCCCAGTGGTCCTATCGAAAGGACCTTCCTCTCGTAAATCAAATCTGTCTCAATTGTGGTCGGTTGGAGTAACAAAGAAGCAGAAAAAAATTGGGGCCGATTCTAGATTCCATCTTCGTTTACTGAATTCATACTACAAGAAACATCTAATTATTGAACGGTCAAAAACATCTAATTCGTGACCTTTTTAAAACCATACACATATTTAGCTTATATTGAAAATGGGCGCTTCTATATAAAATGAGAAACAAAATTTTTATGTGAGATTTTTTTAAAAAAAATTAACACATATTTCAGCTCCATGCATAGGGTCGGTTTCATGGCAATGAAGGTGGATTTGAGACTAATATGAAAAGTGAACAGCGAGCGAAGCTAGCTCCAACTGTTGTGCTGGAAGTCAATTTTAATCCTAACAATAATTTAATGAACCCATTTGCTATAGTTCAAATAGCACAAATGTCGTGGATTTTGTAAATTTTGTGAAAGCAATTGGGCATCAAGCATCATAAAATCAATGTCTGCTTAGTGAACGTAGCTAGCATGCGTCATGATTTACATCATGATTGTGGTACTGGAAACGTCCTCTTGCATTATCAATTCAAGTGGCGTAGACACAGACACAGACAGACTGATTGAGATACCACACAAGCGGTAAAAAAGAAAGGCTAACATACACGCACGCAAATGGGGGCACTTGCCAAATGTGTTAACGCAACTTTGAAGTATGAATTAGTCATGCTGGTGCCTGATCGCCTTCAGTTTTGGATTTGCTCGTGCAGAACTGTAACGGTCTTCACCCGCTGGCGGCACGCCGGCGAGCTCGGACGGAGTTGCGACGCACGGCGGTGGCGGCTTGGGGGAGAAAGACGAGAGATAGGATAGGGTTTTTAGGGTTTAGTTGTTTGATAATTGTTACCCCTCTCTTCCCAGAGGTTCAGATTACATAACCGCTTAGCAAAAGATACACGGGCTCCAGGCCCAATTTGGCACGCAGGCCCATTACTTGACTTCACGGCCCACCTGGCCTATTGGTTTACTTCTTGGACTCTTCTGATGATGCCGGTGTAGCTACCACAGGTGTGACACTCCCCCCTCCATGAGAAACAGCTTGTCCCCAAGCTGCTGATAAGGGAAATCTCTGGTGAAGATGATTGAGATTTTCCCAGGTTGTCCACTCCTCCGGTAAAGAAGACCACCGAATTAACCCACAAGGAACAGCTGAATGCCCCCACTTTGTGCAGATAGGTATCAAGCAGCTGGATAGGGAATAACACCTCATCAGAGTAAATGCAACGCATAGAGTCATCAGAACTCACCACAGTTTGAGGAGGTAAGGCTTTCTTCAGCTGGGAGACATGGATAACAGGATGTATGTTACTGGAAGGAGGCAATTGCAGTTTGTAGGTGACGGTACCAACTTTTTGAATGATGAGGAATGGCCCAAAGTACTTTTAACTGACTTTCTGATTTGACCTCCTAGCCACAGAGACTTGCACATATGGCTGTAACTTCAAATACACACAATCTCCTACCTCAAACGATCTTTCCATTCTGCTTTTGTCAGCTTGAGCCTTCATTCTGGACTGAGCACGCAACAGATGTTCTTGTACCAATCTATGCATCAAGGACCTTTCCTGAAACCACTGTTCTAGATCAGGGACAGTTACTTCCTTGTCGGGTGAGAGACCAAAATGTCTGGGCTTGTAGCCATATAAAACTTCGAAAGGAGATCTCCCCAAAGCTGAATGGAAAGTAGTGTTATACCAATACTCAGCTAGAGCCAGCCACTTGGACCACTTTGTTGGACATGCTTGGACCATACAACGCAAATAGGTTTCAAGACATTGATTCAACCTTTCTGTCTGCCCATCAGTCTGCGGGTGGTAGGCCGAACTCATGTTCAGAGTTGTTTCAGTGAGTCTAAAGAGCTCTTTCCATAAGTTGCTGGTAAAAATCTTGTCCCTATCACTGATAATCACTTTGGGTAAGCCATGAAGCTTGTACACACAGTTTAAGAAGGCTTGAGCTACAGATAGAGTTGTATAAGGGTGAGACAGGGGCAGGAAATGTGCATATTTTGTAAACTTGTCAACAATGACTAAGATGGTGTCAAATTGTTGTGACTTAGGTAGCCCTTCTATAAAGTCCATGCTCATTGTTGACTAGGCTTGTTCAGGAATAGTGTGGGGTTGAAGTGTACCTGGGGTTTTAGTGTGCTCAGGTTTGGCTTGCTGACACACTTGGCATTTACTGACATAACCTTGAACATCTTGTTTTGAATCCAGGCCATGCAAACATGGACTTGATTTTATGATAAGTGGCAGCCACACCACTGTGTCCCCCAATACCACTATCATGAAGAGCTAACAGCACTGCTTGGTGGGCTTCCTCATGAGAACCCAACCAAATTCTACCCTTGAATCAAATGAGGCCATCTGAAAGAGTAAAACCCTTCTCATTTGACCCTGTTAAGCTCAATTCTGCCAACAACTGCTTGGTTGCTGGATCTTTCTCATAACCTTCTATGATGATCTCTAGCCATCTTGGTGTACTCACTGACACTGCCATACAAGGGGAATCAGATTTTCTTCTGGACAAAGCATCTGCAGCCTAATTTTCAGGACCTTTCTTATAGACCACCTTGTACTGAAGCCCCAATAACTTGAAAAAAGCCTTGTGCTACAACCCTTGGTGCAATCTTTGCTCAGATAGATGTGTCAAACTTTTGTGATCTGTGGAGATAAGGAATTCTTTATGCTGGAGGTATAACTTCCATTTGTCAATTGCCAATAAAACAGCCATGCATTCTTTTTCATATGTTGATAATGCCTGAGCTTTGGGCCCCAATGCTCTACTGAGATAAGCTATTGGATGCCCTTGCTGCATGAGAACAACACCTACCCCCTTATCACTTGCATCTGTCTCCACTATGAACTGTTTGGAAAAGTCTGGCAGTGCTAATACTGGGGCTGTTATGAGGGCTTGCTTGAGTGCCTCAAAAGATTGTTGATGGTCAACTGTCCACAGAAATTGGACATTATTTTTTAATAGCTCAGTCAAATTCTTGCTCAGAAGCCCGTAATTTCTGATAAACTTTCTATAGTACCCAGATAACCCCAAGAAGCCCCTAAGCTCTTTTATGTTCTGAGGAGTGGGCCAACTTTTCACTGCTGCTATTTTTGTTGGGTCAGTGGACACCCCATCCCCACTGATGATGTGACCCAGGTACTCAAGGCTAGGCTGAGCAAAGGAGCACTTAGACCTTTTCAAAAGCAGCTGATTTTCTCTCAGGATAGCAAAGACCTACTGCAGATGCTGAACATGTTCTTCAATTGTCTTGCTATATATCAAGATGTCGTCCATGAATACCAAAACACATTTCCTCAACAGATTGGAGAAGATGGAGTTCATCAAGGCTTGAAAGGAGGCTGGCGCATTAGTCAAGCCAAATGGCATTACCCTGAACTCCCAGTGACCATCATGTGTACGGAAGGCTGTCTTATATTCATCCTCCTCAGCTAGCCTAATCTGGTGGTATCCAGCTCTGAGATCTAGCTTTGTAAACCACCTGGCATTGCCCAATTCATCTAGTAATTCATCCACTATGGGTAGGGGAAATTTATTTTTGACAGTAGATGCATTGAGGTGCCTGTAGTCGACACAAAACCACCATGTCCCATCCTTTTTCTTGACTAGAAGGACTGGGGACGCAAATGGACTACTGCTTGGCCTGATTACTCCATTCCTGAGCATCTCATGAATCTGCTTCTCGATTTCATCCTTTTGAGAAGGTGAATACCTGTATGGCTTGATGTTGACCGGCTTGACCCCAGGGAGCAGAGGAATATGATGATCAGCATTACGGTGTGGAGGTAGACCAGTTGGTTCTTGGAAAAGGTCCTGATGAGCATCCACAACTTGCTGAACAGAAGCTGGTACAGAAGTTGATGCTGTCATGCACATGATTGGGGACAGCTGGACAATCTGAGCTACTCCCCTCTTCCTGATGAGCCCCTTTAGCTTTTTAGTGGAGATCTTTCCACATTGGGCAACTGAATCCTTTACTCCCCGAAGAGTGATCCTAGCACCAGAGTGAGTAAATCTCATTTTCTTCCTGTGCCAGTGCACCCACATAGGACTGTGGTCCTCCAGCCACTCCATCCCAAGTATCATATCATAACAGCCCAATGGAATGACTCTGAAATCTGTTGTGAATGTGTGGCCCTGGGACCACCATGTTAGCTGAGGTACTTTGGTTGAGCAGAGAAGTTTTGCTCCATTAGCCACAGTGACTTGGACAGGATCTATTGCCTCAGTTGCCAAGCCCAATTGAGTGACCATGTCTTGACTGATGAAGTTGCCCCCACTACCAGAGTCAAGCAATATAAGAGCTTCTTGTTTCCCCACCAATCCATTGATCCGCATGGTTCTTTTGCCCACAGTACCAGTAGCAGCATGAAAAGATATGCTGAGCAATTCCTCATCGACACCTGAGTCACTGCCTGTTTCTGCTGGCACTTCTGTTTCTTCCTCTAGTTGCAATACATCAAAAAGCTCTTCCAGGACATGCAGCGGTACTGAAGTTGGACATTTGTGATTAGGTCCGTACTTCTCACCACAGCGCATGCATTCACCTCGTGCTCTTCGCAAGGCTCTCAGATTAGAAAGCCTATCATTCATTTGGGTCTTGAATCCTTGTTGTCTTGCACTGGGGTTGTACCCAGTATTCCCTTGTCTTGAGTCTCAGCCACTTTAGGAGTAAATTTACTGAACTCCCTATGTGGCCTTGACTGGAACTTCTTGCCGGAGACCTCCAACAGATCCTCCTGCATCAATGCCAATGATAGGGCGGCATCAACTGTTCTAGGTTTGTGTAACACTGTTGCATTGCTAATATTATACTTTAAGCCATCCAAAAACTTTTGCACCAAAAAAAACTTCATCAATGTCTCTATTATGAACAAGCACCCGATGTTTGGCCTGATCAAACCTTTCAGCATATTCTAAAACAGATGTAGTTTGTTTAATGTTAAGCAGATCACACATATAATTGTGATATAGATCTCTGCCAAACTTGTGATGCATAGCTGCGCACAGATCTGGCCAGTTATCTATACCATGTTGAGCCCCATAGGTTCTCAACCACAGTGCAGCATTCCCTTTAAAACTTATGGCTACAAAGGAGGTCCACAAATGAACTGGAATTCTATACATGGTAAAGTATTTTTCGCACTTGTCCTTCCACACACCAGGGTGTTCACCATCAAACAAGGGAAAATCTAACTTAGGCAGCTTAAAATCTCTAGATTCAGGGTACGGCACAAATGCATTTTGTCTCCTATCACCGGTCTAAGGTGAGCCAACAATCACAGCATCTTTGAGTTTGGGATTGTAGTGCTCACCCCTGACCAGGGTGGAATGGAGGGACTGGCTCCTCTCATCCTCACCCTGGTGACTGGTTTCGACGCGGTGGCCCTTGGCCCACCCCTCTTCCTCGCGCGACGGGGCTTGTGGCGGATTGGCAAGACGAACCGATTCCAACGCCTTCATGCGCGACTTGAGATCCTTGATTTCAGCCGTCAACTCCACGGAAAACTTGTCAGCTTCCTTCGACCACGAGGCGAAACTCTCCATCGCCGTGGCGATCTTGAGCTGGCCCTGCTGGAGCGCCTTCATCTCCGCGACTAGGAGCTCGATCTTGTCTTCGGATGCACCCATCCGTGTGGTAAGTGTTGGTTGAATCGCACGCTTTCCTCTCGGCCGGGGTTTCGGTGGTGGTGGTGGTGGTGGAGGAGGACTGGGGTTGGGTGGCGGACTCGGTGGGGATGGGATCGAGGGCTCTGATACCAGTTGTAACGGTCTTCACCCGCTGGCGGCACGCCGGCGAGCTCGGACGGAGTTGCGACGCACGGCGGCGGCGGCTTGGGGGAGAAAGACGAGAGATAGGATAGGGTTTTTAGGGTTTAGTTGTTTGATAATTGTTACCCCTCTCTTCCCAGAGGTTCAGATTACATAACCGCTTAGCAAAAGATACACGGGCTCCAGGCCCAATTTGGCACGCAGGCCCATTACTTGACTTCACGGCCCACCTGGCCTATTGGTTTACTTCTTGGACTCTTCTGATGATGCCGGTGTAGCTACCACAGGTGACAAGAACCTGCATAAATCAAACCGTCCCGGAATTGTCCTGCTTGATTTGGCTACTAGCTCCAACTGGCCGTCCCATCCTAGATTACGAAAAAACAGATACGGCAGGTTTCCTCCCTTTCCCTCGCCTAGTAATTAAGTTGGCAAGTTGCCTGGCGTGTTACCCAAGCCCAAGGACCCAAAATCTTGTCACGGCTGGCCGATCCAGTCACTACCAAACATTACTTCGAGTAACTCCTCTCGTAACCCCCGACGGCTATCTAGATTTCGTCGGGCAAGCAAGCTGGTAGCTGGATCAAATCGCAGAATCTTATCCCCACCCACGTATCTGCATCACGCGCTACGCGATTCGCAAACACCGGAAAGTTAGGTCATCGTTGTACTTGTAGTACCATCGGCCGAACGGCACACCGGATCGATCGATCGATCAGCTCGCCGAAGACGCACCGCGTCGTGCCCGGCAATCGAGCCGCGGCAGCGTTCTTCTGGGTTGATCGGGCGCCGCGTCGCGTGGCGTGACGAGACCTTTTGTGCGCCGCAACCACAATAACGCCGGCCCGCGGGGGTCATGCGCCATAGCGGTGGGGGCTCGGCGCTTTTCTTCGGCTCTTTTTATGGCGGTGGGAGTTCCATTCCATTTCCATCCATCCGCCGCGTTCGGGTGGCGGTGGTGGTGGGCTGGTGGCAGCGGCGCGGCGCGGCTGCCATTTCTTTTTGGGAGTACAGGGGGGAGGTCGTCCAGTTGAACTGGTCGGCGGTGCGAGATCGCAAGGGCCCGGGGGTGACGTACCCGAGTTGGTTCTAGAACCTGGGCCGGTCGCTTCTGTTGTCACTGCTGGAGCCCGTGGTCCTGCTAGTACTGTGAAGGCATGAGTCATAAGTGCGTGACTTGAGTTGAGGGGTCAGCTTCTGTTCACGTCGTCCGTGACGGCTTTGACCGTATTTTTCGAGCAGTGTCGTGTCGATGTCGCCGCCGTTGACAAGGTTTTTGTTCGCAGGCCGGGATGGGCCGGTGTTTTGATGGGCTGGGCTGATAATCTGCGCCAGTGGCGGGGCGAGGGGCATGGCACGTACGGGCCGCCCCCTCTGGGGGTCCAGTTTAAATTTTAAAGCATGCGCATTGCAGTAGCCCAATCGGTTCGCTCTTGCGTTCGCTCGGCCCGTCATCATTTCGTCCCGTTTTGTCTTGTGCGTGTCCGTTCAGGATGGACGCGAAGACTTGAAACACGACTTCTTCAAAAACCATGGTCCTTCTGTGACTCTGCACGTCAGCACGTGCGCAGGGACCAACAATCACCGTTCTAGAACACGCGTAGAAGAACGTAGTCGATTTTGTTTACCCCCTAAAAGACACAGAAAAACGCGAGTTTATGTGCGCAAAAGTTGCTCAAATTGATTACAAAATTTGCAAGTTGATGAGGTCCAGTCCTTTTTTTGGAACTACTAAATGAGGTCCAGTTCCGCAGTTCGGACCAGCTCAAAGACTAGGACCCACAAGTCCAAGTGCACGCGCGCAAGTGTGTTGTGTGTTCGTACGCCGTCAGCGATCGGCTCCAATCCATACTTGTACTACTTTCCAAGCCTGCCGCTTCTTCGTGCTCACCTTCGTGCCGCGCGGCTCCGCCCTCGTGCTCCTTTGACACGACCACGCACGGCGCGCGCAATCGCCGTCCTAGTAAAAGTATATAAGTAAAAGTATCCATGGCGCATGCAATCGCCGTCCTCGCAAATCTTCGTCACAGCACGTGCTCGATCGCTACCGTGATGGACCCAGACGAGTACAACCTGAACCTGTCCCTGTGCCTCGCGGCGCTCGCCGCCGCGTGCCAGCAGGCCGACGACGCGGCGGCGGCGGCGCGTCCGGCACTTGACGTCACCGCGCCGCCATCGTCCGCGATGGCGACGTCGCCGCTGCACTTCCGCTGCCCGCTCTGCGGCAAGGCGTTCGCGTCGTACCAGGCGCTCGGCGGCCACAAGGCGAGCCACCGCAAGCCGCCGCCGGCGTACGGCGGCGCGACGCCACTGTCCCGTCAGAAGGAAGCCGCGGAGGCATCGGCGTCCGGGAGCGGCGGCACCGGGCGGCACGTGTGCACGGTGTGCCACAGGGGCTTCGACACCGGGCAGGCGCTCGGCGGGCACAAGAGGTTCCACTACCTGCACGGGCCGTCGGTGTCGGCGGCGCTGCCCGGCGCGGCGGGGTCGAGCGCGGGCAGTGGGTTCGACCTGAACCTGGAGCCCGTGGAGCCGGAGGTCGGATTTCCCGGCGTGAGGAGGCGGGGCGAGGACGAGGAGGTGCAGAGCCCGTTGCCTTTGTCGTCGGCCAAGAAGCCACGCCGGCCGGCGAAGTCGAACTCTGCGTGAACTGAAGAAAATTCAGCCCGGAATCCATGCATTGATGGATATTACATCGGAATTCGGAAGCTGAATCAAATAATGCGGCTGGCTTATTCACATGCGAACGAAGAACTGTAACTCATGTTCCTTCTGTTCTTGTTCATGTACATGGGAAATTGAGAGTGCAAATGGTGGAAATGTGAAATAGTGGTGCCAAACGATCTTCTCATCTCGTGATGAATATTTGAATGCTACCAGCACAAAGTTGGAAACATCGTGCACCATTCAGTGGCCAGCGAGTTCGTCAAAATCTGTCCACGCCTTACATCTCAACTACTGAAGAAGATACAGATAGAAACCCTTCTTTGGCAACTGGAAAAATAAGGCAGGAACACTCTTATTCCTAATTGGTTACAGTATCTCAGAAATATTTTTGACTGGCTCTGCTGTGCCGCTCTCTCGTTTCCTTGGGGGCGTGAAGACTGAAGACAGCTGATGTCACATAGTAAGCTTATTGGACGGTTTTCGACCAAATCAAAACTAAGGAGATTCCTAGCAAGACGGTTTCCCATCAATTATTGCTGAAATGTCATAAGGAGGCAAAGTAGCTTTGTTTTTTAGTTGGTGGGTTGGAAACCAAATATGACATTTTAGCAATTTGCTATCATACTTTTTTTACATAGGATTTCCCTGCTACTTATGAAAGTAAAATAGCAAATATACTTTCTAATGTAGCAAGGAGCCAAGGACCACAAGCTTGACATACTACCATTTACTCATAGAGCAATAGGAGATAGGCCATTGTTGAAGGAAGTTCTAATAGCTTGCATGGCAGTTTTGGTTTTTGGTCAATCCAAACTGGTGCCTTATTTCAACTGGGTTGCTAATATGGAACTATGGGCTTTCATGCAAATCATGGCACTGTTGGTGTGGACGTGTGGTTGCTTCCTTGCTGCATTTTAATCAATCCAAAGTATGTTCCAGCAGGACCCTTCGCAAGGAGGGATGCATGTGTGCCTCTCTCCACAACAATTCCTTTCTCAAGAACAACGATCATGTTACAGTTCTGAATAGTGCTTAGCCTGTGTGCCACCACTATACTTGTCCTGCCAACCAACATTCGGTCGAGTGCCTCTTGCACCACCTTCTCAGACTGGCTGTCCAATGCACTTGTAGCTTCATCCAAAAGCAATATAGCAGGATTCTTCAAAATGGCACGGGCAATAGCAATGCGCTGCTTCTGCCCTCCTGATAGCAGAACACCTTGCTCGCCGCACCTTGTTTTATATCCATCCTTCAGGTTGCTAATGAAGTCATGTGCATTTGCAGACCTTGTTGCATTCTCAATCTCTTCCTCACTAGCTGTTTCTGTGCCATAAACAATGTTTTCTCTGATGGTACCTGCAAATAGTGCCGGCTCTTGGCTAACCAGCCCAATGTGCCGTCGCAGGGCTCTGAGATTGTATGTTTTGATATCTTTACCATCGATCTCTACTACCCCTCTAATTGGGTCATAGAATCTCTCTACAAGACCAATGATGGTTGACTTGCCTGAACCACTTTGCCCAACAAGTGCAGTTGACTTGCCTGATTGAATGCTCAAGGAGAATCCTTTGAAGATGATCACATCTGGCCTTGATGGGTATGCAAAATAAACTCCTCTAATGTCCACCTCGCCTTTGAGCTTATCTGGTGCATATCCCTTAGGGTTGTCAGGATCTATTTCTGTTTCCCGATCAAGAACAGCAAACACCGAAGTGACTGCATCAGCACCCTTAGCAAGATCTGCAGTAACACTTCCAGCATCTGCAATCACAAGACTTGTACTTACTAGAATCAAAAAGGTTTGGAAGAAGGCCTTGGCAGTAATATGGTGCCCAGATATGAGAATGCCACTATACCAGAAGATGAGTGCCCATGTGCATCTCAAAAGGCTCATGGAGGTGCCAAGGCCAAAACCTGCAAACCATGACTGTCGGATGCTTTCCTTGCGTGGACCATCTTGCGCTTGGTCAAACAGGTGTAGGATGCGGTTCTGGGATGAAAAGGCAGTTATGGTTCGGAGATTAGAGACGGCCTCGGCAGCTAGCTTACTACATTCAGATTGTGCCTCTATTGATTTCTTGGACATCTTCTTCAGTAAGACATGACGAGTATAAAAGCACATAATGTCAAGAGGCTGAACTGCAATCATCACAAGGGCTAAACGCCAAGCAATCGCCAGACCCATGATGTAGGCGGTTAGAACCGCAGAAACTGTTTGGGACAGTAGAGACATCCGATCGCCCACTAGTGACCTCACCTGCAATACAAATATTATGTCTTGTCAAGTATTATTTTCTTCTAAATATTTTTACAAGCTTTATTTGTACTTACAATGTTAGCGTCGTTGGTAAGTAGTGAGCATATAGAACCACTAGAGTTCTCATCACGGTCAAACCACCCAATCTCGAAAGTGAGAAATTTAGCGAGCATCTGTTCCCTTATCCTCTTAGTGAGATATTCCCCCATGGCAGCAAAGTTGTAATGTTGGCCAATACTGACGATGAATGTTAGCACTGCAAGGCCAACGAAGATAAGTGTATAGGTTCCTGTTTCCTTCTTGATCTCTTGGTGATCTGTCGAGAAATAGATCCAGATCACGCTGCCCATGGCATAGGCAAACACAGGTTGTATACCTCCGGAAACAATTGCACTAAAGCTTCCCACTAATGCCTGCTTCAACTCTGGTACATTAAGCATAAGTAGCCTCCTGAAGGATGGCACAGGAAGCTTTTGATTCTCTGTGTTACCATCATCTTTTGCATCACCCATTGACAGTGTTGAGCTTGACCTACTTGCTGCAGAGAAACCCCTTCTCACACTTTTACTGCTTGATTGCCGCAAAACGTCTGTACTTTCAGTTCTGCCAACCTCCCCAGTCATGTCCACTGAATCTGTTGTTTGCTGAAGGCGCACAAGACAAGAGTAGAGGCTATTCTCATTTGCAATTAGCTCATTATGGGATCCTAACTCCTTGACCTCACCAGATTGCATTACAACTATAATGTCAGCGTTGCGGATAGTGGATAGACGATGTGCAACGACAATAGTAGTTCGGCCCATGGAGGCCAACTCAAGTGCCCCCTGCACAACATACTCTGAATTAGTGTCCAATGCACTGGTGGCTTCATCAAGAAGGAGGATCTTGGGCGACTTTAGGATTGCCCTGGCAATAGCAATCCTTTGCTTCTGTCCTCCCGACATTTGAATGCCACGCTCACCCACCTGTTTTTAGTTATGCATATGATCAGTGTCCAAGTAAGAGCAGCTTATATTTCACTGAACTATTCCTGGTTTATATGATTTGGACAATGTCAACAAATCAAAATAAATTATTTTGCTTGACGAGCTATGATCAGGACATCCATTGTTAGAAGAACATATCTGTATTGTTTTTGTGTGTGTTATACATATCTAGGATTAAGATTAACATGTCTTTTTCAGATTGTCAGATGACATACTGCTTAATGGAATCCTTCCTGTGATGTGGACTTCAAAATTTTAACTACATATTTGATTGTTTGTGATTGTTCTATTCTTAATACAGTTCCCTCAACAGAGATAGTCACAACTGAATTGACAGAAGCTACATACATTACTCATCTTTAAAGGTGAAACAGGGATACACCAGATACATGTTTCCTCACCTTCTTTACGAACATTTTAATTTTTTCGTGCAGTATATACGAGTAGCTTGCAATATCATCGAGTTCTATGCGTCTACTCTTCTTGTTTATTTAGATCTCTCCCTTTTGTTTATCCTATATCCATTAGGTCATTAACATTACAATTTCAACCACAGAACTCTGTCTTTTCAGAGTGAGTTAGTACAGTAAGCGAGTATGCAACAAGCAGAACATGGCACATCATACCTGCGTGTCGTAGCCCATCGGCAGCTGCGAGATGAAGCCGTGCGCGTTGGCCGCCTTCGCCGCCGCCGTGACCTCCTCCTCCGTGGCGTCATCCTTGCCAAACCGTATGTTCTCCCTGATCGACGTCGCGAACAGCGCCGGCTCCTGGCTGACGAGCCCCATCTGCGCCCGCAGCCACTTGAGCCGCAGCCGCCGGATGTCCACGCCGTCCAGGGTCACCACCCCCGCCGACGGGTCGTAGAAGCGCTCCAGCAGCGCGATCACCGTCGACTTCCCGGACCCGCTGGCACCCACCAGCGCCACCGAGCGCCCCGCCGGCACGTGCAGGCTGAAGTTCACGAACACGGGGCTCTTCGGCCGCGACGGGTAGCTGAACTCCACGGTCCTGAACTCCACCTCGCCGGCGACGCTGTCCAGCACCTCGCCGGCGCCGCTCTCCGAGTCTATCTTGGGCACCCGCCGGATCAGCTCCATGATCCTCTCCGCCGCCGAGCTCGCCTCCGCTAAGTACTTGACGTTCGACAGCGCCGACCCCAGCGCTCTGCGTGTTTTAATTTGCTCGGCGTCAATGGCGCCGGCGGTGTCGACTAGCATCAGTGAGACGAATTCACGGCGAGGCATGGAGAGAGTTGGATGGAGCTAGTTCTGATCACGTACCCGCCTCCGACGACGATGATGACGGAGACGATGTAGACGGTGCCGCCCTTGCAGCCGTGGTACATGACGAGGCGGCTGCCGTACCAGACGTTGAAGGCGAAGATGGCGATGCGGATGCCGCCGCTGCCGACGGCGAGGCCCTTGGCGAGCCCCTGCCTGAGCCCGAGCCGCGCCGACTCCTCCAGCGCGGCGGCGTACCGCGCCGCGGTGGCCCTCTCCGCCACGGACGAGTACACGGTGCGCGCCGACGACAGGGCCTGCTCGGCGACGGCGCCCGGGCGCGCGTACTGCTCCCTCATCCGGCGCGCCAGGCCGATCTGGACGCGGCCGTACAGGAAGCCCGGGACGACGAGGAGCAGCACGGACGGCAGGGACACCAGCGTGAGCCGCCACAGCAGCGCGAACGCGGCGGCGTAGCTGGACACGAACAGGGCGGCGTTCATCGCGAAGTTGGGAACCTTCTCGCTCAGCGCGTCCTGCACGGCGAGGGTGTCGCCAGAGACGCTGGTGACCACCTCCGAGGTCGAGCTCGCGGTGAGGTCGAAGTACTCCACGTCCTGCCGGAGCACCGCCCGGAGGTACCGCGCACGCATCCGCGACGACTGCCGCTCCGCCGTCCGCGTCCAGCAATACGCCTCTGCACGGAAGATAATCCACGGCGTGAGATGAGAGCTGATGAGGCAGCAGCCGGCCGGAGCATCGGCGTGCGCGCTTACCGAGGAACGCCGCGATCCAGTGCGCGACAGCCAAGAAGAGGGTGTTCCTCACGTTCTGACAGGGACACCCGGTAGATGCATCAGTGCTGTTGTTCATGCATCATGCATGTAATGTAACGTTCAGAGTTGGAATTTGTACCTCGTTCATCTTGGAGCTGAACTGCTGGAGGTGATCAGGGCCGCTGCCGGTGTCGTCGAAGACGCGGCTGGTGATGGCCAGCATCACCGGCGTCGACACGCCGTCACCGATGGCGCCCAGCAGGCCCAGCACCATCAGGGCCACATCCACCGTATCTGCGTGCATGAACACTGACGCGAACGACCGAATACACGGCGCCGCCTCCGCCTTCTCCACCGTCTCCGATGGCCCGTCCTTAGCCATTTGTGATGTGTCCGGCGAGCTATAGCTGGCAATGGCTAATGATCGTCTCAGTCATGATCGAGGGATATTATAATGGCGTCTGGGTGGCAGCAGTCAGCAGGTGGTAGTCTCCATTCCAGATGACGTTGAGAACGTTTCATCTGACGTACTACGCTCTGACGTTGGGTGGCTGTCATATTTGCCGTAAGTAAGCAGGTGCTGCGTGCATGCTCCTCCTCTCTGCTTTTCACTCCCAAATCACCGTACGACGAGCGCACTGATGGCAAATACGCCGTTTCCAAATCATGGGTGAGAGGGGGCAACCATTAGAGAGGAAAATGAAGTGGTATCAATGTGCACACTAAGCACTGGGAGTGCTCTGGGAAGAAGCTAGTCATTTAGAAGGGAGAAGCCTCTATGCTTCCTGCGTGCTTCACGTTACAATGATTGGCATGGCATATCTGTCATCAATAGGAACAATACACCATGGTTTCTAGCTACGAGGAACAATCTAATTGGAGGGAGCAAAGTGTAATGATTTTGAGCATGACTATAGCAGACAATTGTGGCCAACATAAAGGATAACATCGCCGGTCACAGATGCCGAAATGCACCAATGCAAACCGCAAAGCAAAGAACACATATAACGCTAAAACAAAAACCACCTGTAGCGATTGTAAGCCTATTTGCTTCGGGAAAAAAAAATCTGTAACCCATGGCCTGACTTTCTGCTAAGATGGGGAATCCTGAAATGGAGGTCTCCATCTGGAGCTAACATGGGACATGGATGAAGTAGCTACCTGTAGCCACTCAGTGCTGATGCGCCTAAAGGAAACAGCAAAGAAGCGAGAACTTTCTGTGCACAGAAAGTAGAAATAAAATAAGAAGATAAACAAACCAGATGTTATCTGTACGATTTAACTGACATGCCAACAGTAGCTTTCTGATTGTGGTTGTTTGCTCCTCGTCTCTCTTGCTTCTTTACTCGGCACAGTTTGGATGAATAAGTCACCGGCCTGGCCCATAAAAGCCCACTAGACCACCCTTCTTCATTCAAGTAACTGGGCCTCCAAGCTACCGGCGACAGCCAGGATCCCCCGCGGCCCGGCCGCGCTCGAGAAGTGGAAGATCACCTGTCGTCCGGCCCAGCGCTCCCCCTTCCGCGTCATCTGCCAGGCCTGGGCATATCCAATCCTCTTTCTGTCGTCTCCACGAGCGGCCGCGCCGGCGCCACCACCACACCGGCCGCGGATAACCCCTAAACCCCGGCGGTTCCCGCCCGCCGCGCCATGGCCGAAGCGCTCGCACTCCCGCTCCCCCTCCGCGCACCGGCGCCGCCGCCGCCGCCGCGCCCTACCATCCCCAACCCCATCATCGCCCAACGCCAGCATCACACACCCTCCACCACCTCCCCTCCCCGCCTCTTCTCCCCGACCTCCCTCCTCTCCACCTCCCGCCCCACCCCAGCCTCCTCCTCCCGCAAGCCGCGCCTCGGCCGCCCGCTCGACCCCTCCCGCCGCGGGGCCGGCGGCGGCGACGACCAGCCGTGGCACCTGCCGCCGTCCCTATCCATCCCCGCCCGCCGCGCGCTGCTCGCGCTCCTGGCTGACCCGGCGGAGCACGCCTCCCCGCGCGACATCCTCTCCGCGCTCCCCGAGACCGACCTCGCCGCGGTCGTGAACGCGCTCGCCTCCCGCGGGGGCCACCCCGGCGTCGCGCTCGCCGCGGTCCGCGCCGCTAGGGACCTCCACGGTGACCGCGCCCTCCACCACCCGCGCGTGCTCCCCACGGCCGTCCGAGTGCTCGCGCGCGCCGGTCGCCTCTCCGAGGCCTCCGCTCTTCTCGAATCCGCGCCGGCGCCCGACGCCAGCGCATACTCGGCGCTCGTGTCCGCATTCTCCCGTGCCGGCCGGTTCCGGGACGCGGTCAACGTGTTCCGGCGCATGGTGGATGGCGGCGTGCGGCCGGCCCTCGTCACCTACAACGTCGTGCTCCATGTCTACTCCAAGATGGCTGTCCCGTGGAAGGAGGTGGTGGCGCTCGTCGACTCCATGAAGGAGGACGGCGTTGCGATGGACAGGTACACTTACAACACGCTCATCAGCTGTTGCCGTCGTAGGGGCCTTTACAGGGAGGCGGCACAGTTGTTTGATGAGATGAGGGTTGCTGGGTTCGAACCTGACAAGGTCACATTCAATTCCCTGGTCGATGTGTATGGTAAGGCGCGGAGGCATGAGGATGCAATTGGGGTGCTCAAGGAGATGGAGAATGCAGGCTGTCCACCCAGTGTAGTGACCTACAACTCACTCATCTCAGCCTATGTCAAGGATGGGTTGCTGGAAGAAGCCGTGGAGCTGAAACAGGAAATGAAGTTGAAGGGGATTAAACCAGATGTGGTTACATATACAACATTGATATCTGGCCTTGATAGGGCTGGTAAAATTGATGCAGCAGTTGGGACATACACTGAAATGGTGAGAAACGGATGTAGCCCGAATTTGTGCACATACAATGCATTGATCAAGATGCATGGGGTGAGAGGGAAGTTCACAGAGATGATGGCTGTCTTTGATGAGCTCAGGTCTTCTGGGTATGTGCCGGATGTTGTCACATGGAACACACTCTTGGCAGTGTTTGGGCAGAATGGTTTAGACTCTGAGGTCTCTGGTGTGTTTAAGGAGATGAAGAAAGCTGGTTATATCCCCGAGAGGGACACATATGTTTCACTCATTAGTTCCTATAGTCGATGTGGTTTGTTTGATCAAGCAATGGAGATATACAAGAGGATGATAGAAGCTGGTATATATCCAGACATTTCGACCTATAATGCTGTTCTATCTGCATTGGCTCGGGGTGGTCGCTGGGAACAGGCTGAAAAGTTGTTTGCTGAGATGGAGGATCGGGACTGTAAGCCAGATGAGCTCAGTTATTCCTCATTGCTTCATGCATATGCTAATGCAAAGAAATTGGACAAAATGAAAGCTCTGTCAGAAGATATATATGCAAAGAGGATTGAACCACACAACTGGCTAGTAAAAACATTAGTCTTGGTCAACAACAAAGTTAATAATTTACCTGAGACTGAAAAGGCATTCCAGGAACTGAGAATGAGGCGCTGCTCCCTGGACATTAATGTTCTTAATGCCATGGTATCCATATATGGGAAAAATAGGATGCTCAAGAAGGTGGAGGAGGTCCTTTCACTCATGAAGGAGAATTGTATCAACCACAGTGCTGCAACCTATAATAGCCTGATGCATATGTATTCCCGTTTAGGAGACTGTGAAAAGTGTGAAACGATCCTCACTGAGATCAAGTCAAGTGGTATGCGCCCTGATCGATACTCTTATAATACTGTGATATATGCATATGGAAGAAAAGGACAGATGAAAGAAGCCTCTAGGTTGTTCTCTGAGATGAAAAGTTCAGGTGTGAAACCAGATATTGTAACATACAATATTTTCATCAAGAGCTATGTTGCCAACTCAATGTTTGAAGAAGCTATTGATTTAGTACGCTATATGGTTGCCCAAGGTTGCAAGCCCAATGAGAGAACCTACAATTCAATCTTGCAGGGCTATTGTAGACATGGAAGGATGGTAGAGGCCAAATCATTCCTTAGCAACCTTCCTAAGCTTTATCCTGGAATATCTAAAGAAGAAAAACATGGACTGTTAGAACTGTTGGCAAAACACACTTCAGTAAGATAGTTGCTGAGAATCAAACCGTTTTTTTTTCTTTTTGAGCATGCTAAGTAGATAGTACTAATTTCTTTGTTGTTGTCAGCGGGCATGTAAATCGGAGTGAACTTGTACAGATTACATGTATTGTGAAGAAGAATTGAAAGAAGCTCCTGAAATACATATATTTCCTCTGAAATTTGCAGGGAAACTCATGTTGTAGACCTCCATACCATAATTGTCACTTTGTTTTTTCCAGTGGCATATGTCATTTTGTTTTCCAGTGGCATATGTCATTTTGTACCTTATCTGTCGGAAGCTTGTCTATGATCAATTTGTTACATGCAGGCATTTTTTTGTCATAATTTTTCTTAAAGAGCTATCTCTTTTAGGTTATTTGGTTTTAATTTTTGTAGGATCGGTTCATTAATTGTTTTGTGACTCTCTCTGGTCCTCTTTCCTAAATTTATCAATTGTTTTTGCATTCCTACAGTAACTGAAAATGTGTATATGGAGTTCAATCTAATTTTCTATTTTGATGAAGTTATTTTAAAAGTTTTGCACGTTTTCAGTCAATGTTTGGATG
Organism: Echinochloa phyllopogon; assembly: GCA_033239725.1. Taxonomy (NCBI): domain Eukaryota; kingdom Viridiplantae; phylum Streptophyta; class Magnoliopsida; order Poales; family Poaceae; genus Echinochloa; species Echinochloa phyllopogon. The sequence goes on from BTCW01000002.1 coordinate 52,483,784, forward strand.
TCAGGGAATGTACCACTTGTCCCTTGAGTTGACTTGCTTTGTTATATATCTGTATTTCAGTTGTGGAATTGTTTGAATTATTGTTAGTAGATCTGCAGGATTGTTTTATCAGTAACTTGTGTTTTTTCTCTTCATATCTCAGTGCAGGTGAAGGTTGATGCAAACTAGTCTGAAGATGCTATTTTTGAAGACGTGTAACATGTGTCTAATGCACACCTTTGTTTGTCGGTGCATTCATGAACCTGTGCTAAGTCATGGTAGGAGCTTCAACATTTCTGCATGTCTGATTTGCTACATTGTTTTTTTCTTCGAAGTCTATTGTTTCATTTTTCTTGTACTATCCTTACATTTGAATTCAGGAAAATGTTTTATTGAGGATTATCCTGGCCGCGGAGGAACCTTTTGTGATGTTAGTTGCTATCCTTACTGCCAGCTGATACCAGACTGCCTACAGTGAAATCTGAGTGAGACAACTGCATTAGCAATCATGAGGTCTTCCATTAGCAGCCATATCGCACATCACACAACAATATGCTGTATTTGTCTTCGATGTTGCATGTATATTTAGGTTGTGCATATGTTCTAAGTTGTGAATATGCTCTGTCGCTTCTATTTTATGTTCTATCTAGCATGCTTCTTTCCATGCCTGTGTATAGTTCTTTCCTTATTAAGTGACCACACATCATATATGTTTGATCTCCAAGTACTTATAGCATTGGCCAGTATATTACCAAAATAACAATTAGTTGCTATCTCCTAAATCATGGGCTGGAGCTAGAATATTGAATAACATACACTTCATCTGCTCCAAGATATGCTGTTTTCCACTCTGCCTGCTTAGTTATGTAACTTTATAATGAGCATAACATGAGTAAGAGAAAATTGATTTATTTACCAGGCTTTGTTTGAACCTTTCAGTTACATTCACGCAGATGGTAGATTCAGCGAGGGTGTCTACTTTTGTGACAGGTAATTATAACTCAAACAACTGTGGACAGGTAATTATAATTCAAATAACTGTGTCTCTGTTACAGAGGTGATACTGCTCATTTAATCAGTACGTACTGGATCATGTGTTCCTCACTTTTGCAATAGTGTGCAATCAGTACCAATCAACCTTTTATCTTCAACGGAAGGCAACCGATTTCTTCAGCACATGGTATATGAACTATGGAAGTGTTCTACCGCTTTCTGCAGGCAAGATTGCCGATTTCTTCAACTGGTAAGTTTTCTAACTCCGCCACTGTGCATGTTGATGCCTAAGTTGGCTTTGCAAGGCGTCCCAGCTTTGTGCAACGCAACCGAAAGTTTCTTGTGGGTTCAGCCAGATCCTCCCTTAGCGCCGCCTGTCGCTTGCGTGTTGGCTTGCCCTGTCCCTGCTAGTGAGTGCCTAGTAATGGTAGGTTGTCAAGAGGCACCTTTGCTGTTTCAGATGATGGCGGTTGCCATCAGGCTTGGCGTGGCATGGGTGCGCTCAAATCCCATCATGGTGTTGAGCATCTACGCTAAATCATGATGGTGATGGATCTAGTGTTGCAGCCCAACTTTCGTGTGCCTGCCTTTTACTCGGGGAATTTTCAGAAAGCAGCTTTGTCCCTGGGCTTTCAGAGAACAAATACAGACGGTAAATGTTTTATTTACTGTCACATATACATATACCACACTGAAACTTCTGAAGCAAACAGCCACGAACTCTTGTGGCAAGAAGCTGTTTCGCTTCATACTACTGGTAGATGCTGATGACTTGGTGAGTGGATCTACATCTCGTTCCGACAAAATATATTCTCGTCCCGGTTGCTGAACGTGAGCACCATATATTCGTTTCTCCCTTTCCCGGTCGCAAGTTGCTGGAGCCGTGCAATTGTGCAAATCCCCTTTTTCCCGCGGCCGATTGACAATAATTGTTCCGGACGATTTGTTAAATGTGGTACCGACACCGGCGGCAGCCGGCAGGGGGTCATCAATGATTTGCGTTGCGCATCCCTGACCTGACCCCGTGAGAAAGGAATGCATGCGATGCGATGCGATGCGATGCGCCGGCTGGCTGGTAGGAGATGGCGACATCAGTGCATTTCACCATAGCGTCCGTCGTCGTGCACGCAGGACTTGGAATTGGGGAGAGGAGGAAACTACTTCCCAGCCTGGAACCATTGATCTCGCATTCTTTCTCGCGTTCCGCCTGGCCGGCTGCCGGCTGGCATGGCCTGGGCAGGCTGGACCGGACGGCAGCTGCCTGCCTGCCTGCATGCGTCCGGCGCAGCGCAAGCGCAGGCAGGGGGATCCCGGCGTTCGTGGCACGGTCACGAGCGGGATTCACCCCGGGTGTCCGCGGCGCCAGACTCTGCAAGATTAGTAACTCCGGCGCCTTTTAGCCACAGTAAGATCTGGCAGTAAAGATTTTTCAGATCAGGTCTTGAATACATGTTCAGAACTTCACCTTCGCTGTAAATCGCGACCTCAGCTGATCCATCCGGTGATGGCTGTGTTTAGTTCCCAAAAACTTACCAAAATTCTCTCTTCAAACTTTACTATTCACTTATCACATCAAATCTCTTTTCTCATGCATGGAGCACTAAACGTGGGTAAATAAAAAAACTAATTGCATGGTTGTGATGTACACGACGAGACGGATCTTTTGAGCCTAGTTAGGTCATGATAGGACAACGATTACCATAAACAAACGAAAAGTGCCAGTGTACTACAGTATCCGATGTGACATTTTCACCAAACTTTCCAACCTCTTTTTTGGAACTAAACACAGCCGATACATGAATGCACTACTAGGTATGTTGTAGAAACTGTAAAATGGAGCCGGATCTGATCCAAGTTGCAATCGTAGAACGCGTGGTTTGAATACGATACGGTCGCAACTAGCAGATACCAGAACGGTGGCGTTCGGTTGGTTGCGCGTAGTAGGTGAGGCGAAAAGCCACAGTTCGAGGACGATACTAAACCTACTAGGGGTAGTGTGGCGGCAGCAAACTAAGAACACGCGTCATGGTGTGGTGACCACCGTTCTGTGCTGATCTGTGGCGCACGCCATCGTACTCGTATGATTTGGTACGACGCACAAGACTTGGAATCTACGTCTGCCGCCAGCTATTAACTTTCCTTTTTTTTCCATGCAATTCCAAATTCTCAGTCTGTCGGGTGTAATGGTGTATGCGTAGTCATGCAGATTGTGACCTTAGCGAGCACGGTGAAGCACCGAACACGTTTCACGATTCAGTGCCTTGGTATTTCCAATAGCGAAATGTGTCGGTGGCCCGTCGCAATTCACACGCGATGTAGATATCTCAAGTGAATTGGCTAGCAATGGACGTGAGCGGCAGTAGAGCCTCTGCGACTGCGGATGGATAGATACCAGTTACCAGCAAGCAGCAGCAGCTGGGTCAGACCAGGATTTGGCCGCAACCAACAGCTCGGTATCGCGACCGGCCACTGCCACAGTGCCACAGCTTGTCCTTTTGCAAAAATTGCAAAATCGCATATGGATCGCCGAGGGAAAGCGAGCGAGCATCGATCGCGACATGCAGCAGCAGCAGTGTTTGCTGTTTCGACCGAACAAGCAAGGCCAACCACCAACACGTCCCAACAAACACATCGTGCCAGCAGGATGCCAGGCCGCTCCAGGACAGGGACATGAGAGATCTATGAGGGAGGATGGGATCATACAGTGATAATAAAGGTATAAATAAATAAATCATCTCAATGGGGTCGCAGCAGCAGCAGCAGTACAAAAGATGAAAAAAAAGAAGAGAAGAAAGAATCCGAGGTGGGTAGTGTATCACCAAACATGAGTGCAACACTGGAACTACACAGCAGCAGAGGCGTGTGGCCCGCCCAGCCTCAGCCTGTTAGAAAAAATGGACAAGAACACAGCGCGGAAACGGGATCTGCGGCCAGGCCGCCGGAGCGAGGTCAAGCCGCGGCACGGCGGCTGCATAACTGTGTCGTGTGGCGCGTCGTCCCGGCGGCCGGCCGGCCGTGGCCGGAGGACCCCGGCTGGCTGTGCAGGCCGGGCCGTGCCACCCGCTCACGCGCGCGTGCGTTCGGCGTCCGTGTCTCTAGGCGAGAAGGGCGACGAGGCCCAGCGCGGCCGCCATGATGCCGCCTGCCACGGTCCTTCCAGCAGCCTGCAGATTCACCACCAACGAGGCATTGATCAGTCGTGCACCATGTAAAAAGCCATGTAAAAAAAATATACACAGTACAGTAATTGTGGTGCAGAAGTGCAGTGGCCACACGAGTCTCGTGATCTGTAGACTGTAGAGACTGTAGCAGTGGTGAGCTACAGTGACAGTGTGTAAAAAGATGTTACTGTCTGACTTCTGATCACATGAGTGAGTGACCTACCGTTTAGTAAATGATAGTCTAATAAAGGTTTGTAATTAGAAACTACTGACGGTTGTAATTAGTGTGAACAGAGGCTTCGAGAATGCACGGTTGTTTAGTGGTAATGGTCCACATAAAGCACCGTGCAAATTGCGTTTTAATACTCCAACGTACAGTACGTGACCGGATACTAAATGGTGGACAGCTAATCTAGAGTGTCTCAACATTCAAATGACCCGCATTAACAATGTCCGTGACACGGCTGGAAGCACATGCGTGCCTGGCCGACATGTCGGTGAAGTTTGGATCTACTCGATCCTCATTCATTAAGGTTACTGGGTAGGTACGTAGTAAACAATCAATTGTCAGATCAATGGGCACGACTTTATCTCATCTCAGTTAGAAAATTAGAGCATGGCCATAGATTACTACGCTGTCAGATGTGATCTATGCTGCTTGTTTCTAACCACACTGTTAATTTTCTAGTTACTCTGAACGCAGCAGACCAGTCACCGGTGAGAATGGCAAGGAAACAATGGTAAAAGGTTAACGGTAAAGCTTGAAATTGCGGAAGCAGATGGCACAGCAGAGCAGAGAGAGCAACGTACCGCGGTGTCGGCGGCGGCGCCGTCGCCGGCCGGGCCGGGTGCGTCGGCCTCGCTGGAAGCAGGTGCCTTAGCCTTGGAGTGCTTGGACTTGGTGGGTGCCTCGGCGACGGGGGCAGGGGCGGGGGCCTTGCTCTTCTTCTTCTTGTTCTTGGAGGGCGAGGAGGGCTTCTTCTTGTGCTTGGACGGGGCCGGGGCGGGGACCTCGGCGGGCTTGGTGGGCGGGGCGGCGGGGGTGTCCGCGGCGGGGGCGGGGGGCGTGGCGGCGGGTGGCAGCTCGGCGACCGGCGGGGTGGCCTTGGCCTTGGGCGCCGGGGCGGGGGTGGCCGCCTTGGGGGAGGCCTTGGGCGCGGCGGCGGGGGCCGGGGTGGCGGGAGTCGTGGGCGGGGCCGCGGCGGGCGCGGGGGTGGCAGGGGTGGTGGGCGGCGCGGCGGCCGGCGCCGGGGTGGCGGGGGTGGTGGGCGGCGTCGCGGCCGGCGCGGGAGTCTTCTTGGATGGGGTCGCCGGAGGGGTGGTGGCGGCGGCCGGCGCGGTGGCCGGGGCCGGGGTGGTGGACTTCTGCGCCACGGCGGAGTGCGCGGCCAGGAGGCAGAGCAGCGCGAGGCAGAGAGCGCCGGCGCGCGCCATTGCTACGGTGGTGGTGGGTGCGCGACGGACTTGTGCTCTGCTGCTGCTTGCTGCCTCGGGGGAGTGCGCGGTGGTGGGAGTGGCAGGGAGCGGCAGCAGAGAGGGGATAAATAGCAGGCAGCAGTGGAAGACTGGAAGGGAAGGAAAGCGAAGGGGGAAAGGAGGGAGAAGCGGCGGGAGATGAGATGCCGCGGCGGGGAATTGCACAGCTGGCGGTGGGCCAGGGGGGCATGTGGAAGGTGGCCGCGCCGGTTGGTGGGACGCGTTCACGTGGGTCGATGGGCCGATGAGTTGTGTTCGTGCTGGGAAGGACGACCGGGCTGGTGTGTGTGGGAGCCCAGTCGGTGCACTGAACACGCCAGCGTTCGGACGCGGAGGCCCAGAGAGAGAAGCGTAGAGACTGGGCCCGTTGGCCCCTACCTGCCCGGCGGCCGGCCGTTGGAGATTTTACGGTTTTACTGTTGTGGTTGATTTGGGCTGGGTCTTGGTAGACTGAAAGCACCATCTCTTTGTTAGATGGGCTGGCCCGGGACGGTGAGCATTGAACTCCATAGCTCCTGAGTATTGACGCTGCCTGCTTCTGAATTTCTTCAGTTCTGAGCTGCTTCGTTCTGCAGTTCTGCACCGACACAGATCGGCGGTAGTTGGCCAGTCCGCTTAAAAATTATACTACGAGAATCAGTGGATCTGCCAATGATAGAGCATGCGATTGGTGAGGCTTCTTTTCTTAATCATCGATACCTGGTGATTGCCCAAGCTGTCTGAAACTGAAAGCCTCAAGCTCCGTCGTTCGCACATGCCTGGACTGGAGGAGAGTCTTCTTCAGCTGTTTCCTGGACCGGATGCTCCAGAAACTGGCCTCACATCTCATGACTCATGGTCATTGTCTCATGTATTTGGGCCGCTCGGACGCACATTTGTTCCCATTGGGCCTATGCACATTGGGTACAGAACAGATATCTGTTGGGTACTCAAATGAGAGCGTGAAAAAAGTTCATGCACTGACAAAGGCCGAACCAGAACCAATCTTTGCTACAGCCGGCCCGACTACGGAGAAATGGCGAAAGGGAAGGTCGATGTGACAACAAACGTGACAGAAAACTTGAGCACTCGCGTCTGCACGAGAGACGGTTGCACAGGACCCGCTAAAGCAAAAATGCAGTTGCAATTTCTTCAGAACCGCTAGGGCCAAAATCATGGGCCATGGCACCCTCCTTGGCTAGTAGAAAGCGGACACAAAACATTCAGATTCCCTCCATCCGGTTGCCTCGGTTCAAGCGAAGCAAATCGATGCAAAATGCTGCATTCCGTAGAAGAAAATCCGTGATCTCGCTCCTTGTCAAGATTATGTCGGACGGCACCGATTGGCTCCAAACGATGTGCATCAGAGCTTACGCGACATCAGGTGATGGATCGCATGGCGCCGGGGCCGGCAGCAACCTTGCGAAAATGGCCAGATTCACGATGTGTCCTGGCTGTACTCCTGTATTCTTGTATATATATTCTACTGCAGATATCTTCCTGCGTTTCCTGACGCAGCACTAGACATTTGCTCAAGCAATGGATGCGAGGATAAACAAAACAGTGGCGCCTAGAGATGAGTGAAAACAATCACAAAAAAGGCTAGAATTTTTGTAGCCTTTTAGGAACTAGAAAAACGTAGGAGCTCAGATTAGGAAACTAACAAGCCATGGTGATCATTGATCGAAACGGGCAGAGGTGCAAGACGACCGTATGATTGCGGAAAGCAGGCTTAGCATGCGTCGGACCGTCATTATACAGGCAGTTGCGCATCTTTTCACCACCGTGTACTCTATTTCTACGCTACAAGATCGAGTGTGCATGGCCATCGATTGGAGTTAGCAGCAACACACACGAGGGGACTGAAAGGGGAGGCTGAGCAATTGAATACAAGAGACAAGAGTTGGTGCGGCTACGTTTGCCCTGGAAATGGAGACCAATCAATGAGTTGGCCCCGGGCAAGGAAAGGCGCACCAAGTGTTGTTAGAGCCTTTTTATTTCTGGAAAAAGAAAATATGGTAGATTATTGTGTGTTTCTGTGATTAGGAAGGATTCCTGTTTAGTGAAAAGAGCATACAGTACAGATTAGTGTAAAGATGTTTGCATAAAACAAGTTCCTTGATACTCTACCAAATACTCCACTGAGCGCAAGTGGATGGCAGTTTGGAACAGCACTTAACACTTTAGTCGTAGCAGCAGCAGCCACAACAAGTGGCCATGTCAAACCTTTGCTTTTCTCGTCTCGCAAGTCAACTCTCGTATCAAAAGCGGAGTTTGACACAGGCTGCTTCCACTTGACCCATGCATGAGCATGAGACTCACATTTGCTTCAGCTGCCTAGCACAACATGTGAGGCCGCTCAAAAAGAAATTTCACTCCTGCACAAGCTGACTGCCTTAGAATTCAGAAATATTGAAGTAGGCGCACGTACAGCAGCAGCGCCGCAGCGGCCAGTGACCCGGTGCGACCGACGGACTTCATTGTTCATTCCACGTGCCGGAACAATCTCATGTGCCTGCTCTGCTCCGGCCCGCTGTCGTGAACCCCGGCGATCTGCGTGGCAACTTGTGCAGAAAATTAAGGGAGAGCAGGTCGCAGTTTCCCTGAACCGGGTCTCCTATTTTTGCACCTGAACTTGCATTATTTGAGCCGAGATACTTCATACTCGAGACGTTTGCATTGGCTCCCAAATGCTTACTCTATACAATGTTTTGCAGGAGCACAAAATGCTCAAACAGTTTGCGTCCCTGTGTAGCCACACCACCAGGTTTGTTCGTTCCCGGTGACACGAAAACATTGTCAAATTCCGCACTGTCGACACCAGCGACGGCCCCCATCGCTATTGTTACTCATTGCCTAGGCGACTAGGGCGCGTAGCACGCCAAAAGCGAGGTGAAACAAAGCCCTGGCGAAATTCACCGAAGTCCAGGTCTCGCGCGAGACAGGGCAGGGCAGCAGCATCATGCGAGTCACCAATCCGGGCAGCGCGCGCGTCCCCCGAGGCAGCAATAATTTGCCTGCGGCCTGCGCCGAGCGGACGGACGGACGGCCCGCGCCGCGGCAGCTGACTTCCTGTAGGAGCAGACGGGCAGCGGCGTCGGCGTCGTCTCTCTCAGCGGCTGCTTCGGTGCTTCCCGGCGTCTTCGCTTCTCACTTGTCGCTGCGCCTCTCCAGCGTAGGAAAAGAAAGATGCCATGCCACTTGCCACCGTTTAGGTCAGCCATTTTTATCTCCCGTCACACAGCTAGTATAAACTGAAGCTCAATGGAAACTGCAAATCGAAAGCCATTCAATTTTCTTTTCAGATATTTTTTGAACGGAATTTTCTTTTTCAGATAGAGAAACGCATGAAGTGAGCGAAGCACAAGGAGAGACGGTACAGGTCGCCTCTCCTGTGCGGTCCTTGGTCAAAAAAGGTGAAAAAAAAATGCCGGGCACGGTGGATGCCGTTGCCACCTGCGGCGGCAGTTTTTCCAGGTCATGCCACGCCCTGCAGCTGGGCCATCCCGGGCCCGAGTGACTGTGTTGACTGGTCGGCCCTGCCAGCAGGCCCTGAACCTGATGGGAGCCGAGATCGGGAGTGGTACGCCCCGGCCGTACGCAAGCAGAAACTGAGGGAGACCGCCAGCTGCAGGACAAGTGAGGGAGGTGGGTTTGGTGATCGGTGATCCGCTTCCAAGCATCCAATGCTGCTTGCTAGTGGCCAGGACGCTAGGTGCTTGTACTACTGGGTTAACTTGCAAGCGAGATCCCCATGGGAACAACAAACATGTCGTCCTCGTACTGCTAATCTGGGAGCATTACACACATCACAGGATGTAGACAAACACTGGAGTGGGGTTTCCAGCTCGTCTCCCCTCTTTTGGAGAGGTTCGTATGGCTGGCACCAAGCACAGATTCAGCATTAGTACTAGGAATCAGGCAGGTATCAGCTGTCAAAGTCCCGCTTCCAAGAAATGGCACTAACATGAAAGGCCATGGAGATGAGACCTCGATCGGCGATGATCAGTACAGAGGTAAAACTTCTGAATTCAGAGGATAAAGATTCGTCCTGGCCTGGGCTGGGATCGTTTATGCTCCTATTTACAGAAATCTAAACCAGCTCTAGATGGATGCAACAAGTTAGTGATCCGATGGAGTGATCGATTGATTCATTGAGGATTGGGGGCTGGGAAAAATTAAACTCTAGTATGAACAGATTGGACTCGGTTCAATTCTCTCTAGCGCTGCTGCTACTGCTACCACCACCACCTAATGCATGCGATGCGATTCCTCACACTTCCACTCGCACACGATCTTCTCGCCGCGGCCGCCGGCGCCGCCGGCATTGGCGCTGTGGGGGTGGGCGGCGTGGGCGCGCTCCACGGCGGACACGCGCGAGGGGTGCACGGCGGCGCCGACCCTGGCGGCGCGCTCGCCGTGGGACGAGGACTGGGACGGCAGCTCGCAGGCCTCGCCGACGGATCCCGAGCGGATGTCGGCGGGCGGGATGAAGCAGTCGACGGAGAGCCCGGGGACGTTGAAGGCCACCTCCTCGATGCTCCACGCCTCCTCCATCCGCGTCTTGGTGTGGCTCATGGCGGCCTCGCCGAAGCGGAACAGCGTGACGGCGGAGCGGCCCGCGTGCGCGATCATGATGCCCTCCACGGGGCGGTAGTCCTCCAGGGCGGAGCTGATGGTGGTCTCCCAGTAGACGGCGTCGCCGCCGGCGTGCGGCTGGATGCGGGTGAGGTGCGAGTCCTCGATGTGCACCATCAGGCCCGTGCGCTGGCTGAAGTAGCCGAACAGCACGTGCCGGATGATCTCCGCCGGGCCCTCGCTGCGAAGCCTCAGCGTCTGCGGGTCGGCGGTGAGCTTCAGGATGAAGCAGTCCTCGCCGTTCACCTTCTTCTCCCCCACGCACCGCGCCTCCGCGAACAGCCCAGCCGTCGTCAGCCAAATTTGCGCCTCGCGAGTCGCGTGATTGCTGGTGTGTGAGCTCCTGTGATTGAATTTTGCGCCTCGCGAAACGCGCGTTTCGGCGCTTGCAATGGTCACGTAGCAGTAGTACATGCGTGCATGTAGCCGCCAGAGGTGGAGGGGAGTAGGTGAACGCCGATGGGCATTTGAGTTTTGGATTTTAGCTGGTGTTGCTAATAGCGATAGTATGAACATCTATGATTTTGTGTCAATCTGATTGGCAATCACCAGATTTGTGCCATTATCCTATACGCTGTATTGCCCGCACTGTTTTCGAACAGCGGAGAAAAAACTGCCCACCACCTTTTTTTCTTCAACTATTGTGTTTGAATCCAGATATTTAAACCGACGACTAGTACTCGCTAATAAGCTTTCAAAATGGAGTAGTATCAACCAACCAATGTTCCTGAAATAATCAAATAAAGTTCTTTAAAAAAAGAAATAATCAAATAAATATTCTAGAATTAGGAACAACGGCTTTGGCAATGGCAACACCTTTCGCTCTCAAATCATGGCCTGATCGCCAGCTCGCCCATCCGGAATGGCGCCGCGGCGGGCCATCCGGCCTGATCCACACCGTGCAACTATCGCTTTCCACGGCCCTACAGCTAGTGCGACAGACAGTGCCACCCACCTCCCCGCCCTCTCCAACCCCAACACGGCGCCGAAGCGGCGACGACCCAAACCGTAGTAGAAATGGCGGCAACCCGCGCTGGTCCGGTGGCGCCAACCAACGGGCAGTGCCAGTGCCGCCCGCCGCAGCACCCCGTAGGCGAAGATGCCAAAAGCGCCGGGCGGGCCACGTGCCCGAGGGGCCGAGGCGGCCGGGCTCCGCAGCGAGCGCCGAGCGGCCTCGTCTCGTCTCACGGCACGGCAGGGGCAGGAGATGGGTGGAGAGCGCAGCGCAGGCCGCGGCTGCCGTTACGCTGCTGTCGCCCGCGCGCCGCGGCCGCGGGCACGTCCACGTGCTGGCCCCGCGCGGGCAACGCACCTCACCTCGCCAGGAGGGATGATGGCCAGGCCCCTCCACTCCACCCCCTGGCCGCACCGGTGACGTGGCGTGACCCTGTGACGGTGACGTGGGCTTTGACCTGCCGTTAGGCTGTCGGCTGTCGCGCGCTGCCGCAGGGCGCCATGGGCCGTGGCGGAGGAGGCCTTGACCGGCGCGGGGGCCGCGGCACGTGAGCGGCATCAAGATCGCGTCGCGCCCGGCGATCACGGGAGCCCGTCGCTGTTTATTAATTGCGCTTACTTGTGATTTAAAGCCCCGTAACAAACCAGACAGCGGTCAGGTTAGCCCCCCGGACAGTGGCAGTTGGCGACTTGGCGATGCCATCGCGGCCGCCGAACTCGCGTGCACTGCTGCGTTGTTGCCGGTGCTGTTGTCTTGCTCCCGTTCCGGTCAGCATTGAAATGAGAGCTTGCTGATTGTGAGTCGCGGATTTGCTCGCGGCGATTTCTTCAGCTTCTGATGGTCGGTAGAAATGCCCGGTAATAAAAAACATCTCAAACAGATGTACTGTAGCTAGATGAGCCTCAAGGACTTCACCGGTCCCGGTAAAATCTCAACATTCTGGATTTTGAAAATAAGCGGCAACTATCTTCCTGTGGAGGCCTGGGAAAAACTCGCAACGATTTCGCAAGAAAATTGTAAAATGGAAATCTAGAACGGATGGGCGTAGTTGTACATGGGCCTAAACTTGAACACGACGTTGCGCAAACGGCGTCGCTATCCAAAGCCTATAACACACAAACGGTGGAGCTGAGCGTAAGCCCAGGTTAACGACATTCCTCTTAGGCCCATTCTTCGTGTAGCCCAGATCTCTTCACGACGACTCGACGTGGCGTTGGGCTGGATGCGTAAGATGGGCCACGGTGCATGGGCAACGACGAGCGCGCGGGCCCATACATAACGCGCCACCCCCTACCGCACCAGCAGCGCCGCCCGGCCGTGTGAGAGCCTCCGCCGGAGTCCGGCGAGGTGACCGCGAACGCGGCGAACCGTTGATGGAGCTAATGCTTAGCCGGCGTAACGGCCACATTTCGTATTGAAAAAAAAAGGCTCACTGCCTCCAATTTCAAACTGATCAGTTTGGCATACGGCCATACGGGGATTCCCCTGCAAAGCTTCAAAGCATGGCGCAGCTGACAGCTGGTACTTGCGCTAGCAGACCTGCAGCCTGCGGTGCTCTTTCTCTTTCTCCTTTCCCTTTACGCAGAGCTCCCCGCTCGTGTCCAAGAGCGCCGCCATTGCGAGGACGAGCTCGCAGCAGAAAAATCGCTCCCGGTGCAATCTCCGTGCGCCGCGTGTCTGCCCAGAAGAACCCACCGCCAACACACCATTGACCGACCACGACCAGCTTCCTTGGCAACCATGACCACGGCCAGCTATAACTAGGGTGTTCCTCCCTCGCAGCAGAGGCGCCCATCTGTTCAGACTTCAGAGCTTCTAGCACATCGCTAGTCTCGTTTGATGCTTCTTGTTTTGGGATCGTTTTTTCAGACTTCTGGTGCCTGAAATGTTCAGTCTTGTCTCTTGTTCCTTGAATCTTGCATCTTATTTTTCTGGAAAGATCCCTAACACCTTTGTTGTATCGATGCATCTTTACCACGGTTAAAATCTATTGCCTTCGAGATTGATTTCTTGCCCCCCTGAACTGTTCATGTTCTGGTTTCTCTGAGCGATGTCGTCGTTGATCTTGGTCCCGTGTAATCATTTGCAGCGCGTGAAGAGAAGCCAGCGGTTGCTGATGCCGCGAAGAGGGAGTACGACGAGGCCGCGGTGAGTTTCTAACCAAGCCGTTTCATCCTCCCATGGTATGTGTGTGTTCTTCCGCAATCACGTTGCCACTGACACGCCTGTTCCTCTCTGCTTCGTGTCTGAAATCAGGAGAAGCTCCTGAGCTCGGTGGGGAACTACGCCATGTTCCTCTACGTCGGCACCATCGTCACCAGCCTCGCACCGAGGGCGGCGCTCAAGTACGCGCCGGACGCCGTCGCCTCCGCCCGGCGCTCCCTCCTCGCCGGCGGCTACGACGTCTCCGTCGCCGCCGCCTTCTTCGCCGGGACGACGCTGCTCCTGCAGGCCCACCTCGCGCGCGTCCTCAGGCCCTCCACGCCGAGGGTGCGCCTGGCCCCTCTCTTCGCGTGGCCCCTCGCCGTCATCACCTGGTGCTGCATGACGTCCTTCTTCCTCAGCTGCCTCGACTTCGGCGACGGCGACGAGGGCTACGTCGAGTGGGCCGCCGCCGCCGGCGCATCCGTCGCCAACCTCGTCATGGCCACGCGCACCGTCAAGGTGAGTCGACGAGCCTCGTGTGCGATCCGATCACTCACCCTTGGAGTCGTGTTTCATTTTCTCGTGTGCTATACTGACATTAACAAAACATGATGCCACGTTTTCTTCTTATTTCCAGCGTCACCTTGATTGAGGAGGAGGAGGAATGGAGGATTGGAGGATGATGCTCCGGCGGGAAGACAGAGGACTCGCAGTAGCAGAAGGGCCAATGGCTGCCGTATCTATGTTTATCTACCCTGTTATTTCTGTTTTCGTAGTGTTAGATTAGAAGCTGCTCGGTCGTTGAAGTGGCCTTTCAATGGCCGTCTGGTGCTTTTGCCTGTCTACTGTGACAGTTTGGTAGGGATTTGATGGAACCTGTAAGGTATCTGATCTCATTTACTGGGATGCTGGATTGTTTTGGACCCTTGTTGAAGGTCAATTTGTGAAAGGAGAGCAGCATGGCCTCCAGTCCTCATTAGCTGTGTTTAATCTCTTGTTACTAGAATGAACGCGAGGCGTTGCCTCGCTTGGGCCTGTACTGGGCCATATTGAGTAGTGTGAGGTCATTTTTTTCTGTCATTGATATTGACTATGAAGTTTAGAGAGCTTTGCAATAGGAGTCGATATGAATAAATAGTTTTCTGCAGTAAAGTAACAGAATCTGAAAATAATTGGGGTCAGGTCCTTTTCTTTTTCCTTGTTGCTTCTTTCCTTTTTCCTTGTTGCTTCTATTTCTGCCAGTAAAATGTTGAGCATAATTCTGAAACAGGACTACTGCACAATTGAGAAGGCACAATCTACAAAGCAAATCATCAAAGATAGTAAATGATTATATTGTCACATAATTTAAAAATGATGAAAATGAAACATTGCATCCGTAAAACTAATAATGCAACGAATGACAAAATCATTAGTCTAGTACAACGAGTACTACAATTACTACATGAGCTTTGTAAAAAGCAGGACACAAAGGATGTTTGACTTGTCATTCAGGCATAGTGTAAGAGAGCGATAATTACGCTAAAACATAGGTAACCATTCAAACAACACAGACTCAACGCACAAATCTACCAATCGATGCTCCTTGAGTAAATCACGCATTGATCCTTTGATCTAAGAACCGTTCTAGTAAGAACTACAACATGGGCAGTCTCCCGCACCAAAAGAGCCGAGTAGAAAAGTGAGAGATGTTGCAGCATAGCATCACAGGAAATAACATAGTTCTGATACAAATATTCCAGGTTCATAGATTAGTCAGGAGCTACATTATATGTTGTTTGTCATAGGATAGGAAATGGGTATACAACAAAAGATTGATCAGCTTAATCTATTTTATGCTAAGTGCATACACTTGGCTATCTGTGAAGTCCTGAAGTAGGCAAAAGATTGATCTGAGCAAAGCATATCTTGATAGTCCTGAAAAAAATATCTTGATAGTAAGAATGATCAGACTATGAAAAATAGAGGCAATGCATAATATATCTTACTTCCAGTCAAATTGTGTGGAAGGGCACCCTCCATCTTTGGTACATTCATATCCATTGTTTCCTTTAATTATTTTAGAGTTGCAGACCTTGCAAGAACGATACCACCAGTGTTGTTTTTCTGTGATACCAATGATGGTGACAGTGCACTGATATCGCTGCTCCTATAAAAATGCAGCTTTGTAATAGAAAGATTTATATTTTTCAAAGTAGTATATTTTCAGAATGATCAGAGTCTCAGAGAGCGACGATTTGATAATCTAAGAAGCAGACTAAACCTTAGTAAGGTAAATGATAGCTAGGAAGAACACTAAACTTTAAGAAAGTTGCTCAGGGAGAGAATAAAATTAAGGGTATCAGGTTGGAATAAGTAGAAATATGCATATAAGTTATATTGAATGTAAAGTGAACCAAAATGGTTATTTGTTTAATTTACCTTTTCTGTAAAAGGATCTATTTCCTTTAGCTGAAATAAATTTCTTTCTTCAAAGACTGCTTGTGTGTCGTTTTGATTTTGTAGTTCTATCTTTTCCACGTCAGGATGCAGTAAGACATATGAAAAGGGATGTCCATCAATTTGTATTTGGAATCACAAGTAACCGTGTTAAATGTGAGAGGGTCCAGTAGCAGTAACACTGGATTTTTTTTTCTCGGTCACAAGCTGTGTTGCACCGATACGGCACCACGTTGCCGTATCCGCGTATGGACACGCGAGGATACGGGGATACGCAGGATACGGCAGGGATACGCGTATCCCTACGTATCCCATTGCTGCTGCTCCCATCGCTCCCAGTGCTGCAGCGCTCAAGAACCGCAGGCTGCTGATCGGCTCTCGTCTCTGTGGGATGTGTTTGGAAGAGGAACAGTAGAAGCTAACAAGTGTTGCTTGTTGTACTTGTTCGTTCAGGAGTTTGCAAAAATCCTAGTAAAATATTTATAGATTCAAAAATCTTGATTCTTGTTTTGCTAGGTTCATGTGATGTTGCTCTGTAATCTAAAAATATTGAACTGCTATGCTTCTGTGGTGATTTTTGAGTTATAGAAGGAGAAGAATGCGACATTTAATTTATCATATGCTACTAGTTTTACTATTCACTATCAACTATTTATTATATTTATCTATTCTATGACTATGAAATTTTTTGTCTGTCGTATCCCCGTATTGCTGTTTTTTGAAAATACCATATCGCCGTATCTCTGTATCCGTATCCCGTATCCGTGTCCCCGTACTGTGCAACATAGGTCACAAGTATTATGCGTATCCTCTATCCTGACTATTTTTTTTTCCAGATATTAGATCAAGAGCCCTCTAGGTGTAATGAGAAATTATGGCAATTGACCGCACATACCTCGGCCAGATGATAGCCTCTCGTTGCTTCTATGGTAATGGCACTGAAACTGCAAAATTCAGACATTAAATGTTTTTTCAGGCTCCACATAGAGCATTGCTATTTTTCACAATCACAACTGAAGACAGTTTTAACTATTAGCAGCAGCATTTACATGGAATCCTCATCATATTCCACCGTCAACCCATACTAGTAACCCACGCTACAGCACCACACCCTCGGGAGTGCAGCATGCTAAACTACAAACCCAAATCTATTCGATTCGTTTATGAACCAGACCTTCCTCTTCAATCGTCAGTTAGATATCAGAGCTCTACAGCTAAATTTTCAAACTTCTGAAACCAACAAAGAGTTAGCTTTTTTCTTTGTGAGAAACGTAACTCCTGTAAGAGGATTTGGTAGAGAAAAAAATGTTCGACATCAGATCTCTACGCCCGAATCTCCAAATTTCTGAAACCAACCAAGATTTAGGTTTTTTTGTGAGAACCATAACTCCTGTAAGAGGATTTCGTAGAAGAAGAAATCATTACCTTAACAAGATGTGATCTGTCTCCTGGAATCCTCGGCAAGAGCAGTGGCTTGTAAATGTGGTCTGTCTCTTTGATTCCTCGGCAAGCAGTACCTTGTAGATTCTTGAATCGTTGGTTTGCTAAACGAATACAGGGAGAAACGAGTCTAGATCAGATGGAGTTTCATCGGGCTGTGGTGATTCAATGGTGAACCGCAAAGATGTGAGCTGTTGGCTGAATATATTTGACTTAGGGTTTACCTAGATTACTCTAGAAACCTGTCGCTCCATATTTCGCGAGAGCAGTGATGGCGGCATGGCGCTGGCGAGGGATACAAGGCGTCGGGCCACGGCGAAGGGTCGTGATCGTGACCCGCCCGCCAGCGAGGTCGGCATTGTAGGACGCGGGATACGAGGGGCCGGAGGCGGCGTGAGAACCGACGGTCCGATTGAAAGTATCACGGGAACAACAGCCGAGATTTTTTCAGCGACGTGGCCCAATAGAATCGCCCGGTTTAGGTCCGGGATTCGAGTTTTGAGATTTGGCATGGTTCACCTCTTGTTCTCGCAGTATGTTCTAACGCTTATTGTCTTGGCTTGATGACCTGCTACTCTTGTTGAACGTAGATGCTCCTGCTAGGTTGCTTCTTCTGCTGAGCTTACATACTATGTTGAACCTAGAGAGTTTCTTCTTCTTCTTTTGCAGTGGATTTGTATACCATCTTGTTGGAATTTTGTTCTTAGTAAATTATCTTTTCCTTTTTATATCTAGACTGGTACCCGGTTTGTCTTTCTTTCCTCCAGTACTATAATTTTGTTGGACTCTGATACTCTGTTGGAAGGAGATGAGCAAGCCTCATACTCTGATGCTCCCAGTAGGAGATGAGCAGGGCTGATTAGTTTGGCCTCAAAAATGGGAGGTACTGGTCTATTGGAGGCTGTTTATGTCCAAACAAATTACTGCAAGCATGACGCAGCTGGTATTGCGGCAGCCCTGCAGGCTACAGTGCACTTTTCTCTTTCCCCTTTAGGCACCGCTCGTGACAAAAAGAATCAAGCCGCACGGCGACAAGATAGCCCGATGGTGAGTACCAGCTGTCGAGCTCCCAACACCAACAGAATTACAGAAAATCGCCCAACATGCCATTGATCCAACCACGACCACTTCTCGGCAATCGTCCTCTCGCGCTGCATCCATCTCTTCTTCTTCTTCTTCTTCTTCTTCTTCTTCTTCTTTTTTTGAAAAACTCATCCATCTCTTCTTCAGAATTCAGATATTCTGGTAGGACGGTACCACTGTAGTCTTGGTCGGTAGCACAAGCGAGCAGTTCCGAGGCATACTCGATCGAGAGCGAGATGGATGGTACAGTATCCTTGTAGTTATAGATGTTTCTTGCCTACTCATCTGATGTTTCTTGTTTCAGCGTTTTGTTTCTGAGATTTCTGATGCCTGAAATGTCCAGTCCTATTTTCTGGTTTATGTTTCTTGGATGTTTTGTTTTGGAACAAATCTCTTGCTGCTGTTCTGCAATCCATGCATGTTTTTCCCTCTTGGGTATGAATTCTCGTCTTACCCAAAAAGATGAACGATCTTGTTGCAGGAGAGGAAGTGACTGTTATTACTACCGCTGGACCGAAAGGGATGAGCGAGGAAGTTAGTTTTTTTTTTATCCTCGTTTCCAAATCCTGTTCTTGGTAGCTTTTCGTGTTCGTGAATCGTGCGCGCTTGCTCAGTTGCTCACCGATCCTCTGTTCCGTTTCAGGAGAGGCTGCGCAAGTCAGTGAGGGTGTACTGGGTGTTCCTCCACGTCGCCTCCGCGGTGATCCTGGTGGCGCCGCTGCTGGCGCCGAAGGCCAGGCCCGACGCCGCGCCGGCCGTGTGGCAACGCTGCTGCTGCAGGGGAGCTTCGCGCGCGTCATGGAGAGGAGGCCCGCGCCGGCGCCGTGGCTGAACCCGCTCTTCGCGTGGCCGCTCGCCGTCGGCACCTGGCTCGTCGCCACCGGGTGCTTCATCAGCTACCTCAGCTTCGGCGACCGCTACCTCTCGCGGAGCTGCTCCGAGTCAGTGGCCGCCGGCGTCGCGTCCGCTGCCAACCTCGCCATGGCCGCACACACCGTCACGGTGAGCGCTTGCGTTCATGTCTCGGGGAATGGCTCCTCCTCTGCCATTGCCTTGGTTTCAGCCTTGCTTTCTCGGTTACTGGCAGGTTCTTCTTGCATTCTTGGCAGCCATGAGGAGGAGGAAACTGCGGCGAGATGAGGAATTCAAGAGTTTACAAGCATATATATTTATCATGGCTATAGTATCATCTACCAGTATCTGTTTCTGTTTTAGAGTTTGTCTTCAAATTGGAAGTTGGGTAAAAGTACTAGCAGAAGTGGCCTCGGGGAACCTATCTTTTACCTAGCGTTGTAGTAGATGGATCAAGGGTGGCCATTTGGTCTTTCTATCTATCTTTGATTAGTACTTGGGAGGAAAAAATTATGCCCTTTTGGTTTGGATCCTGGTAGCAAAATTGGCATTGTCTCTTTTGCTGAATAATTTTATCCGAGTTAGTCAGCTGGGTACCTCACTTCCTGTGCTCTGTGTTCATCTGCTGTTCATAGTTCACGCCACAATTTCCCTTGCAAGATTAATTGTTGATTCTTGATATATTTGATTGGCCTGGCACTCTGAGAGTTTGTTTGTGTCAGAGGAAAGTTGGACCTGTTACTCTGTTCAGACTTCAGACTTTCAGAGGATGGAACACTGTTGCATGGGCCAAGTAGTTTCTTGGTCCATTTCGAATCGGAGTAGGGCTGGCCCGCGTGCACACATAAAGCCTGCTCGCCCTCCCGGCCCATTTAGCCCAGCATACTTGTTTTCTATCGAGCAATTTTTATTCCCCCGTCGAGCGACCGTAGCGGATTTTGGCGGATTAGCGAAAGTTAATCGGGTTTGTACGTTGCCGTGGGGTTAATTTTCATTGTTTTGTGTCCACAAAACATGGAACAGGAAGAAGCGTTCTAGGCTCATTGTCAGCCCTTGATGTAACATTCTTGAAATGAAATTAATAAAGATTTCCTTCTCCAAAAAAAGAAAGAAAAAAGGCTCATTGGTCAGCGATGTAAACTAACTTTTGCGACGTGGACATATTTATTCGCCTAGAAGAAAATTTTGTTTCTTTGTATTTGTTCACGATGTAGACTAATTTGTCTGCCTCTGGACGCTTTGTATACTAAACTGTTCGACGATAATGACTCTTTTTGGAAACGAAATATTCAACGATATTGACTCATTTGTTCACTTTGAATACCTAGCCGTCCTCCTTTCGCGCTGCATCCATCTCTTCTTCAGAGGTTGTACTACTCCAGTCAGTAGCACAAGCCTGCGGTTCCGTGCAGACAGACTCGATCAAGAGTGAGATGGATGGTACAGTATGCCTGTACTTGTTGTAGATGTCTTGCCATCCGATGTTTCTTGTTTCGGTTTCAGTTTCTAAGATTTATGATGCCTTGCCTCCCCCTTAAAAAGAAACTTTTTATGCCCTGAAATGTTCAGCCCTATCTTGTGGTTATGATTTCTCTTGCTGTTGCTCCCAATCCAAAATTCTAAACCTGAGATCTTGTTCCAGGAGAGAAAGTGGCTGTTGCTGCCGCTGGAGCGAAATGGAGGAGCGATGAAGTCAGTTTTTCTGCTCGACCGTTCCCAAATCGTCTCCATGTTCACTGATTTCTCTCCTGTCTGCTTCGTTTCCTCAGGAGAGGCTGCTCAAGCCGTTGCTGAGGTACTGGCTGTTCCTCTGCGTCGGCTCCTCGGTCGCCTTGATGGCGCCGTCGCTGTCGGCAGCCCAGGCCAGGCCCGCCGCCGTGCCGTTCCTCCCCGCCGGCTACAACTTCCCGGTGACCTGCGTCACGTTCGCCGCGGCGACGATTCTGCTGCAGGACAAGTTCGCGCGCGTGCTGGAGAGGAGGCCGGCGCCGGCGCCGCGGCTGACGCTGAACCCGCTCGTCGCGTGGCCGCTCGCCGTCTGCACCTGGCTCTTCGCCACCGGCTGCTTCGCCAGCTACCTCTGCTTCGGCGTCGAATACTACTTCGAGGGGAGGTGGTCTGAGTGGGCGGCCGCCGGCGTCGCCTCCGCCGCCAACCTCGCCATGGCCACACGCACCGTCACGGTGAGCCCTTAGGAAAAATGATCCCGTTCCCAAACATGTCTTGGGTGGATTCAAGAAACCTTGGCTTCATACTGACACGCTCTAATCGCGTTCTTGGCAGCGCTACTTCCGCTGCTCTCGCGCTTTTGGCAGTGCTAATGACACGCTCGCTACTCTCGTTTGAGGAGGACATTGCGGCGAGCTGAGACTTTCAAGTTCAAGGGTTTACTAGCATCGAGTTGTTTCTGCTTTAGGAGTTGGAAGTTTACTGCTAGCAGAACGACGGACGTGGCAAATTATCTTTTCCTTGCAACAGCTTGATGGATCGAAGATGGACACCATTAGAATTTGGAGGAAAGTTTGTCATTTTGATTTGGATCCTGGAAGCAACTTGGTCTTGTCTTTTTTGGTGAACATTTTGGCTGGAGTTGGCAAGTTGGCTTCCTCATTTCCCGCGTTCATCTGCTGATGTCCATACCACAGTTTCGTACAGCACAAATTAGATCGTTGGCGCATGAAACTTTTTTTCGGTTGGATTTGGAGGAAAGTGGGATCTGCTACTCTGTTCAGAACATGGATTATGCTGCTCAATATTTTTCATTCTTTCGCTCCATCTTTTTTTGTGGCAAAATAAAGGATAGGTTCTGGTCTTTTACATCACCAGATACCTACAGTC
Source organism: Echinochloa phyllopogon (assembly GCA_033239725.1). Lineage (NCBI taxonomy): Eukaryota > Viridiplantae > Streptophyta > Magnoliopsida > Poales > Poaceae > Echinochloa > Echinochloa phyllopogon. Next base: position 52,505,762 of record BTCW01000002.1, read on the forward strand.
ACCTTTAACTCTAGTTTAACTATTAGTATTTATTTATTTATTTATTTTATTTATAATAGTGTTCATGGTGGACCAAAATTTAGCATGGAAAGGTCCGACCCGTGTGGCAGAATTTGTTGTGAACATCGTGGTCGAGCTGACTGTGAAGGGCACCACCGAAGCCGAGGACGAAGACTTCAGCTGTCTGAATGGTCACAAAACTAGCAAGATTAGCACATCGAGGTTTACGCTTACGCTTGGCCACATCGTTCGCTCCGTGGAGGTCACTCATTTGGTGGAAGTTGTTGGCTTTTGCAAGTTCTTTGCGACGATTGGCTTTGGTCCTTTGGCGCAGAGGATGCAGCTGTGCGATGGGCTAAGCTGGTCGCTTGGTCCGTTTTGCAGGCCCAAACTATGGACCAAGTTGGTCGCTTCGTCCGTCTGGGCTGAAGCCTGAAGGGTGAAGGGACACAGTTGGTCGCTTCGTCCGTTCTTTTCTTTTCCATTTCTTTTGGCGAAAGGCAGCAGCATTTGCATGCACACCTACATATACAGTTCTGAACCGTAGCCTGCCTTTGCACATCAACATTGGTCAGAGCATCTTTCATAGAGAGAGAAAAAGAAACACTGGACACAGCACGCACGGCACGGGTCTGAAGGACCGAGGAAACAGAGACGCAGACGAGGCGGTGCGGCACATGAGCTGGTCCCTGGGCTGCGCATGCCGACAAAGACACATGCCCCGTCCTCTGGCACAGTAGCATATACGTTTTGGCGTTCATGGCCGTCCCTGCGAGATTCCTGCGACGCTTTAAGGCGCCTCACACCGAGAATGCGGTGCATTGAAACAACGGCGCGCGTATGGTTGCCAGAACCTTCATCGTCTTCACAGCGCAGTTATATATCGGACCCATCCGGTGCGCTGCCATCCTCCTCCGCCAGTTCAACACTCGCTACTAGTAGTGTACCTACCAGTAAGTGCAGGGTGGGTGTGTTGCAGGCTTGCAGCTTCACCTCACCGTACTTGTGTGCCTTGAGCTGCGCTGGAGATCTCGACGAGAAAGGGATCGAGAAGATGAAGGCGATCCCGGTGGCTCTCCTCGTCCTGCTGGTCGCTGCTGCCTCGCTCCAGGATCTCGCCGTGGCTGCAGGTAGATGTTTACCAGCCTGTTCTGTTCTGTACTTCTGTTCTGTTAGGTGTTAGCCGTGGCTGTCGCCGGCATGTTCTGTTTGTTTCCGATCCCCAGCGCTGTTCTGTTCCTGTTGGTGTCGTTGAGCTCTGTGATCCGTAAATCTGAGGCGGGCGCATCATCGCGTGCAGATAGCAACGCCCCGGTGGTGGCGGTGCCGGATGGTGTGTGCGACGGCAAGTGCCGGAGCCGGTGCTCGCTGAAGAAGGGCGGGCGGTGCATGGGGCTGTGCATGATGTGCTGCCGCGACTGCAAGGGATGCGTGCCGTCGGGGCCCTACGCCAGCAAGGACGAGTGCCCCTGCTACAGGGACAAGAAGTCCCCCGAGACCCAGCGCCCCAAGTGCCCCTAGGAGGCCTCATATCATGCGTGTTGATCTGCTGCATGCATATATGCGCCTCTGAGCTCGATCTGTTCGTGTGCTCGGACAAGTGTGCTACAAGAATAAATGGTGATGCTAGATCTGTAGGGGTTATGTTCGTTGTATCTGGTGTTGGAATGTGAAACACTGAAATTGCAAGCGCAATCTGTAAAACCGTGAGTGTTGAACGAATGCAGTTCCCACAGATCGATGCCGGTATTCCCTGGCTTGGGACGCAACGCAATTTGGTGGATTTTGGTCTCCCCGCAACCGGCGGTGATCGATCCCCGGCCGCCGCGAACGGCGCCGGCGCCACCGCCGGAGTACTGGGAGACACGGCCGCGCGGATGGTACTGGCGGTCCGGCCGCTGGGGCAGCACGGCGCCGCCGCGTGGCCCCAGTCAGTCGTTCACGTGGGTGGGGCGGGAGCGGGTTGGTGTTATTGGACATTTGGACGTGTTCGTTTGTGTAGCACGCCCAGGTTGTTTTTGTTTCTGCAACAGGTGTTCCGTACGTATCCTGTTCGGATCCATATTTTGTTCAAGACTCTCGGTTATCAGACTATCTCGAGATTCTTGGAGCCTCGCCTCGCCTCGATCTCCTTTACTATGACTACACGGGTAGCGGGGCGCTGCTTGCTACAATTAACCGTGTTAGCCCGTCTCCTCTTCTAGTTCATCTCATTGTCTCGAGACGATGAGCACATCTACTGTTAGCATCGCGCCTTCTTCCGTTCAATTGAGCTCGTCGCCTCTTCCTGTGAATACTGTAAGTCTCCCTTACAGTATATTTGGACTAACTAGCAACAGGCCGAAATATATTTCGCAAAAAATTTAGCGACACGCCAACAGCAATAATTTGTCGGTAGGATATATAAGTTTGATGCAAAAGAAATACTGCAAAGACATTGATCAGCAGTCCAATTCCAGTCAGGGAATTTGATACACATTTCTTTTTCAGACGATGATGCCACTCTTGTCAACGGACTGTTTGTTTTGTTTAGCAGGCCCCTTCATCAGATGGAGAAGACAGGATCAGCGCGCTCCCTGATGACATCCTGATACAAATCCTTGAATGCATCGATGATCTGCCCGCAGTGTTCCGGGCCAGCACACTCTCCAGGCGGTGGGCTCACCTCCCTCGCTCGCTCTCTCGCCTGCTCATTCAGGTCGACGACTTCTTGCATCGCGACGGAAGCCGGCGGACGGTGGATCAGGCCATGGCCGCCTACACAGCCGTCCTGAGGAGGTTGCTGTTGCTGCCATCGTCTCCCTCCTGCAGCAACCGAGCCATCAAGAGCCTGGTGCTCAGCTTCTACCTCACGGACCCTTTCCTGTGCTCCATCGGCCATGCCGTGGGTGACGTCGTTGAGCGTGGCAGCACCGACTTCCTCGACCTCATAACCTTTGCTGACATCCGCGACCCAAGCTACGAGCAGTGCGTCGTGTTTGGGCAGCGCTTTATGTCCTTCTTCAAAACATGCCCTGTTGTCTTCAGATGGCTCACCTGCCTCACCCTGCATAACCTGACGTTTGGAGACTCTGACGTCAACAATCTCCTCAACGCTTGCAGCAAGCTGGAGCTCCTCTCCTTGACCGCTTGTGATTGCGTCTCCGACCCTGTCACCGGTGAGAATGCTGCGTTGACGATAAATGCGCCGCCGCAATCGGCGCTACTCGCCCTTGAATTCAGTTCCTGTGCGTTTGCAAGGATCGATCTGATCCAGGCGCCAAAGCTTGGGAGGCTGGTCTGCACTGAATGGACTGAAGCGAGCCCACCTTTGCATTTCGGTGACGTGCCTCGGCTTGACAGCATCGCCCTCCGTCGTGCTGCTCTTCATTGGCAGACTCCATTCGCGTTAAGCCACCTTTTGTCCAATATCTCAACGCTGTCAATTCTGCACCTCGATTTCTACGATCAAATGGTATGTTGGTTTGTTTTGCTCTCTTCTAAACCCCTGCATATGTCTATCGTATTTGCATGCTCTTTTTTTTTCTTTTGGGTAATTTTGTTTTTGTCTCGCTGCAGATTTGGATCGAACCGGAAGGCCCAAAGCATTTTGGCTCCATATTAAATAATCTGAGAAATGTTTATCTTTGCAACATTTTCTATGAATGTGATCTGAACTGGACTATGTTTGTCCTTGAAGCTGCACCTGCTCTGACTAACTTTTATATTAAGGTATAATGATCTATCCTTAATTGTATCAAATTCCTTCCACAAATTCTCCCACTTTAACATCCTTGTGCTCACTGTACAATGCATGTAATCAAGCTAGTTGTATAGAGACTTTCTTGTGTGTATGAACTTTAGGATCCTTTTATATTATTGAAGCTGAATCGCCGTTCTTGTTAAAAAAACACTGGCTTAATCACTAAAAGTTACCCTGATACTTCCCATTTATGTATTCATTCCTTTTCTTTTCCTGCATTCCTAGGTCAATAAGCATACGTCTAACACAGTGTCCTGTTTCATGAAGCTATCTCGCCATCCATGCGAAAGGAATAGACGCGAGGACAGTGCTAAGAAAGTCAATGTTGTGTGGGATAATGCAGCACCTGATTTCAAGCACCACAGGTTGAGCCTGCTAGAGATAGTAGGCTTTGCAATGGATGAGAAGCTGGTGAAATACATAAGGCTTGTCATGGAGCGAGCCGTGGGCTTGAAGAAGATTCGCTTACTTGACCAAGAGCCCTGCGCTGAGTGTGACGCCATAGACAATGCTCAGTCTCCATCCCCAATAAGATGGAGATTTCCGGCGGAAGGAGAGGAGAAGAAACTGACGAGGCAGCGACTAATAGATGGCTTCTCCTCTTCTGTTGAAATAAGCATAGGATGACATGATTCTCCAGTCATCCCGAAACAATTGAGATTAATTTGTTGTTGCCTGGTAGGGCCCTCATTTCCTTTTGTCTAAGACTATTGTTTGTTTTGTGGAATATATATGCCTCAATGATTTGTAATTGCGTTCGTGAATCGTAATGTGAGTGCAGTTGTACTGCAGACGTGCACGTCCCCTTCACGAGACACGGGAGCAATTGATTTAAGCTCATCATCATTTTTGTTTCCAGTTCCAGGTCAACATGCTCTCTAGTAGAGGATACATGCAGCAGTAGAGAGATTAGTGGATTACTCAATGCCCAACCCACCGGTTGAAATGATGGTGGGATATCATCAGCATTTGACAATTAGATTTTGGATTAACCTAACACTACTGCCGGCATGATTAGAGCCATTGCACGCAGGTACATGCATCACCTCACAGGAAGGCCGTAGGGTGCTGGCACCCACCAGAAATCCGTAGGTGCTGAGGTTGCCCCCTTTGAATATGAACCCGGGAACTCGGCAGCAGATGCGGGGCAGATATCTGCGAACGATTCAAACACGCCACTGTTTTGTAATTTGTACTTACTAGCCTGCAGTCTTCTTCGCTCCTAACTCAGCCACAACTCATAACTACGATTTGGTCAGGGGGAAGCTCGTCAAAGCTCGCCACAATTCAGTGCAAGCTCTATCAGGGAGAGGAATGATTCTTCTATCGGTGCGATTCGCTTTCAGGTGGCCTTTGTCTGCTGTGCTCAGAGCAATTTGTCGCTGTAAATAATAACTAGCTGGCCCGCGCAAATTTACGCGGGTAGCTAGTTTTTATATTAATATTTAGATTTTTTTAATTTAAATATAACTTTATTTAAATATTCGTTGTTTCATCGTCAATACAGTTTATCCAATTATATCTAAACTTATCATTTTTTATCATTATATATGTGGCACAGGGTATGAATTAATGATGTAAGCTTATATTTACTAATTGTATTTGACATTGATTCTTTGATCAACTTATAATTTCCTTATTCATTTAATTTAGAATTTAACTATTTATTTACTCAAATCAATGAACTTTAAGAGTTAATATAGATTTTTAGATCTTACCAAAAAACCAACATTGTGTATTATTTTTATTTCAATTAATATGGTAATAATATTATATTATTAAGATTAACTCCACCAATACCTTTCAAACCAGACTCTCCAAATACTAAATGGAGGTCACCTCTATTTTTTAAGGGCCATAAAAATACTACAACTTTAACAGTAGCCCTCTATTCTCTCGTATATATCAATTTCTTCTGCACCCGTTATTCTCTATATCTGATATTCTATACCAACACCTGAGCCCACCCATCTCTTCTTCTCCTTTTCTTTCACCGACGCCACCACGCCCCCCACTCTATCTCTCTCCCTCTGTCTCCCCCCTCTAGTGGCGGCGGTGGCGGCGAGGAGTGTCGGTCTCCCCGGCTGGCCGCCTTCAGCCTCGCCGTCCTCCGGCAGCGCGCGGAGCGGCCGGACTCTGAACTCTGAAGGCGCCCGGACAGCTCCCGCGGCGGTGGACAACCTCCCGGCGGCGGACGGTCGCACGGCGACAACGAAGGACTCCTGCGGCAGCCACGAACGGCCGGGTGGGGAAGCGAACGGCCTCGTGGCAACGGTGGAAGCCTCATACGGCGGCCACAGATGGCTGCGCAGCAGCGGCCGCGAACGGATATTCTTCTCTTTTTTTTGTTTTTCCTCTCTCTGCTCCTTTCACTAACTCGTTAACAAACACCATCAAAAGGGTTTGAGCGCAGGTAAACCGTTTGATGATTTTCCACTTGCGTTGGCAAAGACACTGAGTGCTGAGCGCGGCCATGGTGCTCGTCTGCTCGATCCTTACAGCGATTCGCTCCCTTCGGAAAGGGAGAATCGTTCTCTCTTGTTGTGCTTACAACCTTGTTGAACGCACTAAATCTGAACACGTCTCATCAGGTACACATACAGATCAATATGTTGTCCTCTGCTCATTGTTGAACGTTGATTCCTATATAGAGGACCGTGGAAGGGCACATGTGGCTTCAGGCTGTACGCACTCGTCGTACTCTATTCTCATCCTTTAAAAGAAATATTCATGCTTAGTCATTGAGATTCTCTCCTCTATATCAATTTCTACTGCACCCGTTATTCTCTATATCTCATATTATACCACCTACCAATACCTGAGCCCACCCATTTCTGTTTCTCCTTTTTTTTGACTGACGCCACCAGTCCCCCACTCTATCTCTCTCCCTCTATCTCCCCCACTCTCCTGTGGCGGCGGCGCGGCGAGGGGTGCCGGTCTCCCCGGCTGGCAGCCTTCAGCCTCGCCGTCCTCCGGCGGCGCGCGGAGCGGCCGAACTCCGAGCACCGAAGGCGCATGGGCGGCTGCCGCGGTGGTGGACGGTCGCGCCGCGACGACGAAGTTTTCCTACGACGGCCACGGATGGCCGGGGGGCGGCGGTGGAGGGCTCCCGCAGCAGCCACGGACCGCCTCGCGGCGACGGTGGAAGCCTCCTACGGCGGCCACGGACGGCTGTGCAGTGGCGGCCATGGACGGCCGCACGGTGACCATGGAGGGGTGGCGCCGGACAGAATAATATAGACCATTAGATCTTCGTCAAATCCTTCGACGTATGTTCTTCTCTTTTTTATATTAACGGAATAATATAGACCATTAGATCTTCATAAAATCCAACGGCCTATTTCTTTTCTTCTTTTTTAGATTAACAAAATAATATGGGTCGTTAGATCTTCATAAAATCCGACGGCATATATTCTTCTCTTTTTAGATTAACGTGGGAATTTCTTGACCCTCTCGGCGGACGGTCACGCCGTGACAACGAAGGATTCCCACGGCGGTCACGGACGGCCGGGCGGCGGCGGTGGAGGGCTCCCGCGGCGGCCATGAACGGCCTCGCGGCGACGGTGTAAGCCTCCTACGGCGACTACAAACGGCTGTGCAGCGGCGGCCACAGAGGGCCGCGCGGTGACCATGGAGGGGTGGTGGCGGACGGAATAATATAGACAATTAGATCTTCATCAAATCTTACGACGTATGTTCTTCTCTTTTTTATATTAACGGAATAATATAGACCGTTAGATCTTCATAAAATCTGACGGTCTATATTTTTTCTTCTTTTTAGATTAACAAATTAATATGGGTCGTTAGATCTTCATAAAATCAGACGGCATATATTCTTCTCTTTTTTAGATTAACGTGGGAATTTCTTGACCCTCTCGGCGAACGTGGTGGCTCCTTTTAACACTGTTGTATTAATATAACTAGCAAGGTGGCCCGCGCAAATTTGCGCGGGTAACTAGTTTTTATATTAAAATTTAGATTTTTTTAACTTGAATATAATTTTGTTTAAATATCTGTTGTTTTCTTGTCAATATGGTTTGTTCAAATGTATTCAAACTAAGGTATCATTTTTTATCATTATGTATGTGGCAGATGGTATAAATTAATGATGTAAGCTTATATTTATTAATTATATTTGACATTGATCGATTCTTTGATCAACTTGTAATTTCCTTATTTATTTAATTTAGAATTTAACTATTTATTTACTCTAATCAATGGACTTTAAGGGTTAATATAGATTGTTAGATCTTACTAAAAACCAACCGTGTTTTATTTTTATCTCAATTAGTATAGTAATAACATTATATTATTAAGATTAACTCTACCAATACCTCTCAAACCAAACCCTCCAAATACTAAATGGAGACTACCTGTATTTTTTAAAGGCCACAAAAATAATAAAACTCCAGCAATAATCCTCATAAATATAGGTTTTTCTGGACCCTCTAAATTTTAGACAGGGGCTTGTTGGGTTTGCTGAAGTGCAACTTTTTTTTGGACCCTCTAAACTTGGGATAGGGGCTTGTTGGGTTTGCTGGAGTTGCTCTAAGATAATAGATGGTGTGACCTAATATCGAGGTAGGGATCATGGGTAAGTGAATAAAGTAATTCATATAACTTTACATATACAAAATGCAACTTCCTGACATGAGATACTCCTTTCCTTAATGGACATGCGAACTACCCCGATGAACTTGCAATAGCGTAACGCGAAACAATTAGATTAAAGTAGAAACATTCCACAAAATATAATGGTGTTTGGGTCGACTTTCTTCACAAATCAGCGGTATGATTAGTAGCCTAGCTTGCTGCACAAATCAATTATCAAAATGGCATAACATGAAGGAAAGCTTAAGGAGGGAGGAAATCAAATATAGAGGGTAATCAATCACACCAGGAAAATATAATCCAAAAAAATATTATGAGAAAAATACTGCTAGTTTGCTAGCTATGCAATGAGAACTTAGACTGCAATAACCAATGGCTGCCTATCACGGTTATGATCAATCTTTCGCCTTTTTCCTCCTCCAATAAAATATAGAGTAATATATAGACATGGTTGGTGCCCGATTTATTGAATAATCAATATTTACAGTTACATGATTATATCGGACATTAAAAAAAGCATTTCTTTGGCCAGCTATTGTTACTCAACTTCTATATCAACACATTGTCGAATGTTGCCTCCTATATAGTGGAACGTGGTAGGGCACATGGGGCTTCATTCTGTCCGCACTCGTCGTACTGTATTCTCATCCTCTAAAAGAAACATTCTTAGCTAGTCATTGAGATTCTCTCCTCTATATCAGTTTCTTCTGCACCCGTTATCATCTATATATTATATTCTATACCAATTACGAACACGTGAGTCCACCCATATCTTTTTCTCCTTTCCTTTCACGAACGCTCCACTCGTCCCCCACTCTATCTCTCCCCCTCTATCTCCCCCCTCTCTCTAGTGGCGGCGGCGGCGAGAGGTCCCGGTCTCCTCGGCCGGCAGCCTTCATCCCCCACCCGACCTTCGCGCGGCGCGTGGAGCGGTCGGACCCGAACTCCGAAGACGTGTAAGCAGCTCCCGCGGTGGTGACGACGGCGCACGGCCTCCCGACGGCGGGCGGTCGCACGTCAATTGTGAAGGGCTCCCGCGGCGGCCATGGACGGCTGCACGACGTTGGTGGAGAGCTCTAGCGGTCAACCACGTGGCGACGGTGGAGGCCTCCTACGGCGGCCATGGACGGCTACGCGACGGCGGCAGCGGCAGCGGACAGCTCGCGTGGCATTGGCCCCGCCGGGCTCTAGTGGCGCACAGAGCGGCCGGACCCCAAACTCCGAAGACGCGCAGGCGACTCCCGCGGGTATGGCAACGACGGACGACCTCCCAGCGGCAAATGGTCGCGCGCGACGGTAAAGAACTCCCACGGCAACCACGGACGGCCGCAAGACGTCGGTGGAGGGCTCCAGCGGACAGCAACGCGGAGGCCATGGACGGCTACGCGGTAGCGGCGGCGGACGACTTGTGCGACGGCGGCCCCGCCGGCTTCCAGCGGCACGCGGAGCGGCCGGACCCCAAACTCTGAAGACACGTAGGCGACTCCCGCAGCGATGGCAACGGCAGACGGTCGTGCAGCGACGACGAAGGACTCCCGCGACGGCCACGGACTGCCGCGCGGTAGCGGTGGACGGCTCCCGCGGACGGCCACGCGACAACGGTGGAGGCCTCCTACGGTGGCCATGGACGGCTGCGCGGTGGTAGCGGCGGGCGGCTCGCGCGGCGACCGTGGAGGGGCGGCGGCGGACGAAATAATATAGACCGTTACATCTTCATTAAATCCGACGACATATGTTTTTCTCTTTTTTGGATTAACGGAATAATATAGACCGTTAGATCTTCGTAAAATCCGACGGCATATATTCTTCTATTTTTTAGATTAACGGAATAATATAGACCGTTAGATGTTCATCCTTTCCTTTCACGGACGCTCCACTCGTCCCCCACTCTATCTCCCCCCCTCTATCTCCCCCCTCTCTCTAGTGGCGGCGGCGGCGAGAGGTGCCGGTCTCCTCGGCCGGCAGCCTCCATCCCCCACCCGGCCTTCGCGCGGCGCGTGGAGCGGTCGGACCCGAACTCCGAAGACGTGTAAGCAGCTCCCGCGGTGGTGACGACAGCGCACGGCCTCCCGACGGCGGGCGGTCGCACGACAATTGTGAAGGACTCCCGCGGCGGCCATGGACGGCTGCACGACGTTGGTGGAGAGCTCTAGCGGTCAACCACGTGGCGTCGGTGGAGGCCTCCTACGGCGGCCATGGACGGCTACGCGACAGCGGCATCGGACAGCTCGCGTGGCGGTGGGCCCGCCGGGCTCCAGTGGCGCACAGAGCGGCCGGACCCCAAACTCCGAAGACGCGCAGGCGACTCCCGCGGGTATGGCAACGACGGACGACCTCCCAGCGGCAAATGGTCGCGCGCGACGGTAAAGAACTCCCACGGCAACCACGGACGGCCGCAAGACGTCGGTGGAGGGCTCCAGCGGACAGCAACGCGGAGGCCATGGACGGCTACGCGGTAGCGGCGGCGGACGACTTGTGCGACGGCGGCCCCGCCGGCTTCCAGCGGCACGCGGAGCGGCCGGACCCCAAACTCTGAAGACACGTAGGCGACTCCCGCAGCGATGGCAACGGCAGACGGTCGTGCAGCGACGACGAAGGACTCCCGCGACGGCCACGGACTGCCGCGCGGTAGCGGTGGACGGCTCCCGCGGACGGCCACGCGACAACGGTGGAGGCCTCCTACGGTGGCCATGGACGGCTGCGCGGTGGTAGCGGCGGGCGGCTCGCGCGGCGACCGTGGAGGGGCGGCGGCGGACGAAATAATATAGACCGTTACATCTTCATTAAATCCGACGACATATGTTTTTCTCTTTTTTGGATTAACGGAATAATATAGACCGTTAGATCTTCGTAAAATCCGACGGCATATATTCTTCTATTTTTTAGATTAACGGAATAATATAGACCGTTAGATGTTCATCCTTTCTTTTCACGGACGCTCCACTCATCCCCCACTCTATCTCTCCCCCTCTATCTCCCCCCTCTCTCTAGTGGCGGCGGCGGCGAGAGGTGCCGGTCTCCTCGGCCGGCAGCCTTCATCCCCCACCCGGCCTTCGCGCGGCGCGTGGAGCGGTCGGACCCGAACTCCGAAGACGTGTAAGCAGCTCCCGCGGTGGTGACGACGGCGCACGGCCTCCCGACGGCGGGCGGTTGCACGACAATTGTGAAGGACTCCCGCGGCGGCCATGGACGGCTGCACGACGTTGGTGGAGAGCTCTAGCGGTCAACCACGTGGCGTCGGTGGAGGCCTCCTACGGCGGCCATGGACGGCTACGCGACGGCGGCAGCGGCAGCGGACAGCTCGCGTGGCGGTGGCCCCGCCGGGCTCTAGTGGCGCACAGAGCGGCCGGACCCCAAACTCCGAAGACGCGCAGGCGAGTCCCGCGGGTATGGCAACGACGGACAACCTCCCGGCGGCAGACGATCGCGCGCGACGGCGAAGAACTCCCACGGCAACCACAGACGGCCGCAAGACGTTGGTGGAGGGCTCCAGCGGACAGCCACGCGGAGGCCATGGACGGCTACGCGGTAGCGGCGGCGGACGGCTTGTGCGACGGCGGCCCCGCCGGCTTCCAGCGGCACGCGGAGCGGCCGGACCCCAAAATCCGAAGACACGTAGGCGACTCCCGCGGCGATGGCAACGGCAGACGGTCGTGCAGCGACGACGAAGGACTCCCGCGACGGCCACGGACTGCCGCGCGGTAGCGGTGGACGGCTCCCGCGGACGGCCACGCGGCGACGGTGGAGGCCTCCTACGGTGGCCATGGACGGCTGCGCGGCGGTAGCGGCGGACGGCTCGCGCGGCGACTATGGAGGGGCGACGGCGGACGAAATAATATAGACCGTTAGATCTTCATAAAATCCGACGACATATGTTTTTCTCTTTTTTTGGATTAACGGAATAATATAGACCGTTAGATCTTCATAAAATCCGACGGCATATATTCTTCTATTTTTTAGATTAACGGAATAATATAGACCGTTAGATGTTCATAAAATCCAATGGCATATATTCTTCTCTTTTTTGGATTAACGTGACAATTTTTGGCCCTCTCGGCGAACGTGGTGGCTCCTTTTAACACTATTGTATTAATATAATAGATAGATAATACATTCGAATTAAACTGATGTGCTCGGTTTTAATTTTTTTTGAACCGGTACGTAAGCCTCTTACATTTCACACTATGGTATTAGGTTCCCATTAGTACCTCTTACGTGTTTTTGCATTATATCTGATAAAGCAGTATATAAATCGACTGTATATTCTTTTTTTATCAAAGCTCATTTCTTTATATAAATCGACTCTATATTCAACTGGAAACGAAGGATTAAGAAACACTTTACTTACACAAACTCTACGTGTACTTCCTTCATATCGATTATCGATACGTGTCCTTCCTTCATATCGAATATTTATCGCTATTGACTTTTCCTTACCATGTTTCACCATCCGTCTTATTTAAAATTTTATTATAAATATATAAAAAATATGTTTTAAGTATCTTTTTATGATAATGTAAGTCACATATAAATAAATGATATAATTTTTTTAAATAATATAAATGATCAGATATCGTAGTAACAAATATTTTTATATGGAGGTAGTACTTTATATGAATCTAGGAGCCGGAGTTCTATTAAACATGCAAGCTGGTGTGCCGACTACTAGCTAGCCATCAAATTTTAAATGCATTTTTCGGCAGAAACTGATGTGCTCGGTTATTATTATTATTATTTTTGAATCTGTACGCTGTTTACATTTCAGTATTTCACACTACGGGATAAGATCTCTTCTAGAGTTCTAGTGTTTTTTATGTGTTTTTACATGACTGATGAAAACAAATGATTAAAAATAGATTTTCCGTACTACATGTATTTTGCAGGAATCTAGGAGCCGGAGTTCTATTAAATATGCAAAGTTGGTTTGCCAACTATTAGCTAGTCATGTACTGTATCCAGCATATATAGGGCGCTAAGGACAAGATTGACTAATTCAACACCCAATCCATTGTTTGAAATGTTTTGTTTTGAGTTGAGTAGTTGAAAAGTTATATTCCTTTCCTCTGGTTGAATTTTCTTTATTTTAGTTGAACGATTGAAACGTGTTGGCCTGATCAGCTTAAAACTTTTCTTTTTGACTCGATGAGTTGGGAAGTTAGAATAATGAAAAACAAGTGTACCAGTTGACAATCTGGAGCAAGCTTTGTTTGACGGAGCTCGATGTATAGAGAATCAGAGCTGCCTTATCTTTTTTTTAACTGAAACCTTATCTTTTATTCCGTATCTTAGACTAAGCAGAGCATGGAGAACACTTCGTTTCAACCTACTAGCAGTATATGTCACTGCCACATTGGCGTCATCCAAAGAACAACCATGCACGCGCCGCGCCTCACCTACAGAAAACAGGAGAGATGAGTAGATGACAGCGATGCGGCCAACCACCGGCGATCAAACTGGCAATGATCCATGGGGCATGGCACAACGCCGTGGACGAGTCGACTGTGCCAAGATTCCTTATATAGGCTGCCTCACAGCTACTAATTAACCTGGAGATCATACAACTCACAACACAGCTTTCATCAGGGAGAAGCCCAAACTAGTTGTCGCAACACACTCTGCCAGGATGTTCAGAGCAGCGCAGCTTGTTCTCAGGTTACTCTTGTTCAGAGCAGCTAGTAGCTGCTGTAGTTTCTGATGATTAATTAGCCTGTGGCTATGTTTCTGATTTGTATTTGTTTCCTTCACGCAAAAGAGTAATCACTTGAGCTTTGCTGATGGTCATGCCGTGGCTTGTGAATGTAGGAGGGAGATGGGCAGAGCTCCGGGAGCCTTGCATAGCCTCGTCAGTGGCTTCGCAACGGAGTCGAACAGTCAGAGGTTAGCTGGTAAGGTCGCCGTCATCACCGGCGCGGCCAGCGGCATCGGCAAGGCGACCGCCACCGAGTTCATCCGGAACGGCGCCAAGGTCATCCTCACCGACGTGCAAGACGACGCCGGCCGCGCCGTGGCCGCTGGCCTCGGCCCCGACGCGTCCTACGCCCGCTGCGACGTCACCGACGAGGCCCAGATCGCGGCCGCCGTCGACCTCGCCGTGGCACGCCACGGCCGCCTCGACGTGCTCTACAGCAACGCCGGCGTAGCGGGCGCCGCGGCCCCCGCGCCGCTGGCGTCGCTGGACCTCGCGGACTTCGACCGCGTCATGTCCGCCAACGCGCGGTCGGCGGTGGCCTGCCTCAAGCACGCGGCGCGCGTCATGGCGCCCCGGGGCGGCGGCTGCGTGCTCTGCACGGGGAGCACCACGGGCATGCGCGGCGGCGTCGCGGCGCTGCCCTACAGCCTGTCCAAGGCCACGGTCATGAGCGTGGTGCGCCTGGCGGCGGACGAGCTGGCGCGCTCCGGCGTGCGCGTGAACGCCATCTCCCCGCACGCCATCGCGACGCCGCTGCTGGTCAGCTCGCTGGCGAGGCTGCACCCGGGCGTCTCCGACGAGCAGCTCAAGCGGATGGTGGAGACGGGCATGAGCGAGCTCCGCGGCGCCACGCTGGGGGTGGAGGACGTGGCGAGGGCGGCCGTGTACCTGGCGTCCGACGAGGCCAAGTTCGTGACCGGGCACAACCTCGTCATCGACGGCGGGTTCACGGTCGGGAAGCGGATCGGCACGCCGGCGGCGAGCTGAGGGGCCAGCTGATCGAGGGTACTCCGTTGATCAACCTTGTCTTCTCCGGGGAATAAGTCAATGTACTCCGTTGATCGGTGACTGGACAAGCTGGTTTGGCTCTATGCGAACTGATGTATACTGTACTTATCAATGCTACTGTTATCAAGGAGAACAATTCACTAGCTAGAATTTTTAAGAAAATTGACTATATGAAGTCACCAATTCACTAGGACTTATTCAAGACTCAGAGTTGAGATCTTCGCTGAACAGTGCATGAAATTGACTGGCTCCGTATTGATGGAGAAGCACCTGTACTTGATGCATGATGGATGCATTTGACTAGCTAATCTCCCTGTAACCGTTCCATCTCTTACGTCATTTGCAATCTAGATAGACAAGAACGACACATCGCAACATTGAAATCCCTCCCTCACCCTTGAGACAACCTTTTCTAATCTCAGTCTCCGCTTGTTTAATAAAATGCTCATGTAAAACTCTGATGCAGATCTATATAACCTATATAATTGGTACCCACTACAAGTCATGGTTAGACTTCTCTCAACATGCAAGATGCCCACGTCACCATCCACTAGATCTTCTCTCAACATGCAAGCTGTCCACATCATCATCCACTGGAATCATGAATTTATTTCTTCTACTGATTTTCTGCGGCTATGCATTGTGTTAGTCTTTGCAAGTACTCCCTCCGTCCCTAATTAAACGTCGTTTTGGGTTTCCGTGTCACATATTTGATTGGATTTGTAGAAAAAACTTGTAACATTTGCATCTCCAAATAAATTTATTAAAAAACTAGATTCAAATATCTTTCTAATGATATTGATTCTGTATTATAAATATTAATATATTTTTATATATATTTAGTCAAAATTATTTTTTGGAAGCGAAAGCGACAAATATTTAGGGACGGAGGGAGTAGTCGAGTACCATGCTACAAACTTCTAAATAGTTGTCTCAATAAAATGAATGTGTTTTTCTCTACATTGCTGTTTGTAAAAAATATCGCGATGTAATCATTTTAGTGTTTCTACTTTCAAATTACATCTTTGAATTTGTTAGAAATTGCCGCGGCAACGCGCGGGGTATCACCTAGTTGAGACTATGAGCATGTCCCAGCGTGTACACTCCCTACGTTAAGTATTCTCTCCATCCCATAAAAAATACAATTATAAAATAAAAAATTGGTAAAAGTAGCATGGACGATATTACTAACAACTGTTAATAAAACGGGAGAGTGACTAGGACGGGCAGCAACTGAACTATAAGTGAGTGGACGATGATGACTTACGAGCAAATAAACTGTACAATTAGTTTTTGATTTCATCTACATTTAGTACTCCATGCATGTTAGAATATTTTGATGTGACGGAGAATCTTCTTTTTACATAGTGAATTTGAGAGTTGATTTTTATGAACTTTTGGAAACTAAACAAGGCCCAAGATTGACACTGGACAATCAATAATGTCTTGTGTTGTATTTACTAAATAACTGCAGCAACTGAGGCAGGGCCAGCGGCGTGCAAGAAGGGCACGTACGACGTCGTCATGGACGACGGCACCGTGATCCGCACCACGCCACCACCGTCACGTCCTCCGGCGACGCCGCCGAGGCCTTCCTCCTCGAGGTCGGCAAGCAGCACGGCCAGCGCCTCCTCGTCGGCATCGACACCGAGTGGCGCCGAGGACGGCCGCCGCGCGAACCGGATGGCCGTCCTGCAGCTCTGCGTGGGCCGTCGCTGCCTCGTCTTCCACGCCGACCACGTCCCGGGCGCCCTCAAGGACTTCCTCGCCTGCCCGGACCACCGCTTCCTCCGCGTGTCCGTCGACGGCGACGTCAGGCGGCTGTCCGAGGACTGCGGCCTCGCGGTCGCCAGCGCGGTGGAGCTGAGGCACCTCGCGGCGGAGGTGCTCCACCGGCCGGAGCTCCAGAACGCGGGGCTCAAGGCCCGAAGCGGCTGACGATGAGCAAGTGGGACGAGCGCTGCCTGTCGGTGGAGCAGGCCCGGTACGCGTGCATCGACGCGTTCGTGTCCTACGAGATCGGCAGGCTGCTGCTCACCGGCGGCCAGTGCGCGCAAGGCGCGGCGACGGCGAGCGGCGCGATCTCGCCGCCGCCGTTTGTTGCCTCGGCGGCCCCGGTGGCTTGAGCCTGCTTGCAGATGCGTTTTACACAGGGCTTTCAGGTGGCCTATGGCTACTTTGAAAAGATGACATCAATCTGCATGTAGAAAAATCTGCTCCAACTATATTCTAGCTAGTTGTGTGTATAAACCAACCTCTACCAACTTTATTTTAAGTTGGAAAAACAAAGTCAAGGATGAATGCCTCAATCAAGCTCATAGGATGATGAAAGAGTCACTTAAAACACCCTTCATTTCCTGGGTCAACTCCCACTTGTAATTATGTGCATAGCTTTCCCTTGTTTCTCTTTGTACAGTTCCCGTAGCTTCTGTTAGTAGGTGTGGTTTCCTGTTGTTAGTCTTTTTTCTCTTGCTTGTACTCCAATTTACCCTTTTAAAATAAAAATCCTTCACAGTGGGGGCCTCCCTCGCTGTGTTTCCAGTTCAAAAAAAACAACTTTATTTTAGCTTGTGTGTATGGTGATCCCCATCATAGAAGAACCAACTCTATCTGGCAGGATGTTTTTTCTTTTGTTATAAATAATCTTGATATTCCTGCCTTTTGTATGGGGGATCTGAATAATATCATGAATGTGAATGAAAAGTTAATGTTTCTAGAATCTCTACTTTCTGTCATCTTGTCAAAAAATGTGGTTTCATTGATTTGGGGTACTGTGGTCCTGCATATACTTGGTCTAGTAAACAGTTTAATGCTAATCCTACTTTTGAGCGACTTGATAGATGCTTAGGTAATGCAGAATGGTGTTCAACTTTTCCAAGTACAGCTATTTACCATCTCCCAATGATGAAGAGTGATCATGCACCCATTCTGGCTTTGCTCCAAGCATCCCAAGTTGGACCAAAGAAACCTTTCAGATTTGAGAATGTGGTTTCTGAATCAGATTTTTTCCCCTCAGTTGGTCAGTGAAATCCTAAAAGTTCCTAAAGTTCATTCCATGGATCTTGATAAGTTGTGTTGGATGCCTTCTCTTCATGGGATTTGTTCTTCCAAAGAGGCTTATAAATTTTTTGCATTGTCTGATCCTGTGGTTCTTCCTCTGCATGTTCTTGCAGGTGATCTGGGGTACAATTTCTATGGTTGATGCTGAAAAGAGGCTCTTGGCTCATGCCCTACAAGATCCTGAAAACCAACATTTTGTCTTGCTTTCTGAGAGGTGTCATTTTTGTTTGCCCCCATATAAATTTGAGTGCTAGTCCCTTTCCTAACCCTTTATTCTTATCGCAGTTGTGTGCCACTTCATAACTTTGATTATCTCATGGAGACAAATGTCAGCTTTGTTGACTGGTAAGTTCTGAAGGTTAAATAAAGCAACAAGTTAATTTTTCCCCTATTCAGAGTTGGAACATATATTTGATTTAAGTTATGTTTTTTTTCCTTGAGTTCATGATTTGACATGTCATTTTTTTTTCCAGTTTTGACGATCCTGGTCCACATGGAGCAGGTAGATATTCAGACCTTACCTGAAATTGTGAAGAGAGATTGGAGAAAAGGCGCACAGGTAATAATTTCATAAGACTGATCTCACTAAAAATTAGAATGTTATGGTTACAAACATGCTGCTCCATTTTCTCCTTGTCCATTGACTTCATTTTTTGTAGATTAGTAATTTCTATGCCTTCTAGTAATTCTCTATCGTCCAATTCATAATGGTCCTTATGGCTTCCCATGGTTTTCTGACACTCTGATGTATTCTTCTGTTACAGTGGTTCACTGTAAAACGGCAGCATGCAATTCTTATTCTCGCTGACACCCTTTACTATGGAAAGTTCAAGCGCTACTGTAAGGTGTTCCCTTGCTCCCCATCCTGAAAAAAAGAAATAACTTTCTAGGACGCCTTGTCTTAGCAAAAGCTGAAAAGCACCGTTGAATTATTTGTATGTGTAATAAGTGTTAGGAAATATAAACAAGAGACTGTAGATAGGTGAATTGTTCTGTTCTTTCTATTGATCTCAAGCTCCCTTTATATAGGGAGATTACATGGTAACTCAAGGGCCTCAACATAATGTAATACATGAATATTTTACAGCAATATATCCTCTTCATTGCATAGATAGTGCTATCTGTTTATGTTGGTGGAGCCTGTTCATTTCCCCCTGCTAATGGTCATTGAGGCTGCCACCATGGTATTCATGGCCATAACCATGAATAGCTGCCAATGGCTTGCACCTCAAGGCTGCTGCTTTGATGAGGTCAAAACTGAAGACCTTTTGTCTTCTCAACACTCCCCCTTTTGATCGAGTCCATTTTGAGATCAATATGTTGTTTAGTTCCTTTAAAAACCCTGTGGGAAAAAATAGGAATAATTTGTCTAGTGATAAACCTGTAAGGTTCCATGAGTGATCTATGCCTTGATTCATCTCTAGAAAAACCCCGGTGGGGAAAACACAAGATGAGACATATGCTTGAATTAATCATTGTATCATAAAAACTTTGTATGAGAAAACCTGATGGTAAAAACTCACAAAAGAAAAGTGACACAATGTGATGCGTCTAACAGGATCCATCATTCAGCGAGTCTCCCCCCGAAGCTTGCAAGTCTCTAAGCTGTCTCATACCAATTCCCTTGACACATTTCTCGAACGAGGATGTAGGTAGAGACTTAGTGAAGAGATCTGCCAGATTATCGCATGACTTTGTTTGTAAGATGTTTATTTCTCCACCTTGCTGAAGCTGGTGGGGATAAAACAACTTAGGAGCAATGTGTTTGGTGATATTGCTCTTGATGTAGCCTGTTTGCATCTGTGTAATACAAGCAACATTATCTTCATAGATAATGATAGGTGATTCTGAGGAACCAAGGCCACATGATTTCTCAATATGGCTTATCATTCTGCGGAGCCACACGCATTCACGTGATGCCTCAAATAGTGCAATTATCTCAAAATGATTTGTGGAGGTAGCCACTAATGTCTGTTTAGATGACTTCCATGATATGGTTGTTCCTCCATGAAGGAATACAAAACCTGTTTGTGATCTGGCATTGTGGGGATCACATATAGCCAGCATCAGTGTATCCAATTAAGCTAGGATCATTAGTTTTCTGAAAGAATAACCCAAGATCTCTAGTGCCATTTAAGTACCTAAGGATTTGTTTCCCTCCGGTCCAATGACGTTTAGTTGGGGCAGCACTATGTCTTGCCAACAGATTCACTGCGAATGCAATGTCAGGCCTGGTGCTGTTTGCAAGGTACATTAGTGCTCCGATGAGACTGAGATAAGGGAACGCTGATCCCAATATCTCTTCTCCTTCCTCCCGTGGTCGGAAAATGTCTTTTTCTTTTTCGAGAGATCGAACTACCATGAGAGTCTTACTTGGATAGGCTTTGTCCATATTGAATTTCTCCAATAATTTCTGGACATAAACAGATTGATGCACTAGGATTCCAGAGTGAAGGTGCTCGATTTGCAAACCTAAGCAAAATCTGGTTTTACCCAAATCCTTCATCTCAAACTCCGTCCTGAGATGATTGCGGGCTTCGTCAATATCTTGTGTGTTGCCAATGATATTCCATCTACATACGCTGATATGATACAAAATCCCGTGGATGATCTTTTGATAAAGACGCATGTACAATCATCATTGTTGGAGTAACCCTTCTGTAGAAGGTACTCACTCAGCCGGTTGTACCACATTCTTCCCGACTTTTAAGACCATAGAGTGATCTTTTGAGTTTTACACAATACATGTTGCGATTTGCGTTTCCATTCGGTATAGAGATCCCATCCGGGACCTTCATATATATGTCCGAATCTAGCGACCCATATAAGTATGCGGTCACGACATCCATCAACTGCATAGATAGATGCTTTTGAATTGCCAGAGATATTAAATATCAGAACGTAATTCCACTCATGATCGGAGAGTATGTTTCATTGAAATCAATGCCGGGTCTCTGCGTGAACCCTTGTGCTACAAGCCTCGCCTTATATCTCACCACCTCATTTTTCTCATTCCGTTTTCGGATGAAAACCCATTTGAAACCCACAGGGAAGGTTTTAGGAGGTGTAGGTATCACTGATGAGAATAC
Organism: Echinochloa phyllopogon; assembly: GCA_033239725.1. NCBI lineage: Eukaryota > Viridiplantae > Streptophyta > Magnoliopsida > Poales > Poaceae > Echinochloa > Echinochloa phyllopogon. The sequence continues at coordinate 52,526,961 of BTCW01000002.1, forward strand.
CTCTCTTTTATTGAGGGAAGCTAACTCTGCTTCAATTGCTTCCTTCCACTTGTTCCAGTCCGAGCGCTGTTTGCACTCTACCATGGATTTTGAATCTGGATCATTTTGGATGGTTTGTGCAACTGATGAGGCAAAGTATGTGTCGACAATTGTAGTCTTACGATCGAATGATTCTCCGGAATCAATATAGTTTATGGAAATTTCATTTACCCTTGATGACGGCTCGGTATTTCCCAATACGATGGCGTCAGGGCGTTCCAATGTCCCATCATCAGAAATTAAGTGCACTGTTGATGTGGGAGGTGGACTGTGTAAATCCACTCGGTGTCTCTCAACTTGAGGTTGAGTTTCATTTACTGTGTCAGGGGATTTATTCCTCTGTTTCCTCGTGCACTTGCGAGGATTTGCCGTACTTCTCCCACTCTCTTTTGAGGTAGGGAGTTGAATAGTTTTATTTGGTACCTCTATTCTTTCCGGCACATTTCTTGCGGGAATATATGATTTATTGACACTTTTGCTCACAGTAAACGCGTCTGGCAAATTATTTGCAGCATTTTGCAAATTAATGATCCTTTGAACTTGAAGTTCGGATTCTGAGGTATGAGGATCCTCCTTTAGGGTGTCTATGGCATCCCAATTTATTTCCGGGCATTCAGTGTGATACTTGAATTCTCCCCCTAATACCGGGAAATGTTCTTCATTGAAGATACAATCAGCGAACCGGGCTGTGAGTAAATCCCCTATAAGGGGCTCCAGGTATTTAATGATTGACGGAGATAAATACCCTATGTAAATCCCCATTTTCCTGTGAGGGCCCATTGATGTGCGCTTTGGTGGTGAGATCGGTACGTATACGGCGCAACCGAATTTCCGTAGATGGGAAATACTAGGAGGATCACCACGAACCAATTGCAGCGGGGAAGCTGTATGGTATGCAGTTGGACGCAATTGAATTAGGTCACCAACATGTAACACTGCGTGACCCCAACATGAGATTGGTAGGTTGTAATCTTGCAATAGTGGTCTGACAATGAGCTTTATTCTCTTGATGAGAGATTCGGCAAAACCATTCTGAGTATGAACATATGGTACGGAATGTTGGACTTCAATTCCTAAGGCCATACAATAATCATTGAAGGCTTTAGAAGAAAATTCTGCAGCGTTATCCAATCTGATAGATTTTATCTGGTGTTCAGGCTGACTGGCTTTAAGTCTGATGACTTGTGCAATCAATTTTGCGAAGGCATGGTTCCGTGTCGATAATAGACACACATGAGACCATCTTGTGGATGCATCTATTAGGACCATGAAGTACCTGAATGGTCCAGACAAAGGTTGAATGGGACCGCATATGTCGCCTTGAATGCGTTCAAGGAACTTGAGTGGTTCAGTTTTTATTTTGAGATATGAGGGTCTCAAAATTAATTTCCCAATTGCACATGAGGTGCACATAAAATCTGAGGATTATGGGAATTTTCTGTCGCTCATACCATGTCCACTTGAATTGCCTATGATTTTTCTCATCATCCCGAAGCCGGTCGGGTGGGGTTAGGGTTAAACCCTAACCCGCTCCCGCCGCCGCTGCCTGCCGCCTGGAGCCGCCGCCGCCGATTCGTCTTCTGCCGCCGCCGTCGCTGATGCGTCGGCCGCCGCTCGAGTCGTCGCCGGCGTCGTCGACCCCGCCTCCCCCGCTTCCCCCTCCGCTGGCCCCGTCTTCGCGCGTGCTCAGGCGTCCCCCGCACCTGATGGTGGGGGGCTGCGGCCCTCGCCGCCGGTGGTGCTGCCGGCCGCGACATGCCCGGTCGGGATGAGGCGCCGGCGGAGGCCGGGGCGCGCGTTGGCCGCCGCAGCTGTGGTCGGGCGGCCGGGGAACGGAGCTTGAGGCGGTGGAGGCGCAGGAGCCGCGGGCGTGGGCCTGACGAAGCCGGGGGGCGCCGCCGCGGCCACAGCCGCGCTGCTCGAGCCCTCACCGGTGCTGAGGTAGAACGGTGGGGCTCCGCGGCGCGCGGCGATGGTGCCTCTGAGGAGGAACTCTGGCGGCACGACCGGCGTTGGGGGGGGGGCAGTGGGGTCGACGGCGAGTAGTCCGGTGAAGACGATGGAGTGGCGACTCGGCGAGGAGATAGAGTAGCGGCACGGCGCGGTGGAGGCGTGCTCGGTCCAGCCGTGCCGAGGGCAGTGGGCAGTGACAGCGTCGGGCATCTGCTGCGGCAGCCCGTCGGGCTGCAGCCTCAGCTTGGCCGTCCATCCATGGGCGCCACAATGGCGTGGAGACTTCACCAGAAAACGATCTGGTGCGTCGCAGGTGTCCGGCATCACCGGTGGGCCACGCCGAGCAGCAAGGTCGCCGGAGTTGCTGCTGCCTGATGGAGAAGCCCGGCGAGCAGGAGCGCCATTGGCGTGGCGCCGTCCTCCTGAGGGAGGAGACCGGGGGCCATGGCCGGCGAAGCCAGCGCCAGGACCCCTGCCGCGTTGAAGACGGCGAACGGGAGCTCGGAGGAGCGAGTCAACTTGATCGTGCACGAGGCGACGGAGTTGACGAGTGAGAAGGTGGCGGGGAAGGGGACCGGCGCGAACAGGGAAGCGGCGAGCCATCTTACCAAGTGCTGGTGATTCCTCTCTCCCTTGCTCAGTTGGTTAGAACCAAGTGCTGATGCCGTGTTAGGAAATGTAAACAAGAGACTGTAGATAGGTGAATTGTTCTGTTCTTTCTATTGATCTCAAGCTCCCTTTATATAGGGAGATTACATGGCAACTCAAGGACCTCAACATAATGTAATACATGAATGTTTTACAGCAATATATCCTCTTCATTGCATAGATAGTGCTATCTGTTTATGTTGATGGAGCCTGTTCATTTCCCCCTGCTAATGGTCATTGAGGCTGCCACCATGGTATTCATGGCCATAACCATGAATAGCTGCCAATGGCTTGCACCTCAAGGCTGCTACTTTGATGAGGTCAAAACTGAAGACCTTTTGTCTTCTCAACAATTAGCAGAACTTCCAATTTCCTCAGGCAACAGGTAGGGGATTACTATTTACTAGGGGGGAATGAAAACTTTTTTTTTCCTGAGAATTTGCTTCTCTGCCTATATAGTTATGTAACATATCAGACCTTAGGAAATACTAGTATGTAACATCTGTGTATTAATAAGTACACTGCCCCCCTTTTCTGAAATAGATGTCATTTCTGATATTGTGATTGCCACTTTACAGCCAGGAAATGAATGGCACAACTGCTATTCTGATGAGCACTACTTGCCAACTCTTTTCTCTACAACTTAATAAAAGCAAAAAGGAGAAAAAACGTCGTCTGTAAAACGATGGCCTCGCGAGCTCCGTGGCCTCGCTCCGCGGCCTCACCTTCCCCCGCCCGCACAACGTCGTCCGGCTCCCCCACGCCGTGCAACCGCCCGCCCCACTCCTTTTCTTTCCCTCCCCCGCGTAACCGCCCGTCCCGCACTCGCTCTACCCGCGCCCGTCGTCGCCGCTCCTCCCTGTCGCCGCTCCTCCCCATCTCCGCCTCGCCGGGATCCCGCCCGTCGCCGCCGCCAACGACGTCATCCCAAGCTGCGTCAGGCTTGCCGACTCGGACGCCGCCGTCTCCGCCCTCCCCACCGCGCATCCCACCTCGCCCTCACGACCCCGCCTCCACCTCCCCTCGGCGCAACCAGTGCGACAGCTACGGCAGGTGCGGCGCGTTCGGCGTCTGCAACGTCGTCGACGCCGTCGTCTGCGGAGCGGCAGCGGCCAGCGGGTGCATCCAGTGGTTCGGCGACCTGGTGGACACGAGGTTCGTCGACGAAGGGCAGGATCTCTACGTCAGGCTTGCAAAGTCAGAGCTAGGTATGACTCAACTCTCTGCTTCGTGATCCGTCAGTTTCCAGCGTTTCACAATTCGTCAATGGCGGAGCAGTTAGGAATTCTGAACCTGCAAAAAAAAAAATTCCTGACCAATTTCATCTCCTTGGTTTTGATACCTTGAAACCACTGCATGTTCGACATGCGACGATTTGATTTCCTGATACACAATTACACGCATAGCAGAAGTAAAATTTGTGAAATTTAATTTGTAACCAAGAATTCTTCATAATTCTAGCTGAAAACTATGTTAGGTTAATGTGCAAGTTTTCCTCAACGGCATGGTTACATTTTAGCTTTGTTGGAGGATAAGGAGAGCAGGTTGCTTACAGCAACTCTGCCCAGTTTCTCTCCTAAAGGCGCTTTAGTTGGTCGTTGGTATTGTACAGTACAAGCATTTTTGTTTTCTTAGAACGTAATCCCCTGTGTCTACATACTTACGACATATTTTATGGCCTGTTTAGCAGAGCTTCTGCTGCATGAAATTTATGTATATTAGTTGTGGAGATGATTATTTGCATTTGACTGCAGCATCGCGGTGAATGACGTGGAGTGGGTGAAATATTTTTTGACGATCTTAATGACTATGATCAGGAAACTCTTCTTCAGTTTGCTACAGGTATCATACGATCTCTTGTGGTGTTTTTGTTTAAAGCGGATCTTGATATAAATTCGTCATATATTTGCATGGTGTTCAGAATCAGCAACTCAATCTATTGCAATATCCCCAAAGTCGAAGACTAATAGACTATGCATGTGTAATTGTGTATACATATTGCAGACATGACCCTGTGCTAGATAGTAATAGCTCAGCTATGCATATACATGATAACACACGACAAGACAAACCATATTGTAACTGCTGACCGAAGTTGCGCCTGTTGAGGTGCTTTCCTTTCATCTCTGCAGAGTGTGGAGATTCAGTTCTTCCTGCATACATACCCATTATAGAACGGCGCAAAGACATTCCGTTTATTGTGGAGCACAAGGCATGGCAGCAGCTACGGAGGGGTCGCTATGTGGAATTCAACCCCGTTAGTGCCTTTACATGCACACTTTTATTTCTTAGTGCTGTCAACTCTACTCTGGCTCTTACACTTGCTTCTTATAAAGGTTTATGATCGGGGAACCACATTTGGCCTCAAGACTGGGGGACGCATTGACAGTATCCTTGTTTCTCTTCTTCTTACTGCATGGTGGGAGTATGATCATGTAAGCTGAGAAGCTCTCTTACTTACCCAAGTCTAACCGTTATAAATCTGTCTGGTTCTGCCTGTTCTAAGGCACTATAGAGTTCAAACATAAAACTTTTGAATAGCTTGGAAAGCACATTTGGGATTAGCATTTGGTTGTACTGTGTTATGGTGAATCATTTGAATGTGGGGAGTTTCTGTCGTTTCACCATTTGCATTCTTGGACCTTGACCAAGTTTTCTAATATACAATTTGTTTTGTAGAAACCAGAAGTAGGGAATGGAGAATGGAAACTTCTTGACACATGCATAAATCCAAAGGAATGGATCTGACTGGTTGAAAAGTGCTTGCTCTTTCAGTACCTTGTTATTAAGATGTTACCTTGATCTTAATTTTCCTTAGGTATTTGAATTTTCTCTCTTACAGTTAGTGTAATTTCCTTTAATGAGCCTACATGCAATATATATGTCACCTGCGTCTGAGTAGCAGTCTTTGTTATCGTTCATGGGCACGTAATTTTCATGCAAGGCAGAATATCATTTTTTTTTTAAAAAAGAGTTCAAAAGGGTTTGCCACTTCCCCCACAGTCGGATATGGATAGCAACTCAGCTATTGAATTCTCATATGGTTCAATTGTGCAGATACAAGCTGGCCTTTCTGCACTGGAATTTAAATGGTCTTCTTTAGCAAAGATGTACAGATGTTTGTATTTTCAGCGCGTAACCATGTAAGAATATAAATAACAAGTTATGGCTGCACTATTCATAACCATACACCGGCATATTTATCCTTTGTCAATTAGTTCATGAGATTGTGCCAGGCTGGGGCAGATTTCACACTTATCTGAACAGTGTTGGCTGTTTTTTTTTCCAAAATACTTGCGTCCAAATGGGCCGCAAGATTGGCGCGCCGGCGCGCCACAGACTCTAGTTCTAATCAACAGGCAGCGGAGTTGAAGTCATGGAGAAGCGATGAAGTTTAGCGCTGCTGTCAGGTAGTGAGGTGGCATCATGGCATTCAGAAATTTTGGGAACAGAGTTCAGTGTTGTTGTACACCCAACTCTAGTTACCGGGAGGCTGAAGAAACTTGCCGGTGCAATCTGGATGTTTTTTTTTAAAATATCAAATCACCATCCACTCTATCAGAAAAGCCAATGCCATATCTTGAGATAGTCTGTACCTGTATATTGTACTCCACCATATACTGTAATTTTGTACTATTGTGTAATTTTTCATGACAAACACATATTCTACCTGATTCAGGTGTTGACACTAATTGTATCAGCTAGCTAGTATATATGTATCTCACTTTTAACTTGAATCTTGGGATGGTAACATAATTGACAAAACCCATTTCATAACCCCGGGTCTAATTGGTCTAATTGCGATACGAATCTATTAAGCCTAATTAGGTCGTGATTAGACAATGTTGTGCTACAGTAAACAATATCTAATGATGGATTAATTAGGCTTAATACACTCGTCTCGCGATTTCGTGTCCATCCGTGTAATTAGTTTTATAATTAGATCATGTTTAGTCCCTCTAATCTTCGGTTTAGAATTGCTACGGTAAATTAGATCTAATTTTCTACTTCACCTAAACACGACCAAAACATTGTTTTTTTTGACAATGGACCAAAACATTGTTGTATGAGCTGGATCTTTCATTTAACAATCTGCAAGGGGCAGTGCCAAAAGAGGGAATATTCAGAAATTTATAGCCAATTTCTCAATTAGAGGAAATAATGAGCTTTGCGGTGGAATTCCTACCCTACATTTACCAAAGAAAACGGCACTTGAAGCATCTTACCGTAGCTCTGGTAATAATTGGTGCAATCTTGTTCTTAGGTATCATGCTTGTCCTCTTTCAACAGATCAATAAGACTAGACGAAAGCAGAAGACCACATTCCTATTACCAACAACGGAGAAACAATATGAAAGGGTTTCTTATCATGCACTAGCAAATGACACCAATGGATTTTCAGAAGCCAATCTGCTTGGTAAAGGTAGCTTTGGGGGCAGTCTACAAATGCACTTTCGAAGATGACAGAGCTATTGTTGCCGTGAAGGTTTTTAACATCGAACAATCAGGATCTACTAGAAGTTTTGTGACTTAATGTAAGGCTTTGACCAGGGTGCGTCATAGGTATCAAGGCACTGGTTTTTGAGTCCATGCCAAATGGTAGCTTATAAATGGTTGGCTTCATCCAAAATCTGACATACCCACTGTGAGAAATACTTCTGAACCTAAAACAAAGGCTGGACATTGCTGTCCATGTCATGGATGCTTCGGACTATCTTCGTAATCACTGTCTGTTATGGCCAGTGGGCCGGCTGGAGGCCTAGGGCCCAGCTGTGAACAGTACCCCACGGGCGGGTACTGTAGCGAGCCCGCGGGATTAGTTAGATTAGTTAGAGATAATAGTACCGGATTGGTAGTCTATTGTTTAAGGTCAAGTTAACATCTCCGTATAATTAGAGGAGTTGTATCAATCAAAAGACAAGCAGAAGTATAACCCTAATTCTTAGGGCCTCGAAAGAGGGCGAGATTGGTTCAGAGCCTCCAAGGGAGGGCGAATCAGGTTTGTCTCTGCTATCGTGTTCATCTATCCCCCACAAAATAATCCATATCACTGTCAGCTTGCTGAAGACATGAGTGCCCACGTTCCCGACTTTGGCATATCAAGAATCCTTCCAGAAGGTGCTAGTAAAACTCAGCAAAATTCAAGTAGTATGACTGGTTTAAGAGGCTCAATTGGTTTTTTTGCTCCAGGTAACTGAAATTCTTTTGTTGTTTCATTGTTATTATATCCAAATTTAAGTGCGATGGCAGAGCGAGGGCACACCACAGTCCACACCAATATAACACCATAGCACGGGACAGAGTTGCAATAATATCGATCATCTCCATCGTTGATTTGCCTAGCACAGAGTCAGACGTACAGAGCAGAGGGATGATTCCGGCCTGGTATATATGCCACGTACATTTGATAGCTAGGGCAGTTTCGCCCGCCCAAACAATGCCGGCAACCTCTGTGTTGGCTGCCAAAATCAGAGAGCAGGAGCATATGGCTTGTAACCAAAATCAGAAAGCAGGAAGGATCGCAGAAAGAGCAGTGGCAGCAGCTGCCTGATGGATCGGATGATTCGCCGGCACATGCATGCAGCAGCTCCTCGATCTGTTACCGCACCGGTTTGCCGTTGGAGCACGTCGGCCGTGCACGTCGTCGCCCACATCCCCGGCGCCGATCGAGAGCTGTGTACGCACATGCCGGAGGAATTTCAGGATGGTCTGGTCTGGTCTTGAAACGAGAGGCTAGCTAGGAGCTGGACTGCCAATTCTGTTTGGGGCCGACCGAACGCGTGATGAAATCCCTGCACTGCACATGCAAGCCAGCCGAATTACGTAAGCACCAGCCTGCTAAATTACGTTTGAATTCTGAAATCAAAGGTCAAAGCTTCCAAAAAGAGTCATCCAAACTCTTGCTTAATTGAAGAACTGCAACCTGGCAATCTGAAGCAAAGTGCACATCTTGCACGTGTAAAGCAATTGCAACCTTTGCAGCCAAGATTAAAGCAGCCAGCTCCGCCATGACAATAGACTCCACCTTGGTCCTTGCTAAGAGTTGCAGCTTGCCAAGGATTTCTTTGATCTGCATTAACAAAACAAATTCCCGTATGTATTCATCTCATTAGGCATTATAATCCACTGTTCTATAAGGCAGACCTAGCCTGCCTACCTGGAACCCTAGTTTACTTTTAAGCACTGTCAAAAACACTAATGTAAAATCATGAAGGATGAAGCATTGTGACTGCCACAGGCGTGCTAATATCATAAACAGACATGACCATAGAACAAAGGCAAGACATGAGCTAGTGTAATGCCATCAAGCTCAAGTAGCAATAATGAAGTGCTCCATCAGGTAACTGTAGTTGAAACTACAGCATACATGCAAATCTAACACTAGCCAACAGGATGGTGTGGCCAAAAAAAGCTAGCCATACTATTTTCTTCTTCAGACTACCCTTATCATTCTTTTTAACTCCACTCAGCACTTGGTAATGATTTTGAAGTTATTAAAAGAAGCATAAATGTAATAAAGAAAAAGCTATGTGCCAGAGCATATAGCATAAGGCAACCAAAACTGGGTCGTGTCTCTGAATTCTAGTTATATTGGCCACATAACCATCTAAAGATGTAGCAGAGGTACCACAGGATACCATCTTCTAGGAATCAAGTATTTTTGCCGTTTACCTACTGCCCTTCTTTGGAACAGACCCCCCATCTTTGGAGGATGAAATTGTAAGCTTGGGCTCTATCCCTGTGGGAGAAAAGGAGAGGGTGACCAAGGTGAGTAGTTTGAGAGGACATAAGAGGAACTGGAAAAACAAAAGGCAAGGGTCCTGTTTGATGCACTGATCCACTTTTTTGCTGAAAAGAATTGAAGATTTGGACGAGTTATGGCAGAAGGAGTCTAGGATATGTCTGATAGTTTGTGCTTCCTGTTGCCACATAAGATCATCGGCAAACAAAAGAGAATGGATAGGAGGACTTTCCTAGAGAGACACCAGAGAGATGATTCTTCATAAGGGCATCTTGAAGAGCCAACGAGAGATCATTAATAGCTAGAGCAAAAAGAAAAGAAGATAAAGGCAGAAACCGCATTCTTTGACCAGAGATTCTAGAAACATTAACTTTTCATTCACATTCATGATATTATTCAGATCCCCCATAGCAGGCTCAAGCCACCTCCGCGCCTTCCGCGCTCTGGCCGCCGTTGAGCAGCAGCCTGCCGATCTCGTAGGACACGAACGCGTCGATGCACGCGTACCGGACCTGCTCCACCGACAGGCAGCGCTCGTCCCACTTGCTCATCGTCAGCTGCTTCGGCTTGTCGACGTGCACGCCCGCCACCTCGTGCGCCAGGACCTTGAGCCCCGCGTTCTGGAGCTTCGGCCGGTGGAGCACCTTCGCCGCGAGGTGCCTCAGCTCCACCTCGTTGGCGACCGCGAGGCCGCAGTCCTCGGACAGCCGCCTGACGTCGCCGTCGACGGACACGCCGAAGAAGCGGTGGTCCGGACAGGCAAGTCCTTGAGGGCGCCCGGGACGTGGTCGGCGTGGAAGATCTGGAAGACGAGGCAGCGGCGGCCCACGCAGAGCTGCAGGACGGCCATCCGGTTCGCGCGGCGGCCGTCCTCGGTGGGGACGACGCGCCACTCGGTGTCGATGCCGACGAGGAGGTGCTGGCCGTGCTTGCCGGCCTCGAGGAGGAAGGCCTCGACGGCGTCGCCGGAGGACGTGACGGTGGTGTGGATCACGATGCCGTCGTCCATGATGACGTCGTACGCGGCCTTCCTGGTGGCGAGGTCGGCCTTGGCCGCGGCGACCACGGCCTCCCTCTCGTTCTCGAGCACCTTGACCTCCGCCGCCTGCTCCTTGATCCCGATGGCCTCCTGGCGCACGCGGAACACCTCGTCCACCTCGGCCGCCTTCTGCAGCGTGGTCCCCTCCCGCTCCTTGGCGACGTCCACCTTGGCCTGGTTCACGGCGCCCTGCTGCGTCTTCTGGCTGAGGTAGGAGAAGTACTACTGGCCGGGCACGTCGACGAGCTGCTTGACGTTGGCGTTGTAGATGTACAGCCCGAACTGGTTGAGCTCGAGCTGGACGTTCTCGAACACCGCCTGCTTGAACGACGACTGGAAGATCTGCTCCATGGTCATGGACGCGGCGAGCACGCGCGTCTCGCCCTCGATGACGCCCTTGACGAGCTCGCGCTTGTCATGCGGTGCGATGAGCTTGGCGTAGAGGAGGAGCGAGGCCCTGTTGCTCTCGTCCTCGCTGATCTTGGGGCCGATGGTGAAGACGGCGGGGAGGATGAAGGGCAGCTTCTCGGAGCTCATGGCGTGGACCTCGAACTCGTAGTTGACGGGCGTGATGTCCAACTTCTTGCACTGCTGGCCGACCCAGACCCACGCCTTCTTCGCGAGCTTGACGTCGTCGATGCCCCAGCCGGTGATGGCCAGGTACTCCGACGCGTCGGCGACCTTGAAGCTCGCCATCGCTCCTACGCTCTGCTCTTTCCCCGGCCGGCGGCGGATCGGGAAGCGGATCTCTCCCTCGACTAGCTGCTGCTGTCGGAACGAGAGGATTGTTTTGGTCTCGATGGAGATCTACGTGGTGATTGATAGGCAGGGCAGGGCAGGGAGGATTGGGGTTTTTGCCGGGGCGGCGGAGGTGGGACGAACTGGCCGGGTGGTTTGCTGCTTGTGCCCGTGCCCCTCTGCTTTTTTCGCGTTCACATTTCGTAACCAACGGATAGTCACTGAGTATCGACTAGAAACACTCTTGCCGCACATTTCTTAGAGCAGACCAGCCCATTAAGTTGAACTAAAAATAACTTGCATGAAAAAAAACAGTAAATCTGCACCACCTGTCTCTGTAACTAATTCAGCAGACAATGTTATAAAAGAAATGCAATGCCATTTATTGTTAAAAAAGAGCATACTCAGATATCAGCACAATGAAATTAGAAACTTATTATTTATGTGTCCTTAGCATTGGTTCGAAATTCATCCTGCTGATCTAAACTGAGTTCAATACAATTTTGGAATGATGAAGCAAGATGATTCTCGTGATAATGGATCCTGATGTACGTCAATCTTATTTTTATCTTAATAAGAATGAGAAGAAAAACCATGCAACAGAACTGTGAGGTACATTATATTCTGCTCAACGATGTAAGGCAAAGCCTCATGTTAGAAAAAAAAAAGGAGTCATTCTTCTCGCCACAACTCATCCGCTGATTCTTCAACATCAGTCAGTTCGGACCTCTGCTTAGTTTCATCCAAGCTTCATCCTGGTCATGGATAGATCACCCAGGTTCGGGTCCATAAGCAGTGACAATCGCCCTATGAAGACTCGCTTTCGCTACGGCTCCGGTGGGTTCCATTCCCTTAACCAAGCCACTGCCTATGAGTCGCCGGCTCATTCTTCAACAGGCACGCGGTCAGAGATCACTTTCCCCTCCCACTGCTTGGGAGCTCAGCACGGTTTCACGTTCTATTTCACTACCCACTGGGGGTTCTTTTCACCTTTCCCTCACGGTACTACTTTGCTATCGGTCACCCAGGAGTATTTAGCCTTGCAAGGTGGTCCTTGCTGATTCACACGGGATTTCATGTGCCCCATGCTACTCGGGTCAGAGCATAAGCTAGTGATGCTTTCGGCTACTGGACTTTAGCCATCTAGGGTGCGGCACTCAACCGCTTCGCCTAGCAGCACAACGCTTGTATTGCTCTCCCACAACCCCGTTTTCACGGTTTAGGCTGCTCCCATTTCGCTCACCGCTACTACGGGAATCGCTTTTGCTTTCTTTTCCTCTGGCTACTAAGATGTTTCAGTTCGCCAGGTTGTCTCTTGCCTGCTCATGGATTCAGCAGGCAGTAGGCAAGAGACAACCTAGCGAACTGAAACATCTTAGTAGCCAGAGGAAAAGAAAGCAAAAGCGATTCCCGTAGTAGCGGCGAGCGAAATGGGAGCAGCCTAAACCGTGAAAACGGGGTTGTGGGAGAGCAATACAAGCGTTGTGCTGCTAGGCGAAGCGGTTGAGTGCCGCACCCTAGATGGCTAAAGTCCAGTAGCCGAAAGCATCACTAGCTTATGCTCTGACCCGAGTAGCATGGGGCACGTGGAATCCCGTGTGAATCAGCAAGGACCACCTTGCAAGGCTAAATACTCCTGGATGACCGATAGCGAAGTAGTACCGTGAGGGAAAGGTGAAAAGAACCCCCAGTGGGTAGTGAAATAGAACGTGAAACCGTGCTGAGCTCCCAAGCAGTGGGAGGGGAAAGTGATCTCTGACCGCGTGCCTATTGAAGAATGAGCCGGCGACTCATAGGCAGTGGCTTGGTTAAGGAAATGGAACCCACCGGAGCCGTAGCGAAAGCGAGTCTTCATAGGGCGATTGTCACTGCTTATGGACCCGAACCTGGGTGATCTATCCATGACCAGGATGAAGCTTGGATGAAACTAAGTAGAGGTCCGAACCGACTGATGTTGAAGAATCAGCGGATGAGTTGTAGTTAGGTGTGAAATGCCACTCGAACCCAGAGCTAGCTGGTTCTCCCCGAAATGCGTTGAGGCGCAGCGGTTGACTGGACATCTAGGGGTAAAGCACTGTTTCGGTACTGATTATTAGTTTCATTGTCAAAAAGACCCCTGTTTATATTCTGCAAATGCTGTAAAGATAGCACAGCACGGGAGATGTGAACTATGATCAAAGGAGAAAGAGAAACAGTTGTGATTGACCAATGACCACAGACTTAGCCTTAACAGCAAGAGGATGTGCATCATGATTACTGTATTGAAATCTTGACCACCCGCATTGGAACTTAATCTTGGAGAGCTTGATCTCAGAAATGTAATACCGAGCTATCCACAAGCAGTCATCTTGTCCAAGGCGTAACTGTGACCCTGTGAAACGGCAACATGGCAGTCGGAGGGCAAAAGGGATCATCAACCTGCAAAAATCTTGCCACTCTAGCTGCCAACAGTAAGGCTGACAATTCAGCCATGAAGACTGACTTATCCTGAATTATTGCAGAAATGGCCGCCTTGCAGGGGAAACCTACACCTGTACAAAACAGAAAAATTCCCAGTCCTGCTGTTCTAGCAGAAGTCCCTGAGCCGTCAGCGTCAGGGGTTAAACCAGCATCGGTACAACAGGTCCAGGTACTCACCTTCACCATCTGCAGCACAAAAGAAGGGTGGCTCACATCAGTATTTTTTTCTCTCTAGTGTTGGTACATGGGAACACATCCTTTGTCCCTATTTTTCTGAAGGGTCAGCTGCTTGAAATTGTATCCATCCGATTCAAATATTCCTGTTACATGTGCTTTGCATTTAGTAAGAGCATCAATGATTTTCATTCCTTACCAAATCAGAAAGACTTAGTGGAAATCACATATAGAAGTGAGAACCTTGTAAGCGATAACATACTACCAACATGATGCTCATTCATGAAAGCAAGTTACAGGTTTTTAGAATTATAACACGAAACCTTCAAAAACTGACGAAAATATCTAAGAGCATGACTTAAAATAAAGCTAATCCATTAAAGCCTAGTTGAGTAGTAATCAAGAGTTGAACAGAACACAATGATCTGTCATTGCTGTGCACAACCCAATCGATTTTAGAACAGTACTTAAATTCGGACCATCCGCTTATGACTATACATCTCGAGGATAACAGAAAATGAGCGAGACACAGCACACTGAAACAGCTGTTTAATAATGTGCCGCACTCTCAGATCACAGCATGCGCAAGATACAGAAATGTGTGAATTATCGTGGAGGCAATAAATTAGAGTCTCTGATGCGCTCTTTCAGTGGCGTTTTCAGCGCCTAGAGTACAATTGAGATCAAACATAACTCGTGACTAAAGGAAACCAATGACAATTGCATGGCCTCAAGTAAATTCAGTTATCAGAACGCAATGAAGAAACATGTCAATTTCATGCCATGGTGTCTCCATACAATATAACCAAAAGAAACCACAGAGGTTACACTACTATAAACATTTGCAAAATTACATACAAAACTAGAGGTATCTAATATACCAAGTCAAACTCAAAACTACTCCTTTTGTGACCTAAACTAGTAGTAGCAAGGAAATATGAGGACATTTTAATCAGCTCTGAACAAGCAGGTAGAAGAGAGTGTGCCTCGACAGATGACGGATAGTATTCTCAACCTGAGCTACAGAAATTAAATGAGCAGCAGCCACACATCTCGAGCATGCTTTGTACTCCTGCCAAACCTTATCCCAAGAAGGTTAATTGATTCATTTGACTGCAATACAAATGATTTTCTTCCTCACTGGCATAGCAAGGATAGGCAAGGGTATCAAATTGTACGGAATGTTTGAAGAAGCCAAATACCCTCAGCACTTATCAAATAGATATTACATCATTCCGTTCCACGGGTGTGCTTCGTCTCCTCTACCCCTACTTAATCTACATTACATGAACAAAACCTTCTACTGTAAGCACAAGAGGAAGCTCTCCGATCTGAATCACTAGACAGTTTATGAACAACACCTCTAAGTTTTGAATCGAGATGTCATGTAATCATATTGTGCTTCTTCTGTAAGCTTGTAGCTTGTGTTACATACAAAGAAGGGCTACTCCAGCAGCTGATGCGTGCCACTGCTGCAATATGTAACCCCCCACACGAGGGTATCTCTACCAAAGAATCATCTATATGTTGCTCTGCCACAGAGCTTTGGATTATAGTGGCTGGAGTTCTTGCTCAGGAACCACTGAATCAACAGGTCTGTAGGCAGTTTGACCACTAAATTTCTTTCTCCAAACAAGTACTACTAAAATTGCTGACAACGTGACCAAAACAATTAGTAAAATCCCAAGCAGTATAGAGACTATATGCTCTTGAAACCATGACCTGTCCCAAAACAAATGAGAAGTTAAATGCTACTGAAATACAATTCAAGTTAATAAGATGGATGGTTATTGCAGAAAGTTATTCTACCATGAAATTTTCTCAATGAACTTCTGTTTTGGCGCTAAAAACTGGAGGGGGGTGAGGTGAATATAACTTAACATGAGAAATAAAGGAGACTATGGTGAGTTTCCTTGTGACCTTTTAATCTTTGGAAAGCATATACGTATATAATTAATATTGCCCTACCAACACTAGACCAGGATGAAACATTGTTTTTTTATTTATTTATTCTCCTCCTAGAAGATAAAACATTGTCTCAAGTAAGAGATGGCTCCAGAAAAAAAATGTGGATACATTCAGACATAATATGAACAGTGCAACTTATAATAAACACTTCCCCACCTTCTGGATAAAGGTTGCACATTCCACTCGAGCAACTGATAACTGCCAAGATTTTCAGGCAACTGAACATGGTGCTGAGTTAACCGATATATGAGACCCTGGCACAAATCAATACAACAAATAAATCGGAGAAAAAGAAGTGATGCCCAAATAGCTCTAATAGGTTGAAGAGTGGATGCTACCATTGCTGTTGTGTTAGACATAGCATTGTCAGGGCCTGCCGGGAAAATACCCCATCTGATCAGAGTGGAATTTCCTTGGCTTGTAACATTCATAACTCGAACCTGTCAAATTAAGGAGCAACTTCAGCCAAAGCACCATGAAGCAATCTCCAAACAGGTATGGGATTACCGCAAAGTAAAGTAAATGAAATCATGGTACCAAGACATTCACTCCTGACAGAAAAAGAACTGCTCGCATAACTAGCACAACCATAGTCGCATACTTTGCTTCATCCTTACCTGACGGGAGTCAATCTCCAGCTCTTTGGCTATCAGCTCAGCCAACTCATGGAGATGAGGTTTCAGATTCGGGTAACTAACATTTATGGACATATCAACAGTAATGAGACCAACATCAAATTCTGCAAGAGGAAGATCAAAAGGTATGACAAATCATGTCAATCAGCAAAGTAAATCAAAGGAAAAATAATGCATATTGGCACAGTCCATTGCTCCTATCCAAAACAATGACTTTCATTTCAACTACGTAAAGCTCAATAAAAATAGACTGCACTATCATTGCAAAAAAAAAGTGCAAACTCAAGGAAAAAATACTTCTTGCTTTAGCTCGCAATGTCAGTCTGGTTATTATTAACAAAATCACTAGGCAAATGAAATGAAAACTAGATTAATGTGCAAGAATGCGAGTGAGCCATTGAAGTCAAAGAACTAAGTTGGTAAACAAAAATGAGTAAAACAGATAGAATTCTGGATTGAAACATTTCAGAGAGGCAGATTGATTGTCTGATGCATTTCATACAATAAATTAAAGTCCTATCTATTCAGAAGCACCAAACAACTGACAACAAAGCAACCAAAAAGAAAATGATGCTCACCAATATTTACAAATGCACCGATATTCATGTTATATACACATGAGATGAATAGGGAAAATAAAATAAGTAGGCACAAACCTGGCAAACCACTAGGGGAAGGAGCAGGTGACATATCATCTTGTGAACCTGTATCACTTGAAGGTGCTGGTGAAGGAGCACCACCAATATGGAGCCTCTCCCACAATTCCGAACAGTTAGTTTTCCAAAAGCCAATCTTTTCATTGTGACGGTCATAGGTCACAAGTGTATTGCGAACTATGATACCTGCCATTAAGGTCACTACTTTAAGCTACTTATAATGGCAAAGTACCAAAATGCAAAAAGTAATGCAATATTACTGTGATCTTGTAATGTTCATAGATTGCTTTACTATGGCATTTGAATGAATCAAGAATCATTATCGTTTGTATTTTAGACAATGGTGATAGCCAAGGGAACACATGATAATCAATGAATAAACAGCTAAGCTGTATCATGCATGCAACCAAAAGAAATTGTAGACCTTTACTTCGTCATTATGGAATAAGAAAGGAGACTTTTATGTCCTACATTGTTTTAGTTTTCAACCTGAAGCTTCCATTACAGAGAAAGCTACATCTGGAGGCTCAAGTTTTGCCTGCAACTCCATAAGTTGTCTGCAATCTTGAACTAATAGCCTGCTTGTTTCCTTTAACAAAATTATTTTTATGCCTTTCATAATGAAGACTAAGCTTGTGCACCAATGACGTCCAGGTTTTATGTTAAAACAACCATACATTTGAAAGTGCACTGTGCACTACTGCTACAGGATTGAATGAGTGAGGCTAAGAGCTGCTACTCTACGAAAAAAAACAAATATTGACAATGAAAAGCAGACATCATATTTTATCATTTTAATTAACAACTCATCTCAGAAAAGTTCGAATAGATTAAGTTAATAGAAAATACAAATAGTTCAGACATGAGGGGTAATATACTAGTATGGTAAACATTAGTTTTCTAATAAGTTTTCAGCAAATGCAAGTGTCTAAACAGGTCATAGTACAGCTGTACACCATATATTCACTCAGCCTAGGCTACTAACACTTTTTATGTGACATTAAGATTAGAAAGTGCTGTAGAAGGATGGTACATAATATTCATTTGTGATGCTATAGAACAACTATAGTTGCTTTGCGCACCCTATAAGTCAATACACATAAAACAGAGAGCCCAGAGTGCATGAGAAAAGACATTATGGAGTTGCAGAACAGATATACCCTCGAGATGGCCAACAGCCCACAGCCCAGTAAATTGTAAGAGATGCAAAGCAAGTGGCAGTAATAAGAAATGCTACAAGAACATAACAAAAATTGATCAGAGTGTCTAACCTCCTAATAGTGTTGTTGGATCTTTCCCATTTTGGAATACACCCAAACAATAAGCCCCGTCAACTTTGGAGTGCTTCATTCCAGAATTGAAGGGAACATGAGTAGAAAGCATCGACAGGCAAATTAAATAAATGTTATCTCAGTTCATTTAGATAGATCTAAGTAATTTCTCATACCCGGAACAAATAATTTTCAGGTGTAAGTGAGAGCTTCTGTCCATTTCCAAATACCATGTCAACATCTGGAAATGCTTCATGTAGTTGTGAGACATTCCTGGAAGTGAGACAATAAATACATAAGTTATACACAAACAATATAAAGAGTATTATAAGAACACGGACAATGAGATATTTATAATCATGATGCGAAAGTCACCTTCCAGCACCTGCAAAGCAGATATCCTTGTAATTTGGATCAGGGCCACGGATTTTCTTGAGGGAATGGACTTTGCTTGTTACCTATAATTGAGAACATAAAATCATTAAACATAGTTTTCAGCATCATAACCATCACTTGTTCATTTTAAGAGTAAAAATAGACCAGCGGTCCTGGAACTTTCCCTGCAGTGTTCTCTAGGAGTACTAGGACCCTGATCTCTTGAAATTCAGATCTGGGTCCTTGACCTTCTTCAGTGTATCATTAAAGATCGAAATAAATATAATCAGCATGAACAAACAGTCTAGAATCAATTGATGGCGGGCCACACAAGCAAGTATATGTTGATTATGTAGATTTCGACCTCCAGGGGCACAATTAACAAGTTCAATAACTCAGATCTGCAAGTCAAGACTTAAGTAAAACAGGATAAGTTTAAGGGCTGCTTGTGTATTTTGCTTAGAAGAAAGTAAAGGTAGGGAAAAACAAAATGATTTAGCTTTGATGTCATGCAAAAACAAACAAAACAAAAAGATATGTAGGTGCACCAGTGTCCTTGTAATCCAGAAGTACGTTTGTAAAGCAACAAGCAAAAGAGGTTTGAGGGAAAAAAAGGTGTACTGATTAGCTAGTGGACATTCAAAAGCTGATGGTGCTAAAGTAGCAGTAGGATTCTATCTAGGGAAGTATAAACTTATTTAGGAGTCATCAAGATGTTTATGCAAGGGAGAAAAGTTAAAATGATAGCAGGAGTGTGATTTTAGTCCAAAAAACTTTAGCTTCTGAAGCTAGATATGACCTAGTATCTTTTTGGTAATTACAAAAGCAGATTCCCAAGCAAATAAACTCCACATGAAGGGAAATTAGCTACAAAAGAACAAAGATAAAGTAAAATTAAAAGAAATTCAGGAAAATGGAATGGAGGTAGATGGCAAATAACTTACAGCATCTTTAAAAGCCACAAAAGCTTGCTCTGGCAAATAAGCATATGTGGTTCCACTATCCAAAACAGTCCCGTGTTTGCTGTCGAAGACCTTTGAGTCTACCCGCAGTGCCTTTCCAGCAACATGTATTTCCTTTAACTCAATGTTGTAATATGGGCTGTTGGCATTTAGAAATTAGCTACTAAAAACATGCCCCACAAAAGGAATAAGGATTCGTTGACGTATACAAAACTAAGTATTACCTGCGGACAGGGTCTGAACGTGAGAAAACCATGTCAGAAGGAGAAGGCAATCCACCAAGTACCATAGCACCACCACCAACATCCATTCCACCATAGCACAAAGAGAATGAATCACTTATGACACCCTTATCAACAAGCTGATCCATTATACTAAGTTGGCCACGACCCAGCCCCATTATACCATCAGCATGCTGGCTGAACAAATCTCCGGTTTCAGAATTTTCACAGCCAAAAACAGCACGCTGTGGCTTAAGTTCACTCTCTCTACCAAAAGACACAATGTCATTACCAAGCACCCCACTGCTGGAGCTCATTTCAGCATACTGCCTCTCGTAAGTGCACTGATTTTTGTCATTGTCACAAGTACAATCGACATTGCATTTTACTGGTGAATATGTACTGGAGAGATCAGGTTGAAATCTTGGATCCTACATCAACCAAACTTCAGGTTATCTTACCATGGATGAATTAATTTCTAGGCAAGGCAATTAAAAATATACATACAAGTAGAGACTAGATAATTACAGCATTCTCCAAGACAAATAAAATATAGCGAGAACCACTCAGGTGGGTGCAACCGTGCTAGCAACACACGTTAGCACGCCTAAAAGTGCATCAAAAAGGTGAATACTCAATGCAAAATTTGAACGGATAGATCATGTCATCATCTACCATTATGCAAAATTTGAGCTCGAACATAAACTAGTGCTATGAGAGAAAACAGAATTAGCATGAGATGATCTATCCATTCATATTTTGTATCGACTTTTTCATGCGCTTTTAGGGGTGCTACCGTGTATTGGTAGCCTAGCACCCAAGCCCGTGGTATCACAAGCCATCAAAGAATTTATAAAGTCGTATCAAGAAGATTTCAGGTACAAAAGAATAATTCAGGACCTGAAAGGGCCTTCAGTTCAGTTAAAACTATTACTGGTACTAGAAAATATTGATAAATGGCAGCACAATTTGTTCAAAGGCTAAGAATGTTGGCTTCAGGTTTCATTTACGATAATTTCAACTATATTTTATCTTCAAGTTTTATTTCCTTTTCACTTTGAACAATATATGATGATTGATATGAAATGGCACACCAATGGAAGGTTTCCAAAGTTACTCTATAATACAAAACTCTCATGGCTAACCGTGCAAAAGATAGTGCAAAAGAAGTCTGAACATGTACTAAAAAGTATTATGTAAAATATTTTCCTTTATGCAGAGATACATTTTCGGTTAATATTAAACATATATATTTGGATAATGATAGCATCAGATTTCAAAATGGTGGAGCAAGTTAATGGCTAATAAGTACTAACACATAGGTATGACGAAACCAAACACTTTTCATTTATTGGTAATATAAATTGGACCCACTTGACATGGAGAGAAAGTTAAGCAATTTGCTAACAATTGTTGACGACAGAAATAAGGCCAATGGCTGGCAATCCAATGTTATAAATGGGATCACGATTGACATGGTGCATGTTGGGAAGTGTGAAACATAGATGCATTTCAGGAATTGTCCACTAATAAAAGCATATAAATGTCACCTGCAGGTACAAGCCACATCCTCAGTCCACATTAGTGCAATTTATCAATAACTCATTACTAAACTGGAGTTCCCTAATCTATCCGCGTCCCGCGAATGAAAGTGTGAATCTTTGGAAAATTAGACTTCCTTTATGTTGATGCGCATCAAGTAGTCCCATAAACCCATATAGTTCACATAGTCATGCAGAATTCTAAAAATTCAAGTAATCAAGAAAGTTCACTAGCCCGGCTTCACAAGTTGGTTTGACATATACGTGCGTGCTACAATCCTAATCAATGATATCGTCGCACACAGCTTCAAGCTGATAGCTGAGCAAAGAAGCAAGAGAATCCAGCCCCACCTGGTGGTTGCCGCACTGCTCGCATGAGGCGCAGGGCACGTAGGTGACGGTGCTCCCAGAGTCAACAATCAGCGCGAACTCCTGCGGGGGCGTCCCGATGTACAGCCTCGTCGTGTAGTACCTGAACCAGAACGACAACACAGACATAGCTCGGCGCCTCAGATCCAACACAGCATCAAAAAAAATTGGGGGAAACGGAGCGCATAAAAAAACCGAGCTCTGTACCGACCCGTTGGTGAGGAGATCGTCGTGGAGGCGCATGCGCGCGTTGGGGTGCGCCCCGTCGCCGAGCCCGCGCCGCAGCGCGGCGGCGAGCCGGCTGGCGTTGGGGTAGGAACGCGTGAGCGGGAGGAACAGCGGCGGCCCCGGCGCGGGCCGATCGAGGGATCCGGCGGCGGCCGCGGACGCCGCGGCCAGGAGGAGGGGGAGGACGGCGGCGGCGAGGGCCCGGAGCGAGCCGGGCCGAGGCCGGCCGCGACTCGCCATGGAGCGGCCTCGTCGCGCGGGGAATGAGGAGGAGGAGGAGGGGAGGGTGGGGGAGGTCGTCGCGCCGAGGGGGCCGAGGCACCGGGTCCAGGCGACGACTTGTTAGAAGAAGAAGAGGAGGAGGGGTAATCCGGTAATTTCCCGGCGCGGGGCCGCCCCGCCCGGCACGTCGGATATATCTTGTTTACCGGTGGAGATGGCCGCGTAGATCCCCCGTAGCAGTGGGTTAAGTTTTGGACAGACAGGTGGGGATAACTGCTTCTGGGGCCCACGTGTCTGGGTCTCCAGCGTGGGATTGGATGGGTCGGGTAACTGTGTGTTATGTCGGGTCTCCTCTTTTTTAGTCGCTGTAGGAGTGAGCAGTTGATTGAAGTGGAAGGAGAGGGAGTTGATGAGATGAGCATGATCTCACGCATCGAGAGTTCGAGACAACCGAGGAAGGGAGAGTCTGCGGGTCCACAATGGAGGCCGAACTCGCATCGGCTCCTGCACGGTTCAGCAAAATTACGCACAAATTTGTGCAGATCAGAAAAAAGATCTCACTTTCAGATGTGTCTTTAGGTGTGTTTAGTTTCAAAAAAGTGTAAGGAAAAGTTTGGTGAAAGTGTCGCATCCGACACTGTAGCGCACTGTAGCACTTTTCGTTTGTTTGTGGTAAACATTGTCCTACCATGACCTAACTAGGCTCAAAAGATTCGTCTCGTCGTGTACATAAAAATCATGCAATTAGTTTTTTATTTACTCACGTTTAGCGCTCCATGTATGAGGAGAGAGATTTGATGTGATTTGATGTGATAGCTGAATAGTGAATTTTGGAGAGAGAATTTTCGAGAAATTTATGGAACTAAACACAGCCTTTTATGCTTATGGAGAAAAATGTTGCTGTGTATGTATCATGCTTTCCGTGACAAAGAATCCTAGGCATGTCAGGTGTGCAAGTACAAGCCATGCCTGCTGCAACCAACAAGTTGAGAATATTATTTGTGTAAGATTGTCAGCTTTGCAAAGTGCTTAGAAAGTTTTGTACTCAACGAACCTTTTGCTTTCGCAACTAAAATCGCAACAGCAGTGAAAACTTATCGCGGGAGACCGGGTCACAGAAAATAAAAAAAAACATTCGACAAGTCAGGAATACAAAAACCAGCGCAATGTGCAAGGTACATGTAGCGGAACATGAAAGCACTTCAAATTTGACGGCCGCCTCACACAGCCTTGGAAAGAAACTCTACATCAATTACACCTACAAAATCCACTGCTAGGATGAGGAACAGAATAAGTTACATCCCAGTTTGACGGGAAGACAGGATTGTCATATTCTGCATTACAAGGACGGCATTTTGAGGCAAGTCAAATCTATGGCTGCTGGGTAGGGCGATAGCTGGATCCTAAATAACCTCCGTAGCTGCTGGAGGCAGACGGACCTGATGGACCCGAGTAACCAGCATATCCGCTTGCACCTGGCAGCGCTCCTGGGCCACCGTACGCAACTTTATAGGGACTTGAATTGTATGATGCTGCCACTGAACCTGGGGTGTACTGAAATGGTTTTGGGGCACTGAATGGTTCACCAAAAGAAGAAAATGCCCCCGCATCATATGCAGCTGGTGGTGGAGTGTAATGGTACCGTTCAGCAGCTCCATATCTATCAGGAAGAGGCGCCATTGGTGCAGGAGCACGGGAGGGCATTGGTGCAGGAGCACGCTGCCAATTACTGGCCGGGAATGGAGGTCTGCGAGCAGATGAACCAGCAGGACCCATTGGTCTCCGAGGAAATGAAGCGCCAGGGCCTCGAGGCTTCTTTGAGTAAGCACGACCAGCATCAGAGGATGGCCTTTTTTCACTCTTAGGCTTCAGCTCAGAAACACGCTTTTGGAGAGGTCCAAGTGAATACTCCTTCTGAAGCTTATACTCTTCGATGCACTTTATTACGGCCCTCAAAGCAAGTAACTCCTTGGTCTTTGGATCATCCTGAAAAATGGGTATAAGAGTTAAACAGTCAGCTAAACAGTATAATCTAATAAACACAAGTAAAACAAAGATGATAAAAAATTGAACATGAAATTATCCTAGCACACAAAGCAATATTAAAGCGGAGTTGTTCGCGTCATCACTAACACTGTGGCCATTACTTTGTTATCCCACAATTGATAGGTACTGCAAGGCCTACAAAATGCATGTGCAGTACCACCATTCACAAACAGAAAGTCCTTGAGGCAAAGATAACTTAAATTTACTGAAATCAAAGATGAGCTCTCAAGTTTCAATCTGACAAACTTCTCAACAGTGGCTTCCCTGTTTAAACCTTTTTACCAGTAATAGGAATTTGTTTTATCCAGATTTCCGTTCTCTCACTATTTGTTAACAGAAGCTCTCTTATTTGATTTGTTAACCTAGACAGGACACCTTTTGTAAAAAACTGGTTCGCTATATTACATGGTGGGAAACCTAAGTTATTCAGAAAATGTAAAAAGATAAGTCTAATTAGATCTATCTCAAATTTTTCAGAACCATTTGAGAGAACTTAATAATCTAAAGCTTTTATATTACAGTATACAAGAACTACTGAAAATCCTAAAAGCATTCAAACATGGAATGAATTCTGCCAATGAAGCAGTTATAACTGATAGCCTCATCAACTCAAACAACAATAGAAACAGACCTTTGAAGAAGCTGCAGTGGCATCCCCATTATTCTCAAATGAATCTTTTAATTCCTCTACATATGTCTTCAACAGTGGTGCAGGGGGGAAGGTCTCTGAAAGCCCAAAAGCTTGTATGAAATGAACTGCATCGATTTGCCTGTGCCTATTAACCAACTCTTCAATGATACCTGCAAAGATACAAAGTCAATAGAACCATCTTAAAAAATCAATATCATGCAAAAAATCAATGCTTTGCACAGAACAGTAATGAATTTTTTTGTTCCCTAGATGGTTGTGGGACTTAGCGACAATGAACAGCAGTACCCTAAGCATATTAAGGGACGAGAACACCTCGTGGCATTCTGGGTGGATACCAACCTGGTATTCTCTCGTTAAGACCAAGAGAGCGACAGGTCACAGCAGTCTGCTTGCGACGAGAGACAGCAACTACGATCTTGCATAGTTCATCTTCGTCAAGCACCGAATCAACATTAAAAGTTGTAAGAAGCTGCAGGAATGCCTGTGCTTCCAATGAATAGCCATTAGAAGCATCTAGGTCAAACTCAGCTAACTTACTCTTCCACTCTTCGGCAATTGCCTTGGCTTGCTCCTTAATTTCAGAGCTCCAAGGGTCATTGCCACCTGGCTCCTTCGTCCCTAGAGCAGGTGCTATAGCTTCCATTAAAACAATACAGCTCCTGCGCTGGACCTGAAGGGTGTTATGTTTATTCTCAGGCTGATTGGCTTGGTCTGGTGGGAAGAAACCCTCCAGAGAATCAAGCACAACGCGGGCAGGGTCAGATGCACATCTTAGTGCAGCGGAAAGTTCATCACGAAAGCTAGCAAGTTTTTTACAATTTTCCGAAAGGAATTTCAGAAGGCCTTTGGTGTCCATCTGCTCACATAGTTCCTTCAATACAGGGCGTGGCTTAACCTCAACAGGTGAAGCTTCAGATGGCGCGCCAGACCCACTAGCAGGGGTATTCTCCTCTGAAGCACGAGATGCATTGTTGCCATTGATTGAGGTACTTACCTTTTTGTCTTTGCTTCCATTGGCATCAAGTATCTCGGCAAGCTCCACCGTATGTTTTTGGCGCACCTCTGCTAGAGAAGAGACAGCAGCATCCTTTAGCTCCTGAAGCTGGTTCAAGGAAGCACGCTCTTTTGCATAAACATTAGCCTCTTTATCTGCAATCAGCCTATGAGCTTCGGCTTTCTTTTGTTCTAACGCCTTCTGCTTCTCTACCAGTTCATCAAACTTGCTTCTGTACGACTTGTCAACATTGCGGAAATATTCTTTGATATCTTCCCAATTCATGCCATTTTGCAATTGCAGAGATGCTTCTGTGTGGGATTTCAACTTGCCAAATACTTCAGCAAGCTGTTCCACCATAGACTCAGAACCACCAAAATTGATCAAAGCAGCTTCCGTGGCCATTTTGCAACAAAACCAACGATTGCCTGGAGAGACACAAGAGAATATATTGTGAGTTTGAAAACAGGAACTGGCTGGGAACAAATACAGATTGTTAACATGCATGACAAGCAAAAGGTCAGGTAAAGACAAAAGGTGGAAAACTTTAGAACAAATGTAACCAGAAAATGGAATTTTTGGTCTAGCTTTGTTAATCCATTGGAGAAAAACACGCTAACTTGACAGTATACAAGATCAAGGAAAATGAAATCCCCATATTATAGCATTGTGTGTGTCTCTCATTTCGACAGTGAAGGGAAGGATTAAATTGACATCAACTGTTCAAGAATGAACAGCATGGGATTGATGATGACTGCTGGAAAAAATCTGTCAGACCATGTTTTGTCCATTCAGATGAAGTAAAATTTCAATTAAGTATTTGTTATACTTGTTTTTTTCAATATGACAAAGCTGATTGTACAAAAGAAACAGACTGGCTGACCAGGGATCAATTCAGTGTTAAACTGAGTGAACATTATAATTATCCAAGAGGTAAAAACCACACACACAGACAACTTTGTAACCAGATTTTGTATTTTGGTACTAATAACAGGTAGTGGCACCTGTTCAACCAGCCCACCTTACCTCACACGAAAATCAGCCTTTGAAACTGGATTTCTAGTTTAAAAGTATATATTTTGAAACATATGGTTTCATACAGACTAACTCAAAAGTCTAACCCGCCCTTCTGTATGACTATAGGATTGAAAGCTATCCCGACGATTCGACAAACGCTAATCACCTATACCAACAGTCTAGTACCCAGTAAATGACTAAATCACTTCAAAACTACTGTTTTTCCCACGGGAATATGCAACAAAGGAAATTAGTGCATCAAAGCGAGAAAATTTGTGCTTTACAGCCACATCCGCAACCCTAGAAAACATAAATAAACTTACACAAAGGAGAGCATCTGATGAAATCCATCAGGGACCGGTTCCAATTTGTAAAACAGAGTCGAGAGGAGACAGAGAGCAAAGAGTAGGGCAGCGTGACGGGGTGCCACCGGCCCACCGTGCCACTAGCGTGTGCGAGGAGAGAGACTGAGAAGCGGAGAGGCGGCGACTACTGCGTGGGAGGATGGGGATAGAGAGGAGAGCTGCCGGTCAAGCCTGCCGCTGCGAGCGGAGGTGGGGGGCCATGGTAGAGACGGATGGGGAGATGTAGGCGGAGGTACCTGCAGGCGTCGTCGACGGGGAAAGGAGGAGGCCGCTGAATCCCTCGCCGGTCGCGCCGCCCAGCGCTCCACCACTCGCCGTCGCCCGCGTGCCGCTGCTAGGGTTAGCCCGTACGGAGACAGAGAGAGAGAGAGGTCGGGACTCCACGAGAAGGGACGGCGTGGGTCGATTGGGGCGAGTTCTGGGCTGCCCTGTTGACCGGATCACGCGAGCCTCGTGTTGTGCTGGGCCGTTATTCTCTACTACTGCTCCAGGCGAAGTCCGTTTTCGCTGCGGTTACGGCCTGCTAGACGGGCCTAGATGTTCCCAAAGCCATTACGGCCCATTTACTCAACCCATTACGGCCTACTAGATGGGCCTAGATGTTTGGGAACGAATGCACGAGAATGGGCCCAACTGAAACTCCATGTCCATTTTTCACTGGCACGTGTTACTAGGCCGTCGAGTCCAGCTGGCTTCCACGACGGTAGGACCAAAAATGCCGGCGACCATATTTCTTTCTTTTCTTGCTTTGCGTGGGAGGGAAACACGGGAGCGTCACAACCCGAGACGAGGAAGCAGGAAGCCGGGGCGCGGCGAGGGAGACTCTGAGAGAGAGAGGGAGATCTCGATCGCCTCGCCCGCCCGGCGCCAACTCGCCAAGCCCTCCTCGTGCGTCGGCTTCCGCCTTGCTCCGCGGCCGAGCAAGCCGAGCACCGGTGCCGCGGCACGTGAGCCTCCTCTGCTCTTCGGGAACACCGGAGCCTGCGTGCACGCGCTCCTGTGTCCTGTCGAGCTAGCACCCCGGCTCAAACCGCCCGGCCGCTCACGGGCAAAGGCGCCACCAGGTCCCATTGTTTTTGTTGATTGGTCATTGGTTTCGGGTACCGTAGTCTTAGATCTTGACCCGCTTCCAGGAGACAATTATGCATGCACACTGCTCGTACACAGTATGGCGTGCACGTCTTGGACACTCGTGCGTGTTCCTGCATGCAAAACGAAGTCAACAACAGCCTCACAGTCGCACGCACAAGTCACGGTCACAGGCATATCCAGATAGCAACAACCTATCAACGGCGAGCATCCATATATCCAGTCCACATCCCATTCCCCACACTGTTTGTCTTCTAGGGCCACGAGTGAATGAACCCAATAATAATCTGTCCGGACGATCTCGACGCACGCACCGGTTGTCCTGTTCCTCCGACCCCGACATTACCGCACGTTTCGTGGCCGCAGCAGCCGTACGGAGCACACACAGTCCGCACCACACATGGCAGCTCAGATATCCCTCGGCAAGACGACAAATCCCGGGCCGGGCAGGGGCGCGGATCGACACGGTCAACGGCGGCAGCGGCGCGGCAGGTACGCGCGCGGCACGGCCGTCGCGGTCATACAATATCCGTCACGAGCCCCGACGATCTCCTGCTCTGCCTGCTGCACGGCGCGGTACAGCGCTGAGAGCTCGGCCGCGGCTGCACGCAACAGAAAGAACGCCGCGCCTCCCCGGACGCGCCTCTGGTGGGGGTGGCGCGGCGCAGGAAAGCGGCGCGCGGGACTCCGGCAGGGAGACCCGCATCTGTGTCTCGGCCGGCCCGGCGGGCGGGCGGGCGGGCGGCGATTCCCAGCCGGCCAGGCAGGGGCCAGCCGTCTCGTCTCGTCCGTCCCCCGCCTCCCCGCCCGGACGGGTCGAAAGGCGCGATCGCTTCCTACACGTTGACCTTCCCGGCCGGCCGCTGTCGCGGACGCTGGCCACTCGCGGTCCGACGCGGCCAAAACCCGCGATTCGCGCGCGATCCGCACTGCATTTTGCAGGGTTGACCTGCACCTGCTCCCCTCCGAACTGTGCTGTGGCTTGGCTTGACTGGTCTTGCAACCGTGGGTGCAACTCGTGAGGAGATTGGCTGCGTTTAATTTCAAAACTTCTCTCTCCAAACTTCACTATTCACCTGTATCATATCAAATTACATCAAATTTCTCTCCTCATGCATGGACCACTAAACGTGGATAAATAAAAAACTAATTACATACTCATGTCTATTAGCGTAGACATGATGTACACGACGAGACGAATCTTAGTAGGACAACGATTACCACAAACAAACGAAAAATGCTACAGTGCACTATAATATCCGATGTGACTTTTCGATCACCTTTTCGCGAGAACTAAACACACTCATTGTTAGAATCTCAAAAGCCTATTAGCGTTGAAGGGGCACACCATCTATTAGTACCGTATTGCTAATAGACTAGGGTGTTGGGAGTTTTCCTCCATATAAATACGAACCACCTCTTCATGAAAAAGACGCATCACATACTACTACTTATGAGGAGCACCTAGGCTTGAGAAAGTCTGGTTGAGTAAGATAAGATTTTGCCACTTTTCTCTCTGTTGTGCAGCCTCCGTAGATTACTTCATCCCGAGTGTCTGCGTGCACCGACTGGATTACTTCATCCTGAGCGTCTCCGTGCACCGACGAACGGGAAGTGTTTCGCACGACTGCTTCAAGTCTTCGTCACAACCCGTCTTCCGTCTCGGTCCGGCGCTGCGACAGCCCGTCGCCGGTTGGTTTAATTCTTGTTACGTTTATTACTGTTCCGAATTTATTCATTAAATTGACTATTTATTTATTCAACAGAGATTGGGTTGAACGAATGCTTCGCGGCACTGTACATCGCACTGCGGCTATGCAGGCAGGCAGGCGACGTCCGTTTTACTGTGCGGTGCGGTGCCGCGGAGGAAAGCGCGCACAAGGCGACGAGCGGATCTCACCCGCATCGCCCGACGCTCGTCTGGTACTCTGGTGCGCCCGCGCGGGGTCAAAGTCTCGGAGATCTCGCAACAGTGACGGCGACGCGGACCGCTGGCACTGCCAAAGAGGTCAGGAGTCAAACGCTGAAGGCGTGTCCGGCAGTGGACGCGACACGGACAAGCTTTGGCTTCCCTTTGTTTTTTTCTGAATAAAATTGGCTTCCTTTTGTCAACGAGTTAAAATCGAGGAGCAGGCCCCGTCACGTACGGGCTCCCCCATCCCATCGCGATTGTGCCGAACTCATCAATGGAACACGTAGGCCTTGTTTAGTTCCAGAATTCCCACACCCAAATTTACTAAGCAAAAAGAAGATTCCCATCACATCAAAATGTCATAGCATGCATGGAGTACTAAATATAGATAAAATCAAAAACTAATTACACAGTTTTGTTATACTCTGCGAGACGAACATTTTGAGCCTAATTAATAAATTTTTGAACAATTTTTCGCACATGCAAACGAAACGCTACAGTGGCCGGCCTGACGCGCGTCAGACCGGCCAGGCCCGAATCGGTGCCCGAATCGGGGCATCTAAACGCGGCCGTAGGTTACTTCCATCACGTTCATTTCGATTTGGTTAGTGCTTATCACCCACCCTTGACAAAGACTTTCGCGGCGCAAAAGCTCGTGGTCCGTTACGTTTACATGCCTTTCGGAGCGAGGAAAACGATCTCGCTTTTGACTCGTCGAAAGCGACCAAAGCGACACACGGAGGTGTAGACCGTGTAGTACAGTACAGCCGGGAAAGTGTGCCGGTCAGTCTGCAGCGAGCGACGACCGGCGTGCCGGATCGTGCACCGGTCCGTCCGGCCATGATTCGGCACTACGCCCAGCTTTGAAAAAAGCCCTGCTCTGATTAGTTTAATCATGGCGTCAACGTCGCGGAAGAGCGTACGGGGGGAGGGCAGAGACACTCGCGTCAGGCTATCAGCCACTCGAAAGATTGCAATCAATGGTGTCGCTTCTGAGCGGAACGGCTCCGCCCGCGGATAAATCCGGCGGATCAGAGGCGGTTCAGCGATGGCAAGCGCCTGCCTTTTTATGATTAAGCAATGATGTGAAGGATTTACTATGGTGAATTGGTGATTGGTGAAGCTTTTAACTGAACTGCGTTCCCGGAAATGGAATGTCTGAAGACTGAAGGAGCATTGGAAGGTGCTCGCCATTGGATGGAACACTAGTCACTAGACTGAATCGCGTTGCCTGAACACTGAAGTGGAATGTCTGAATGCTGAAAGATCGACACAGCCAATGCTGAAAGATCCACACAGCTACTACCCAGTGGAGTGGACAGCAAAGTGGCAAAGCTTTCAAAACTCAAAGCTCGTGGCTAGTTTTAGTAACCGGAAGATTGCAGCAAAGATCTTGAGCTGAACTCGTACAGATTTTCGGGAACGTTAAATTAGTATCTCGAGCTGAACTCGTACAGATTTTGAGGAACGTTAAATTAGTCTGCATACTGCGTACTAAGCGATACGGACAAGAGCGCCAACTAGAAAAATCCATCACTTACATGCATCAACTATTCCTTCAAGCTGATCAGCTCAGCCAGCTCTCATCTCATCACATCCAAGTTACCCCTCACGCTACTAACTGACAGTACTCAAAATTCCAAAATTAACAGATATTTAGGTTCACGGGCATTCCTCTACCTCCGGACAGTCCATCCAGCTCCTCGCCGCGCCGCCGCCTCCGCACGACTACGGCAGCGCCGGGCTGAAGTGCGGCAGCGCGGGGCTGAAGTGGCTGGACACCACCCGGGAGTCGAGCAGCTCGATGATGGGCGGGAACGTGACGCACCGCGGCGCCTTGTACTGGTTGATGGACGCGCCCCGGGAGATGGCGTAGTCCATCATCTCCTCGAAGGTGCCCGGCCGGACCACCCGGATCTCCAGCGGCCCGATCGAGCCGTCCGCCACGCGGCTCTGCCTGTACACGGAATTGAGCGCCTCCTCCATCTCCAGGCAGCACCGGTCCAGCGTCTCCCCGTCCACGGCGGCGCCGGCGCCGGAGGCGAGGAGCTCCCAGTAGATGACGTAGTGCCCCGGGATGCTCTTGGTGTAGGCCTGGCTGGTGTACTCCGCGACGGTGGCCCCGTGCGGGAGGAGCAGCGCGGCCGCGCGCTCCACGGCGCGCTGGAGCTCCGCCTCGTCGGTCTTGTCGGACTCGATGGACAGCAGCACGTTCTTGCGGCGCACGAACCGGAACTCCGGCGCCGTGTTGTGGAACCCGGTCACCTGGAGCACGTCGCCGACGCGGTACCGGTTGAGCCCGGCATAGGTGGTGATCACCAGCTCGTACTCGCGGCCGAGCTCGACGCGGGCGAGGTCCACCAGCTGGCTCGCGTCGCCGCCGGCGGCGGCGTCCTCCATGGGCAGGAACTCGAAGTAGCACATGTTGGGCATCAGCGTGTAGGAGACCTCCGAGGGATCGCACATGGGGCGGAGGTTGAGGCCGAAGTAGCACTCGGACGAGGCGTACATGGTGCACGCCATCGGGAGCCCGCCGCTGTAGTGCTTGAGCGTCGGGATGTACTGCGCCATGGCGCCGGTGACGATGACGTCGAGGTACTTGGTGTTGGGCCACATGCGGGTGATGATGCCCGCCCACTCGCCGCCGGAGCACTCGGCGCGGATCACCGCGGCAAGCTCGGGGTCCGGGCGGAGGATGCCGGCGACGGCCTCGCGCACCGACGGGTCGGTGACGCGCGGGGCGAGCGCGCCGGCCTCGATGTCGGCCGCGAGCTGCTCCCAGTTGAGCTGGAGGAAGCGGATGGCGCGGAGGAGGCCGGAGGCGAACACGGCGCCGACGCGGAGCACGTCGTGGCGCTGGCACAGCCCGCACACCATCTGCGCGTACATGCTCTGGAACGCGTCGGCGCAGAGGATGGCGGCGGTGGGGCTCGTGTAGTTGTTGTAGGCGTCGAAGGGGCGGTTCTTGAAGTGGTTGCTCTTGTAGTAGCTCGTCAGGACCGGCCGCGCCGCCAGGCCGCCCGGCGTCTTCGTCTCCGACTTGACGAACAGGAAGTGGAGAGCCTTCCCCTTGTCCATGCCGGGCACGTAGCTGCACGCAATCATTGAACGAACGCCATCAACAACTGTACTCCATCCCGCACGTGTGTGCTGTCGAGCGAGCAAATCAATAACTGCTACTCGATCCTGGAGATGGATGAATGAAATGAAAGCGCGCTTACAGGTTCATGACGGGCATCTGGATGCTGTAGAGGAGCTGGCGGCGGTTGAGCTCGTCCTCGATGGTGGGCATGAGCTTGCGCTCGCCGGCGGAGGTGCCGGAGCTGGTGAGGAACTCGGAGACGGGGTGGCCGGACAGGATGGGCGAGCGGTCGCCGTCGGCAATGCGGCGGATGTACGGCTGCAGGTCCTCGTACGTCGCCAGGGGCACCTTGGCGCGGAAGGCGGCGCGGTCGGTGGCGCCGGCGAGGCCGCACTTGTCGACGAGGTACTCGGTGTCGGCGTTGCGGGAGAGGATCTCCGCCAGCACGCGCTCCTGCACGGCGTCCACGTCGGAGGTCATCTCCTCGATGAACCGGAGCTTCTCGGCGTCGCCCTCCTTCACCGGCGCCGGCGAGGCCGGGCTGCGGAGCGCCGCGCCGGTGGTCGTGGTCGTGGACACTTCGGCCATCACCGCCATTGCCTCAACCGAAAAGGTAGCAGGAAGGAGCTGCGTGGACCGTGTGGGGGCGGGGCGTGTTGAGGATGAGGATGGATGGAGGGAAGGAGGGATTAGGGAAGGACAGGAGAGATGTTTTCTGCTGGTTGCTGTGCTGCCTGGGTTGGAATGGCTCGGGCATGGCGGGAGATATTTATAGGGGGGAGGCGAGCTCGGCGAGCTGGGCCAGGGCGAGGGCGTGGTCACGCGTGGAGCAGCGGGACGGGGAGAAGGACACGAGGTGACGTCGGGGCTGTCGCTCCCCGGCGTGGCAGCGGCGGGCCCCGGTGTCGTGGCTCGGGGTGGACAAGAGCCCGGCAAGGCGGGCCGCCACGTCGGAGCGGTCGCCGATGAACGTGGCCGCTGGGCCCTGACCGTGTCGAGCTCGAGCCCTCTCCCTTGGAGCGAGCTCCCGACCGATGCGAATTTCGCCACGACTTACTCCTACTTGGGTCGTGGATTTTTAGCGCGCGCGCGCACGCACAGCCGTGATACGCTTGGTGACTGATCGATCCATCTCATCGTCCAATGATCCAATCCGTTACGAGTTGTTGTTAATCTTTACATATGCGAGAAGGGACGCAAGCCCCCGGATTTGGTGAGAAGTCTTGCGCCCGGCGAGTTGTCGAATCGAACGCTGCACCATCCTTTTCCCGCTCATCTCATCAGCAACAACGAAGTCGCCGAATCGAACGCAAAATCTCCGTTGGCAGCCCGTCGGCTCACTCCAACGTGTGGTGTCGTGGAGCGGACCGAGCCGGGCGGTGAGAGCCCTTATCCACGACGACTTTCGCAGGCGCCAGCCTTTGTCGAGCCGCTTTGGGCACGACGACACGGCGCGCGGCAGGGGATTCCGTGCCGTGCTGCATCCACGCACCGATCGTCGAGTACTCGAGTCCAACGGGAAGCAAAGGGCGGCCGCGCACCGGCAGGCAGGCGGCGCGGCCGGTTCGGGAAACGCGCGTGCCAACTTCCCCTCCCCGGGGGCGCACCGACGGCGACGCCCGGGCGTCACGTCGCGGCGCTTGGCCGGCTTCGGCACGGCGGGCGGTTACGTTGCGGGCGCGCGGGCGCCGCTAGCTAACCAATCCGCGTGGCCGCCTGGGGTATGCGAGGTGGGTGCATTGAATCGCCGCGGTTGGGGAGGTTCGCGAGCCCGGTGGGGCTTTGCCTGCCTTGCCTTGCCTTGCGGCGGTGTGGATTGGACTAGCGAGCTCGGTGGGGCTCTCGGCTGGCGGCCACGTGAAGGGTAAAGCCGGCAGCGAGTTGGAACATGCCCATCGGTCGTCGCCAGGGGTTGATCCGGTCCACGGCCGGGGATGGATGGGTGATGGACGGCGTGGCAGATAATTATTCTTTGCGCTCCGTCAATCACTCGGCTCACGAACTCCCAACGCGCGCGAGCGGCCGTGGCGTGGCGCCGGGGAATAAGAAACAGCGGGGAGAAATTCTGTTGGAGGCTGCGAGAAGAGAGTGTGTGCGGGGGGATCCGGCCGGGATTCGGTCCGCCGGACGAAACTTCGGATCACCGGCCGCCCGCGCGCGGCCGCAGAATTTTATTGCGGCACGCGGGGCGGGGGGATGGAGGGCGCCGCGGCTCGTGCCCGTCGCCGCCCGGCCGGCGTGCGTGCGTGCGCGCGGGCTGGCCGCGACGTGCGTCTGTAGCCGTGTACGGTGCACCGAGCGCCGCCCAGGCATAGCGGTTGCCGCCCGCCCGTGCGCATGATTGACTGACTGGTCCGGGGGCGGCCGTGCCAGCCTTGGGGCGGTGGCGAGACGAGTTGGGCGCGTGCGTCGGTTGCGCTCGCGCGGCCGCCCGCGTAGTGAGCTAGCAGGCAGGCACCGTTCGAGTGGCCAGGCCAGGCCACCGCGTGCCGAGGCTGGCAGGCGGGTGTGCCGTGCGCGCGCGCCGGGCGTGAAAATCCGCACCGGTTGGTTTCGTTTCGACGCGCGGTTAGGAAAAGAAGCGCCGGCCGGCAGGGCACCATCGAATCGAATCGAGCGGCTGCGGCCGGCCGGCGAGCGCAGGGGGAAGCTTCGCTTTTGCGCGACAGGGGGACGTGAAAAGGCTGGGGTTTTCTCGTCACGTGAACCAGAAGGGAACAAGACACTGGTTCGGGCCTTTTGTCCGCGCGCGCGAGCGCACGCCCGCCCGTGCCCGGAATTTCTAGGGGCGGGCACCCGTACGTGATCCTGACAGTCATTCTTGCGCGCCGGTCGTCGTCGACCTCTGTAAAAGCGTGTGTGAACTGTAAAGTCCATGAACTTTGTTGTGTTGTGTTGTGCATGGCGTGGTAAGGTAGCTAAGCTAGCTGCTGCCTGCCTTACCGGCTAACCTTGGACTTTGGTGACAACTGACAAGTGTGTCGGGGTTAGCTGCTAATTCTTTTTTGGTTACAAGTAGGATCGTCTCTGCAAGTAGTACTACTAGTAGTATTATAGTAAGTGTATAAAACAAGAACGCAATCCACCCATCAGCAGCGAAGCCACGCTTGTAGTAGATGCGATTCGATCCGGCTCGTGTGCTTGGAGAGTATCGTATCCGCTGCTAGGAAATTAGTTGGAAGGAAACAAGAAAGCCCGAGATAGACAAATATAGGGAATATGAAAACTCCTTTTTTATTTCATTTTTCTATACCAGGAATATGGACTCTTCTACATAAGGACATAATGTATCTTTCTAGTATAAAAAAGTCCTTGCTTTACACTTTCCAAAGGAATATATCTGGTGTCACTACTCACTACGCATGCAAGTTTAATTTGCTAGTATACTATCGCGCCGAAAGCTGGTCTGTTGGCATGTAAATCGATCGAGTTACTTCCACCGCAATTCGCTCTAGGAGATGTGTTAGCATGCATCTTCAAGTCATCTTTTCTTTTCTTTTCTTTTGAAGAAATCTAACCATCTTTCTTTTCTGAGATATGTTAAACGATGCGTCTTTGATATCTAAATGACCGGCCGAGTGAAGAAGTTTCTGTCCAACTTCCTTAAGATTTTTTTCTTTACGAAGTCCTCGGAATCCACTGATTTCATTCGATCGACAGAGCTCGAAAGGAATCAGTTACGACATTCCAAAGGTACAAGTTTTATCCATGTGTGTCGTTGATTTGATCGAGCTTTCAAAAGATCGAGCACATATCCTGTATGACGCGTGTCCGTATACGAGTATATATATATATATATATATATATATATATATATATAGTACGGCCAACTGATGACGCACGCGCAGCAAAATATATGCAGGCGACAGCAACCGGCATGGTAGCATTCTTCTTCAGATCAAATAAAGTAAATTATTGTATATGCTGCGATGATACTTCATGTATAGTACTCGTTAAAGGGAGATAGAACGGTAAATTATTGGTGGCATGGTAGCATTCTTCTTCAGATCAAATAAAGTAAATTATTGTATTAGCTACCGACCAGCGTATAACAAAGTCAAGTCTCCGTGTTGACTGACCAGCAAGTCTAGCATCGGACGAGTAGATAGCATGTGTATTGTATAGACTATAGGGTACGTATACAACACGAACAAAGACGGTAAAATCACTTTCCAGCAGGAATGTAGACAAAAAGTGAGGAAAACAAGTCACTCCACTTGGCTAAGGTTTCACAATCGCAGTGCCGTGATGCCATCTCGTTGTCCAAAGCCCTACACGCGGACACGTGTCGCGCGATCCCGCTAGTGGTTTAGCAGCTTCCAGTGTGAAACGCTTGTGCCATTGGTGTCATATGCAGCTAAGAACAACATGAAGGATGCTTTCTATAAAAGCAAGCGAAAACTATATATTTTTCTATAGAGAATGAATTGCCTCTGAAGGACATGGTCGTTTAGTGGAAGACTATTTGGTCGCTCTAAACTAACACTCTTTTTTTATCTAAAAAAAACCTAACACTCTTTTTAAATGACTCAAAAAAGAAACGAATTCTTTTTATTGCATCGGACCATCATCTGGCACGCTTGAAAGAGAGTTTATACTACATATACAGTCTGAACACCGGATCATCGGTCGTCAGTCTCTCGTGGTAAGTCGTAACTCGTAAGTGCCATTGAGTAGTGGTAATTATTACATTATACTTTCTTCTCATAAAGATGGTCGAACTAGGGAGCCTACCGAAGCTGACAGATTGAAGAAAGACCAAAACAATATCGACGCCCTTCACGTGCACACCTAATGACCCAACGCAGTACGTACAAACGCACGCGGCAACACCCCACAATCCATTCTTGGAACTAACTTTGCATTATGCCATATGCCGTATGGGATAATTCTCGCCTTCTCGCTATCAACTTTGTGGCAGTAGAGAGTCGAACCATGTAGAGGTCTAATCACTTTGTTTTCATTTTTTTTCACCTTGTTAGTGAATACCATTATATATGCACAGAAAGGAAGTAGAATTTTGAGCATCCAAACAAACCAAAATATAGCTAACAATGCAATAGCTATATATTCGACCCGGTATGCAATAAGACACATAATTAGCCTATGGCCGGCTTAGAAATTCTTTTAGTAGTAAAATAGAAAAAATAGTAAAACAAGTCTAGGCACGCTACTATATTTGTGAGGACGTTAGTTTTATGAATTATTAGATCAGATTGTACTAAATCATAGGGACTGGATACCAAAATGCCTTTCAAAATACCTAAGCCATTATACCACTCCCTCCATTATCCTGTTAAAAATATAAGACACACTTTTATTTTGACAAAACGCAAGTTGTTATTACACTTGTCCTGTTGGTGTCGTGTAGCTATATATATATATATATATATCACTATTTGGATCAGTTAGATATCACTAAAAAAACTCGAGTTGATCCAAACCATGGCAACTTATTACATCCGCGACCATTTATTAGCCATCAACCACTTTTCTATCAAGTCATAAGCTGGCCTCACCTAGCTATTTTCAGTTAATAAACTCTGTACCACTCATAACCAACATGTTCTCTCAGCTTATATGTTGTTAAATCATATTGCTGACTAATATGTTGTTTAAGCTGAGAGATCTAAACAAACCACGGCTTTTTATTAGTCAGCTTTTTGTAAGCCGTAGCTGATCCAAACATGATTTAAGAACAATGCAATTGAAGGATGCTTTCGATTAAAGGCGAGGTGAGAACTATTTTTGTATCAACAAATAAAGAACTACCTTTTTTTTTTCTTTGCGAGCTGAGGACAACAAAAGAACTACCTTAAGACTATATATATTAATTTGGTCGTTGTAAACTAACCCTTTTTGATTGCATTGGGTCATCATTTCACACGCCTTGAAAAGAGATTTGCACTATCGTTACAGACTTACAGTGTGAACGTCGTGTCATTGGTCAGTCTCTCGTGGTAATTAACTAAATGCCATCGAGCCTACCCAAGCTGACAGAATGCATATATCCATCCACCAACAAAGACGTACTAAGACACAATCGACGACGCACGTCGTCTTCACGGGCGCCACACCTAACGCAGTTTAAACAAGCACGCGGCAAAACCCAACCCCCCCGCCCCCCCCCCCCCCCCCCCCCCCCCCATTTCTTGGAATCAACTTTACCTTATCCCTTGTCGTATACTCGCATCGTATCGTAATGATTCTCTCTGTCAAGCGTGTTCACATTATTTCTTGCATGACGAGTTAATAGTTACTCGTGGACTCGTGGTATATGTGCCGCCCATAGATTAGGGCGCGCAGCAACACTGTGTATATACCCAACTACTACTGTACACCGCTCCTGTTTGTCTGACGATAATTGAGGACGGAGTCGACCGGAACTGACAGGACGAGAGAGGGACCAAAAGAATATGTGTCGCGTCGCAAGCAGTCTCCCTGTACCGCACTAGTAAGTAGATCCGACCCCAGGCCTTGACGTGAGTGTTGCTGACTGGGTTCATGGCACCGGCCGGCGCGCGCACACACACACACACATCACACGCGCACACCAAACACACGCGGTAAAACCAGAATAAAAACACTGGGGCGACGACGGCGAATCGGCAATCCCTGCTGGAACCTTCTGATCGTTGCTAGTGAGTGAGTTGGTCGACAGCACTCAGCTAGCTCCGGCCCAGCGGCCGTCTCGTCCTGGTCTCGACGACACAGCTAGCCTTTTTCTCCGACGGCGCGTCGCTCGCTCCACCGTGCGCGCCACTGCACGACGACCGTCGACCGGGCGGGGCAGGACTTGGTGGATGGTGAGCCCGCCCGGCCGGGGATCTCCTTTCTGGATTTGATTGTTGGGTTGGAGCTGGACGGGAGAGCATGGTAAACATAATCGGAGACACAGGTCGACATGACCAGCATTCGCGAGCTCCATTATCTAGCTAAGATAGGGGTAGCCTAGTTAGCTACTAGCCTTTGCAGGCGGAAATAAAAATCAAAAGGTGTGACCGACTGTGAGCGAGGAAAGAAAGAAAGAAAGAAAGAAAGAAAGAAAGGCGCGCGCCGTTGAATGGGAATTGCCATAGATTGCCAGCAACGAACGGCAGGCAGGCAGAGGCAGGCAGCTCGTCGACAGTGTGCATGCATGCATGTACTCGTACATACGGCAGGGCACGCACACGCACGAGCGAGGGCAAGTAAAGGGCCGGATTATTGGTGGCGCGACAAGGGGAGCAGACAGGCAGACACGGCACATGCATGCAGGGGGGGCGGTGCTAGCAGCTAGCATGCATAGCATAGCAGTCTCTCTTTCTGCGCTCTGCTGCTGCCATATGATGCCCAATCGTGCCCATATCGTCTGGTCCGTCGACCGTCGTAAAGGAATGTGTATGTGTGTGTGTTTACCTAACGAATTGAACGGCGACCCATCATGGCGTCGTCTCAGGACCGGTGCCATGCCAACTTGTCCGTCCACTCAAAAAAAAAAACGGATGGGGTGATCGATACTGTGGGACACTGGCGGATGCACATTGGGGCAAGCTGGGGCAGTTACCCCAGCTAAAAATCGAAGAGTATAGTTGCCACAGAGCCCTAGACGCCGCCCTAAAGCTGGAGGTTCTTAGAACTTTGCTAGTGGTATGTATATTCTTATCATGTTAAGTTGTTAACCACCACTTGAGTTGAATCATGTGATCATTTTACTATTACTTGCTATTTGCTAGTTGATGTCTTTATCCAATTTACATGTTCATCTATCTATTACTCTTTTTTTGCATTTTACCATGTAGGTGCAAGAACCATCAATTTTTTCTACAAATTTAAGGTAATATCTCAACTTTGCTTTAAAATTATGCGATTGCAATGTATGGATGCATTAATGCGATGTGAATTGTAATGTGCTTGATTTCGATTCAGTCGATCATTAAAAGTTCGCCCCAGCTACTTTTTTTTCCTGGCTACGCCACTGCTGTGGGAGGTGAGTGAGTGAGGCTGGTACAGAGCTGTAGGCAGCAGTGACCGTGTCTAGTGAGTGCATGGCTCTGTAGGACGGGAAGAAATACGCCCTGTGGCCGCGTCATTCCATCGTAGATAGGCGAGGAATATGTCGATTTGACTCGGCAGCGACAGGTAGCCTGGTATCATCTTCTGCAGCCAGATGTTGCTGTAGAGGTGTGGTCAAACTTCATCTGGCAAAGCGAATGGTATGACGGTTGACGAACGCAGTAAGGTTTACCCAAAAAAAGAAAGAAAGAAAGACAGTGGGCTGTGGCAGAGGCAGAGAGTATCCAGCACCGGGCCAAGTGAACTGTGGCCCATGAACTGTTCGAAAAAACAAAGGTGAACTGTGGCCCAAAGATGAGCGCGCGAGCGCACACCAACCTGACGATTTTTAGACGGCGAGGCCCACGGACCGCGCGCTATCGGAAGAAATCTGGCCCATGACTCATGAGAGAAGTCGTTCCGCCGTGTGTGTGGCATTGGCACGCAACAAGGGCACAAGGCGCAGAGTGGGCGGCCCACACAGCTAATGGACTGACTCGTCATCAACACAGTGCTTGTAGGATTGTCATTTCTCTCCGGCAATCGTCACCCAAACAACAATTCCAGTACATGATATACCTCAGTACAGGAACGCACGGGACTTTTCAGAAAATAATTCGAGGGGTCGCTCAAAAAGCTGAAGTAGACGGCACATAGTATAATATGCAAAGGGGAAGATCGTGATCATCGATTGTATGTGCCCACAAATCCGAATGGGAACCATGTAGCAGCAAACGGATCCCAGTATCCCATTCGTCCTGGCTTCCTGCGCCAGAATCAGTTCCCTGCCAAAGATGTCACCCACCCAGGACGATGCGCCAATGAGCACATGGGAACAACCAACAACCCCCTTGTCAGTTGTATTCGATCAGCACTGGCGAATGGAGTTCGATCAATCAACCTAGCCTCAAGCCCTCAACGCTGCATAACATGCCAATGAACTAAGGAAGAGTGAGCAGGAGCTAGAGCTGCATGTAATAGCTATCAACAAAGCGACATGGCTCATGGCAGTCGTCACCTGCGTACAGCTGAACGCCAATAGGCCAAGGCTTGCTGCTCGGTTGCCACTGTTCCGGATCAAACCGCCGCCGGGGCACGAGTCGGAGTCACCATTCCACTAAGATCATATTAGAATCAGGATTTTTTCGGTCTCTGACTAGTCCCAAAGCGAGCAGCAGGTGTCTATTTCTCGTAGGGTTCTCCATCATCAGAATATAGTTCCGGTTGTCTCGCCGTCGCCCTCCCCCAAATCGAGCCCGCATATACCAACAGGTGAAAACAGACACCCATATCTCTGCATAGAAAAAAGCACAATCATTTGCGCTGTGAGTGCATCATCCACTTGCTTGTCACCGGAAAGCTTCTGCTCTTTAGCTCGGGGACTGTCCAATGCTACTGGCGTGTAGGCTTTGGCTAGCGAGAAGTGGCAGCTGCACTCACCTGAAGTCACTTGAAAGCCACCGATGTGGTGATGTAGCCTGAGGAGGCTAAGCTAGGCTTTAGTGTTTAATAATGCGAAGCGTCCGTGCCTGACCCTGAAGAGACAGAAAGAGAGGTGGTGTTTAGATGTTAGAATTGGAATATTGAATTTGGGAGTAAGATGTCACTTCGTAATCATTGCACTACTGTAGCATTTCGTTTGTATTTGTGAAAAATTACCCAAAAATTGATTAATTAGGCTTAAAATGTTCGTCTCGCAAAGTAAAACAAAACTGTGCAATTAGTTTTTAATTTCATCTACATTTAATACTCCATGCATGTTATGACATTTTGATGTGATGGAGAATCTTCTTTTTGCATAGTGTATTTGGGAGTTCCTTTTTGGAACTAAATAGGCCCAGAGTGTTTGAGATAAGTTCAAAGATGAGTAACGAAGCACTGATAGGTCATAGCACCTCTCAGTAAAGCATGCTATTTGTTAAACAAATGACCCTGGAAGAACTGGTTCAGTCCACCTAAACTATGTCACTAGCAAAAGATGAAGACAATTTTGCTATTCCAAGGAATGCAAGTAATTTTTAAGTCAAGTTTTTCTTTTCTTTTGGGTAATTCTCGCTTGATAGTTAGAGCTTATTAGAAGACTTCTTCACAAAAAAGGGGAACCTAGAAAACCTCTTTCTCAGCATACATTCTATACTTCTCTAGACAAGGAGGACAATTCCAAGTGCAAGCATCCCCAGATGATAGGCACACAAAACAGGAAAACTAACCAACCGTGGCCCTCTATGAGGCTACAGGACTGTACCTGATAGAAATGTATAACACTGCTATCCAAAGCAAGTGCCGATCTGATTGGGAATGAGCTGGACAAGAAACTGAAGTTTGCTGTAGCCAGTCACTATACATGACAGGCATATTATCTGACAGAATAACACGAACCAACATGTTTGCCACTACTACAAA
The DNA here is from genome assembly GCA_033239725.1 of Echinochloa phyllopogon. NCBI lineage: Eukaryota > Viridiplantae > Streptophyta > Magnoliopsida > Poales > Poaceae > Echinochloa > Echinochloa phyllopogon. The sequence continues at coordinate 52,570,796 of BTCW01000002.1, forward strand.
CTAGCATATCCTGGTCCACTTCAAAGTACCGATAACTTGCCTTTCCCGTTGAATTATTGCCACCCGCAGACCCCTGCTTCTTTTTATAGCAAAGCAGAGCGAGCCACTATAGCACAAGCCTTGAACAACCCTCTCCTCTGCTACCTCCAACAAAGAGAGAATGGAGAGAGTACCTGGGGTGGAAGAGCAGAAGTCAGCTGACCAAGGTGATGAAGCTGGTCAAGCTGATGATAATGCCTCAGTACCATGGCTGAAGTTGGGTTTTGGTGCGCCGCAAAGTGAAGAAGTTAGGCCCCCAGAGGCCAAACCGGCAGCCACTCCGCATAGGACTTTCTCCTGCAACTATTGCATGAGAAAGTTCTTCAGCTCGCAGGCCCTAGGCGGGCACCAGAATGCACACAAGAGGGAGAGGTGTGCAGCAAGGAAGTCACACAGATTTCATATGATGATGGGCCTCCCTCCAGCTGCTTCCTTTCTCCAACCATTGAGAATGAACTCCCACTCCACAGTTCTGAAGGAGCATGGTGAAAGAGCTGCTGTTGTCGTAGCAAGATTTGATGGAAGCCAAATGAGTACCTGGATGCCTTTCGCAATTGAAGAAACTGGAGGGTTAGTATGGCCAGGGAGCTTCACAGCAAGTTCACAGGAGTCCAACAAGCAAACAGAGAAAAGTCTTGACTTGACCCTGCGCCTGTAAATTGGTAATTCAAAGATAGGTCATTACACATAAGCATTTTCTGTATATGTATTATATAAGCATTTTCTGAGAAGTGTAATCTTTTTCACAACTTCTGTTGGGTGAACAAGTATAAGGTCCACTGTGAGAACGAAAACTTTAAACCTGCGCCTGCGCATGTGCAGCAGTTTCTTGCATCACCATCCCATAGGCCATATGAACCTGGTTATTTTGGATCAAGCGTAGATTCAACCAATCTGCAACTATACACTTAAAATTTAAAAACTAGTTTAAGATCAAATCGACCATGCCAAGCGCAAGTCGCATGCGCTCGCGAATTGAGTCCCAAATATCAAAATCTCTCCATGCAATTTATGGTTGGATGCCTGACAAATTTGCAATTGGTGGCTATGTAGCAAACTAATGTATAACTGGGTGTCTGTCTTGGCCTGACAGAACAAAGATTCTTAGAGAAACTGCTGCAAATAACAATAATGTGTGGGCTGACTTACGATGTGTATTTTTCTGGAGCATATTGACCTATGGAGAGTAAATGATGAAGGTAAGCATAGAGGGCAAATAGTGATAAAGTAGCAACCAAATGGAGCTTTTATGGATTTTTATCATGACAAGATGACCATTCTATAGAGAAACTGATCCTTCTAATAAATCTAAAAGAAGGCATGTTTCTTAGTTTGCATTCTGCATCTTTGTGGTGATTAGATTACTGCTATGAGTCCAGTTCAGATTCATACCTTTGTTTCATTGGTATAAACACCGTTACAAGATAAACCAGCTGCAGGAAAATTGCATCTTTACCTATAATAAATATTTATATGCTGGAAACCTTACCCATCATGATTGCTGGAGATTTCAAGCCTATCATGCAACACTAGTTGACTTTATCATGTAATGTCTAACTGTCTTAATCTTACAAATATCTAACAAAGCAGCTCCTACTTACATATAAATAGATTGTAATCAAGTGATATGACCTAAATTGTATCATCAAAGTGCAGGTACCGCACAGATTTAAGATAAGGGGGATTCTTAGCATATCAATGAATCCATGCAAAGTAATGTGAAAGAATATGAAAAAGGGACATAACACCCTGACGAAGCAATGGAACTATACATGGAAAGAACAAGAACACATTCATTTTCAGTTGGAAAAGAAGTGTGTAGCATTAGAATTCTTTAGTGAAAGCATAAGAACAAGGTGAGGTAAGGGTAAATACAAGATAAGTGAGATGCCATGAGAAATATTTAGCGAGATGCCAGGTCATATGATGAGTAAATTAATTGTAAATAAGAGCACAACAACACAAACAATTGAATAGCAATATTTCCACCGCAGTCCTTCCAATGGTTAACATTCCAGCTAAGATGTCGTTTGTGGGAACAGAAACTAATTTCATGGAAACAAGTTAAACAGTCCTCTGGGAATGATCCCCTGGCTGTATATGATTTATGATTTTAATGAAAAGTGCTAGTTACGAACAGATATAAAAAATAGCTGATCATAACGTTCTGAGCTTATGGCATTCGGTATATTCTTCTATCCTGGAAAAACCTCAAAACAGTTTGAAACAACCATCAAAATTAACATTGCAGATTGTTGTAAATGCAGCGCTTGGCAAATTTAGAACTATCTTTAACATATTAAATTATGGATGGACTAAGGATTTAAATTCTAAAGAGACTAAACCAAAGGTGTTCCATATTTCCAATGATTTAGTTGCGATCCTAGTGCCTTCCTCTAGAATACAACCAAGTACTGTTTACTGTGGAATATATCTATTCTTGAAGAGGCATATGTGCCAACATCTTCAAGTTGGGAAATCTTGGATTTTTCAACCACACTAGAGAAACTAGAGAAAGAAAAATATATTGTCAACATAGATAAAAGGAGCAGATGGAGCTAACTCAATAGCAAACACAGAAATGATCACCTGCATTCATCATTAGTTCACATGACTAAGGATTTCACAAATATATCAAAAGAGTTTGTAACAACCATCACAATCAACACTGTAGATTGTTGTGAATGCATTACTTAGCAAATTAGGAACTATCTTCAACATATTAAATTTTGGAGAAATTAAGTATTTCAGTTCTCAAGACACTAAACCTATCTACAATGCTTTAATTGTTATCCTGCCTCATAGAATTCAATTAAGTATTGTTTATTCTGGAATTCATGAAGAGGCATATGTGCCAACATCTTCAAGTTAGAAAAATCTTGGATTTTTCAACTACACTTCATCGTGTGACATCATATCTCCTTTCCCCTGTTACTCAAGCATTGCTACAGCAAGGCATCATAGAAACTAGAGAAAGAACAATATATATTGTCAAAAGAAGATAATAGATAAAACGGAGCACATTAAGCTAACTCAATAGCAAATGAACAAATTATTCATCTAAATTCAAGTCAGTTCACATGACTATGCAAGAATGCATACATCAGGACACATTCTTAAAAGTTAACTGTTCGATATAAAAAAGGATGATAGTGGCATGCTGATTCCACATTTCCACCCTAGTTTCTGGCACATCATTTCCCTATTGTAATCTCTATGCATAAGTACATTGCATCAGTATTGCTGGGCAAGGAGAGGAAAGTAAGAAATGATTCATAAATCTTATGTTCATTTTGAAGAATTCAAAGCTTCACTGTCAGAGCTTCGCAAGCATATGTGCGAGCTCCTCGTCAGTTACTTCTATTTCCTGGTGTTCTCCCACAGCCTCTGCAAGCCGTGCTGCTAACTGGTGCTTACACTGCAAAGACCAAAATAATATCACATAATTCAGCCACTATTTCAGTAGTCCGAGCTAACAACTGACGAATGCCAATCCATCTAATATTTCCGTGGCTTGCACAGATATAGCTTTGCTTTTCATGATGCAGTAGCTGCAGAAAGGGCACTTACGCAGAGCTGCTCGCCACGCCCGACAATGTCGTAGAAGAAGGAGTAACAGGTGCAGAGGTGCTCCGGGAAGCAGAGGTACTCCTCCTTCCTCTTCGACTCCCCCATCACCTGCAGTCGAAACACAAGCCAAAGGTCAAGCAGCTGCTCGCTGATCTGGTTGGAACACGAGACATCCGAGGGGATCAAATTTAAAAGACGGGTGAGCCGCCGACCAGGAAGAGCGAGCGGCCGCTGGGCGCGCCGGTGACGCGGCGGACGCCGCGCTCGTCGACGATCTTGCAGGCGCGCAGCATGTTCTTGCCAAACAGCGTCTCCAGGCTGCATAGAGCGCGAGCATGTCAAGGATCCGGTTGAAGCATGCGAAGAACCGCGGGTACAGCACCGCGCGAGACGGGTGGCGGCGCCGGGCAACATGGCATTACTTACATGGATAGGTGCTCGTCGGATGCGCGGCCGGCGGACTTGATCTCCGCCCAGACGGCGTCCGCGACGGCGAGGGAGATGCTGGTGGTGGCGGACATCGGGCGGCGGCGGCAGCAGCGGCAGCTGATGCTGTTTAACGGCAGGCAGGGGTTGCTCCGTTGCGCGCGCAAGCCGTTCGACGTTTTGACGCAGACGAGAGCGGAGGAGGAACCGGAAAAAAATTCGGTGCAGACGCGAGGAGCCCCACCAACACGGCTCGCGGCTCCTTCTGACGGCTTGAGGCACTCGGCTCACGCCCGTAGGCCAGCAGCCAGCTGCACGACGCCCCTTCTCCCTCTACACACTGCAGGGTGCAGGGTGCCGATCCGTGCCGCCGTCGGCCCTTCGCCTCTTCCGTCCTCGTCTGGGCCACTGTCGCCTCCTCCTTGTTGTCGCCGTGGAGACTGAGGCTGAGGCCGACATATGTATGCTGCTGGCTGTCGCCTCCTGCAGACCTGCTTGATCTGCTTGTAAGAGGTTCAGATAGGCAGACAGCATAGACAGAGGTGAATTTTATTTTTTAATTTTAATTATACATGTGAAAAACAGCTTGCGATGCATATTTCGAAGATTTCCTTGCGTAACTAGTGTAGCTGACATCGACGCTGATCTTGGCAGGTACATTCTGCAGTGTCAGAATTGGCTAACCTAAAATCGGAGAGAATTTCATTTGAGAATTCAGATATGTATTTGAGATAAGAGACATGTATCTCAGGACGTCCATATTTATTTCGAAACAATCTCATTTGCTTAACACATCCACACATTCTTTACTGATCCTTTGAAAGCATATACATCTACAATCTGATCACTAAACAATACATTGCAATAAAATAGCACCATGCCCTTGCGCTGACCCCACTAGTTTATGCACACCTCCATCAGAAAAAAAAATGATCTTTCAAAAGCATCAGGCTCGAACGCCAAATGATGGTTCTGAACATCTGAATTGTCAAGGTCAGAAGCCACAATTTTCATGTGCGATACTGCTTTCCAGTTCAGACTTGAGGAACTCCCTAGAGAGCCTGACAAGTGGGTCCGTGGGTTTGCTCTCTAGAGAGCCTGACAAGTGGGTCCGCGGCTCCGTTTGGCTTTTCCTCTTTTCTTATGCGGTGATCCGTATAAATTTTGGGG